>CM055125.1:82884739-83484739 GCA_029206835.1 Rana muscosa | reverse complement strand
ATCACTGCGGGGACACTGCGGGGACCTCTCACATCTCCGTCGGTTTCAATGCTTTAATGCTGCGGCCATCTATCTAAATGTAGATGGGTACACCAGGACCTCTAATGACCTTGGTACCGCCTTTGCCTCCGTTGTTGCAGAATTCAACTGGCTGGTGAGTTGTTCGCCTTCCAGGAGGGGGGGATCTCCACAGAGGGAACCTCTCACTCACTGTCTCCCCACAGTCGGAGACAGCGCCGTTCAGGGAGGGGCGGCAGCTGTCTCTCACACTGCTGCCACCGGTCATATTTCCTCCTCTCCTGGCCCCCAGTCAGCTGTTCACTCCCTTCACCCCCTTCGTGACTGGTGCTGCATGCCTGCGTCCTCCACACGTCCCAGCTCGGCTCCCCACAGGGGGATAGCTGGACTAACTGAGTAATGGTCTGCAGCACTGTGGTATCGTGGCCGACGCCGGTGCACGCCACGCGCCTCTAGCTCGATTCACCTAGCTTAACTCAGCCCAGCACGTTTTAGGATGGCTAGAGTAGGATCAGAGGGATCAGAGGGAGAAGAAGCGTCTCACACTCGCACTCACATCCTGGTCGCGCCAGCATAAATATAAGGCGAGTATATCTGAATCTTCAGATTCCAACAGATGAGGATGGAAAGAGAGCAATTGTGTCACTAGACCAGGGGTCTCAAACTGGCGGCCCTCCAGCTGTTGCCAAACTACAAGTCCCATGAGGCATTGCAAGGCGGCTGATAGTTATAAGCATGACTCCCACAGGCAGAGGCATTATGGGACTTGTAGTTTCGCAACAGCTGGAGGGCCGCCAGTTTGAGACCCCTGCACTAGACGCTGCCAAGGCTTTTGATAGCCTTGAATAGCGATATTTGTGGAGAGTCCTAAAGGAATTTCAAATCAAACCAATTTTTTTGAACTGGGTAAAGATGCTATATATAACACCAGAAGCGAAAGTAAAAGTGAACAATGCTCAATCCGACAGGTTTCGTTTGCAGAGGCCAACGAGACAGGGATGCCCATTGTCTCCCCTTCTCTTTGCCCTCGCAATTGAAACTTTAGCAATAGCCCTTAGGTCGTCCCCTGAGATAAGAGGGTACAAACGAGGCGAGATTAAAGAGAAAGTAGTACTGTACGCAGTTGACCTCCTTTTGTTTTTAGGGGACACGCAGAACTCCCTAAGGAAATCTATGGAAGAAATAAAAAACTTTGGTCAATTTTCCGTACTCACCATAAACTGGGGAAAATCCACACTACTACCTGTGGACCCTCTAGAAAATCCCCTGCCGCAAGAGGCCGCACAGATTCAGATAGCAAGCCAAATGAAATACTTAGGCATAAATATCTCCAGAGATCCCAATACATTATAGATAACATTGCCCCATTATTAACTAAATTCAAGGGGGAAATTCAAATATGGAAACGACTTCCACTATCTGTAGCGGGCCGCTGTAATCTAATAAAAATGGTGTGGATGCCGCAGCTTTTGTATGTCTTACATAATTCTCCAGTGTGGATATACAAAAAGTGGTTCCAAAAGATAGATACCATCTTCAGGGAATTAATTTGGAAAGGAGGGGTGGCAAGAATTTGTTTAAATATCTTACAAATGCAAAATGAGGAAGGGGGAGTGGCACTCCCACATCCGTTCAGTTACTTCCTTGCGGCACAACTCCAACATATGAGGGGATACAATACGGGGGGGGGGAGAATAGAGAGGACAATAGAGAGGACTCCTACAAAACATCCCACATAGTTCACTAGTGGAAATAATGGAGGCAGGATCCTTCCCTCAAGCCTCGTACACACGGCCGAGATTCTCGTCGAAAAAAACGCTGCCTGTGATCAAAGTGAGGCTTGGTTATGTTGGCTTAGGGCCGGGCCTTTCTGGTGGTATGGGGGCTTGGTTTAATTGCCGTGACTCCATTGGCCGCTTAGAATAAGGCTTGACCCCTTTTTTTCTTCCATATTGCCGCCCGTGATCAAAGTGAGGCTTGGCTATGTGTTGGTTCATGGCCGGGTCTTTCTGGTGGTATGGAGGCTTGGTTTAATTGCCGTGACTCCATTGGCCGCTCAGAGTGAGGCTTAGCTTTTCTTCTCCTATATCTCGTGATGCGTCAGCACGTCACCTGATCCCCATGACGACGTGTAGGAACACGAAACGTACGTCGGGAAGGTGTGCGTGCTGACGCCATCATCACGGGACAGGTACGGCGGACCGGCCGGTTGTTATGCTTTTTTAATCTTACATTGTGTAAGTGTTTTTATACCCCTTTTTATTAATAAATTCATACGTTGGGTAATGCACTATCGAGTCTCCTCTCTCCTTTTGAGAAATCTTTGACGCAACCACTGAACATCAAGTGACGCTTGGATTTCTCTGGATTTTCCCCTGGGATTGCGGATGGGCTCAATTGTTTCTTACCTCTGGTAAGCAGGTTGCATTGTTGGTGGTGGACACGGGTGTGCATGCACCGAATTTCAATCTGATGCGGTTCACGGCTTCCTTCCATTCTTCATTTTTTTTACTTATCTTAGACCTAATGATGAGAGTATGGAAGGCAGCAAAGGTAGCATTGGGGTACAATGAAATAACAGACTATACTCCTCTATGGGAAAATAACAATTTAGGGGAAATACAGAAATTGGGGACAATTAACCACTTTAGCCCGGACCATTTTGTTGCTAAAGGACCAGGCCCCTTTTTGCAATTCGGCACTGCGTCGCTTTAACTGACAATTGTGCGGTCGTGCGACATGGCTCCCAAACAAAATTGACGTCCTTTTTTCCCACAAATAGAGCTTTCTTTTGGTGGTATTGGATCACCTCTGCGGTTTTTATTTTTTGCTCTATAAACAAAAATAGAGCGACAATTTTGAAAAAAATTACATATTTTTTACTTTTTTTTTTTTTTTCAATATTCTTTTTTTTATTAGTTTATATAAATATTACAGGAATTTACCCTAAACAAAATATATATATATATATATATATATATATATATATATTGTGAGGGGGTTAACTCGGTAGCGGGTGTGTGTGACCCCCTGGTTGGGCTCCCCACACAAAAACAGGGCCAGCAGACGGAGGTTGTGGTTTTCAAAATCAAAAGGTGCGGTTTATTTCTCTATGTACAGTGACAAAAACACAGCAAAGCCAAAAAGAAACATAAACAAAATAAATCCTGGTCAGCTTGACCTCTGACTAAACATGCAGGTTTCCTAACTAACAACTGGGATCAGCCTGGTGCTGTCCTAGTCCCTAAGTCCCTGGTTTAGTCAATGTCCAAACAAATAGCCACACAGGCTTTTCCTCACCGCACAGGGGTTCACTCTCCCTAGACAGTCCACACAGGTCTGGTTCCAGGCATGAGCAAACACCTAATGAATCTGGGAGTTTTTATAGAGGCCTTAAACGAACTGACAGGCTTCAGCTGGTCTCATCAACTCCCTGCCTGCACGACGCCCAGCCCTCTCCTAGAGGTATGAGTCATCCATGAGCCCACTAGCCTCAGCTGGGCTTCATCAACTCCCTCCCTAGTTGTATAAGTCGGCATAAAGCCTGAATCTGGGAGAAATATATCTACCCCCCTGGATGCAACCAGGTGACTTTACCTTCCTGCTGTCACATACCCCCCCCTCTTGTTTTAACCTTGGGGTTGGAACACCAGCAATCAGGCATTCATGTACTCGAGACAAAGCATCCACATTCCCCATTTGAACGCCAGGGCGATGCTTTACTGTGAAGTTGAATTCCTGTAGGGCCAGGAACCACCTATTCACTCTTCTATTTGTCTCCTTGTTTTGAGCCATCCACTTTAACGGAGCGTGATCCGTAACCATGTCAAAGTGCCTACCTAGCAGATAGTACCGAAGGGAATCTAGAGCCCACTTCACCGCTAAACACTCCTTTTCAACCGTGGCGTAATTTACCTCATGGGACTTCAACTTCCTGCTGAGGTAAATGACTGGGTGCTCTTCCCCGTTCCAGACCTGGGACAATACTGCTCCTAACCCCACATCTGACGCATCACTTTGTACGACAAAGTCTTTAGAGAAGTCGGGTGAGTACAACACTGGCTGGCTACATAAGGCTTGTTTCAAGAATTGGAATGCTGCCTCAGCCTCGGGGGTCCATTTAATCATGACCGACCCTTTCCCTTTCGTCAGGTTGGTTAGGGGCACAGCCTTAGAAGCAAAGTGGGGAATGAAGCGCCGATAATAACCCGCGATTCCCAGAAAGGCCCGTACCTGCTTCTTGCTGTTGGGACGTGGCCAACTCTGGATGGCCTCGACTTTGTTGAGTTGGGGTTTTATCACTCCCCTGCCAATGGTGTACCCAAGATATTTGGCCTCCTCCTGCCCAATGGTACACTTCTTGGGGTTAGCCGTAAACCCCGCTTCCCGGATAGAGTCTAGGACTGCTTGCACTTTTGGCAGATGTGAGGCCCAATCTGTGCTATGGACAATTACGTCATCCAGGTAAGCCGCAGCATACTTCCGATGGGGCCTCAGTATCTGGTCCATTTTCCGCTGGAATGTGGCCGGCGCATTCTGTAACCCGAACGGCATTCTCTTATATTGGAACGCCCCGTCTGGGGTTACAAATGCGGTTTTCTCTTTGGCCGACTTGGCCAGGGGAATTTGCCAATACCCTTTTGTGAGGTCAAGAGTCGTCATGTATCGGGCTGTTCCCAGCCGGTCGATCAACTCATCTATACGTGGCATGGGGTAGGTGTCAAATTTTGTAACTTTGTTCAACTGACGAAAATCGTTACAAAATCGCCAGCTCCCATCCGGTTTAGGCACCAACACAATGGGACTAGACCAATCACTTTGGGACTCCTCTATCACCCCTAAGTTCAGCATTTTCTGTACTTCCTCCCGTATTGCCTCCCGTCGGGCCTCTGGGATCCGATAGGGTTTTAACTTCACCCTTTCACCGGGCGGGGTAATAATATCATGCTCTACCCCAGATGTTTGTCCCGGCAGCTCAGAGAACACCTCCTTGTTGCGAAGCACAAACTCCTTAACCTCCTGTTGTTGGGGTTGTGACAAGGTGGCTGCTATTCCAACCTCCGGAATCACGCAACCAGTTTGAGCTGGTGACCAAGTTTCTGCGACTAGGGACTCTCTATCCCTCCAGGCTTTCAACAGATTAACGTGATATATCTGTTCGGGCTTTCGCCTTCCTGGTTGTCTGACCTTGTAATTCACTTCGCTCACTTTTTCCATTATCTCGTAGGGGCCTTGCCATTTGGCAAGGAATTTACTTTCAACCGTAGGGACAAGTACCAATATCCTATCCCCCGGGGAAAAGGTACGGGTCTTGGCTCCACGGTTGTACACTCTCTGCTGTGCCAACTGCGCTTGGGCCAAATGTTCCTTCACGATGGGCATTACCTGTGCAATTCGATCTTGCATCAGGGCGACATGCTCAATCACACTCCTGTGGGGAGAACTCTCACTTTCCCAAGTTTCCTTGGCAATATCCAACAGCCCTCTTGGGTGTCTCCCATACAGTAACTCAAAGGGGGAGAATCCCGTAGAGGATTGGGGCACCTCCCTAATAGAAAACATCAAATAAGGAAGTAGACAGTCCCAATCCCTTCCATCTCTATCCACCACTTTCTTCAACATTTGTTTTAGGGTTTTGTTGAATCTTTCAACCAGCCCATCGGTTTGGGGGTGATACACAGATGTACGCAATTGCGTCACTTTGAACAATTTACACAGCTCTTTCATAACCCGGGACATAAAGGGTGTACCTTGGTCCGTAAGCAGTTCTTTACAAATACCCACCCGGCTAAAAACAAGAGATAGCTCTTTGGCTATGGTTTTGGCCGAGGTATTTCTGAGAGGGATCGCTTCTGGATAACGGGTGGCATAGTCCATTATAACCAATATGTACTGGTGCCCCCTAGCGGACTTGATTATAGGACCTACCAAATCCATTGCGATTCTCTCAAACGGGACCTCAATGATGGGTAGAGGGACCAGCGGGCTACGGAAATGTGGCATCGGGGCCGACCTCTGACACACAGGGCAGGAGGAACAATAATTTTCTATGTCCTTCATCACCCCAGGCCAATAGAATCTCTGTAATACCCTCTCTCGGGTTTTCTCTGTCCCCAGATGACCTCCAAGAATGTGCCCATGGGCCAACTCCAACACCAACTTCCTGTAAGGTTTGGGCACCACAAGCTGCTCAACGGTTTCTTCTGCCCTTTTTGCCACCCGATACAGTAGGTCCTTCTCTACGCTGAAGTATGGGTAAGTGCAGGTATTATCTGGGTTCACTAACTCGCCATCTATTTCCACTACGTTTTCCCATGCCTTTATTAGGGCGGGGTCTTTTAACTGTTCTGTGGCAAAATTTTCCCTGTGAACCTCCAGATCAGAAAACTCCACAGACGGTAGGTTTTCGTCTGAGGAGGTGGGCTCCTCTCCAGTTTCTTGAGTCTCCCCTGCCAATACTGACAAGGGAAATTCTGGAGAGTCCTCACCACTCTCAGAGGAGTTCTGGCTATCACATTCCTGATACATAGGGGCACCAGTGGGGGGCTCAGGATCATCCCACAGTTCCCAGAACTTCGGAAAATCCCTTCCCACAATGGCATCATGCGGTAATTGAGATACTAACCCCACTGGATGAGAGAGGGTACCTTTGGGGGTCTCGAAACACACTGTAGTCACTGGATACTCTCGGGTGTCCCCATGCACACAAATAACAGCTACCTTGCTATTCCCAGAGACCTCTGTTTTAACTAATTCAGCCTTTATCAGGGTCACAAGGCTACCTGAATCCAGTAATACCACAACATTTCTACCATTAACACACATTTTGCATAAATGTTTCTCAGTTCCTCGAATGGCAGTGCATGCGACTGTCGCACACAGCGACTGACGTCTGCCCGTCAGAAAGTCACACTGCATGGGTTCCTCCACAACCGGGCAATTGGCTGCAATATGTCCCGCTTGCCGGCAGCGGTAGCAAACGATCCTTCTTGCCGCCTCTTGAGCCGCTGATTTCCCAGGCTGTTCTCGCCAAACTTGGGGTAGAGCTCCCACCCTCTCACTCTCTCCACCCTCACCCCTTGGAATCCTCTTATCCGCCCCTGGGGATGATCTGGTCTTAGGGTGGAAAGTCCGAGAGTCTCTGGAAGAGGCCGTCAGGTTCTCTGTAGCCAAGTATTTCTCTACACGATCCACAAGACCACCGGCCGTCTCTGGGTCTCCATGGCTTACCCACTTTTGGATGGCAGTAGGAAGAGCTCTCAAAAACCGATCCATTACAACACATTCCACAATCTCTGGTGCGGACAAAGTCTCTGGCTGTAGCCACTTCCTGCTCAGGTGAATGAGATCATACATTTGAGACCTGGGGGGTTTTCCAAGCTGGAAAGTCCAGTTATGCACACGCTGAGCCCGGACAGCCAGGGTGACACCCAGCCTTGCCAATATTTCAGCTTTTAGCATCACATAGTCTTTTGCTTGGTCAGGCTCTAGGTCATAGTAAGCCTTCTGCGATTCACCAGTTAACAGAGGAGCCACCAGTCCAGCCCACTGCTCCTCAGGCCACTTTTCTCTTTCAGCAGTCCTTTCAAATGTGGTCAAAAATACCTCTGGATCATCCTCTCCAGTCATTTTTATCAATAAACGACTCACCCCAAAGGACGCGGTATTAGTGGGACGGCTTTCCTCACTGGTCTGCGGACGTTGCTGCATTACTGCTTCCATTTGTTGTAGTCTCTGCTCTTGCTTCTGTAACAGGTCTATGAAGCGGGCCTCAGATTGCTGCTGGGCTTGTTGCTGAGCTTCCAGACTCTGTTGATGAGCTTGCTGCTGGGCTGCAAGGCTCCTTTGCAAACCTGCATTTGTCTGCTGTTGATTGGCATTTGCTAGAGCCAGCTGTTTCAGTATCTCCTCCATGCTGGCTTAAAAAAAACTGCCACTGGTTCTCCACCAACTGTGAGGGGGTTAACTCGGTAGCGGGTGTGTGTGACCCCCTGGTTGGGCTCCCCACACAAAAACAGGGCCAGCAGACGGAGGTTGTGGTTTTCAAAATCAAAAGGTGCGGTTTATTTCTCTATGTACAGTGACAAAAACACAGCAAAGCCAAAAAGAAACATAAACAAAATAAATCCTGGTCAGCTTGACCTCTGACTAAACATGCAGGTTTCCTAACTAACAACTGGGATCAGCCTGGTGCTGTCCTAGTCCCTAAGTCCCTGGTTTAGTCAATGTCCAAACAAATAGCCACACAGGCTTTTCCTCACCGCACAGGGGTTCACTCTCCCTAGACAGTCCACACAGGTCTGGTTCCAGGCATGAGCAAACACCTAATGAATCTGGGAGTTTTTATAGAGGCCTTAAACGAACTGACAGGCTTCAGCTGGTCTCATCAACTCCCTGCCTGCACGACGCCCAGCCCTCTCCCTAGAGGTATGAGTCATCCATGAGCCCACTAGCCTCAGCTGGGCTTCATCAACTCCCTCCCTAGTTGTATAAGTCGGCATAAAGCCTGAATCTGGGAGAAATATATCTACCCCCCTGGATGCAACCAGGTGACTTTACCTTCCTGCTGTCACATACCCCCCCCTCTTGTTTTAACCTTGGGGTTGGAACACCAGCAATCAGGCATTCATGTACTCGAGACAAAGCATCCACATTCCCCATTTGAACGCCAGGGCGATGCTTTACTGTGAAGTTGAATTCCTGTAGGGCCAGGAACCACCTATTCACTCTTCTATTTGTCTCCTTGTTTTGAGCCATCCACTTTAACGGAGCGTGATCCGTAACCATGTCAAAGTGCCTACCTAGCAGATAGTACCGAAGGGAATCTAGAGCCCACTTCACCGCTAAACACTCCTTTTCAACCGTGGCGTAATTTACCTCATGGGACTTCAACTTCCTGCTGAGGTAAATGACTGGGTGCTCTTCCCCGTTCCAGACCTGGGACAATACTGCTCCTAACCCCACATCTGACGCATCACTTTGTACGACAAAGTCTTTAGAGAAGTCGGGTGAGTACAACACTGGCTGGCTACATAAGGCTTGTTTCAAGAATTGGAATGCTGCCTCAGCCTCGGGGGTCCATTTAATCATGACCGACCCTTTCCCTTTCGTCAGGTTGGTTAGGGGCACAGCCTTAGAAGCAAAGTGGGGAATGAAGCGCCGATAATAACCCGCGATTCCCAGAAAGGCCCGTACCTGCTTCTTGCTGTTGGGAGGTGGCCAACTCTGGATGGCCTCGACTTTGTTGAGTTGGGGTTTTATCACTCCCCTGCCAATGGTGTACCCAAGATATTTGGCCTCCTCCTGCCCAATGGTACACTTCTTGGGGTTAGCCGTAAACCCCGCTTCCCGGATAGAGTCTAGGACTGCTTGCACTTTTGGCAGATGTGAGGCCCAATCTGTGCTATGGACAATTACGTCATCCAGGTAAGCCGCAGCATACTTCCGATGGGGCCTCAGTATCTGGTCCATTTTCCGCTGGAATGTGGCCGGCGCATTCTGTAACCCGAACGGCATTCTCTTATATTGGAACGCCCCGTCTGGGGTTACAAATGCGGTTTTCTCTTTGGCCGACTTGGCCAGGGGAATTTGCCAATACCCTTTTGTGAGGTCAAGAGTCGTCATGTATCGGGCTGTTCCCAGCCGGTCGATCAACTCATCTATACGTGGCATGGGGTAGGTGTCAAATTTTGTAACTTTGTTCAACTGACGAAAATCGTTACAAAATCGCCAGCTCCCATCCGGTTTAGGCACCAACACAATGGGACTAGACCAATCACTTTGGGACTCCTCTATCACCCCTAAGTTCAGCATTTTCTGTACTTCCTCCCGTATTGCCTCCCGTCGGGCCTCTGGGATCCGATAGGGTTTTAACTTCACCCTTTCACCGGGCGGGGTAATAATATCATGCTCTACCCCAGATGTTTGTCCCGGCAGCTCAGAGAACACCTCCTTGTTGCGAAGCACAAACTCCTTAACCTCCTGTTGTTGGGGTTGTGACAAGGTGGCTGCTATTCCAACCTCCGGAATCACGCAACCAGTTTGAGCTGGTGACCAAGTTTCTGCGACTAGGGACTCTCTATCCCTCCAGGCTTTCAACAGATTAACGTGATATATCTGTTCGGGCTTTCGCCTTCCTGGTTGTCTGACCTTGTAATTCACTTCGCTCACTTTTTCCATTATCTCGTAGGGGCCTTGCCATTTGGCAAGGAATTTACTTTCAACCGTAGGGACAAGTACCAATATCCTATCCCCCGGGGAAAAGGTACGGGTCTTGGCTCCACGGTTGTACACTCTCTGCTGTGCCAACTGCGCTTGGGCCAAATGTTCCTTCACGATGGGCATTACCTGTGCAATTCGATCTTGCATCAGGGCGACATGCTCAATCACACTCCTGTGGGGAGAACTCTCACTTTCCCAAGTTTCCTTGGCAATATCCAACAGCCCTCTTGGGTGTCTCCCATACAGTAACTCAAAGGGGGAGAATCCCGTAGAGGATTGGGGCACCTCCCTAATAGAAAACATCAAATAAGGAAGTAGACAGTCCCAATCCCTTCCATCTCTATCCACCACTTTCTTCAACATTTGTTTTAGGGTTTTGTTGAATCTTTCAACCAGCCCATCGGTTTGGGGGTGATACACAGATGTACGCAATTGCGTCACTTTGAACAATTTACACAGCTCTTTCATAACCCGGGACATAAAGGGTGTACCTTGGTCCGTAAGCAGTTCTTTACAAATACCCACCCGGCTAAAAACAAGAGATAGCTCTTTGGCTATGGTTTTGGCCGAGGTATTTCTGAGAGGGATCGCTTCTGGATAACGGGTGGCATAGTCCATTATAACCAATATGTACTGGTGCCCCCTAGCGGACTTGATTATAGGACCTACCAAATCCATTGCGATTCTCTCAAACGGGACCTCAATGATGGGTAGAGGGACCAGCGGGCTACGGAAATGTGGCATCGGGGCCGACCTCTGACACACAGGGCAGGAGGAACAATAATTTTCTATGTCCTTCATCACCCCAGGCCAATAGAATCTCTGTAATACCCTCTCTCGGGTTTTCTCTGTCCCCAGATGACCTCCAAGAATGTGCCCATGGGCCAACTCCAACACCAACTTCCTGTAAGGTTTGGGCACCACAAGCTGCTCAACGGTTTCTTCTGCCCTTTTTGCCACCCGATACAGTAGGTCCTTCTCTACGCTGAAGTATGGGTAAGTGCAGGTATTATCTGGGTTCACTAACTCGCCATCTATTTCCACTACGTTTTCCCATGCCTTTATTAGGGCGGGGTCTTTTAACTGTTCTGTGGCAAAATTTTCCCTGTGAACCTCCAGATCAGAAAACTCCACAGACGGTAGGTTTTCGTCTGAGGAGGTGGGCTCCTCTCCAGTTTCTTGAGTCTCCCCTGCCAATACTGACAAGGGAAATTCTGGAGAGTCCTCACCACTCTCAGAGGAGTTCTGGCTATCACATTCCTGATACATAGGGGCACCAGTGGGGGGCTCAGGATCATCCCACAGTTCCCAGAACTTCGGAAAATCCCTTCCCACAATGGCATCATGCGGTAATTGAGATACTAACCCCACTGGATGAGAGAGGGTACCTTTGGGGGTCTCGAAACACACTGTAGTCACTGGATACTCTCGGGTGTCCCCATGCACACAAATAACAGCTACCTTGCTATTCCCAGAGACCTCTGTTTTAACTAATTCAGCCTTTATCAGGGTCACAAGGCTACCTGAATCCAGTAATACCACAACATTTCTACCATTAACACACATTTTGCATAAATGTTTCTCAGTTCCTCGAATGGCAGTGCATGCGACTGTCGCACACAGCGACTGACGTCTGCCCGTCAGAAAGTCACACTGCATGGGTTCCTCCACAACCGGGCAATTGGCTGCAATATGTCCCGCTTGCCGGCAGCGGTAGCAAACGATCCTTCTTGCCGCCTCTTGAGCCGCTGATTTCCCAGGCTGTTCTCGCCAAACTTGGGGTAGAGCTCCCACCCTCTCACTCTCTCCACCCTCACCCCTTGGAATCCTCTTATCCGCCCCTGGGGATGATCTGGTCTTAGGGTGGAAAGTCCGAGAGTCTCTGGAAGAGGCCGTCAGGTTCTCTGTAGCCAAGTATTTCTCTACACGATCCACAAGACCACCGGCCGTCTCTGGGTCTCCATGGCTTACCCACTTTTGGATGGCAGTAGGAAGAGCTCTCAAAAACCGATCCATTACAACACGTTCCACAATCTCTGGTGCGGACAAAGTCTCTGGCTGTAGCCACTTCCTGCTCAGGTGAATGAGATCATACATTTGAGACCTGGGGGGTTTTCCAAGCTGGAAAGTCCAGTTATGCACACGCTGAGCCCGGACAGCCAGGGTGACACCCAGCCTTGCCAATATTTCAGCTTTTAGCATCACATAGTCTTTTGCTTGGTCAGGCTCTAGGTCATAGTAAGCCTTCTGCGATTCACCAGTTAACAGAGGAGCCACCAGTCCAGCCCACTGCTCCTCAGGCCACTTTTCTCTTTCAGCAGTCCTTTCAAATGTGGTCAAAAATACCTCTGGATCATCCTCTCCAGTCATTTTTATCAATAAACGACTCACCCCAAAGGACGCGGTATTAGTGGGACGGCTTTCCTCACTGGTCTGCGGACGTTGCTGCATTACTGCTTCCATTTGTTGTAGTCTCTGCTCTTGCTTCTGTAACAGGTCTATGAAGCGGGCCTCAGATTGCTGCTGGGCTTGTTGCTGAGCTTCCAGACTCTGTTGATGAGCTTGCTGCTGGGCTGCAAGGCTCCTTTGCAAACCTGCATTTGTCTGCTGTTGATTGGCATTTGCTAGAGCCAGCTGTTTCAGTATCTCCTCCATGCTGGCTTAAAAAAAACTGCCACTGGTTCTCCACCAACTGTGAGGGGGTTAACTCGGTAGCGGGTGTGTGTGACCCCCTGGTTGGGCTCCCCACACAAAAACAGGGCCAGCAGACGGAGGTTGTGGTTTTCAAAATCAAAAGGTGCGGTTTATTTCTCTATGTACAGTGACAAAAACACAGCAAAGCCAAAAAGAAACATAAACAAAATAAATCCTGGTCAGCTTGACCTCTGACTAAACATGCAGGTTTCCTAACTAACAACTGGGATCAGCCTGGTGCTGTCCTAGTCCCTAAGTCCCTGGTTTAGTCAATGTCCAAACAAATAGCCACACAGGCTTTTCCTCACCGCACAGGGGTTCACTCTCCCTAGACAGTCCACACAGGTCTGGTTCCAGGCATGAGCAAACACCTAATGAATCTGGGAGTTTTTATAGAGGCCTTAAACGAACTGACAGGCTTCAGCTGGTCTCATCAACTCCCTGCCTGCACGACGCCCAGCCCTCTCCCTAGAGGTATGAGTCATCCATGAGCCCACTAGCCTCAGCTGGGCTTCATCAACTCCCTCCCTAGTTGTATAAGTCGGCATAAAGCCTGAATCTGGGAGAAATATATCTACCCCCCTGGATGCAACCAGGTGACTTTACCTTCCTGCTGTCACAATATATATATATATATGGAGACCATCTACATATACTTTCAGAATACAGTATATATTCTTACAAATCTTCAGTACAAATCTTCCCTATCTACGAGAGAAAAAAAATAAAAAAAGAAAGGGAGGGAGAAAAAAATAAATAAATAAATAAATAAAAAATAATAAAAAAAGGGGGTGCTCCCCTATTAGCTTATAGAGCGGATCGAATATTATTCCACTAGAGAGGGGAAAAAAACAGTTATGTTCACTCCAACAGAGCTAAACAGTGGTAGAACTTCCCTTAACCCAATTTGGAAACTCAGATGAATGTCGAAACTTGGACCAAACGGACCAAGTATGAGAGAACTGTACTTCTCTTCCCATTTCCCGCGCCAACAGACCTTCCAGATCTCTAATATAATCCATTTCAATTGCCCATTCCCCCAGGGAGGGTACTCTCGTTGATTTCCAATGTCGTGGAATGACTGCTCTGGCTGCAGCGAGGAAGTGTCTAAGCACATCCTCCTTCGCTTTCTTTAAAGATCCTGGAATCATAGTTAAGAGAGCCACTCTGGGTGATGTGTGGATAGTTGTATCCACTAATTTTCCATATAGGTCAAAGATATATTTCCAAAACCTTCTCACTGGGGGACAATCCCACCAGATATGGAGCATATTTCCCTTTGACTCATGACAACGCCAACAGATATCAGATATATCCTGGTTAAATTGATGGAGGGTAGAGGGGCACCTATACCATCTACTCACCAGTTTATATCCCTTCTCTTGAGTTTTTGTAGCTATTGACATTTTATGAGTCAAAATAAAACTTTTTTGCCAATCCGATATAGTTAAAGTCTGTTGGAGGTCTTTTTCCCATTTCTGTGTGTATGGGGGAAGATCTGAATGTATTGATAACAGCAAGATAGAGTATAATACAGAAACCGAGTGTAATATTGGCTCCTCTTGCAAAAGCAGAGATTCAAAGGCAGTTGGTTTGGCATAGATATCTTGTTTTAATGGAATAGATCGTATATAACATAAGGCTTGATGCCTCTGTAGCCAATGCGTAGGATTATAAGCGGGTATCGTAGATGAAGAGGCTACCGTTAATAATGGGTCCGACTGTAGGACTTGAGCAATTCTTCTATGTTCCTGTTTATTCCAAGGGCCAAATACAGTTGGGTGTAAGGCTGGAAAAAAATCGGGTGTTCCAAAGAAGGGGGTCATGGGGCTCAATTGTTTTGATATTTTATAGATGGGTATCATGTGGTCCCATATATGTAGTGTTTGCCTAGTAAGATCTGCTGGAATTGAGAGACCTTTTCGTAGAATAGACGAAGTCCATGGAAGGGCACAGAGATCTATAGGGTTTATGTGTCCTTCTAATTGTACCCATAGCTTAGATGAGGAGTGGTGGAACCAATCAATAATACGTGTTAATATGGTCGCTTTATGGTAGATAGAAACATCTGGTACCCCCACCCCACCTTGATTTTTCAGAAGGGATAATGTCCCAAAGCTAATTCTAGGTTGAGCTGAATTCCATATAAACTTCGAAAATAGCCGATGGATTTTACGGAAAAACAAGGCCGGAAGATGGATTGGGATAGTTTGAAACAAATATAGAAGGCGAGGGAGTATATCCATCTTAAGGGTATTAATTCTACCAAACCATGAAAGTCTCTTAAAGGCATAAGATGTCAAAGCCATTTGAACTTTATGGAGCATCGGGAGAAAATTTAAGGAATATAATTGTGATGTTGAAGCTGGTATATTAATCCCTAAATATCGAACCGACACTGGACAGGTCCTGAAAGAAAAGTTCTTCGATATTCGCTTGATGTTTGTTTGCGATAAAGATATATTAAGAAGTTCTGATTTACTATAGTTGACTTTAAAATTACTGACTTCACTAAATCTCTGAAATTCTAAGAGTATAGAAGGAAAAGTGGTATGGGGTTTTGTTACAAATAAAAGCAAATCATCTGCAAAAAGAGCCAATTTTGCATGTAGAAGACCTACCTGAATGCCTGTAATATTTTGGTTTTGTCGCAATGCATTTGCCAGATGTTCCATCGTAATAACATACAACAGAGGCGACAATGGACAACCCTGACGTGTTCCATTGGAAATAGGGAAGGCAGGAGACAAAGATCCATTCACCCTAATTCTAGCTGATGGTGATAGATATAAGGACATAATCCGTGCTATCATATAGGGACCAATGCCAATCTGTTGAAGAGAAGATCTTAAAAACTTCCAACTAACACGGTCAAACGCCTTTTCGGCATCAACCGTTAGTAGGCAAAGAGGAATACCTTGGGTACGGGCATAATCCATCAGCAGGAGGGCTTTAAGCGTGTTATCTCTAGCCTCTCGACCGCTGACGAAACCAACCTGGTCCAGATGTATTAGTTGGGGCAATAATGGTTGTAGGCGGCTAGCTAAGATCTTAGCAAAAATTTTTACATCGACCCCAATTTACTTTTTGCTACAATAAATATCCCCAAAAAATATATAAAAAATTTTTTTTTTCCTCAGTTTAGGTTGATACGTATTCTTTTACATATTTTTGGTAAAAAAAAAATCGCAATAAGCGTATAGTGATTGGTTTATGAAAAAGTTATAGCGTCTACAAAATAGGGGAATTTTTTTTTGGCATTTTTATTAATTTTTTTTTTTACTACTAATGGCGGCGATCTGCGATTTTTATCGTGACTGCGACAATATGGCGGACACATCGGACACTTTTGACACATTTTTGGGACCATTGTCATTTTTACAGCGAACAGTGTTATAAATATGTACTGATTACTGTGAAAATGACACTGGCAGTGAAGGAGTTAACCTCTAGGTGGCGCTGTAGGGGTTAAGTGTGCCCTAGTGAGTGATTCTTACTGTAGGGGGCGTGGCTTGGCGTGTGACGTCACTGATCGTCGTTCCCTATAACAGGGAACAGATGATCACTGACATGCCACTAGGAAGAACGGGGAAAGGTTTGTTTACACTTACCTCTCCCCGTTCTTCAGCTCTGTGACCCGATCACGGGACACCGGCGGCTTCGGACCGGGTCGCGACCCACAGCTGGGATCTTACAGGGGACGTACCTGTACGCCCTTGTGGGAAAGACAAGGAATAAAGTATATTACCCAACTCTACCAAGATGGTATATTAAAATCCTTTCAGGAATTAAAGCGGAAGTAAACCCATCGATTTAACAGTTTCAAAAAGAAGTTACATTCCCGGCATGCCGGGAATGCCTACTGTCACATTGGTTGTGCTCTCAACCAAACTTTAAAACCATCCAATGGCTGGTGTCATAACTGATCACATGTGCAGCATCATGGCAGTTGAAGATTAAACAGAGGCCAAGATGGCAGCTTCCTTGCCTGAAAATGATAGGAGGGTTTACTTCCACTTTAAGAGAACAATATGCACTACCGAACAAATCCTTTTTTTTAGATACCTACAAGTCAGGCACGCATTGGAGGAACAGTATAAAGTATTGACAATGGAATGGAGTAAGATTCCTCTGCTCCAGGAAATTATCAATGCAAGAACATCAAAGGGCCTAATATCTAAAGTTTACCCTAGTATATATAAGGGGAGCCTGAGAGGAATAGAGGGACCATCACAAAAGAAGAAATGGGAAGGAGATGTTGGGAATATAACTGAGACACAGTGGGAAAGAATTCTGGAACTTGCCCCATTAGTCTCGTTGTCTCCCTCCCAGAGGATGTCACATTTGTTTCTGCTACATAGAGCTTACTATACCCCGTACAAGCTCTTTCTGTTTGGCCGCAGATTGGACGCCAGTTGTCCGAGGTGCGGAAAAACAGAGGGAGACATGATTCACATGTTTTGGAGATGCCCGAAACGATTTCTGTACTGGACAGAAATAGTGGGAATTATCGAGCAGGTCTTTGAAGTCCCCATAAAAATGGAACCCTTGCAATGCGTCCTGGGCTGGGCAGCGGGAAAGGGAAAAATCAGTAACAACCCGCTCGCAATTTTGAGATGCCTTTTCCAGGCAAGGAAGCTGATAGCACAGAGATGGCAATCAGTCCTTCCACCTTCTAGTAAAGATTGGGAACAAAGCATGAACACAATGATCTTGAAGGAAAGAGCCATATACATTAGACAAGGCCCCTAAATTTTTTTGTCAAGATCTGGAGACTGTGGTGGGAGAAAAGTAGTATAAACATTTAATATAGAGCCATTAAAGAAGGAAGAGGGAAGAAGGGAAGAGTCGATTTAAGGAAAGTAGAGATCAACGGAAGATGAATGGGAAGAGATGGATGAGAGAGTGGGGCGAATGGGTCTGATATTGGAGGGAAGCCCAAACAGAGTGAAAAGAAAGGCGGGGCTGTTGGAAGGAAATAGAACAAATTATAAGGGACGTGTTTTTTTTTGCAGGTTTTAATGATTTATTGTGATTACGTTTTCTTTCTTCCAAGGGAGGGTGGGATGCGGGAATCGGGAAATGTTTGTAAAATGGAAAATGGTATAATAAAGATATGAAGTAAAAAAAATAAAATAAAAGATATATCTGAAAAGTTTGGTGTGCATTTGTATTCAGCCCCCTTTACTCTAATACCCCTAACTAAAATCTAGTGGAACCAATTGCCTTAATGGTAATTTAATCTCAGTATAAATACAGCTGTTCTGTGAAGCCCTCAGAGGTTTGTTAGAGAACCTTAGTGAACAAACAGCATCATGAAGGACAAGGAACACACCAGACAGGTCAGGGATAAAGTTGTGGAGAAGTTTAAAGCAGGGTTAGGTTATAAAAAAAAATATCCCAAGCTTTGAACATCTTACAGAGCACTGTTCAATCCAGGATCTGAAAATGGAAAGAGTATGGCACAACTGCAAACCTACCAAGTCAGGGCCATTCACCTAAACTGACAGGCCGGGCAAGGAGTGCATTAATCAGAGAAGCAGCCCAGAGGCCCATGGTAACTGAAGGAGCCGCAGAGATCCACAGCTCAGGTGGGAGAATCTGTCCACAGGACAACTATTAGTCGTGCACTCTACATGGAGGAGTGGCAAAAGAGATCCATTGTGGAAAGAAAGCCAAAAGAAGTCCCTTTTGCAGTCTGCGGAAAGCCATGTGGGGGGGACAGAAAACATGTGGAAGAAGGTGCTCTGGTCAGATGAGACCAAAGTTTAACTTTAACTGGGCCTAAAAGCAAAATGCTATGTGTGGTGGAAAACTAATACTGCACATCACCCTGAACACATCATCCCCACTGTGAAACATGGTGGTGGCAGCATCATGTTGTGGAGATGCTTTTTCTTCAGCAGGGACAGGGAAGCTGTTCAGAGTTGATGGGAAGAAGGATGGAGCCAAATACAGGGTAATCTTATAATAAAACCTGTTATGCCGCGTACACACGATCGGAAAATCCGACAAGAAAACCGTGGATTTTTTTCCGATGGAATGTTGGCTCAAACTTGTGTTGCATACACACGGTCACACAAAATTCCGACCGTCAAGAACGCGGTGACGTACAAGACGTACGACTAGCCGAGATCAATGAACTTCAATAGGCAGTTTGGCTCTTCTGCTTGATTCTGAGCATGCTTGTTTTTTTGTGCGTCGGAATTGCATACAGACGATCGGAGTTTCCGACAAGAACTTTTGTTGTCGGAAAAATTGAGAACCAGCTCTCAAATTTTTGTTGTCGGAAATTCCGACAGAAAAAGTCTGATGGAGCCTACACACGGTCGGAACTTCCGACCAAAAGCTCACATCTAAAATTTTCTTGTCGGAAATTCCGACCGTGTGTACGCAGCATTAGAGTCTGCAAAAGACTTGAGACTTGGGTGGAGGGTTACCTTCCAGCAGGACAACGACCCTAAACATACAGCCAGAGCTACAATGGAATGAAATAGTTCAAAGCATATTCCTGTGTTAGAATGGCCCAATCAAAGTCCAGACCTAAATCCGATTGAAAAACTGTGACAAGACTTGAAAATTGCTGTTCACAGACACTCTCTATCCAATCTGACAGAGTTTGAGCTATTTTGCATATATCTATCAACACAGGGGGAGCCCAGGTAGATTTGAACATATTTGGTCACTATGGTTAGATACGCCAGGTCTGAGCCCCGGGGAGCTGGTAATGTCCAGACTTCTAAAATGCCCTACAGGATAAGTATGCCACGTTTCTGACACAATGTAACGGTTGTAATAAGTTTATGAACATGTTTTGACAACACGAAACCTTGATTAGTATGTATAATAATTTACAGCGATAAAACTAATATGTAGACCTCTACTCAGATTGGCTCTATGAGTCCAGGCAGAAGGAGAGCAATGGAATGACCCTTTCTTATGTCAGACCTCTTTCTCCTGTTCCCTGACACCACCGGGCCAACTACCAACACTGTACTAAAATCAACACTTAAGGAATTAGCTTCAAAGGCAAACTATCCCGCACACCCACTACATATACAGAGGGCTGGACGTGTGTGTGTTTCTGTAGGACACTAGTAAATTCAGTCCCTTGGAAGAAAGATGAGGCCTTGGATCTCCAGCTAGCCACTTTCGTTGGTGCACTTAAACTCCTGAATGGCGGAGCAAAGCAATAAAACTGGCCTGGATTTTCAAACAGAGAATGCAGGATTTACCTCAGCAAGGTGAATAAGGACAATGGTGTCTGTATACAGTGTCTCTGTATCTGGAAGGCCTGGTGTCCTGTGGCACTACAGGTGTCAGCAAGGTAACTAAGAGCAATGATGTCTGTATACAGTTTTCATAGAGCTGGATGAGCAAAGTGAAGCAACTCTACCTGTTTGCAGTGTCCTTGTTTCCTGCAAATGGGCAAGTGCCCTCTCACCAAATCCTGCGGTCAAGGCCCAAACGAACATGCTGGAACAGGCTGGCACTTCTAGTGACCCAACTGGTCAACTCGGACTGTAACACTTCACACCGACGGTGCAGGTATGCCTGGATGTGCACCTGGAATCTTCCTCTTTCAGGCTGGATATCCCGACCGGCTGTAGACACCTGGAATGGTGCGCTGGACTGACCTGGGAGGCAGCACCTTTCCCTTGGGTCCAATTTCTTTTCCTGCCTCGTGGTGACTGAATTCCCTCAGAAAATCAAGATGGAGTCCTTTTCTTTCTTTAATCCTGAGGGCAGCTGGTCCGTGTAGTTCTGTGTCCATAAAAAGCTATGGGGCTGTTTTAGATGGGGACTACATGTCCCAGAATCCTTTGCAGCTTCTGCTGTTAAAGTTTTTCTCATTGGTACCTGTAATTGCCTTCTCTCTGATTGGCACTCTCTTCTCCTGCCAATAGGAACACAGGGGAGGTTGCAGAGTGAGCAGCCCTGTGTGTCTGTGTGAGTCAGTGAGGAGAAGAAAAAGGAGGGGGAGATATCCCCTGCAGACACTGTCAGTCTTCTCTCTCCCTCAGGAGTCTATGCACTTGAGGCGGCCTGCTTGACAAGGCTGCAGGAAAAATGGGACACCCGTTACATAAGTATTACGTTAAGTGATTTCCTGTGATATTGTATGTTTGTACACTGAACTTGGTGTGTTAGAGGGGCTGCGGTTTAGAGGTAGCGCTACATATAGATGCGCCTCTTCACATGCAGGTTTATGGCATTCCCCAAGCATGTTATGTAAGGAGATTTTGTATTTTAATCTTGCTCTTTAACCACTTAAGCCCCAGACCAATACGCAGCATAAAGACCAGGCCCCTTTTTGCGATTCGGCACTGCGTCGCTTTAACTGACAATTGCGCGGTCATGCAACGTGGCTCTCAAACAAAATTGGTGTCCTTTTTTTCACACAAATAGAGATTTCTTTTGGTGGTATTTGATCACCTCTGCGGTTTTTATTTTTTGCGCTATAAACAAAAAAAGAATACCTTTTGCTATAAAAAATATCCCTCAAAAATATATAAAAAAACATTTTTTTTTCCTCAGTTTAGGCCGATACGTATTCTTCTACATATTTTTGGTAAAAAAAATTGCTATCAGCGTTTATTAATTGGTTTGTGCAAAAATTATAGCGTTTACAAAATAAGGGATAGTTTTATTGCATTTTTATTATTTTTATTTTTTTTACTAGAAATAGCGGCGATTTTTTTCGTGACTGCGACATTATGGCGGACACATCGGACACTTTTGACACATTTTTGCGACCATTGTCATTTTTACAGCGATCAGTGCAATAAAAATGCACTGGTTACTGTAAAAATGACACTGGCAGTGAAGGGGTTAACCACTAGGGGCACTGAAAAGGTTAAGTGTGCCTAGGGGCATGTTTCTAACTGAGGGGGGCGTGGCTACGAGTGACACGTCACCGATCTCAGCTCTGATTACACAGAGCGGAGATCGGTGACAGTGTCAGTAGGCGAGTGGGGAGATGTTGTGTTTACACTAACATCTCCCCGCTCCATCCCTCTGTGAGACGATCGCAGGGATCCGACTCACGGGGATGACTGCAGGGTCGCAAGCGCGCCGTCGGCGGCCCACATGCGACCACACGGCAGGCAGTTAAAGGGGACGTACAGGTACAGGATTGTGCCTGTACATGCCATTCTGCCGACGTATATATGCCGCGAGCGGTCCTTAAGTGGTTAAACCGTTTTAAGAGCTGCTCTCTGCTGAACAGTACTTCTTTTTTTTTATTTTGTTTTTGCGTGGGCACATGTCGCCCATTGCAGTGGCGGAGATTCGATCCATCCATAGCCAGCTTAAAGCGGAACTTCACCCAAAAGGGGAAATTCTGTGTTCTTCCTCCTCCCTGGTTTTTATAGGCACTTGCTCCCCCTCTTTCAGTCTGATCGCTATGGTGATCCGAGCGCAAGTCCAGCCCCTCTCATTTCCCCGCAGCCTTCTGGGACACGTCACATCTCACAAATAGCGCGGTGCAGCTCGCGCATGCACAGTAAGCGACCGGCTATGAAGCCACAAGCAGTCACAGCCGGCTTCTCATGGTTAGTATGCTGGCCCAGGAACTGAAGACCGGTGGAGAAGTCGGCCAAGTGAGGACATTGCTGGATCCTGGGACAGGTGAGTGTCCTGTTATTAAAAGTTAGCAGCTACAGTTTTTGTAGCTGCTGACTTTACTTTTTTTTTTTTTTAATTACTAAACAACCGATTTTAGCCTTAAGCCTCGTACACACGATCGGATATCCTATGGATTCTAATCCGATGGTTATGTCCATCGGAAAACCGATGAAGCTAACTTCCATCAGTCTTGCCTACACACCATCAGTCAAAAAACTGACCGTTCCAAACGCTGTGACGTAAAACACTCCGATGAGCCGAGAAAAATGAAGTTTAATGCTTCTGAGCATGCGTCGACTTGATTCTGAGCATGCGTGGGTTTTTTTATCCGATGGACTTGCCCATAGACAATCGGAATTTGCTATCGGTTTTTGATCCATCGGAAAAATTTAAAACATGTTCTATTTTTTAAAACCGATGGAAAAAAGACCGATGGGTCCCATATACGATCGGTTTGTCCGATGAAAAAAGTCCATCGGACTGTTTTCATCGGTAAAACCGATCGTGTGTACGCGGCTTCAGTGTGTGATTTCAGACTTTACTAATAGTTAAGTCAGCAAACATGACTTGTTGCACAATTTTTTTTTTCATGTCATTATGCAAATCATACTATTACTAACAAGTCCGGTACAGAGGGCAGGAGCCATTACAACTGACGGAGTCAATGGCTAGACGAACTTCACTAATTACTGCTTGAAAGTAGCTTAACACAAGTAAGTGGAATGTTTTCTTGTATTTGAAGAGGTATAAAAGCTAGCATTTATTTCTAAATTTTAACTATTAGGCTTTCTTGTGAAGGGGCTGATAGGGATTGATTGTTATGCTGCATATGGATATCTGACGCAAGGTATAGTATAATATAGCCAGAGAAAATGACAGCAGAAACTAGAGTTGAGGTAACACACATTACTTCCGGATCCTAACTAGCTAAAGAATATCAGTGAATGGACATCCACTGGTCTCTCTACCCTTACCCTGCAAACCCATCATACAGGTCATAAGTCGGCCGGTAGGATAGCAGAGCCCAGGAAATATGGCAGTGGGAGGCACATAGGGGGCAGCAAAAGGGTTAATCAACAGTGCCTTGAAAAAGTATTCATCCCCTTTGAAATTTTCTACATTTTGTCATATTACAACCAAAAACGTAAATGTATTTTATTGGGATTTTATGTGATAGACCAACACAAAGTGGCACATAATTGTGAAGTAGAAGGAAAATAATAAATGGTTTTTCATTTTTTTATACAAATAAATATCTGAAAAGTGTGGCGTGCATTTGCATTCAGCCCGCTTTACTCTGATACCCCCAACTAAAATCTAGTGGAACCAATTGCCTTCAGAAGTCACCTAATTAGTAAATAGAGTGTATCTGTGTGTAATTTAACGACCGTCTCACGCCGATATACGTCGGCAGAATGGCACAGCTGGGCACAAGCACGTACAGGTACGTTGCCCTTTAAAAGCCCAGCCGTGGGTCGCACGCGCGCCGCGGGCAGGGCACTCGCGACCCGGTTCTGAGCTCCATGACCGCGATCGCAGGACCCGTGGACCCGATCGCCACCGGTGTCCCCCAATCGGGTCACAGAGCTGAAGAACGGGGAGAGGTAAGTGTAAACAAACTTCTCCCCGTGCTTCCTAGTGAGCCTGTCACTGATCGTCTGTTCCCTGTCATAGGGAACGACGATCATGACGTCACACGCCAAGGCACGCCCCCACACAGTAAGAAACACACATTAGGTCACACTTAACCCCTTTAGCGCCCCCTACAAGTTAACCCCTAAACTGACAGTGTCATTTTCACAGTAATCAGTCAATTTTTATAGCACTGATCGCTGTAAAAATGACAATGGTCCCAAAATAGTGTCAAAAGTGTCCAATGTGTCCGCCATAATGTCGCAGTCACGATAAAAATCGCTGATCGCGGACATTACTAGTAAAAAAAAATATTAATAAAAATGCCATAAAACTATCCCCTATTTTGTAGATGCTATAACTTTTGCGCAAACCAATCAATAAACGCTATTGCGATTTTTTTTACCAAAAATATGTAGAAGAATACGTATCGACCTAAACTAAACGCTCTATTTTTGTTTATAGCGCAAAAAATAAAAACTGCACAGGTGATCAAATACCACCAAAAGAAAGCTCTATTTGTGGGAAAAAAAGGACGCCAATTTTGTTTGGGACCCACGTCGCACGACCGCCCAATTGTCAGTTAAAGCGACGCAGTGCCGAATCGCAAAAAGGGGCCTGGTCCTTTAGCTGCAAAATGGTCTGGGGCTTAAGTGGTTAATATTAGTATAAATACAGCTGTTCTGTGAAGCCCTCAGAGGTTTGTTGGAGAACCTTAGTGAACAAACAGCATCATGAAGGCTAAGGAACACACCAAACAGGTCAGGGATAAAGTTGTGGAGAAGTTTAAAGCAGAGTTATGCCCCATACACACAATCGTTTTTCTTGCCATTTTTTTTCTTGCCGTTTTTCACGTCGTTTTTTTTCATGTTTCCTCTCAAGCCTGTCTTGCGTACACACGATTTTAAAAAACGATCAAGCAAAGCGCAGTGACGTATACCACGTACGACGGCACTATAAAGGGGAAGTTCCGCTCAAATGGCGCCACCCTTCATGTTAGTAAAGTTTGTTGAGCAACGATTCGCGCTTTTCAGCCTCGTGCTTTTCAGTCCGTTACAGCGTGACGAATGTGCTATCTCCATTACGAACGCTAGTTTTACCAGAACGAGCGCTCCCGTCTCATACTTGATTCTGAGCATGCGCGATTTTTTCACGTCGTTAAAGCATACACACTATCGTTTTTCACGTCATTAAAAAAAACGACATGAAAAACGACGTGAAAAAAGAGAGCATGTTCGAAATTTTTAATGCCCGTTTTTCACGTCGTTAAAAATGCTCTGGAGCCTACACACGATCATTTTTAATGGGCATTTTTAAAAATGGCATTTTTAACGGCATGAAAAACGATCGTGTGTATGGGGCATAAGGTCCTAAAAAATATCCCAAGCTTTGAACATCTCATGGAGCACTGTTCAATCCATCATCCAAAAATGGAAAGAGTATGGCACAACTGAAAACCTACCAAGACATGGCCATCCACCTAAACTCGGGCGTGGAGAGCAATAATCAGAGAAGCAGCCAAGAGGCCCATGGTAACTCTGGAGGAGCTGCAGAGATCCACAGCTCAGGTGGGAGAACCTGTCCACAGGACAACTATTACTTGTGCACTCCACAAATCTGGCAAGAAAAAAAACCATTGTTGAAAGAAAACCATAAGAAGTCCTGTTTGCAGTTTGTGAGAAGCCATGTGGGGGACACAGCAAACATGTGGAAGAAGGTGCTCTGGTCAGATGAGACCAAAATTTAACTTTTATGGCCTAAAAGGAAAACGCTATGTGTGGCGGAAAACTAACACTGCACATCACCCTGAACACACCATACCCACTGTGTAACTCATGTTGTGGGAGATTCTTTTCTTCAGCAGGGACAGGGAAGCTGGGCAGAGTTGATGGAAAGATGGATGGAACCAAATACAGGGCAATCTTAGAAGAAAACCTGTTTGAGTCTGCAAAAGACTTGAGACTGGGGTGGAGGTTCACCTTCCAGCAGGACAACGACTCTAAACATACAGCCAGAGCTACAATGGAATGGTTTAGATCAGGGGTCCCCAAACCCCGGCCCGCGGGCCACATCCGGCCCACTTGGGTGTTTTATCTGGCCTGCAGCTTAGAGGTCCTGTAGTGTAAACAAAGCCGCCATGCTGCCCACACCGTTTTTTTTTACATTGGCTGCTGGGACCGCCGAGGTGCGGCACCTCCCCTCTTCCCGCCTACTGTTTAAAATGACAAGCCTCCACGAGTGACGTCAAAGGCGCGGCACCTCCCCTCTTCCCGCCCGCTGTTTAAAATTAGAATCCTCCACGAGTGACGTCACAGGCGCGGCGCCTCCCCTCTTCCTGCCGCTGTTTGAATTGACGATCCCCCACGAGTGTAGCAGTGGGCGGGAGACGGGAGTTGCAGAAGAGCTGCAGAAGAGCTGGTACATAGGTAAGAGGCAGAGGCAACGCTGATGGGCACACTGCAGGGGAGATTGCTGTGCTGATGGGGATGCTGATGGGGAAATTGCTGAGGACAGTGCTGATGGGGACATTGCTGGGGACAGTGCTGATGGGGATATTTCTGGGGACAATGCTGTGCTGATGGGGATATTTCTAGGGACACTCCTGATGGGGACATTGCTGGGGACAGTGCTGATGGCAACATTGCTGGGGACAGTGCTGATGGGGATATTTCTGGGGACATTGCTGTGCTGATGGGAACATTGCTGGGGACACATCTGATGGGGACACTACGAATGGGGACACCACGAATGGGGACACCAGTGTCCCCATCAGCGGTGTCCCCATCATTGGTGTCCCCATCATCGGTGTCCCCATCATCAGCGGTGTCCCCATCATCAGCGGTGTCCCCATCATCAGCGGTGTCCCCATCATCAGCGTCCCCATCAGCGGTGTCCCCATCAGCGATGATGGGGACGCTGCTAATGGGGACGTTGCTAATGGGGACACTGCTGATGGGGACACTGCTGAGGACATTGCTGTTCTGATGGGGACACGGGTGTCCCCATCAGTGGTGTCCCCATCAGCACAGCAATGTCCCCATCAGTGGCGTCCCCATCAGCAGCATCCCCATCAGCGGTGTCCCCATCAGCACAGCAATGTCCCCATCAGCGATGATGGGGACGATGCTAATGGGGACACTGCTGATGGGTACACCGCTGATGGGGACATTGCTGTGCTGATGGGGACATTGCTGTGCTGATAGGGATATTGCTGTTCTGATGGGGATATTGCTTTTCTGATGTGGACATTGCTGTTCTGATGGGGACATTGCTGTGGACACTGCTGATTGGACATTGCTGTGCTGATGGGGACATTGCTGTTCTGATGGGGGCATTGCTGTTCTGATGGGGGCATTGCTGTTCTGATGGGGGCATTGCTGTTCTGATGGGGGCATTGCTGTTCTGATGGGGGCATTGCTGTTCTGATGGGGGCATGGCTGTTCTGATGGGGGCATGGCTGTTCTGATGGGGACTTGGCTGTGCTGATGGGGACTTGGCTGTGCTGATGGGGACTTGGCTGTGCTGATGGGGACATTGCTGTTCTGATGGGGACATTGCTGTGCTGATGGGGACATTGCTGTGCTGATGGGGACATTGCTGTGGACACTGCTGATGGGGATATTGCTGTGCTGATGGGGACATTGCTGTTCTGATGGGGACATTGCTGTTCTGATGGGGACATGGCTGTTCTGATGGGGACATGGCTGTTCTGATGGGGACATGGCTGTTCTGATGGGGACATGGCTGTGCTGATGGGGACATGGCTGGGGACACTTCTGATGGGGACACTGCTGATGGGGAAACCGAGGCCCAAGTTTATTTTGAATGTCTTTGCGTTGTTTTGCTAAAGCTTTTTCTCTTTTGTTCTCAGTCATATGCTGATTACAAAAACGATCTATGTAAAATATATACATTTAATACATAACTGATTTTTTTTTTTCGGCCCCCGAATACTTGTAAAATCTACAATGTGGTCCTCGTGTTGAAAAGTTTGGAGACCCCTGGTTTAGATCAAAGCATATTCATGTGCTAGAATGGCCCAAAGTCCAGACCTAAATCTAATTGAGAATCTGTGGCAAGACTTGAAAATTGCTGTTCACAGACGCTCTCCATCCAATCTGACAGAGCTTGAGCTATTTTGCAAAGAAGATTCCCTATCACATGATTAAAAGTGGTTGTAAAGGCTAAAGTTTTTTTTTTTTTTTACCTTCCTTTCATGTTCCCCCCCCCCCCCCAGCCCCCCATAAATACTTACCTGAGCCTGATCTCAATCCAGCGCTGTGCCTCAGAACAGCTGAGCTGAAGTCTTTCTCTCTCCTCCCTAGCTGAGAGGAAGCAGAGGGAGTCATTGGCTCCTGCTGCTGTCAATCGCAGCCTGTGAGGAGAGGATGGGGCGGGGGCCAAGTCTCGCTGTCTGTGTCTATAGACAAAGGCAGTGCTGCTCGGGATTGAGCCTGCAAGTGCAAGAATCCTTGTCTTTACTGCTTGCATCAAGGCTGAGAGCTCTTGAGAGGAAAACTGTGGCAGTGTGTGCGTGATGTTTTCAGAAAGTACAGCACCTTGCTGGCCTCGGCTCTTATACCAGCCATGATCTGGCTGTATTGCATAGGGAAGCACAGATACCTAGTGATGATGTCACTAGGTCTAAATTAAAGGGGTTGTAAAGTCAGAAGGTTTTTTATCTTAATGCATTCTATGCATTAAGATAAAAAGCCTTCTGTGTGCAGCAGCCCCCCTCAGCCCCCCTAATATTTACCTGAGCCCCATCTCTATCCAGCGATGTCCACGAGTGCCTCGGCCATCCGGGACTCTCCCTCCTGATTGGCTAAGACACAGCAGAGGCACCATTGGCTCCCACTGCTTTCATTTAAAGTCAGTTAGCCAATCAGGCTTTCCATAATTTCCTTGCAATGCCATGGTTTGCATCAGACGTTATCCTGTGCACCCTATTTAGGCTGCACAAAAATAAAATGATACTTTGGATTGTCTTTCATTGAAAAAAACTTTTTAGGATAAGATCTTATTTTATATAATGTAATTTACAAAAAAAAGCAAATAATAGTATCTATAATTGTATAAATATGACATGGCTAAATTCTGACGAGTAGACATCTCCACGAAACGCGTAGAGCCCCAGTCTTATTCTACAATCATGTGATTCTGTGATTTAATAACACTAATTTTATTATCAATTATTATCATTATTAACATTATTATCTTTATTATGAATTGGAACTTTAAATTACTATACATGAATGTATCTATCATTATTACTGTGAATTATGTTTAAAAACATTAAAGTGTCACTAAACGCACATCATAAATACCTATCAATAAATGTAGTATTACATGCTGTTCTCAGTCACTATGGCATTTGTTTTCTGTACTCTGCAAAAAATGTCCCCAATTCAGTTAGGGATTCTGCAGCTATGGTGGCAACTCAGCACATGCTCTGTTTTCAGTGAGCTTCTATACTGATCATTTCCTCCATATCACATCTGAGCAGCCCATGTGACTATAGAAACACACATGTGGGTGTATACACAGTGGTAAATGACAGCCCACTCCCTCCCTGCTCCTCCATCCCCACCCACCAGCTAAACACAATGGGGACAGGATATTACATGTAGATTAACGGTGGCTTCACCTCCCTCTTATTCTAAGACACAGGCTGGTGGGGTGTGACACAGCTTGTGACTGGCAGAAATCCACCCACACCATATTATTTTCACGAAATAATGCACATTTGATTTCAAATATATATTTTTCTGACAATTTAAAACAGTTTATTGATATTATTTATTTATTTTTACTCTGTATTCCAAAGGCTGTTTTTTATTTATATTTTGAACACTTGACCTGAAGCTGCTTGCTCTGTAGGCAATTGTGCATGCTCGCTCCTGAGCCAACCCTGTGTATCCGTAAGACACACAGAGTGGGGCTCGGTCCCTCCCCTGCTCCCTCCTCACTGGCTGCAATTGGCTGTAATTGACAGCAGCAGGAACAATTGTCTCCCGCTGCTGTATTTTAGCCAAGGAGGAGAGAGAGACCCAGGAGAGAGGTTGCTCTTGTGCACATCGCTGAATCAAGATAGGGCTCAGGTAAGTATTAGGGTGGTCCAGCTGGGGGAGCTGAACACAGAAGTTTTTTTACCTTCATGCATAATTCGCATGAAGGTAAAAAACCTTCAGCCTTTACAACCGTTTTAAGGACAGCTTACTGAATGGTATCAGCTGATCGGTGAAAAGCAAAAGTGATATAAAAAAATGGTGATTCAAAAAGTGCAGAGATTTATACCTGGAAACTACAAACCAGTCAGCCTAACATCAAGAGTATGTAAACTATTGGAGGGAACGATAAGCAACCATATTCAAGAATTTGCGGCTGAAACTAAGTTCGTTAGTAAAGTTCGGGTTTGTACCGGACTTTTGGGTTTTTGGTACCCGGACCCGAACCCGAACAATTTACTGTATGTTCGGGTTCGAGTTCGGTGTTCGGCAATGTAATGGCGCATTTTAAAAAGCTGCAGGGCAGCCAATCAACATTTGTTTAACTCGTGTGCCCTTAGAAGCCATCACAGCCATGCCTACTAATGGCATGACTGTGATTGGCCAGTGCAGCATGTGACCCAACCTGTTTATAAGCTAGAGGCACATAGCACAGCACGTCACTCTGCTTTAGTGTAAGGAAAGGTTTGTGCTGCTGCTTTGAGGGAGAGAATTAGATAGGAGTCCTGATTCAGAAATCAAATTACTCAGCGATCTACCTTGATTTTGTTGTGTGGGCACAATCTTTTTACCCTGCCCTGAGCCCAGTGCCAGAGAAAATATAACTTTTATCCGTCTGTTAGTTAGGTTGGCGTTGGCGGGTATTTTATGCAAGATCAGTGCACCAGCACTGCATATGTTACTGTGAGATACACCCTTTAGATACTGTTGGTCTATTCTGCTATTCTAAAAGCACCCATTTAGGGCAAAAAATATATATTTTGCTGTGTTTCCTGCATATCTGTATTTAGTGAGATACACACTTTAGATACTGTCCTCCTATTCTGCTATTCAAAAAAAAATTATTTAGGGCAAAAAAAAATTTTTTGCTGCGTTTTCTGCATATCTGTAGGTGTGAGATACACCCTTTAGATACTGTTGCTCTATTCTGCTATTCTAAAACACCCATTTAGGGTCAAAAAAATATTTTGCAGTGTTTCCTGCATATCTGTACGTGTGAGATACACACTTTAGATACTGTTGTTTTATTCTGCTATTAAAAAAAAAATGTAGGGCAAAAAATTTTTTTGGGCAACGTTTTCTGCATATCTGTACATGTGAGATACACACTTTAGATACTGTCCTTCTATTCTGCTATTCCAAAAAATAATAATTTAGGGCAAAAAAAAAATTTTGGTGCGTTTTCTACATATCTGTACCTGTGAGATACACCCTTTAGGTACTGTTTCTCTATTCTGCTATTCAAAAAAAAACATTATGGGGAAAATTTTTAAATTGCGGCCTAGTCTGTATCTGTACGTGTGAGGTACACCCTTTAGATACTGTTGCTCTATTCTGGTATTAAAAAAAAACACATTTAGGGCAAAAAAAACGGAAAATTTATTATCAAATACTTACCGTAATTTTCCTTTCCTGATAGGCTCCATGGCAGCATACGTGTGGGGTTGGCCCCGCCTCCATAACTACCCAATAGGACCCCCTCCCTATAAATTTTGGCTCTGGGCTCTCAGCCGTGTTCCGTAACTAGCCTACTCCAAGCATTGGGAGGGACTCCTGCTGCCATGGAGCCTATCAGGAAAGGAAAATTACGGTAAGTATTTGATAATACATTTTCAGTTTTCCTGACATGCTCCATGGCAGCATACGTGTGGGAAATAACTCGCCAAACACACCCGGGCGAGCAAAATGCTGAGGCAAGAAATACATTTATTTAACACTGTCAACCGACAGAACTTGCAAACCAAAATTCAGTGATGATAAGGCAGCTGGTTCGACACAATAGTGGGAAACAAAAGTATTAATAGACGACCAAGAGGCCGCTCTGCATATAACGTCAGGTGCGACATGACGAGAGGCTACCCAGGAAGTTGAGATGCTCCGGGTTGAGTGCGCAGTTACTGCCTCCGGAGGAGCCAAACCTTTTGCTTTGTAAGCTCTTTGAATCATCTGAACTATCCATGCCGTAATAGATCTGATTGAGGCCCTTTTTCCTCTGTTCTTCCCATGAAGAAAAATGAAAAGAAAATCTGTTTGTCTGAAAGACTCTGTCATTTCCAGGTATTGACTTAATGTGTGGCCCACATCAAGGGGATGAACATCTTGACCTTCAGAAGTTCCAAAAGTGGGTAATACAATTTCCTGATTTTCATGAAAGATCGATGTAACTTTCGGATTTGAACCCAGCATGGGAATTAATACTGCTCTATCTGGAAAAAAGGTCAGAAAAGGCTCTTTTGAACCCAAGTTTCTGATATCAGACACTCTTTTGGCTGAAGTGACCGCTACTAGGAAGACGGTTTTGAGAGTAAGATCTTTTACCGAAAGAGGTTTTTCAGGATCTGTGCTGAGTGTGGTAAGATAGTCCAGTACAAGAGGCAGGTCCCATTTGGGGAACCTCGGTTTTCTCTGTGGTCTAATTCTGACCGCACCCTTAAAGAACTGGCGAATCAGGGAATGATTGGCCCAAGAGATTCCAGTGAATGCTGAAATGGCTGAGATTTGAACTCGAAGAGAGCTTACTGATAAAGGCAAATCCAAACCTGTTTGTAAGAAACTAAGTACATCCTGGACTTCTGGAGAATTACAGGAATTAGCCCTGGAAGACATATGGTCTGTAAATTTTGACCAGATACGCTCATAAACTCTGTTGGTGCTATTTCTTCTAGCGTTAAGGAGAGTCGACATAGCTTCTTCTGGACATCCTAAGGCTTCCAGCCTTCCCCTCTTAAGAACCATACCCTGAGGTGCAGATGAGCTGGGCATGGGTGCAACGTTGTGCCCTGAGACAGGAGATCCGGTCTGAGGGGTAGAGGGATTGAGTCCCGATAACTGAGAGACGTCAAGAGGGAAAACCATGGCCTGTTGGGCCAAAACGGAATTACTGCTATGATTTCTACTCTCTCCACTCTGAGTCTGTGAAGGAATTGAAGTATCACAGGAACTGGATGAAAGGCATAAGCCTGGCTGAATCTCCACCGATCTGTGAGAGCATCTATCCCGTAGGCTTGGGGATCCCGAGACCTCGAGTAATACTTGGTCAACTTGTGGTTGCATGGGGACGCAAACAGATCCACTTCTGGAGACACTCCCAGAGTTAGAAGCCAATTGAATACCTCTATGTGTAGAGACCATTCGTTGTTGTTCATTTAAGTTCGTGACAGAAAGTCCGCTTGAACATTCTGGACCCCTGGAATGTACACTGCAGAGATGTTGCATAGGTACATCTGGGCCCAGGTCATGATTGGTTCTACTTCCCGGAGTAAGGACCAGCTGCGGGTACCACCCTGCTTCCTTATGTAAGCAACTGCGGTTGTGTTGTCCATCCTGAGCATCACAGAAGTGTCTGTCAACAGATGATGGAAGGACATGAGCGCCTGGAAGGCAGCCCGCAACTCCAGTATGTTGGACACAATTCTTTGGGACGGTGTGTTCCACCTGCCCTGGGCTATTTCCGTCAGGCAATGAGCGCCCCACCCCTGATTGCTGGCATCCGAAGTTACAGTAATCCAAGTGATGGGACGGATTGTGTGACAGTTGGGAGATTCTTCCCCTGAAGCCACCAAAGAAGAGATTCTCTCATGGATGAAGTGAGTCTGATGCGTTGACTCTTGCTGGGGGAGTCCCATTGCTGGAGGAACCCCTTCTGGAATGGGCGAGTATGCCACTGAGCCCACCTTACCATAGGAATGGTGGCTGTCATGGTGCCAATTACCTTCAGGCATTGCAGAGCAGACAGGTGAGAGGAAGCAAGTGTTGCGCGGATCCTGTCCCGGATTGTTGCAATCTTTTCCTCGGGCAATGAAATGGTGCCGTCTATTGTGTTGAAGAGGGCACCTAGAAACACAAGGGACTGTGTTGGAATGAGATGACTCTTCTCCAAATTCAGGAGCCACCCGAATTCTTGGAGAGTGGCTATTACTAGATTCTTGTGTTCCAAGAGTTGACATCTGTCTTGAGCTAGAAGTAAGAGGTCGTCTAGGTAGTGATGAAGACGAACTCCTTTCACTCGGAGCAGAGCCACAATGGCTAACAGAACCTTGGAGAACACCCGAGGTGATGTCGTGAGACCAAAAGGCAGGCAGGTGAACTGTAAGTGTTGATCGCCTACAGCAAAGCGGAGGTACTTTTGATAGTCTGCAGCTACTGGGACGTGAAAATATGCGTCCTTCAGATCTATTGACACTAACCAATCTCCTGGATGGACTGACTGCTGGATTGTCAATAGTGACTCCATTTTGAATCTTTCCTTCCGAATAAATCGGTTGAGATGCGTTAGGTCTATTACTGGTCTCCAGGTACCGTTCTTTTTCTGTACCATGAACGGGGAGTACATGCCTTCTCCTCGTTCGCCCTCTGGAACAGTAATGGCTGCGCCTTGAGTTAATAAAGAGCTTACGTAATTTAGTAAGACTTGTTTCTTTTCTTCTGCACTTGGAAGACTTGTGGGTATGTATCTGAGCCTGGGGGTGCTGTTACAGACCCACGTGTGGCCTGAAGAGACCGTCTTGATGGTCCAAAAATCTTGAATTGAGGCCGCCCAAACATGCTGAAAGTGGAGGAGACGTGCCCCCACCTGACATGTTTGAACGGGCCCAATTTCAAAAAGACTTCGTAGACTCCCGACTACCGGACGGAGTACTTTTAGTTGGTTTCCTGAAAGAGGACTGTCTGGATTTCCAGGGCCTCAAAAATTCACGACCGGGTCTGTAGCTGCGTGCTTCTCTTGCACGATCTGTATTCTGTGCCCTCGAAAAGGTGCGTTTCTGGTTTTGCAAACGCCTGTCTTGAGGAAGGAACCCCGACTTACCACCCGTGGCCCGGGAAATGGCATTATCAAGTTTATTGCCAAAGAGGGAGGAGCCCTCAAAAGGAATGCGGCACCAAGCTTGCTTTGAAGCTGGATCCGCCGACCAGGGACGGAGCCATAAAGCACGGCGTGTGGTAACCGCTGACAACATTACTCGTGCCACTAGGCGAATAACATCAATAGAGGCCTCCCCCAAAAAGGCAGATGCTAGCCTGATTTCCTGAATAGGAGAGCTTTTCGCCATTTCTTCAGAGATGCTTCTGAGGGAATCATCCACATTGTCTGACTATGCTTCTAGAGCTTTTGAGATAGCTGCTAAAGCCAAAATTGGTTTACAGACTGAACCTGCTGTCAGATAGATTCGCTTCAGGTCTGAGTCAATCCGTCTCTCTAGAGGATCTTTGAATGAGACTGTATCTTCCAGAGGAAGGGTTACATATCTAACCAAACGCATTAAAGCTGCATCAACCATGGGAGCTGAATCAAGGTGTTTTACCTCTTCTTCCTTAAAAGGATATAATTTTGCAATTTTTGACTGCATAGAACTTTTCTTGTCCATTTTACCCCATTCTTCTGGGATAATGGCACCCACTTCCGTGACAAACGGGAAATAATGTCGCTCCTTACTGAGCTGTTTAAAAGGTTTCCTTTGTTTCGGGGGAGATATAACTGGATCTTCCCAATTCAGAACTTCTCTAACTGCTTTCACTAAAGCAGGAACTAAGGCATAATCAAATCCCATCCCAGGATCATCCACTTCCGAACCACTTTCTGAGGGAGGAGTTGAGGGATGGCTGGGTTGAGAGATTTCCAGAGTCTCATGCACCTGTCCCTGTTCTAACGAGGGAATCAGTGGGTCTGGAGGAGAATCATGCTGCATTCTAGCATCTTTCTCTTGTAGCGACTCTTTTACGACCCGCTTAACCAATGCTTCCAGGTGTTTATCTGCACCTTCTCTCTCATTGGCTGCTTTTGTAAAACAATGGTCACAAAGGGACTTGCTGGCAGGAACCGGAGCCCTGCACCCCCAACATGGTCTCTCTGACCTCTTGCTGTGAGATGAGGGGGGGTGAGGAGTGTCTCTACTGGGACGTCCGGATCTGGAAGAATCATGGTGTCTAGAGCCAGAAGGGGAGTGCCGGTGGTGTGATTTAGAGGACCCGCTGCGTCTGCGGGAACTACTCTGTTGTTCAGACCTAGAAGGGCTGAAACAGGGAAAGACAAGCATAGAGAGAGAGAGAGAGAAAAGACACAAAGTCACAATAATGCCCTACACTCCACTCTCTTCCACCCCCCTCAGCAGGCAGAATAAAAGGAAAATGTTTCCAATCTTACCTGCTGCAAGAGGGTTGGCCACCGGGAGGCAGTGAAGAGTCCATGATACTTCAGGGAAACACTGCAGGTGGCAACAGCAAACAATCAGATTTCAGAAAAAAGGAACAAGTGAAAAATTCAGACCCCTCTGAATGAGCACTTACCCAGGAAGGCTTCTGCAGGTGCTCAGGGAAGTCGCCGCTATGCCCACGATCATTCCCAGCGTTCTGCAGGCTTCACCAGGCTTTAAATTTGGCGCCGCGTGATGTCACGGCTGCACCAGGCCCGCGATTCTTGCGCGCATGCGCGAACCAGGCCTCGTTTTCACTCCGGGTCGCGCATGCGCAGACCGCGGATGAACCAGGAAGAGGGAGCAGCGGCTGGAACGCACAGGGAACCAGCCGCTATCAGGCATGAAATGACACTGGGAGAAATAACAAAGGCATATGCATAGACAAAACGACACACATAAACACTGCTGCCATGAAGGCGATACAGGCTTACCACCACCATCTACGATCGATTCGGCCAGGGACACCGCATCCATACACACACCGGGCTTGCAGCAGATAATGGCCACCTGCACACTGCTAGGTAATCAGGCCTGTGTGCGCTCATCTCTCCAATGGAAGATATCATCCAGCTCTTCAGCGCTACTCTGCCATTACACTCCATACCCTGCTTCACAGTCAAGGCTTATCGGAGGGATGAGACACCATATCGTCGGCCGATCTTGATCGTAGGAACAATCGTCTTCAGGTAGGAGAACTAAACATATAGTCCTTCGGAGGAGGACAAAAAAGGAACACGGCTGAGAGCCCAGAGCCAAAATTTATAGGGAGGGGGTCCTATTGGGTAGTTATGGAGGCGGGGCCAACCCCACACGTATGCTGCCATGGAGCATGTCAGGAAATATAATTTGCAGCGTTGCCTGCATATCTGTACGTGTGAGATACACACTTCAGATACTGTTGCTCTATTTTGCTATTCAAAAAAACACATTTAGGTGAAAAATCTTAAATTGCGGCCTAGTCTGTATCTGTACGTGTGAGATACACCCTTTAGATACTGTTGTTCTATATCCAGCCATTGTTGAATTTTTGATCTTTCTCACTCTTTTGGGGTGTACCCTAATTTAAAAAAAAAAAAAAATTAAAAACAAAAACCAGTGTTGGCTACCTCGTCCTCCTCCACCGCCGCTTCCAACTACACCGCCACATCCACCGCCACCTCAACCTCCTACTCCATATGGACCTCATCCTCCTAGGTCAAGATTATTATTGTAGCGGGTATACACTTTCCTGTGTATTTAAAACTGGCAGAGACACCAGTGATGTGCAGTTCCCTGCAGCCCAGCGGGTGGCGCTGTCGCCTTGGGCTGGGGTTGAACCATTGCTGTGTGCCGTGCTCCCTTTTTGTCCTCCCTCGGCAGCGGTATGGTGGGGCGGGGAACCTGCCGTGCTTGCTGGGAGAGGGTATAAAGGGGCCGGCCATCTTTGTCACGGGGTCGAAGTCCCAGGCACCTTCAGCCTGAGGGCAGTGGTCGGACGGAGCTCCTAGGCGGCCTAGGCCTAAAGGACGTTCGGAGGTCGTGTTCCATCCCAGGCACCTTTAGCCTGGGGTGAGGTACACGGATGGAGGTCTGGAGCTCAGTGCCCAACACTGAGTATGGGGTGGGTCTTAGTCAGGATGGGTGGGGAAAAGTGTAATGTGAAAATGTGATTCTCAAAGTTATGGTTAAATGTTGTTGTTTCCCTTCCCTTTCATGTAGGGCTCAGACACAATTGCTTCAGTTGACCAAGTTTTTCCAAAAGTTTTATTTTTGTACAATTTATAGTTGGTTTCTGGACTGGGCTATGCCAGCCGTTGAGGGCATAGTTTACTCCAGACACTGGGGACCAGTGTCAAATCACCAGGGGGAGAGTGTAGCGGGTATACACTTTCCTGTGTATTTAAAACTGGCAGAGACACCAGTGATGTGCAGTTCCCTGCAGCCCAGCGGGTGGCGCTGTCGCCTTGGGCTGGGGTTGAACCATTGCTGTGTGCCGTGCTCCCTTTTTGTCCTCCCTCGGCAGCGGTATGGTGGGGCGGGGAACCCACTGTGCTTGCTGGGAGAGGGTATAAAGGGGCCGGCCATCTTTGTCACGGGGTCGAAGTCCCAGGCACCTTCAGCCTGAGGGCGGTGGTGGGACGGAGCTCCTAGGAGGCCTAGAGGACGTTCTGGGGTCGTGTTCCATCCCAGGCACCTTTAGCCTGGGGTGAGGTACTCGGATGGAGGTCAGGAGCTCAGTGCCCAACACTGAGTTCCGCGAGGGAAGGAGATCCTAGGGGACCCCGGGAGTGGGTACCCGAATCCGGAGGGCGTAATGGACCGGTGGGAGATACTTGCTTGAAGACCTGGTGCAGCATATTGCCAGTGACAGGTGAGCCTTCTATCGGAGACCGCCTGGAAGGAAATCCCCCCCCCGCTCAGAGACTGCAACCCACTTTCAGTAAGGAGAGTGGAGAGTTCATTGTGTCTGGGCCTACTCGCATCCACACCCCCTCGGTCTGTTCTACTCGTTGAGGGAGTCCAACTGTCTGTGCATTACTCTGTTATCGGTAGAATAAAGGAGAATAAAGGAGTGTTGGAATTTAATGGTGTGGGGCTCATTTTCTGGCAGACATTGTTCAAAGGAGGAGGAGGCTCCAGGTGCAGAACACCGACCCGAAGGTAAAAACAAGAACTTTGCTCACACCACACAACTATCTGTGGTGAAGGCTTGGCGTGGTGACCCCACTCTCTCTCCATAAGGTGCCCCTAGACAAGAGAAAGACGAGCTGATGATAGAGTGGAGAGGGGGAGATGCCGCTACATTATTTTTTATTTTTATGTATTTTATGTTATTTTAAGTTATTTCCCTATCCACATTTGTTTGCAGAGCACTTGCCATGCTCTTAACAACATTTTGCTGCCATTTGCCCTTTCCATTACTTTTTTAGAGCCATTTTAGTCCTCACAAGTTCGGGTCCCCATTGACTTCAATTCGGGTTCGGGGTCAAGTTCGGGTCCCGAACTCGAACTTTTTTGCGAAGTTCGGCCGAACCCATCGAACCCAAACATCCAGGTGTCCGCTCAACTCTATTCATTAGTAGTAACCAGCATAAATTTTAGAAAGATTGTTCTTGCCAGACCAACTAATAACATGAGAAGGTGAGCTGTAATCTGGATAAAGGAACAAGGTGGCAGAGGGAAATTACACTCAGGCCCTGTTTACAGCTTGTGTAGTAGGAACGTGCATTCCTGATCATGTTTATTTAATGTGATTTACATGCAACTCCACGTGTTGCGCATAGGGCAGCCCATTCACTTGAATGGGCTGCCATATGTGTGTTTGTCGCGGCAAAGAAGCTCAAGCACCGACTTTTGGCCCTGAGCAAGGTGCATTTCTACACACACATTTTTGCCGCGTATCTTATGATAAGGAATCACCGAAGTGTAAATGGGGTCTTAGTGCTTCAGATAGAGACAAGTATAGAAGGATGTGTTGTGTTCATATTTCATGTCTCAGATTTACAACCACTTTAAATTTCTTCTCCTTGCTTCTCTCCTCGCTTAAGAGGAGATATGATCGCAATATACAAATATCTAAATGGTCATTCTAGCATAGGAAAAAAACTATTCAGTCTTAGGTCTCTTAAGAAGGGACACAGCCTCTCAATGAAGTTGGACGAGAAGAAGTTTAACCTTAAGCCCCGTACACACGGTCGGACTTCCATCGGACTTTTTCGGGGTTTTTTGTCCGAACGGAGTTGGTTGGGAACACCCATAGCATACACACGCTCGGACTTTTCTGCAAACTTTCTTAAAACTTCTTACATCACTTGTTTTTTCTGCTCTTTTCTGATCTTTACTGCCACCCTTTGGTCAACTTCTGCTATTGTTGGTTGATTTTAACATTGGTTGTTTTGTCCATCGGACAAAAGTCCTATGGTTTTCTGTACACACGGTAGGACTTTGCTCCATAGGACTTTTGTTGGGCAAAAGTTTGTCCGTTCGCAGACCCAACTTTTGTCCGATGAAAACAAAACCAAACTCAAAAAAGTTTGTCCGATGGAGCATACACACGGTCGGATTGTTGGTCCAATTTGCTTAAAACTAAGTTTGTTGGGCAAAAGTCAGACCGTGTGTACGGGGCTTTAAAGTGACACCAAAGGTTACTTTTTTTTTTTTTTTTAATAATAAACATGTCATACTTACCTCCACTTTGCAGTTCGTTTTGCACAGTGTGGCCCCGATCGTCCTCTTCTGGGGTCCCTCGGCGGCTCTCACGGCTCCTCCATGCATCAGATAACCCCCTAGGAGAAGCGCTCTCCCAAGGGGGTTACCTTGCGTATGCGCTACTGAGTCCAGCATTTGGCGTCCATAGCCTATCCAATGAAGAGCCGAGAACCCCAGGCAGAGAGACTGCGCATCCTCGGCGTGGGACATTCCAGGGCTCAGGTGAGTAAAACGGGGGGCTGGGGGGCCACATACTGACTGAAGTTTTTTCACCTTAATTCATCCTATGCATTAAGGTGAATAAACAGGAGGGTTTGCAACACCTTTAAACATCATAAGGGGTTCTTTACTGTTAGATCAGTAAGGATGTGGATTTCCCTTCCACTGTTGGGGGTGTCAGCGAGAGTTGATAATTAAAATTTTTTTTTAGATGGGCATCCTAGAGAATGCAATATACAGGGATATGGGAAATGGTAGTGACACACACACCTTGAGCTGAATAGACTGGTGTCTTTAATCAACCTTACCAACTATGTAACAATGTAATTATGGAGATTGTAATATCACCACCTCTTTTCTTCATTTCATCCAAAGAACCTCTTGTATTTATTGTTGAAAACACAAGGCATTCTATGAATGGTGGTGACGACGAGTGAGCGACCCCTATGGCCAGTGTGCAGTGGGGCAGTCAATCGCATAGAACCCAAGTAGGACCCGGAAGATGACAGCTTCCCCAGCAATCCATCAGGTATGAGAAATTAATACTCACATTGTGCCAAGCTGCACTAATGTAAGTGTAGCACCACCCTCTCCTCTAGGGGAAAGAAGAGGCACCCATGCCACAAGCCTGTGTCCTCTAGTTTAGAGGTCAGGCGGTTAGGGTGACCACAATTCCAAACTACCATTCAGGGACACCCCCCATTCCCAAAAATCAGCTTGTGCTGTAACGAATCACAGCACAGTGATTGGACACAAGAGGCGGGATTTATGATTTCTCCAATCACAAGCAGGGGGCAGGGATTGTGCTCCTCTAGGCATTCCCAGCCAGGGCAAGTACTGTAAGTGAGTAAAGCAGTGATGCAGCGGCCTTTTTGGGGGGCATCAGATTGGCCCGGGGGTAGCTGTGTCAGTTTTATTCTGGGACACTGTATTGTCCTGGAATGAAGGTGCCCGGGACAGACCTGCAAAATGCGGGACTGTCCCGGGCAATCCGGGACATGTGGTCACCCTACAGGCGGTGTATATGTACCTGGGTCCCGCAGCGAGTTACCTCCTTCCACCGGTTCCCGTCCCCAGAATGTAGAGACGAGTCTGTACTTCTCCCTCTATAGAAAGTCAATGTCCAGACCACTTAAACTCCAACGTTGAGTTTATTTTTGTATCTTTGCTTGTTAGGTGAGAGAGAATAGATGAGAGAGATGACAGTTGAACTAGAGCAGATTCCGGCACAGAATTCCCAGATTTATCACCACTCGGTCCCAAATGGGTACAGCTCACCCGGATAGTCCCTCAATGGTCCTAGCAGCCGAAGTGGAGCTCAAACAATCAGTTTAAGTCCTCCAAGGACAAGTTCAGTATTAGCTCTGTGGAGCATAGGATTCATCCCTCTGACAGGTCACCAGGCCTCTCCCGAGACAGCAATCTAACCACCACTCATCCCCTGTTATGGGACTGATCCTCCCCTGGCTTCCTCTTGGTCAGAGCGGATACCCTCACCCGGGCATCCTAGGACTCCAAAGTTCTGCCTGTAGACCCAGTCGAAGGTACTGGGCCCACCTGGAACGCTGCAGTCTCGGGCCGAAGGTGCCCGAGACTCCTCAATCAGTGTACGCACCCCCCCTCCCAGGGGGCACACTCCTCCGGGTACTTGTCCCCGGGTCTCTCCCCGAATAATGGTGTCTGCCTCTTTTATACCCTCTCCCGGCATGCACAGCAGGCAGAACCAGCCCACCGCACGGTAGCCGTGAGAGGGCACAAATCGCCACCACACCGTCTGCAGTTCAACCCCAGACCTGGGCGACAGCACCACCCACAGGCCAAAGGGGAACTACACAGCAGGCACATAGCAACAAAGCAGAGTCCAGAACAATCATAAGGCCCGAGCCATACTAGTGCTCGGGTCATTCCCCTAAATTTGGAGCATAAAGTAGGGTGACCAGACATCCCCAGTTTCAGGGGACAGTCCCCAGATTGAGAACACTGTCCCTGGAACAAGTCTGTCCCCGGTTTTGTCCCCGGATTGGATTTGAACAGGGGCTGGGGCAATTTCAAGTGCAGAATAAAAAGAATAATCTGAATTACACCCCCCCCCCACCGCGCTGCCGCTCCTACTAGGTTAGGGGGGTGTATTTTTTCTATTATCTGTGCCCCTTTCTGATGATCACATGCTGATCCGAGCGGAGGGAATATTTCTTCAGTTTCGGGTGCCCATTCAGCTCCGCTCGCATGTTCTTATGCCTTGGCTCAAGTCCCGGCCAGCCGCCTGCCTGCCTCCTTGCCTTCCCAGTAGTAGCCGGGGCCCGGAGAGTAAGACTTAAAGTAATTGTAAAGGACCGTTTTTAAAAGAAAATATCAAACATATACTTATCTCCACTGTGCAGCTGCACAGAGTGGCCCCCGAACACCGACTTCTGGGGTTCCCCTTTAACAGGCTTTAACAGGCTGGCGACGGCGACGTGCAGAGAGTCGCTGATTGCCGCCATTACATAAAAAAAAAAATGTCCCCGGATTTCATTTTAAAAATCTGGTCACCTTAGCATAAAGACCCCCTAAATTTGGAGTACCCGCTACATAAGCATGCAAAACATTTAATTCCTGGGGTTCAGCTCTAAATTAATTTCCAGAAACCGATGTATTGATTGAGGCTATGCAGTTAAAGTCACCTGGCACAACATGGTCTTGTCTTGAAGCTTATCAGCATATGTGAATATGACATGCAGATTATACAACGTTATATTGTACATAGGTACATATTGCATAACCTGTTCATCATTTCCATACGTACGTGTATGTATGCTGCCCTAAATAGGGGAGTAGTACCCCCTAATCACTTTATTTGTAAGGGTAAAGTCCGAGCCAGGCCCATGTTGACTTTAGAGTGAGTTGTACTGCAGCCCATATCTATTATACCATAATCTATTGACAAACAGGCGTGGAATCTGTTCCTCTTACCGGGAAAAAAGCGAAGTAGGTCTAGTAGGGAAGACGTCTGTCTGGTAAGTAAAAAAATTGTGAACTGGTCACCTAATTAAAATGGGTCTTAAATGGGTTTGTGTAACAAATGGAGAAATAAGCTATTCAATTGTGAAGAATTGTGGAAATTGGAGGGGAGAAGCTGTTTTATGCAGAATCCTTCACTCATTAACACAGGGAAGTATTTATATTATTGTTTTCCTCTATAGATAGGACATGGTGTATATTCCAGTTGCTCCTATTTTCTGTAAGCACTTTTATGATTACTAGTTTAAATACCAGTTACCAGCATACAGAATCATAATGAATCTGCTTATTGTCATCATTATCTGCTCAATTTACTTACAGATGTTAGTTTGCTGGTTTTGGCAATAGTGGATTACCTGTCATGTGTTATTCATTGTTGGATGGTGTGAATGGTATGAATGGTCACATATGAGAAGTTAGGATACCAGAGTAAAGCAAAAAGATGACTGGTCAGGATGGGAATAAGTACATTTTCTTCATTGCTTCCAATAGTGATTGCATGCAGTGTTCTGTGTCCTGCTCACTTGATGTTCCCTATGTATTGTGTAGTTGTTAAAAATAGGAAAACTCTGTTAAAGATCTAAATATTTATTGTATGACATGGAGTTTGCTAAAGTACTGTGTGTTAAAAAGAGTTGCCAATTTTTCATGAATGCAGTTTTGCCTTTTTCCCCCCCTTATTTACGTCTCAGTGTTGCTGATCCCCTCTGTCCTCTTTCAGCCACTTCCTGTCTACATGCTATCACTACAACATTGGCTTCATATCATGATGTAGGCTGTGGTCAATGGGAGAAGGTTGTTGCCATATACACACCAGAAACTACACATAACTGTTATGTTCAGTTGACTGCCCATTTTTGACTGCATGTTTACATGAATTTGAAGCGGGTATGAACCGCGTTTGACACGCATTTGATGCGTGCTTGAATGCGTTTTGCTCAGTGCATTTTTCTATACGTTTTTGGGCTGGGCTTTCTTGGCTTAAAGGGGCGCAGTGCGGTGCGTTTGGAGCGCGTTTGTAGTGCGTTCTCTGCGTTTGCAGTGCAGAAAAATGCAGCATGCTCTTCTTTTCTTAACTACGCTGAACTGCACTGCAATAATGTGAACTGTGCCCATAGGATTACCTTGGTTTTGTGCTGTCTATGCAGTTGGAGTGCAGTTCAAAATGCATCCAACTGCATCCAACTGCGTTCAGTGTGAAACGGTCCTTAGGGTTAACCCTAATTCCTCACTCCTTTGCTAGCTATTAATATTTTTAATACATTTAAAAAGTAAAATAAAAAGCTGTTAAAATTACTTACAGGTTAAAGCTTCTAATTGATTGTATTTAGATATACTTTAAAGGGGTTGTAAAGCCTCGTGTTTTTTCACCTTAATGCATCCTATGCATTAAGGTGAAAAAACACCTTCACTGTCCGGCCCCCCCGAGCCCCCGTTTTTCTTACCTGAGCCCCGAACTTCCGTGGGCACGATCCCGCGTCGTTCTTCCCACTGCTTCTCGGCTCTTCATTGGATAGATTGATAGCAGCGCAGCCATTGGCTCCCGCTGCTGTCAATCAAATCCAATAGTGCGGCCGCTGGGGGGCGGGGCCGAGTCATACACTCGGCGGCTATGTACGCCGAGTGTATGACACGGGAGAGCGTTCAGAAGGTAACCCCCTCGGGAGAGAGCTTCCCAGAGGGGGTTATCCAATGCGGGGAGGAGCCGCAAGAGCTGCCGTGGGACCCCAGAAGAGGACGATCGGGGCCACTCTGTGCAAAACGAACTACACAGTGGAGGTAAGTGTGACATGTTTGTTATTTTTTTTTTTCTAAAACGTGAACCTATAGTATCACTTTAAGGCTGGGTTTACACTAGCGCCGCATGCGTCTCACAGCAAGGGTCCGATGCGTCTCCATTCAACGTTTCAGGTCCAATTTCAGTCTGAATTTTTGGCTTAGTTCAGACCTGAAACGGAGCAAAATTTACACCGGAGCCACAGCGGAGATATGTGAACCGGCTCCATAGAGAGCCAGTCACAATCTCCTGCTATTGCAAATTGGATGCGGGGAATCCGCATCCAATTTGCAATAGTGTGAACCCAGCCTAAAGATTGGATTGTTCCTAATAAATTTGTAAACTGTAATGGTATCTTTACAGTGAAATTGGTGTATGGTTGATTTCAAAATAGTCATAATTAGTCATTTTAATCCTAATCTGCCCAAAATCCCCTTTGATTTTTAATGGGATGGGCTATAAACAATAGCTTCATACAAAGATTCTTTTGAAGGGTGTATGTGGGTGTCATATAATTCACAATAAGTGACACCACAACACACCAAACCACAGTGTGCATGTATTGCCAAGTATTATGGTATTAGGTATGGTGCCAGCCTAAACATTTGAGGGTTCATTCATGCTATGCCGGGGTCAGTAACAACCAGGTGCTTGAGCTGTGGTTTTACACCCCCCGCAAAAATTAAACAGCATGTCACATTCGGTGGGCGTTACTGCCACTGAATGCGACTCATGCAGGTCTAGAGTGTCATGCCACAACCACCCTGTAACTGTATGGAATGCATACGACACGATCACAGCGCTTTATTGGGGCATTAAATCAGGGGGTAAGGGGGAAACATATCTCCTCCTCATGCCTTTAAACAGCGATCCACTGTGCATTTTAAGGCCTCATGCCCACGGGCGTTTTTTCAGCCGCGTTTTTGAGCGTTTTTTACAGCTTAAAAACGCCTGTCCATGTTAGTCTATAGCTTCATGCCCACCTAGGCGTTTTTGAGCTGTAAAGAGCATAGGCGTTTGTAAGCTGTAAAAAAAAACCAGGGCCAGTGCGTTCCTCAGCGTCAGAATTAGGCAGAAAAAAACGCGAGCGTCAAAAAACGCGCAAAAACGCACACTAACGCGCAAAAAACGCGCACTAACGCGCGGTCGCGTTTTTAGCTCCGACGTTTTTTTTTCAAAAAAAAAAAAAAATATTTACAATAACATGGACAGGCGTTTTTAAGCTGCAAAAAACGCAGCTGTAAAAACGCCAGTGGGCATGAGGCCTAAAGGTTGTTTTGTGATTTTGAGATTTGTTGCATCACAAAATGTACACAAAAGAAGGACAGTCCCTTTAAAAGAAGGCTATTTGGGAGCCATCTTTAATTGCAGAGCCATTTGTTATCAGAACCTATAATTTCCTAAATGATCTTCTAAACAAAACAGCCAATGAGCACAAGACACATAAAATCAAATGGTCAGTCCTGTAAAGTCTGTATGGGGCCAGTCTCTACTGGGAGGGCAAAGAGCAGAGGAGAGCAGGTCTAAGGTCAGGCAATGTAACTATATAATGATGTGCAGTATGAAAAAGCTTAGTACTTAATTGTTGTGTATGTGCATTATAAATATTGCGTTGAGATTTTGAGTAGGGGTGTACTGATACCAGTTTTTTAAGACAGGGTACGAGTACCGATACTTTTTCTCAAGTACTCGCCAATACCAATTACTGATACCTCCTTTTAGTGTCCTGTGACAGTTTTTTTTAGACTAATGAAAAACTATTACTTAAAGACATGCTGGTAGGTTAATTGGATCTTGTCCAAAATTGAGCCAGTATATATATGTGTAGCGCCCTCCTCACTCCCCTCTTTTTCCTTCAGCTCGTCTGTCTCTTGTCTAGGGGTACCTTCAGAGGGGAAGGGAGCGGGGACACCACGCCTGGCCTTCACCACAGGTGCCAGTGCGATATAAGCAAAGTTCTTTTACCTTCGGGTCAGTGCTGTGCACCTGGAGCCTCCACCAAGAGTTACCTTGAACAATGTCTGTCAGGAAATGAGCCCCACACCATTAAAGTTCAACACTCCGTTATTCTTCTCGAATGAACACAATCAGGTGAACTCCCTTGTAGAAACAGAACAGAAAAGGAGGTGTGGATGCGAATAGGCCCAGACACAATGTGTTCTCCACTTTCCTCCCTGAAAGTGAGTTGCGGTCTCCGAGCGGGGGGGGGATTTCCTTCCAGGCGGTCTCCGATGAGAGGCTCACCCGTCACTGGCAATATGCTGCATCAGGTCTTCGAGTGAGGAGCTGCCCCTGGTCCATTACGCCTTCCGGATTCGGGTACCCAATTTCTGGGTACCCTAGGATCTCCTTCCCTCGCGGAACTCAGTGTTGGGCACTGAGCTCCAGACCTCCATCCGAGTACCTCACCCCAGGCTAAAGGTGCCTGGGATGGAACACGACCTCCGGCTGTCCTCTAGGCCTAGGCCGCCTAGAGGACCGACACGAACCACCGCCCACAGGCTGAAGGTGCCTGGGACTCCACCCCGTGACAAAGATGGCCGGCCCCTTTATACCCTCTCCCAGCAAGCACGGCGGGTTCCCCGCCCCACCATACCGCTGCCGAGGAAGGACAAAAAGGAGGCATGGCACACAGCAATGATTCAACCCCAGCCCAGGGCGACAGCGCCACCTGCTGGGCTGCAGTGAATTTCACATCACTGATGTCTCTGCCAAGTTCAAATTACACCCCGGAAAGTACATACCCGCTACATATGTGTACAAAATTTGTGTCCCAAGCGTGTCAAGATCCTACGGGGTAAATGACCGCACCAGCCAGGCAGACACTGGCTGCAAAAAGTGCATTGAGGCGATTCAGTTCGCATTTGTAGTGCTATACAAGTTACTCATTCATTCAGTAGTAAACCACCAGAAAAATAAAAAAAATTGTGCCCCCCTGCAGGTTTAAGTCATAATGTATTAGTATGCACCGCATACTAGCACATTATGACAGACTTAGCTGGACACTGAACCCTCCTGCGCAGCGCTGTCATGGCTCCCCAGCACTTACATCTTCACCCGGTCTTCCTCTGGGCTCTCAGACTCTGGTTGTATGAATGGCCAGGGCCGTGATGACGTCACTCTGGCCCCGGCTCCCGCACAGAGCGCATTGCGCCGGTGATGTCACCGACTGCATGCTGTGTGAATATCTCCTAAAAATTGCAAGTCTAGTTATTATGTGAGTTATTCAGTGTACCTACAGGTAAGCTATGTTATAGGATTTCCTGTAGGTACAAGATAAAAAGCAGACCTAACTTCCACTTTAAGGTGGTGGTTAGCCCCAGTTCACATATATGCAAATTGGATGCGTTTTGAGCAAAACCAGCTTTTTATGGAATCAGTTCACGTACGGTATGTGCAGGCCGGCTGCTGTCTGATTTTAAAAAGAGTTAGGTACGATTTTCAGTCACTTAAAAAATTCGCCTGAACAAAATTGCACTGAACTCTTTTTAAAAATCGCACTGAAACCGGCCCTGCACATATGTGAACCCGGTCTTACAGTCTGCAGACTTGAAGGTATCAGTTTTAATATTGGAGCAAGTACTCATGTAAATGCTTGTGTAGCGACCTCACCCCTCTCATTCTCGGCTTGTCTGTCTTTGTCTAGGGGTGTTAGTACCGGGGGGAGGGATGAGATACACCACGGCCCATGTCCTCCATAGTGAAGAGGTGAAGGCCAGAAAGATCGGGCTTTGTGTAGGTGTCCTAGAGTCAAATCCTTTCTTTCGTCCTTGACTCCCCCTTTGCTCCTAGTAACCAGAGTTCCACACACTGAATAGGTCCAACACAGTTTTATTCTTCTCAGCAAATAAACATACAACACAGTCAAGTTGGGACCTTTGCAACAGTTCAGTATTAATGGGATTAGGTCGAGGCACAATCCTTTAAAGTATCGCTAACCACTGTGGTGTCACCAATGGTGAATAGTCACTGCCACTGACTATATGAGGTAGAACATGAATTACCTTCGCTAGCACAGCCCCTGTCAGGGGAAGGATATCCGTCCAAGGGAGTCACCGGAGGCCTCTCTGTCACCAGCAATGCTGCGCCGGACTCTCCAGAGAAGTTCCGCTCACCAGTCCTCTCAACCTCAGACACGGGCACCCAAGGAGTTAGGGCCCCCTCGGATTCCTCCACCCTCGCGGAACTCAGTCGAAGGTACTGAGCCCCAGGCATCCGCCATAGTACCTCACCCCAGGCTAAAGGTGCCTGAGATGGACTCCATCTCCCGCTCCGGCCAGGTCAAGGGCACCTGGGCCCGGAACACCGGAACGCCAGCACCCAGGCTGAGGGTGCCTGAGTGCGGCCGTGTCCTCCGACTCCGAACTCTGAACCCTGTGGTAAGGGCGTCCGTCCCTTTTATCCCCTCTCCCTTTGCGTCACAGCGGGTTCCCCACCCCGCCGTACCAGCGCCAGGGGAGGACAAAAAGGCACAGTCTTGCGGTGTGGGTTCATCTCCGGCCAGGGCGACAATGCCACCTGCAGGCCGCAGGGAACCTCACACCACCAGAGTCCTCCAAGAACCATAGAAGGGTCTCGGATTCCCTAGCAATCAGTGCATCTGGGTTACACTACCACCCAGATGCTTCCCTTAAATTCAAATACCCGCTACACTTGTATCAGCACTGATATTGATACCGGTATCAATGCAAATTGAATTTTGAGATTTCCCCATTTCTGAATTTATACTGTGACAGCAGGAAGGTAAAGTCACCTGGTTGCATCCAGGGGGGTAGATATATTTCGCCCAGATTCAGGCTTTACGCCGACTTATACAACTAGGTGGAGAGTTGTATAAGGCTAGTGGGCTCATGGATGACTCATACCTCTAGGGAGAGTGTGGGGCGTCGTGCAGACAGAGATGAGGAGACCAGCTGAACCTTGTCAGCTCATTTAGGCCTCTATAAGAACTCCCAGCTTCATTAGATGTTAGCTCATGCCTGGAACCAGACCTGTGTGGACTGTCTAGGGAGAGTGAACCCCTGTGCGGTGAGACAAAGCCTGTGTGGCTATTTGCTTGGACATTTAAAACCAGGGACTTAGGGACTAGGACAGCACTAGGCTGATCCCAGTTGTTAGTTAGGAAACCTGTATGTTTAGTCAGAGGTCAACTTGACCAGGATTTATTTTGGTTATGTTTCTTTTGCTTTGCTGTGTTTTGTCACTGTAAATAGAAAATAAACCGCACCTTTTTTGATTTTGAAAACCACAACCTCCGTTTGCTGGGCCTGTTTTGTGTGGGGAGCCCATCCCGGGGGTCACACACACCCGCTGCCGAGCTAACCCCCTCACAGTTGGTGGAGAATGCAGGCAGTTTTTTTTAAGCCAGCATGGAGGAGATACTGAAGCAGCTGGCTCTAGCAAATGCCAATCAACAGCAGACAAATGCAGGTTTGCAAAGGAGCCTTGCAGCCCAGCAGCAGACAAATGCAACTTTGCAACAGAGTCTGGAGGCTCAGCAACGAGCCCAGCAGCAATCTGAGGCCCGCTTCATAGACCTGTTGCAGAAGCAAGAGCAGAGACTACAACAACAGATGGAAGCAGTAATGCAGCAACGTCCGCAGACCAGTGAGGAAAGCCGTCCCACTAATACCGCGTCCTTTGGGGTGAGTCGTTTGTTGACAAAAATGACTGGAGAGGATGATCCAGAGGTATTTTTGACCACATTTGAAAGGACCGCTGAAAGAGAAAAGTGGCCTGAGGAGCAGTGGGCTGGACTGGTGGCTCCTCTGTTAACTGGTGAATCGCAGAAAGCTTACTATGACCTAGAGCCTAACCAAGCAAAAGACTATGTGATGCTAAAAGCTGAAATATTGGCAAGGCTGGGTGTCACCCAGGCTGTCCGGGCTCAGCGTGTGCATAACTGGACTTTCCAGCTTGGAAAACCCCCCAGGTCTCAAATGTATGATCTCATTCACCTGAGCAGAAAGTGGCTACAGCCAGAGACTTTGTCCGCACCAAAGATTGTGGAACGTGTTGTAATGGATCGGTTTTTGAGAGCTCTTCCTACTGCCATCCAAAAGTGGGTAAGCCATGGAGACCCAGAGACGGCCGATGGTCTTGTGGATCGTGTGGAGAAATACTTGGCTACAGAGAACCTGACGGCCTCTTCCAGAGACACTCGGACTTTCCACCCTAAGACCAGACCATCCCCAGGGGCGGATAAGAGGATTCCAAGGGGTGAGGGTGGAGAGAGTGAGAGGGTGGGAGCTCTACCCAAAGTTTGGCGAGAACAGCCTGGGAAGTCAGGGGCTCAAGAGGCAGCCAAATGGATTGTTTGCTACCGCTGCCGGCAAGCGGGACATATTGCAGCAAATTGCCCGGTTGTGGAGGAACCCATGCAGTGTGACTTTCTGACGGGCAGACGTCAGTCGCTGTGTGCGACAGTCGCATGCACTGCCATTCGAGGAACTGAGAAACATTTATGCAAAATGTGTGTTAATGGTAGAAATGTTGTGGTATTGCTGGATTCAGGTAGCCTTGTGACCCTGATAAAGGCTGAGTTAGTTAAAACAGAGGTCTCTGGGAATAGCAAGGTAGCTGTTATTTGTGTGCATGGGGACACCCGAGAGTATCCAGTGACTACAGTGTGTTTCGAGACCCCCAAAGGTACCCTCTCTCATCCAGTGGGCTTAGTATCTCAGTTACCGCATGACGCCATTGTGGGAAGGGATTTTCCGAAGTTCTGGGAACTGTGGGATGATCCTGAGCCCCTCACTGGTGCCCCTATGTACCAGGAATGTGATAGCCAGAACTCCCCTGAGAGTGGTGAGGACTCTCTGGAATTTCCCTTATCAGTATTGGCAGGGGAGACTCAAGAAACTGGAGAGGAGCCCACCTCCTCAGACGAAAACCTACCGTCTGTGGAGTTTTCTGATCTTGAGGTTCACAGGGAAAACTTTGCCACAGAACAGTTGAAAGACCCCGCCCTAATAAAGGCACGGGAAAACGTAGTGAAAATAGATGGTGAGTTAGTGAACCCAGATAATACCTGCACTTACCCATACTTCAGCGTAGAGAAGGACCTACTGTATCGGGTGGCAAAAAGGGCAGAAGAAACCGTTGAGCAGCTTGTGGTGCCCAAACCTTACAGGAAGTTGGTGTTGGAGTTGGCCCATGGGCACATTCTTGGAGGTCATCTGGGGACAGAGAAAACCCGAGAGAGGGTATTACAGAGATTCTATTGGCCGGGGGTGATGAAGGACGTAGAAAATTATTGTTCCTCCTGCCCTGTGTGTCAGAGGTTGGCCCCGATGCCACATTTCCGTAGCCCGCTGGTCCCTCTACCCATCATTGAGGTCCCGTTTGAGAGGATCGCCATGGATTTGGTAGGTCCTATAATCAAGTCCGCTAGGGGGCACCAGTACATATTAGTTATAATGGACTATGCCACCCGTTATCCAGAAGCGATCCCTCTCCGAAATACCTCGGCCAAAACCATAGCCAAAGAGCTATCTCTTGTTTTTAGCCGGGTGGGTATTTGTAAAGAACTGCTTACGGACCAAGGTCCACCCTTTATGTCCCGGGTTATGAAAGAGCTGTGTAAATTGTTCAAAGTGACGCAATTGCGTACGTCTGTGTATCACCCCCAAACCGATGGGCTGGTTGAAAGATTCAACAAAACCCTAAAACAAATGTTGAAGAAAGTGGTGGATAGAGATGGAAAGGATTGGGACTGTTTACTTCCTTATTTGATGTTTGCTATTAGGGAGGTGCCCCAATCCTCTACGGGATTCTCCCCCTTTGAGTTACTGTATGGGAGACACCCAAGAGGGCTGTTGGATATTGCCAAGGAAACTTGGGAAAGTGAGAGTTCTCCCCACAGGAGTGTGATTGAGCATGTCGCCCTGATGCAAGATCGAATTGCACAGGTAATGCCCATCGTGAAGGAACATTTGGCCCAAGCGCAGTTGGCACAGCAGAGAGTGTACAACCGTGGAGCCAAGACCCGTACCTTTTCCCCGGGGGATAGGATATTGGTACTTGTCCCTACGGTTGAAAGTAAATTCCTTGCCAAATGGCAAAGCCCCTACGAGATAATGGAAAAAGTGAGCGAAGTGAATTACAAGGTCAGACAACCAGGAAGGCGAAAGCCCGAACAGATCTATCACGTTAATCTGTTGAAAGCCTGGAGGGATAGAGAGTCCCTAGTCGCAGACACTTGGTCACCAGCTCAAACTGGTTGCGTGATTCCTGAGGTTGGAATAGCAGCCACCTTGTCACAACCCCAACAACAGGAGGTTAAGGAGTTTGTGCTTCGCAACAAGGAGGTATTCTCTGAGCTGCCGGGACAAACATCTGGGGTAGAGCATGACATCATTACCCCGCCCGGTGAAAGGGTGAAGTTAAAACCCTATCGGATCCCAGAGGCTCGACGGGAGGCAATACGGGAGGAAGTACAGAAAATGCTGAACTTAGGGGTGATAGAGGAGTCCCAAAGTGATTGGTCTAATCCCATCGTGTTGGTGCCTAAACCGGATGGGAGCTGGCGATTTTGTAACGATTTTCGTCAGTTGAACAAAGTTACAAAATTTGACACCTACCCCATGCCACGTATAGATGAGTTGATCGACCGGCTGGGAACAGCCCGATACATGACGACTCTTGACCTCACAAAAGGGTATTGGCAAATCCCCCTGGCCAAGTCGGCCAAAGAGAAAACCGCATTTGTAACCCCAGACGGGGCGTTCCAATATAAAAGAATGCCGTTCGGGTTACAGAATGCGCCGGCCACATTCCAGCGGAAAATGGACCAGATGCTGAGGCCCCATCGGAAGTATGCTGCGGCTTACCTGGATGACGTAATTGTCCATAGCACAGATTGGGCCTCACATCTGCCAAAAGTGCAAGCAGTCCTGGACTCTGTTCGGGAAGCGGGGTTTACGGCTAACCCCAAGAAGTGTACAATTGGGCAGGAGGAGGCCAAATATCTTGGGTACACCATTGGGAGGGGAGTAATAAAACCCCAACTCAACAAAGTCGAGGCCATCCAGAGTTGGCCACGTCCCAACAGCAAGAAGCAGGTACGAGCCTTTCTGGGAATCGCTGGGTATTATCGGCGATTCATTCCCCACTTTGCTTCTAAGGCTGTGCCCCTAACCAACCTGACGAAGGGGAAAGGGTCGGTCATGATTAAATGGACCCCCGAGGCTGAGGCAGCATTCCAATTCTTGAAACAAGCCTTATGTAGCCAGCCAGTGTTGTACTCACCCGACTTCTCTAAAGACTTTGTCGTACAAAGTGATGCGTCAGATGTGGGGTTAGGAGCAGTATTGTCCCAGGTCTGGAACGGGGAAGAGCACCCAGTCATTTACCTCAGCAGGAAGTTGAAGTCCCATGAGGTAAATTACGCCACCGTTGAAAAGGAGTGTTTAGCGGTGAAGTGGGCTCTAGATTCCCTTCGGTACTACCTGCTAGGTAGGCACTTTGACATGGTTACGGATCACGCTCCGTTAAAGTGGATGGCTCAAAACAAGGAAACAAATAGAAGAGTGAATAGGTGGTTCCTGGCCCTCCAGGAATTCAACTTCACAGTAAAGCATCGCCCTGGCGTTCAAATGGGGAATGTGGATGCTTTGTCTCGAGTACATGAATGCCTGATTGCTGGTGTTCCAACCCCGAGGTTAAAACAAGAGGGGGGGGTATGTGACAGCAGGAAGGTAAAGTCACCTGGTTGCATCCAGGGGGGTAGATATATTTCGCCCAGATTCAGGCTTTACGCCGACTTATACAACTAGGTGGAGAGTTGTATAAGGCTAGTGGGCTCATGGATGACTCATACCTCTAGGGAGAGTGTGGGGCGTCGTGCAGACAGAGATGAGGAGACCAGCTGAACCTTGTCAGCTCATTTAGGCCTCTATAAGAACTCCCAGCTTCATTAGATGTTAGCTCATGCCTGGAACCAGACCTGTGTGGACTGTCTAGGGAGAGTGAACCCCTGTGCGGTGAGACAAAGCCTGTGTGGCTATTTGCTTGGACATTTAAAACCAGGGACTTAGGGACTAGGACAGCACTAGGCTGATCCCAGTTGTTAGTTAGGAAACCTGTATGTTTAGTCAGAGGTCAACTTGACCAGGATTTATTTTGGTTATGTTTCTTTTGCTTTGCTGTGTTTTGTCACTGTAAATAGAAAATAAACCGCACCTTTTTTGATTTTGAAAACCACAACCTCCGTTTGCTGGGCCTGTTTTGTGTGGGGAGCCCATCCCGGGGGTCACACACACCCGCTGCCGAGCTAACCCCCTCACAATACTATTATTATTTAAGGTACTTATATAGCGCCGTCAATTTACGCATCGCTTTTACATATACATTCACATCGGTCCCTACCCTTAAGGAGCTAACAATCTAAGGTCCCTAACTCACATTTATATACTAGGGCCAATTTAGACAGAAGCCAATTAACCTACCAGCATGTCTTAGGAGTGTGGGAGGAAACCGGAGTATCTGGAGGAAACCCACGCAGGCACAGGGAGAACATGCAAACTCCAGGCGGGTAGTGTCGTGGTTGGGATTCAAACCAGTGACCCTTGTCACTGCTAGGTGAGAGTGCTACCCACTGCACCACTGTGCCACCCATATACTACTGACAGAATCACCTATTTGTCATTTAATCCTTCTGTAAATATCTGTAAAAGTGTATATTTATAAATACTGTGACAGCAGGAAGGTAAAGTCACCTGGTTGCATCCAGGGGGGTAGGTATATTTCTCCCAGATTCAGGCTTTATGCCGACTTATACAACTAGGGAGAGAGTTGATGAAGCCCAGCTGAGGCTAGTGGGCTCATGGATGATTCATACCTCTAGGGAGAGTGCTGGGCGTCGTGCAGGCAGGGAGTTGATGAGACCAGCTGAAGCTTGTCAGCTCGTTTAAGGCCTCTATAAAAACTCCCAGCTTCATTAGGTGTTTGCTCATGCCTGGAACCAGACCTGTGTGGACTGTCTAGGGAGAGTGAACCCCTGTGCGGTGAGACAAAGCCTGTGTGGCTATTTGTTTGGACATTTACTAAACCAGGGACTTAGGGACTAGGACAGCACCAGGCTGATCCCAGTTGTTAGTTAGGGAAACCTGCATGTTTAGTCAGAGGTCAAGCTGACCAGGATTTATTTTGTTTATGTTTCTTTTTGCTTTGCTGTGTTTTTGTCACTGTAAATAGAGAAATAAACCGCACCTTTTGATCTTGAAAACCACAACCTCCGTCTGCTGGGCCTGTTTTTGTGTGGGGAGCCTATCCAGGGGGTCACACACACCCGCTACCGAGCTAACCCCCTCACAGTTGGTGGAGAACCAGTGGCAGTTTTTTTTAAGCCAGCATGGAGGAGATACTGAAACAGCTGGCTCTAGCAAATGCCAATCAACAGCAGACAAATGCAGGTTTGCAAAAGAGCCTTGCAGCTCAACAACAGAGCTTCGCAGCTCAGCAACAAGCCCAGCAGCAATCTGAGGCCCGCTTCATAGACCTGTTGCAGAAGCAAGAGCAGAGACTACAACAACAGATGGAAGCAGTAATGCAGCAACGTCCGCAGACCAGTGAGGAAAGCCGTCCCACTAATACCACGTCATTTGGGGTGAGTCGTTTATTGATAAAAATGACTGGAGAAGATGATCCAGAGGTGTTTTTGACCACATTTGAAAGGACTGCTGAAAGGGAAAAGTGGCCTAAGGATCAGTGGGCTGGACTGCTGGCTCCTCTGTTAACTGGTGAATCGCAGAAGGCTTACTATGACCTAGAGCCTGACCAAGCAAAAGACTATGTGATGCTAAAAGCTGAAATATTGGCAAGGCTGGGTGTCACCCTGGCTGTCTGGGCTCAGCGTGTGCATAACTGGACTTTCCAGCTTGGAAAACCCCCCAGGTCTCAAATGTATGATCTCATTCACCTGAGCAGGAAGTGGCTACAGCCAGAGACTTTGTCCGCACCGGAGATTGTGGAACGTGTTGTGATGGATCGTTTCTTGAGAGCTCTTCCTACCGCCATTCAAAAGTGGGTAAGCCATGGAGACCCAGAAACGGCCGGTAAACTTGTGGATCGTGTAGAGAGATACTTGGCTGCAGAGAACCTGACGGCCTCTTCCAGAGACTCTCGGACTTTCCACCCTAAGACCAGACCATCCCCAGGGGCGGATAAGAGGATTCCAAGGGGTGAGGGTGGAGAGAGTGAGAGGGTGGGAGCTCTACCCAAAGTTTGGCGAGAACAGCCTGGGAAGTCAGGGGCTCAAGAGGCAGCCAAATGGATTGTTTGCTACCGCTGCCGGCAAGCGGGACATATTGCAGCAAATTGCCCGGTTGTGGAGGAACCCATGCAATATGACTTTCTGACGGACAGACGTCAGTCGCTGTGTGCGACAGTCGCATGCACTGCCATTCGGGGAACTGAGAAACATTTATGCAAAATGTGTATTAATGGTAGAAATGTTGTGGTATTACTGGACTCAGGTAGCCTTGTGACCCTGATAAAGGCTGAATTAGTTAAAACAGAGGTTTCTGGGAATAGCAAGGTAGCGGTTATTTGTGTGCATGGGGACACCCGAGAGTATCCAGTGACTACAGTGTGTTTCAAGACCCCCAAAGGTACCCTCTCTCATCCAGTGGGGTTAGTATCTCAACTACCGCATGATGCCATTGTGGGAAGGGATTTTCCGAAGTTCTGGGAACTGTGGGATGATCCTGAGCCCCCCACTGGTGCCCCTATGTACCAGGAAGGTGATAGCCAGAACTCCTCTGAGAGTGGTGAGGACTCTCCAGAATTTCCCTTGTCAGTATTGGCAGGCGAGACTCAAGAAACTGGAGAGGAGCCCACCTCCTCAGACGAAAACCTACCGTCTGTGGAGTTTTCTGATCTTGAGGTTCACAGGGAAAATTTTGCCACAGAACAGTTAAAAGACCCCGCCCTAATAAAGGCACGGGAAAACGTAGTGGAAATAGATGGCGAGTTAGTGAACCCAGATAATACCTGCACTTACCCATACTTCAGCGTAGAGAAGGACCTACTGTATCGGGTGGCAAAAAGTGCAGAAGAAACCGTTGAGCAGCTTGTGGTGCCCAAACCTTACAGGAAGTTGGTGTTGGAGTTGGCCCATGGGCACATTCTTGGAGGTCATCTGGGGACAGAGAAAACCCGAGAGAGGGTATTACAGAGATTCTATTGGCCTGGGGTGATGAAGGACATAGAAAATTATTGTTCCTCCTGCCCTGTGTGTCAGAGGTCGGCCCCGATGCCACATTTCCGTAGCCCGCTGGTCCCTCTACCCATCATTGAGGTCCCGTTTGAGAGGATCGCAATGGATTTGGTAGGTCCTATAATCAAGTCCGCTAGGGGGCACCAGTACATATTAGTTATAATGGACTATGCCACCCGTTATCCAGAAGCGATCCCTCTCCGAAATACCTCGGCCAAAACCATAGCCAAAGAGCTATCTCTTGTTTTTAGCCGGGTGGGTATTTGTAAAGAACTGCTTACGGACCAAGGTACACCCTTTATGTCCCGGGTTATGAAAGTGTCATGGATATGCATTAATGTCTGTCTGCCATCTTACCTTCCTCCTCATGTGTTCATCTAGAGACCAGACCTCCTTCACCTGGCTTCCTTTATAATCTCCTCCCAGCCTGACTCCACCCCAGGCCCTATCACTGAACACTATATTAACCTGTGCACTGCAAGCCTGCTTTGCTGATCAACGTGTTTGTTAGGCATTGTGTGTTTGGGTTCCTGCCTGCCGTGTGCTACGTCTGTCTCTCTGTTACGTTATTGGCTTGTCCCCGACCATCCCTGTCTGCTCGTGACCCTTGACCTTCGGCTCGTTCTTCGTTATCCTTGTCTGCTTGTGGCCCCTGACCTTCGGCTTGTTATTCGGTTCTCTCTATCGTGTGCTGCTGCTTCCCCTTATCCTACGGGGCGTGAGCTAGGAAACTCCAGGGGCCGCGACCTGGTCCCAGCCTGCAGCGTAACATCCTCACCACTAGAGGCCCTGGAGAAGACCAGCTGGGTCTTAGACTCCGCGCCCTGGGGAATCTTGGCTCTCGCTTCCGTTGGGATCCCGGTTGTGCTCCTCTGGTCCCGCTTTCCACAACCACCCAGTTTCCTATCCACAGAAGCCAGCCATAGGGTTCACTACCTCGCGGTGCACTCCTGTCCCCCTACGGTGTGCATCTGTCACCTGGCCACAGGTGACCCTGACAGTTTGATCAGCCATGAACCCGGCTGACATCCCGCTTCCCGCGGATGATCCATTGCAGGGCATAGTTCGCAGACTTGAGACCCAGGAATCAAATCAGACCCAGGTGATGCGATTCCTCCAGGATCTGGCTTCTCGATTCGAGCAGCTTCAGGTCTCCTTGGGAACCCCGAATCCGCAACCCCAAGTACAACCAGCGGCTGTACCTATCGCACCAGTCGCAGCCTCACACTCACTAAGATTGCCAGCTCCGTTCCGTTTCTCTGGGGACTCCAAGGCCTGCAGGGGGTTTCTCAGCCAATGCACTATTCATTTTGAGCTTCAGCCTCAAAGCTTCCTATCTGACCGGGCTAAGGTAGCCTATATCATTTCCCTCCTCTCCGGTGAAGCTTTGGCCTGGGCTGCCCCCCTGTGGGAGAGGAACGATCCGGTGGTTTCCAGTCTGTCCGAATTCTTGAAGCTCTTTCGTAATATCTTCGAAGAGCCGGCTCGGGCTTCTTCAGCGGCTAGTGCTGTCTTACGTCTTCGCCAAGAATCTAGTTCAGTGGGGCAATATGCTCTTCAGTTCCGTATCCACACAGCTGAATTGAGCTGGAATAATGAGGCCCTGGTCGCTACCTTTTTACATGGCCTCTCTGACCGAGTGAAAGACGAATTAGCGGGAAGAGCCATTCCCGTCGGTCTGGACGATGTAATTTCATTATGCAACCAGATCGACATTCGTTTTCAAGAGAGGTCCTTAGAAAAAAGACGCCAGCACTCTCTGGGTCCTAGCCAGTCTGAGCTCCCCTCCCTTCATTCCGTGGAGCATCCTCTTCCTGCTGAAGAACCTATGCAGCTGGGCCGGACCAGACTAACCCCCGAAGAACGTGCTAGGCGCAGAACTCTGGGCTTGTGCCTCTATTGTGGGGGCAAGGGTCATTTTCGTGACTCCTGCTCGCTTCGTCCGGGAAACGCTCGGGTCTAATACATTTGGAAGGTGGAGTATTGGACCCAGAAACATCACCTTCTCGCCTGCTCTTGCCGGTGTCCCTTCATGTAGGCACTTCTCCTCAGTCAACCCTTGCATACCTGGATTCCGGGGCTGCCGGCAATTTCATGGATTGGAGAACTGCTTCTTCTATGAAGCTTACCCTTTCACCTCTCACTACCCCATTGGTAGTCTCGGCAATTGATGGCACTGTTCTCCCAGGGGGCCCTATTCGCTTCCAGACGCTACCCATTAGGATGTCGGTAGGGATTCTCCACCAGGAGTGGATATCCTTTCTTATTCTACCCAAGGCCTCTACCCCAGTTGTATTGGGCCTCCCTTGGCTACAGCTCCACTCTCCACATGTGGACTGGGTCTCTGGGCAGATCCTGGCCTGGGGTTCCTCATGTTTCTCGTCGTGTCTTCTCAAGGTGACCCCCAAGGAGAGTCTTCCGGTTGCTGCCACTTCTGTTTCTTCTGATCTTCCCGCCGCATACAGCGATTACCGGGATGTGTTCTGTAAAAAATCAGCTGAGGTGCTTCCTCCCCACAGGTCTTTTGACTGTGCTATTGATCTTGTCCCCGGAGCAACTCTACCCAGGGGTCGTACCTACCCTCTGTCCATCCCAGAGACCCAGGCCATGTCGGAGTATGTAGCAGAGAATCTGGAGAGAGGGTTCATCCGGAAATCCTCATCGCCTGCAGGGGCAGGGTTCTTTTTTGTTGCCAAAAAGGATGGTACCTTAAGACCCTGCATCGATTATCGGGGTTTAAATGCGGTTACTATTAAAAATCGATACCCCTTACCCTTAATATCTGAGCTATTCGATAGGTTGAAGGGTGCCTCCATTTTCACCAAGTTGGATCTCAGAGGCGCGTACAATCTCATTCGAATACGGGAGGGTGACGAATGGAAGACTGCATTTAACACTAGAGACGGGCATTACGAATATCTGGTGATGCCTTTTGGTCTGTGTAATGCTCCAGCCGTGTTTCAAAACTTTGTCAATGAAATCTTCAGAGATCTGCTGTACCAGTTTGTTGTCATCTATCTGGATGACATTCTGATCTTTTCTGAAAATCTGCTCGTCCACAGAAACCATGTCCGCACTGTACTTCAACGTCTTAGAGAGAACAATCTCTATGCCAAGCTGGAGAAATGTTCCTTTGAATGTTCTGAGGTCCTGTTTTTGGGGTGCTTTGTCTCATGTTCGGGGCTTCGTATGGACCCTGGGAAGGTCTTGGCTATCACCAACTGGCCTCTTCCTGCTAGCCTCAAGGCCACACAGCGCTTTCTTGGCTTCACTAATTATTATAGGCAGTTCATAAGGAATTACTCTTCCATTGCCGCGCCTATTATCGCTTTGACCAAGAAGGGTGTGAATGCCAGAGACTGGCCTCCCGAAGCTGTCTCTGCATTTCACAACCTGAAACAGGCCTTTGTTTCTGGCCCCCTCTTGAGGAGACCAAATCCTGGGAATGCATTTTTTATTGAAGTGGACGCTTCCTCAATGGGGGTGGGAGCTGTGCTTCTTCAAATCTTTGAGAAGAGACGCCAACCATGTGCGTTCTTCTCCAAAAAAATTTCTCAGGCAGAGAGGAATTATGCCATCGGTGATCGGGAACTTCTCGCAATTAAATTGGCGTTAGAGGAGTGGCGTCATCTCTTGGAGGGTTCCCCTCACTCCATAACGATCTTTACCGATCACAAGAATTTACAGTATCTACAGAATGCTAAACGTCTGAATCCTAGACAGGCCAGGTGGAGTCTCTTCTTTGCCCGTTTTAATTTCACGATTACCTACAAACCTGGTTCCTGCAACGGTCGGGCTGATGCGCTCTCTAGGTCATTTGACACTTTGGACGAGGAGTCCGCCCCTGAACCTGAGCCGATCATTCCCACCTCATGCATTGTTGCCCACTCTACCACCCTGAAGTCTAAAATTCCGCCTGGTAAGACCCTTGTCCCCACTGGGCTAAGAGCTAAGATCCTTCGTTGGGGACATGATTCCAAGGTGGCAGGGCATTCTGGATTCCTCCGATCCTTCCTACTCATCAGTCGTCACTACTGGTGGCCTAATCTCCGCTCAGACGTCAAAGACTACGTTAAAGCTTGTCATGTCTGTGCTCAGTCCAAATCCTCCACACAAGCTCCTGCTGGTCTCCTCATGCCCTTGCCTATTCCTAAGGAACCCTGGGCCCATATTGCCATGGATTTTATCACCGATCTCCCACTGTCTGAGAATAATACAGTCATTTGGGTGGTAATCGATCGATTCTCCAAGATGGCTCATTTTGTTCCTCTTCCTGGTCTTCCTTCTGCCCCTGCCTTGGTTCCCATTTTCATTCGAGAAATTCTCCGCCTACATGGGGTCCCTTCTCATATTGTTTCCGACAGGGGAGTCCAATTCACGTCTCGTTTTTGGAGAGCCTTTTGCAAATCCCTCAATATTGTCTTGGATTTTTCTTCTTCTTACCATCCCCAATCCAATGGACAGACTGAGAGGGTTAATCAGGAGTTAGAGGTCTTTCTTCGCACCTTTGTGTCTTCTCACCATGACGATTGGTCCTCTCTACTCCCGTGGGCAGAATTCTCCCATAACAATCATGTGAATACCAGTTCGCAGAAGACACCCTTTTTCACAGTTTATGGAAAACACCCTCAACTTCCTCTTCCTATGATCTGTTCTCCAGACATTCCAGCTTTGGCTTCGGTTCAGGAGTCTCTCAATTCCGTTTGGGGTCACGTTCATGATTCCCTCCGGGCAGCTGCTGAAAAATTCAAAGGCTTTGCCGACCGCCGCAGGCGTAAACCGCCTTCTCTTCAGCCAGGGGACAAAGTCTGGCTCTCTACCAGGAACATCAAGCTCCGAGTTCCTTCTCTGAAGTTTGCTCCACGATTCATCGGTCCATACACGGTAACTGCTAAACTGAATCCGGTTTGTTTCAAACTCCAGATTCCTAAGAGCCTTAAAATCACTAACTCCTTTCATGTTGCTCTTCTAAAGCCTTTAGTCCTCAATAAATTCTCTCGTCCTCTTCCTACCGTGGCGCCTGTCTCTGAGGATAATCAGGAGTACGAGATCAGTCAAATTCTGGACTCCCGACTCTGTAAAGGCGTTCTTCAGTACCTCGTTCATTGGAAAGGGTTTGGTCCTGAGGAGAGGTCTTGGATCACTGCATCTGAGGTCTTTGCACCTCGTCTGTTAAAGGAGTTTCATCTGAAGTTTCCCTCTAAACCTGGGCCCAGGCGGGGAAGGGGGAGGCCTCGTAAGAGGGAGGGTACTGTCATGGATATGCATTAATGTCTGTCTGCCATCTTACCTTCCTCCTCATGTGTTCATCTAGAGACCAGACCTCCTTCACCTGGCTTCCTTTATAATCTCCTCCCAGCCTGACTCCACCCCAGGCCCTATCACTGAACACTATATTAACCTGTGCACTGCAAGCCTGCTTTGCTGATCAACGTGTTTGTTAGGCATTGTGTGTTTGGGTTCCTGCCTGCCGTGTGCTACGTCTGTCTCTCTGTTACGTTATTGGCTTGTCCCCGACCATCCCTGTCTGCTCGTGACCCTTGACCTTCGGCTCGTTCTTCGTTATCCTTGTCTGCTTGTGGCCCCTGACCTTCGGCTTGTTATTCGGTTCTCTCTATCGTGTGCTGCTGCTTCCCCTTATCCTACGGGGCGTGAGCTAGGAAACTCCAGGGGCCGCGACCTGGTCCCAGCCTGCAGCGTAACATCCTCACCACTAGAGGCCCTGGAGAAGACCAGCTGGGTCTTAGACTCCGCGCCCTGGGGAATCTTGGCTCTCGCTTCCGTTGGGATCCCGGTTGTGCTCCTCTGGTCCCGCTTTCCACAACCACCCAGTTTCCTATCCACAGAAGCCAGCCATAGGGTTCACTACCTCGCGGTGCACTCCTGTCCCCCTACGGTGTGCATCTGTCACCTGGCCACAGGTGACCCTGACAGAAAGAGCTGTGTAAATTGTTCAAAGTGACGCAATTGCGTACGTCTGTGTATCACCCCCAAACCGATGGGCTGGTTGAAAGATTCAACAAAACCCTAAAACAAATGTTGAAGAAAGTGGTGGATAGAGATGGAAAGGATTGGGACTGTCTACTTCCTTATTTGATGTTTGCTATTAGGGAGGTGCCCCAATCCTCTACGGGATTCTCCCCCTTTGAGTTACTGTATGGGAGACACCCAAGAGGGCTGTTGGATATTGCCAAGGAAACTTGGGAAAGTGAGAGTTCTCCCCACAGGAGTGTGATTGAGCATGTCGCCCTGATGCAAGATCGAATTGCACAGGTAATGCCCATCGTGAAGGAACATTTGGCCCAAGCGCAGTTGGCACAGCAGAGAGTGTACAACCGTGGAGCCAAGACCCGTACCTTTTCCCCGGGGGATAGGATATTGGTACTTGTCCCTACGGTTGAAAGTAAATTCCTTGCCAAATGGCAAGGCCCCTACGAGATAATGGAAAAAGTGAGCGAAGTGAATTACAAGGTCAGACAACCAGGAAGGCGAAAGCCCGAACAGATCTATCACGTTAATCTGTTGAAAGCCTGGAGGGATAGAGAGTCCCTAGTCGCAGAAACTTGGTCACCAGCTCAAACTGGTTGCGTGATTCCGGAGGTTGGAATAGCAGCCACCTTGTCACAACCCCAACAACAGGAGGTTAAGGAGTTTGTGCTTCGCAACAAGGAGGTGTTCTCTGAGCTGCCGGGACAAACATCTGGGGTAGAGCATGATATTATTACCCCGCCCGGTGAAAGGGTGAAGTTAAAACCCTATCGGATCCCAGAGGCCCGACGGGAGGCAATACGGGAGGAAGTACAGAAAATGCTGAACTTAGGGGTGATAGAGGAGTCCCAAAGTGATTGGTCTAGTCCCATTGTGTTGGTGCCTAAACCGGATGGGAGCTGGCGATTTTGTAACGATTTTCGTCAGTTGAACAAAGTTACAAAATTTGACACCTACCCCATGCCACGTATAGATGAGTTGATCGACCGGCTGGGAACAGCCCGATACATGACGACTCTTGACCTCACAAAAGGGTATTGGCAAATTCCCCTGGCCAAGTCGGCCAAAGAGAAAACCGCATTTGTAACCCCAGACGGGGCGTTCCAATATAAGAGAATGCCGTTCGGGTTACAGAATGCGCCGGCCACATTCCAGCGGAAAATGGACCAGATACTGAGGCCCCATCGGAAGTATGCTGCGGCTTACCTGGATGACGTAATTGTCCATAGCACAGATTGGGCCTCACATCTGCCAAAAGTGCAAGCAGTCCTAGACTCTATCCGGGAAGCGGGGTTTACGGCTAACCCCAAGAAGTGTACCATTGGGCAGGAGGAGGCCAAATATCTTGGGTACACCATTGGCAGGGGAGTAATAAAACCCCAACTCAACAAAGTCGAGGCCATCCAGAGTTGGCCACGTCCCAACAGCAAGAAGCAGGTACGAGCCTTTCTGGGAATCGCGGGTTATTATCGGCGCTTCATTCCCCACTTTGCTTCTAAGGCTGTGCCCCTAACCAACCTGACGAAAGGGAAAGGGTCGGTCATGATTAAATGGACCCCCGAGGCTGAGGCAGCATTCCAATTCTTGAAACAAGCCTTATGTAGCCAGCCAGTGTTGTACTCACCCGACTTCTCTAAAGACTTTGTCGTACAAAGTGATGCGTCAGATGTGGGGTTAGGAGCAGTATTGTCCCAGGTCTGGAACGGGGAAGAGCACCCAGTCATTTACCTCAGCAGGAAGTTGAAGTCCCATGAGGTAAATTACGCCACGGTTGAAAAGGAGTGTTTAGCGGTGAAGTGGGCTCTAGATTCCCTTCGGTACTATCTGCTAGGTAGGCACTTTGACATGGTTACGGATCACGCTCCGTTAAAGTGGATGGCTCAAAACAAGGAGACAAATAGAAGAGTAAATAGGTGGTTCCTGGCCCTACAGGAATTCAACTTCACAGTAAAGCATCGCCCTGGCGTTCAAATGGGGAATGTGGATGCTTTGTCTCGAGTACATGAATGCCTGATTGCTGGTGTTCCAACCCCAAGGTTAAAACAAGAGGGGGGGGTATGTGACAGCAGGAAGGTAAAGTCACCTGGTTGCATCCAGGGGGGTAGGTATATTTCTCCCAGATTCAGGCTTTATGCCGACTTATACAACTAGGGAGAGAGTTGATGAAGCCCAGCTGAGGCTAGTGGGCTCATGGATGATTCATACCTCTAGGGAGAGTGCTGGGCGTCGTGCAGGCAGGGAGTTGATGAGACCAGCTGAAGCTTGTCAGCTCGTTTAAGGCCTCTATAAAAACTCCCAGCTTCATTAGGTGTTTGCTCATGCCTGGAACCAGACCTGTGTGGACTGTCTAGGGAGAGTGAACCCCTGTGCGGTGAGACAAAGCCTGTGTGGCTATTTGTTTGGACATTTACTAAACCAGGGACTTAGGGACTAGGACAGCACCAGGCTGATCCCAGTTGTTAGTTAGGGAAACCTGCATGTTTAGTCAGAGGTCAAGCTGACCAGGATTTATTTTGTTTATGTTTCTTTTTGCTTTGCTGTGTTTTTGTCACTGTAAATAGAGAAATAAACCGCACCTTTTGATCTTGAAAACCACAACCTCCGTCTGCTGGGCCTGTTTTTGTGTGGGGAGCCCATCCAGGTGGTCACACACACCCGCTACCGAGCTAACCCCCTCACAATACTAATATTCATATAAATTAGGGTCCTTTCACATTGGCATTAGTTCCATGATGAAAGTGGACTAAAAAAAAACACATTAAAACTCAATCCTTTTGCATCAGTTTGTACATCTGTCTTCAGTTCAATTCACTTTACATAAGTATTTATCCATTTTTCACATGTCCCATTTTTTTTTTTTTTTTAAACTTTGTTTATTAGGTTCAGTCACAGCTTGACATATAGTTGCAGTGTAAACATATTGGTGACACACATTTTTCGTTACATGAGGAAAAAAAAAAAAGAAAAGGCAACATGTAAAAACAGAAACAGATACAACATGGGGGTGGTGCTGAGACACAGAGGGTATAAATCCCCTGTGTTTCATCTAGCCTGTTATCATATGGTAGACTCAAGATTTCACTTGCCGACTACATAGAGGCCATCAGGGAAGGCTGCCCCTCGCGGGACCAGCCCCCTGTTTCACTTCGGCCTCAGCAAATGAGGGGATCTGGGTTGTCCCCACGACGCTGCCCAAGCCCAGGCCCTACACCGGAAGAGGGGGGTAACCAGGACCTCCAACTAACCTCCTCCAGTGCTCCGCCCAGGCCAGAGCCGCGCCCGGGCCCCTCCAGCTCCTCAGTGGGAGGCAGAACACTATCGCCTCCCACTTGGCAACTCCTGATTCGGCGGGGAAACCACGTGTTGCTTTGCAGCCATAACCAGCAAGGGGCATGCAATTCAGGCCTCCCATTAACATTTGACAGTAAACAGATAATAATGGGGGGTGATAAATAACAAAAAAAAGAAGAAAAAATAAGAGGGGGTAGTATAGGGTTAAAGAGGAAAGATACAGGGAAGGTGTGACTAGGGAAGAAGGGAAGAATCGGGATCCTACCGTAGCTCCTGAGAGTGTCCAGTGCCTGCCTCGGGCTCCCCGCCGCCAGCCCGCCAAGCCTTTCATCAGACAGGTGTGCACAACTTCGCTGTCCATGCCTCGATCTAAGGGGGGAATTCCCCTACTACCAGGGTCGGTCGTGGTGGCCAAGTGCTGGCTCCGCTAGTTCTAGCAGTGCCACATCCAGGCTAGAAGGGACCTGAGTGGGGCCTGAGAAATGATCCACCCACAAGGACCACATGGCGGCAAACTTATCTCTAGTGTCCTTACACGTAGCTATCCAGTCCTCTGCTTCCCTAATCTCATTCACCTTACCCACCCACTCCTCCCTGCTCGGTACCTGCGCCTTCTTCCAGTAAATAGGAAACAATCTCTTGGCGGCGTTCAGTAGGTGGGGTAGCACAGTCTTTTTGTAGCGACTGACCGGCATGGGAGGAATGTGTAGGAGGAAATGGACCGGGGAGAGAGGGACCTCTATCCCCAGGATTTCTTTAACCTGTTCCCAAACATCGTCCCAGAAAGGTACAATCAGTGGGCAGTCCCACCATAGGTGTAATAGGGTTTCGCGGCCCCCACAGCCTCGCCAACATAAATCAAAGTTGGCTGGGTATATCCGTGCCAGGTCAGCAGGCACCCTGTACCAGCATGATAATAGTTTGTAGTTCGTCTCCTGCATTTTGGAGTCTATAGAGCTGGAATGGGTAAGCTGGTAAAGGTGTGTCAGCTGAGGCCTAGTAAACTCCAGGCCGAAGTCCCTCTCCCAGGCCCGGATATATATGGGCTTGGAGGCCAAAGCGGAGGACCCCAGTAGCTGATAGAGTTCCGAGACCATGTGTGGGATTGGTTCCTCTGCTATAAATAAGCCTTCAATATGGGTAAGGGATGTTATGTCTCTTATGGAGCTGCCGTGCACCTCGAAGAAGTGGTGCAATTGTCTGAATCTCCAGAAGTTCATCCGGGGTCCCCCAGGTCAAGCCGTCAGGGACTCAAAGGGTATCAACCATTTTTTTTTTTTAGTTCTTGAAGTGAATAAGAAAATAGTAATAGGGTCTTTTCACATAGGCCTGATCCTCTCTGTTCAGCAGGAAATCCCTGAACAGGTCCCCTGCTAATTCAGAACATGAGTAGGATGTATGCCTTCTGTTTAAATCCATTTTTAGCCATTTTTTGTTTATAGTTTTTGGTCATTTATAGTTTCTTTTCACACAAGCCTCATCAGATCCATCATGAAATCTGCAATTGTGTCCATGTACGGACTAATGTCCATGTACATCAGGCTACCTCCGATCAGTTGCATTTAGGTTTGGAAAAATGGGAGCAAACACAGTCCTTTTCCATTTTTTTTATCCAGACCTATGTAGCGGGGCTTTAAATCTAAGGGAATGTTTGAGTGGTAGTTGTACTCCAACACACTATTTGATAGGGTTCTGTAAAACCATTTTTATACTACAGGTGGGATGCTGGTGTATAGTTCCCTGTGGCCTGTTGATGACGCTGCCATCGGAGGCTAGAGTTGAACCGCTGGTACAGTGCTGTGCCTTGGATGTCCCCTCTCAGTGGTGGTATGGTGGGTGTGTCTGCCTGCTGTGCATCCCGGGAGAGGATATAAAAGGGGCAGACCCTGTCTGTAAGGGTTGAGTTCCCGGGGATCCGACCCCGGGAGCGTGTTGTTCTGTTCGTGGCCACCCCAGGCACCTTTAGCCCTGGGGTGGAGTTCCTGGCCCGGTACACTAGCGGACCAGTCCCAGGCACCTTTAGCCCTGGGGCTGCAACTGAAGGCCTTGGGTCCAGCACCTTCGGCTGGAGCCCACGGAGGGAGGAGGAATCCCAGGGTGCTGCCTTGCGAGGAGACCCATATCTAGAAGGGGAGGCCGGGGGAGGACTGTTCCGAGAGACTGGTGAGAGATCACAGTGAAGGAAGGGGCCCGGTAACTCTCTGGAGGGATGTCATCTTCCTGATAGAGGCCTACTACCCGAACCATCATTCACCAGGTCTGTGGCAGAGACCTAACGTTCACCAGGTCTGTGGCAGAGACCTAACTTTCACCAGATCTGTGGCAGAGTTTGTGCAGAGACTGTGTGTAATCTAATTCGAGCATCACTCCGGCTGCTAGGATCCACTCTAATGGGAGACTATCCGGATGAGCTGAGACTACCTGAAGAGATAGGTAGTGAATAAGTATTCGTTTGTGCCTGGACCTACTCCAACACCTCTTGCTGTCCTGATCTTCCTCCAACCTTTCCTATTTAAATGACTATGCATAAGAGAAAATAAACTCTACGTTGGAGTTGCAATTGGTGTGGACCTTGGAGTTATTGGGGAATAGAGACTTGTCTTTATTGCAGTGAAGACGGGAACCATTCTCTGGAGAACCCGACCATAGAGACCCAGGTACATTACACCGCTAAACCTCTTCACACAGGAGGGTACGGGCATGTGGCATGGTGTGCCCCTTTTTCTACAAGTGAGCCAAAGGTAAGGAAGAGGGGTCTGTGTGCTACACCTAGAAGGTAATTTGATGTAGATGGACGCACATCCATTTAGATCCATCTGCCCATAGACTTGCATGGTGCTTCCAATCAGGTCCACTTAAAAAACTGATAGGGCCATTTCACACGAGCGTTTAGTCCGTTTACATCCACTTATGTCCAAGTAAGTTTATGTTTGCAGAAAAAAAAAGTCAGTGTCCTTTTCTCCTTTTGTGGGCTTAAATGGATGTTGTCTTCTTATTCCCACTTTTATGCTAGAAACATTTTTTTTATACTTTTGTCACATGTGACTATTTTCTTCAAACTCTAAAAAAAAAATACATAAGAAATGGATGTATACTGATGTAAACTGCACTAAAAATGGTATAAATAGGATTCAGTTTTCATGATGGATCTGATGAGGCTTGTGTGAAAAGAAACTATAAATGAGCAAAAAGTATAAAGAAAAAATGCCTAAAAATGGATTTAAACAGAAGGCATATGTTAATGTCTACAAAAATGAAAAAGGATGCGAACATTTTCAGTTTTTGTAATTTGGGTGTAAACAGAAGTTTGATCGTTTACATCTGCCCTCTAAAGCCTCATACACACGATCGGACTTCCATCTGACTTTTCCGTGGCTTTTGCTCTGAAGGGCGTTGTCTGTGAACTTGGTATGCATACACATGGTAGGACTTTTTCAGCCAACTTTCACCAAATTGCGTGATTTTTCAGCTCTTTATCGCCACCCTTTGGGCAACTTCTGCTATTGTTGTCTGATCTTTAGCATTGGTTCTGAGAATGCGTGTTTGTACTTTGGACTTTAGTCTGATGGACTTGTGTACACATGATCGGATTAGCAGACGTAGGACATTTGTTGCCAGGAAAGTTTGCCTGTTCTCACAGCGAACATTTGTCCGATGAAAAATCAAAAAAGTTTGTCCGATGGAGCGTACACACGGTCGGATTGTCTGCTAAAACAGGTCCGTCGGACAATTGTTGTCAAAAAGTCAGATCGTGTGCCTTTATAAATAAGTGTAAAATGCAAAACTTCTGGTGGGTATAACAAGATGTCCGCTTGCCCCCTTCTCACTGTATCCTCACTGTGGACGGGTGTGGGGTATAGCAAGATGGTGGCACCCGTAACTTCCGTTGCACATTCTGACGGGTCGCCTAATCTGACGGAACACCAGCAATAGAACGCTAATGACAGCTGTGACCTGGATACTGCATTGGGCTCCCTGACAAACTGCAAATCTACCAGACAGGGCTGTCTGACTGAAAACAATAGGCCTCCAGTTTTTTAACCAAATAAGCACTCACTATGCTGCTGCTAACCAGATACCTTGTGACCTCTACTTAGGCTTTAGGTCACATGAGAGAGCTTAGAAAGTGTTTGTTTTCTTAGTTCATGGAAGAAAGGAGTTTATTTCTACACAAACTATGTGACGTGTGGCATTGATTCAGGATAAAGTGCATCTAAATCCTAACACACCCAGCAGGCTGAAGGAAAAAAAAAGACAGATTGCTGTACTAACACAAGCAATGTTAGTACAGAGCTCTCCCTCACTGTGCTATTGTGTTCTGACAGTACATACTGATCAGCGCTTGCAGCCATCGGCTGTTTTTCCAGCTGTCACAGCAGGGACTCGGGGGGACACAGGGGCAACTGCAGCAGTAACATGTTACATGTTACACCCTGAATATGGGTGTAACATGTCATGAAAGGTGAACTTATCCTTAAGCTGCAAAGGCAAAAATGATCGCTCTTGTTGCATTCTATGGGCAGTACCACTGCTGTACTCTTGAAGCTAATGGGGAGACACCACAAACAACCTGCAACCATGTGCAATGCACGTATTTGCGCCACATTTGTGCCATTTTTATGGGTTAAAACACACGGCGAAGTGGTGTCAAATCGCCTCCTCCCTGCCTGCCAAATGCCTCTGGAAAGTAATCTAATGCAAATCGCATGTCAGAGGAGCGATTTAGAAGCGAGTCCACCAAAATAAATCAGCAATTTTTTAACTTTAGTTCTATTTTGAATGCTAATTAAATGAAAACTGTAGGTTCTACTAGCAAGGTGTATACGTAGACACTTCCAAACTAAGGGCTTTTTCAGACATGAGGCTATACTGTCGCCCCTCTGAAAAGCAATCCTCGGTCAATCACTTATCAGAGGGCATTTGACAAGTGGTGAGAAGGTAATATGTTGTCTCCACTGCATACTTCAAGAGCAGTATCATACTAGTGACATGCCATTACATTTTTGCTCTGGCATGAGTACAACCCTGAGCATGCCCTAGTTTAGGTGGGTGGTTGGGGGAAGTAAAACCACAACTCAACTGCCTGCTTTTACTGCTTTTCCTGGACGCCCATGTAAACAATCCCTTTGGATGACAAAACTAAAGCTGGTCATACACATATAGATAATTTTTTCTTCAACCTGAGAGCTAAATAACAAAGATCTAATGCCGCGTACACACGATTACTTTTCTCGTCTGGAAAAATTTCATTTTTTTCTCTTGGACAAGAAAAACGGCCGTGTGTAGGCTATCCGGCATTTTTCCCGACGAGAAAAACGGCGAGAATTATGACGAGAAAAATTAGAACATGCTCTAATTTTTATCGTCGCGAATCACGGCATTTTTTTCGTCTGCAGTTTTCCCATAGGGAAACACTGCTAGGGAGCCTACACACGGCTGGTTTTCTCGACCAAGAGAAAACATGTCGTGAAAAACGGCCGTGTGTAGGGGACCAAGCCGGTCCTCGTTTTTCCTGTCGGGTTTCACTGTGGTGTTTTCACCGCCGTGAAACTCAATCGTGTGTACACGGCATTACAGATTCCTCCATACAGATTCCTCCATCCATGATAAAGAGTGTCCCACTGTGACTATTGTACTCTGACCTTGGCTGTCCAAAAGTGCTTGCATTTGACTGAATACAGACACTGTTCGGCCAACAATTTTCTGCACGGCAACATTCTCAGTTGAAGGATATTAGGTATGAGGGTGCTGATAGGGCCACCCATGCAGGACCAGATTTATAAGGGGGCAATTGCCACGGGCTCCCATAACAGAAGAGCCCCCCCCTCTATACAAAAATTATATAAAACAATATAAATAAATTATACAGAAAATAATGAAAAATAATAATAAAATAATGTAGCGGCCCCCTCACTCCCCTCTTTTTCTCTCAGCTCGTCTGTCTCTTGTCTAGGGATACCTCCAGAGGGGAAGGGAGCGGGGACACCACGCCTGGCCTTCACCACAGGTGTCAGAGTGGTGTAAGCAAAGTTCTTTTACCTTCGGGTCAGTGCTGTGCACCTGGAGCCTCCACCGAGAGTTACCTTGAACAATGTCTGTCAGGAAATGAGCCCCACACCATTAAAGTCCAACACTCCTTTATTCTTCTTGAATGAACACAATCAGTTGAACTCCCTTAGTAGAAACAGAACAGAAAAGGAGGTGTGGATGCGAGTAGGCCCAGACACAATGTGTTCTCCACTTTCCTCCCTGAAAGTGATTTGCGGTCCCCGAGCGAGGGGGAATTTCCCTCCAGGCGGTCTCCGATGAGAGACTCACCCGTCACTGGCAATATGCTGCACCAGGTCTTCGAGTGAGGAGCTCCCCCCAGTCCATTACGCCTTCCGGATTCGGGTACCCAATCCCTGGATACCCTAGGATCTCCTTCCCTCGCGGAACTCAGTATTGGGCACTGAGCTCCAGACCTCCATCCGAGTACCTCACCCCAGGCTAGAGGTGCCTGGGATGGAACACGACCTCCGGCTGTCCTCTAGGCCTAGGCCGCCTAGAGGACCAACACGAACCACCGCCCACAGGCTGAAGGTGCCTGGGACTCGACCCCGTGAAAAAGATGGCCGGCCCCTTTATACCCTCTCCCAGCAAGCACGGCGGGTTCTCCGCCCCACCATACCACTGCCGAGGGAGGACAAAAAGGAAGCCCGGCACACAGCAATGATTCAACCCCAGTCCAGGGAGACATCGCCACCTGCTGGGCTGCAGGGAATTACACATCACTGATGTCTTTGCCAAGTTCAAATTTACACCCGGGAAAGTACATACCCGCTACAATAATATAAAATGTATAATAAAAAACATACTTTCTTTTAATAAATGTATTTTGGGAAGTCAAATTTTTCCAGCCATCATCTGTAAAATTCTGGACTGGTATATTGTACTGTTTTTGTGGCTCAAGCAAACCACACATAGAGCACTATGACTGCGTGTGTGTGGGCATGTCTGACCGCAGAATTACATTGTGTCATGCATTTTAAAATGTGAACTCTTAATAGGTGTGAAAACAAAAGTAGTGCTTAAACTGTGACTTTTATGCCATACCGTATGTGAAAAAAGTGGTAAAAATGCAGTATTTGCTTACTGTGCCTTTAAATATGACATCAGTATTACTGATTCTTTCATCATCCGTCCATATGCATGAGCACTATGTAGGATAATATTATGAACCAAAAGCAATGATACAGTGGTGCAATATAAACATTAGTGGAAATTAGTTATATTGCACCACTGTATCATGGCTTTTGTATAGTTCCACTTTATTCACATATGGTATACAAGTCATAGTTTAAGCACTACTTTCGTTTTCACACCTTTTAAGAGCAGCGCAGCATAATTTTTCTTTTACTTGAACACAAATAGTTGTGGAAAAACTATTGGATGTCTGCAGCGGCCACTAAGTTTATTATTGTTTTTCTTGATTATTGACATACACTCATTAAAGTGGTTGTAAAGTCAGAAGGTTTTTTATCCCAACGCATTCTATGCAATAAGATAAAAAGCCCCCACCTCCTCAGCCCTCCAATACTTACCTGAGCCCCATCTCTATCCAGCGACGTGCAAAAGTGCCTCGGTCACCCGTGACTCCCCCTCCTGTCTGGTTGAGACACTATTGGCTCCCGCTGCTGTCAATTAAAGTCAGTGAAGCCGGGACACGGAGGAGGCGGGGGGGGGGGGGAGCCACCAACAATGGGTAGCCTCCAGTCAGTCCGGGGGCAGCACAGGGAGCTGGCGACCGGGGGGTGGGTATGATGCGCAGTGTGGGCTGGACAGCTGGAGCGATGGGGGAGGTGAGGTCCATCTGCCGCCCCCGACAGATGGAGCACCAGCTGCCACTGCTCTGCACATGTCAGGGAATTCCTGTTAGCTGGTTGACTCTAGGCTTTATGTTCTGCTGGATCTTCTTGGTCTGCATCTCCAGTCCAAGGTTTTGCTATCCATATCTAAAGGTACTTGGGTTCCTCCTGTCACTTGGCACTGTCTGTTCCACTTCCAGGGGAGCATGGGCCAGAGATACAAGAGAGGCCAACCTCATTATTTGAGCCTCCTATTAGGTATGTGATAGCATCCCTGTCCACAATTCACTTCTGCACCCCTATCCACAACTAGCCACAGCCCACCTCTGCACCCCTATCCACAACTAGCCACAGCCCACCTCTGCACCTCCCCATCCACAATTCACTTCTGCACCCCCATTCGCAACCCCCCTCTGCACCCCAAGTCCACAATCCACTTCTGCCTACCATCTGCAACTCACCTCTACACTCCCTGACTGCAGGTCACCTCTGCACACTTCTCCCCTTTTACAGCTGACCTGTGTACCTCCTGACCGCAGCTCACCTATGCACACTTCTCCCCTTCCACAACTCACTTCTGCATCTCCAAACTTAAAATCCACTCAAGGTCAACAAAATTGAGTCACGCGGACCACCACCAAAACCTCCTTGTGTGTGCGCTGACCTCTCAGATGAGTTTTCTACTTACACGGTCCTGATTAAAAACAGAAAGTGCAAATGTGTCAACGAAAATATCTACCTGCAGCTGCCAGCAGAAACGGTTGGTTTATCATTTAAAGGCTTTTTTGGCTCCTGTAAAGAAAGGTCCATCTTAGAGGTAAGTGCACACTCAAGGGAGTTTTGGTGGTGGTCCACACAACTCAATTTGTTTGACCTTGGATGGATTTTATTTTTTCACACAAGCAAACTTTCTGGTATAAGAACAAGGTTCTGAACAGCCACAAAAATCACATTGTATGGAATAATTTTGAGTGAACCCCTCAGGGATTGTTAAATGGACAGACCATTAAGACATCACAAAGATAATGACAAACAGTGCCAAAAAATACATATATAGTGTAACATCAGATAAAATCAAATGTAATTGCGTTACAAAGTACCCAAGGAAAACACGTCATGTATGTCAGACAGTGGCGTTGCCCTCATAGAGCTAACGGGCTAGCCTAAGTGCGCACAGGCGTGGACACCTTACATGTTTCAGACCATTGTAGGTCCTTCTTCAGAGGTTTTTAGGTCATATGAGTAATAGATTAAAATTGCACAGATGGTTATTGCACGTGGCTGGTAAGTGAAAACTCCCACTGGTGTATCATAAGACTGGCAGCTGGATGATCAGCGGTCCCACAGCCACGACACTGCACAGAGGAAACTCCCTAGAAGGGTGAGCAAAACACAATGAGGGAGATGAAACCCTCCAAACTTCACAGACAAGGACCCTACAGCTATGGAGTGTGAACTGCTGATAAATGTCTGGCAGCTCAAGGGTTTACATGTGTTCAGATAGGAGGGTGATGGTACATGTTGATCTGTTGAACCATGTAAGACCCGGATTCAGCTCCTTCTCCTATCAAAAAACACACACAATACTATGCATCACATAAAAGACACGAATGAACATATGTACACACAAACCCAAAAGTTGATAAAAAAACTAATTGGTAATAAAATTGGATGCATGCTCTGATCTTCTACAGCCTGGATTTAGCTCCTCTCGTCAGTGGATGTCAGGTCCCAATTTTATACATTCTTTTTACATATCATCTCCTGTTTTTCTATTCATTCAGTTTTGACTATTTTGTATGTTGTGCATTTACACAGGAACTTGCCAAGTCCCCTACTTGATTTTTATATAATAAAGGGCCATCTGCCATTTTCATAATTGCATTGAAGCCTATTGTGTGCTGGTTTTTGAGGTGTTGTTTCGACCAGACAAGTTGGTAAACTTGCTCTGATGGCTTCTGCTTCTTCTTATATGCTGGTGTCTGCAGCCTTCTTGTCTGCATAGACATAAACACAAACTCTTAGCTGTCCCAGTTGGGCCAGATTGTGTCTGCAATTTTTTTGTCTTCTTTTTCTTTTTTGTATTTGGATTTTTACATTAAAATACCTTGTGTGCAGCGACAGATCTTGATATTTTCGTATGTGTAATTACTAAGCTTTTTTTAAAGTATTTTTAAAGCATACAACCCTTAGTATGCATACATGTACTATCAAGTGTTAATAAATAGTGCAATATTGTATTTATCAGTAGGGAATGGGATTGGGAGCATATAGGAGGGAGGAGTTAAAAGAGTACGTACTATGTTTCTTTCCAGGAACTTAGGTCTTGAGATGATTGTGAGGTCACACTAACAGAAGGATTTTCTGGTTTCCACAGGTCTAAGGATCTCTGGTGACGCTGATGATATGGTGTGTCCTAGTAAGTAACTTCTAATGTTCTTATTATTACCTTTCTTTCTTTTTTTCATCATCTGGTTGCTTGCACACTTCTACCTTTCTTATCCAATCCAGCCCAGGTGTGCAAATGCATTTCACATAAAGCAAACATGTTATCTGTGTTACTCTACACTTTATCTCCCCCTTCATCAGTCATAAAGGTAAAGGATTACAGTAAACAAATATTGCTCATACATTTAGTATTTATTACAAAGGACACTATTTATTATATTTAAAGGGGTTGTAAAGGTTTGTTTTTATTTTCTAAATAGGTTCCTTTAAGCTAGTGCATTGTTGGTTCACTTACCTTTTCCTTCGATTTCCCTTCTAAATGTTTTTTTTCTTTGTCTGAATTTCTCACTTCCTGTTCCTCCCCAGTAAGCTTGCCCCCATCATCCGAGCCGTTATGGCTGGGGGTTAGTCAGCGTGTTCGCCCCCTCCCTTGGGACTACATTCCTGTGGGGAGACGCAGTGTTAGTCAGCATGCTCGCCCCCTCCCTTGGGACTACATCCCTGCAGGGATGTAGTCCCAAGGGAGGGGGGTGAGCACGCTGACTAACCCCCAGCCAGAACAGCTCGGATGATGGGGGCAAGCTTACTGAGGAGGAACAGGAAGTGAGAAATTCAGACAAAGAAAAAAAAACATTTAGAAAGGAAATCAAAGGAAAGGGTTAGTGAACCAACAATGCACTAGCTTAAAGGAACCTATTTAGAAAATAAAAAACGAACCTTTACAACCCCTTTAAGCAATCAAGAAACCCTTGATCCTAACATGCACATTCACAAGAAAGTTCACATCGAACGATCTCCCCGGCTTCATGTTGGACACTGAGTGGGAATAAATAAATCAAATTGTACATTACAAATCTATTTTAGTAGTTAGCATTGAATAAAATTTTGAATTGGGATTAATTTGTTTTTTGCTGACTAAAGCTGGCCATACACTATACAATTTTCCTATTCAATTTCCTTTGGATTTACCTTCAACTATGTAGTGCGAGGGCCTGCCTGACTGCATACAAATTGAAAGGGTTTGGATTTGACCTCATATTATATGGTTTTAGTAAATCTAAAGGAAAGTTGAACAAGAAAATTGTATGGTGTATGGCCAGCCTCTCTATATTTTAGTGCATGTATCAAGAATACACAATCGTCCTTTGAACTACAGTTTTATTAAATTGTATGCTGGTAATGCAGCATCATACAGCATGGACATTGATTATTATTATTATTATTATTATTATTATTATTATTTTACAGGATTTACGGCATATAGCGCCAACAGTTTGCACAGCGCTTTACAACATCAGGGAAGACAGTACAGTTACAATACAATTCAATACAGGAGGGATCAGAAGGCCCTGCTCGTTAGAGCTTACAGTCTAGAAGGGAGGGTCAAGTGGAACAAGGGGTAGTAGCTGTGGGGGATGATCAAATGGATAAAATGAAAATACAGTTGTTAGATGTGGGTAGGATAGGCTTCTCCGAAGAGGAGGGTTTTCAGGGATCCTCTAAAAGCTAATCGAGAAGGAGATAGACAGATTGAGCTAAGGAGTTCCATAGGCTTGGAGAGGCTCTGGAAAAGTCCTGGAGATGAGCATGGGAGCAGGTGATGAGAGAGCTAGAGAGCAGGAGGTCTTGAGAAGAACGAAAATAACGATTAGGTTGGTATTTTGAGACTAGGTCAGTGATGTAGCTGATATATCTTACCTTTTATTAGCATTATCATAAACTGTGATGTGATTGTTTTTAGTTGGATTGATTGTAAATTTGGCTAGTACCGGGTCTCACATCACCCAACTTTCTGGGATGAGAAAATAGGACACAATGGGGTTGATTTACTAAAGGCAAATAGACTGTGCACTTTGTAAGTGCAGTTGTACTTATTTTCCCCAGAGCTTAGTAAATGTAGCAAAGCTTCTCTTTGTAAAGAATACCCAATCAGGTGTAAGAAAAAAAAAATGCTTTTTTTACTAGCACATGATTGGATGAGGGAAATCGGCAGAGCTTCACCACATTCACTAAGCTCTGGGGAAAATGAGAGGAACTGAACCTGGCAAAGTGCACAGTCTATTTGCCTTTAGTAAATCATCCCTATTGCGACAAAAAGGCATTGTAGGCAAAGGACACGCACCTGCCATGCCTCTAGATATATACAGTAGTTTAAAATGAACTAATACACACAAATTATTGTTTAAACCCACACATGCTTTATAACCACTACTTTTCCTTCATACTAAGTTTTCAAAAGAACAAATTTAATATTTTGTGGATGGATGAAATATTTTGTATTTTTTTTTTTATTATAAAGGCCTATCTATTAGACGAAAAGGGTCCCTTTAAATAAGAGACAGTCGGGAGCTATGAGGACCTATAGTTAAAACTCAAAACAGCTAGAAAAAAACATTATCCACCTAGGTGATATTTTCTGGAATGCTTGCAAATCTGCACCATTATAGGAAATCTAAAGAAAAGTACTGACCCCCCAAAGATTAAATGGGACTTTAAAGGCAACTTCGAAAACAAAAAGGAAGATTATATATATAAAAAAAAAATGTTTTAATAAAATATATATATATATTTTTATATAATCTGCCTTTTGTTTTCTAAGTTGCCTTTAAAGTCCCACTTAACCTTTTGGGGTCAGTACTTTTCTTTAAATTCAATTGGGGATGTCGGCAACTACTATATGGCCTTCTCTGGTGGTTCTTCCTATACACTTGGGATGAGCCGAACACCCCGCGGTCCGGTTCGCAGCAGAACATGCGAACAGGCAAAAAATTTGTGCGAACACTGTTAAAATCTATGGGACACGAACGTAAAAAATTAAAAGTGGCAATTTTAAAGGCTTATATGCAAGTTTTTGCCATAAAAAGTGTTTAGGGACCTGGGTCCTGCCCCAGGGGACATGGTTGAACTGGATAGACTTTGTCTTTTTTCAACCTGACTAACTATGTAACTATGTAACTATGTATCAATGCAAAACATTTTTTTTAAAACTGACATTTTTTCAAGAGCAGTGATTTTAATAATGCTTAAAGTGAAACAATAAAAATGAAAGATTCCTTTCAATATCGTGTCTGGGGGATCTCCTTAGTCTGACTGTAAAGTAGCGCATCTTTCCCATGTTCATAACAGTACCACACTCGTGGCTGTAATGTATTGTCGGATCCCGGCAAAATAGATAAAGATTATTTCAATTCTTATTTTTTTAAATGGCGTGGGGGTCCCCCCCAAAATCCATACCAGACCCTTATCCGAGCATGCAACCTGGCAGGCCGCAGGAAAAGGGGGGGGACGAGAGAGTGCCCCCCCAACCCCCTCCTGAACCGTACCAGGCCACATGCCCTCAGCATGGGGAGGGTGCTCCCAAAACACCTTGTCCCCATGTTGATGGGGACAAGGGCCTCGTCACCACAACCCTTGCCCGGTGGTTGTGGGGGTCTGTGGGTGGGGGGAATTATCAGAATCTGGAAGCCCCCTTTACCAAGGGGACCCCCAGATCCTGCCCCTCCCCTATGTGAATGAGTATTGGGTACATTGTACCCCTTACCCATTCACCCAAAAAAGTGTAAAAAAAGTAAAAATTACAGCAGAGAGTTTTTGACAAGTCCTTTATTGAAAAATTAAAATAAAAAAAGAAACAGCCGCAAGCAGTTTTAAATTGCATTTTGTCATTTTGCTGCTCTCATTAATTACACTATGTATGGCCGCTATATAAGCAGCCTTACATAGTGTGAGGCGAGGACTCAGCACCCTGCCTTTGGCCAATCATGGCTCTCACAGCAGCGCTGTGATTGGCCAAAGCATTCAGGTCAGGTGCATGCTTTGGCCAGTCAGCTGCCATCAATGTACTGCGATATCACAGTGCATTGACGGTCTCACAGTTCATTATGCTATCACTCAAGGGATTACTGAATTTACACAATAAATCCACTATAAGATGCCAACTGTGAGTGCTGATCTGTAACAGATAATCAGCTTTTATCAGTTTAGAGACAAAGGATCAATGAAGGATGCATTTATTCTTTTGCTTAAGCTGGGTACACATGTTTTTAGGTTTTTTTTTTATGGCCGGAGCCCCTGTACTAACTATTCAAGGTTAGTTCAGCGATCTTCCCCACAGAGCTGTTGTGTTCTGACAGGCGGTGCCCCCCAGAACACTCCAATTAGCGCTCTCTGCCATTGGCTAAGAGCGCTGATCAGGAGTCGGTCGGATGCTGGTTTTCCAGCATGCAGGTCCGACAGAAACCAGCCAAACGGATGGCTTCTGTCGGACAGACTGATATACACACGGGCCATTTTTGTTTTTTAACCGGCTGTTGTCTCCCTACATTTGGCCCGTGCAAAACCCAGCTTTATTCAGATATGCTGGCCATAAACAGCTTTGTGTTAGATTTAATCTATCAGCTCATCAAAAATGAAAAATTGTGTATTGTAGTGGCGTAACTGATTGTAAGTAGATTATTGAGTAGATTTTGAGCTTGAGTATTTCATTTTTGGTAATTTTTGAGATCTAGGAGACTAAAAAATCTGACTCTGGGGCCAATTTTATATCTAACAGACTTTGTGGTAAGGATCTATCATGATCCTGATTTTTCTGGCTAATTGTTTTTATTTTCCTAAGCATAGGTTTTCACCTGAAAGTGATGCAACAATGACAGAGACAAAAAAATTAAAATTTATTATCAAATACTTACCGTAATTTTCCTTTCCTGATGGACTCCATGGCAGCCTACGTGTGGGTTAACCCCGCCTCCTCTCCAATGCTATAGGACCCCATACCCATAAAAGTAAGCTCACCTCTCAGTACTGCGTTCCGTAACTAGCCGACTCTTAGACAGTTACTTTCCACTTTCAATTATTATTTTCTTTTAGGGTGGGAACTCCATCTGCCATGGAGTCCATCAGGAAAGGAAAATTACGGTAAGTATTTGATAATACATTTTTTGTTTTCCTGACAGACTCCATGGCAGCCTACGTGTGGGAAATAACTAGCCAAACCACACGGGTGGGTATGCTGAACAGAAAATAATTTTAATTTGTCCCGTCAACCGACAGGATTTTCAAACCAAAGTTTACAGAAGACAGTGATAAGGCTCAATACAGTAATGGGACATAAATGTATTGATAGAGGCCCAGGAGGCCGCTTTACAAATGATGTCTGGAGTTACATGTCGGGCCGCTGCCCAAGACACTGCCATTCCTCTGGTGGAGTGCGCTGTCACCGCCTGTGGAGGAGCCAAGCCCTTGGCCCTATATGCTTGTTGGATAGTCTGGACAAAGGGATTTTTATAACAGCTTACCTGTAAAATCCTTTTCTTGGAGTACATCACGGGACACAGAGCGACTTAGTCATTACTAATGGGTTATATAGATACCTTCAGGTGCTGGCACTGGCAACTTCCAAAACCGGAAGTACCCTCCCCTATATAAGCCCCTCCCATCCGGGAGCACCTCAGTTTTGTAGCAAAGCAATAAGTGTCCCAAAAAGAGGGGTGGGAGCTCTGTGCCCCGTGATGTACTCCAAGAAAAGGATTTTACAGGTAAGCTGTTATAAAAATCCCTTTTTCTTTTTCGTACATCACGGGACACAGAGCGACTTAGTCATTACTAATGGGACGTCCCAAAGCAATGCCAAATGAGGGGAGGGATACACTATACATAAGCTGGGCGCCATCAGGCATGAGGATCTTTTGCGGCCTGCAACACACTGCACCCAAAGGCGACCTCCTCCTGACTTCTAACGTCTACCTGGTAGAATCTAGTAAACGTGTGTACTGAAGACCATGTTGCGGCCTTACAGACTTGAGCCAGGGAGGCCTGGTGATGCACTGCCCATGAAGTTCCAACTGCTCTTGTGGAGTGCGCCCTAACTTTGAACGGAGGCGGTCTCCTTCTCAAGCCATAGGCTTGTATTATGACCTGTCGAATCCACTTGGCTAAAGTAGATTTTGATGCTGCCTGACCCTTTCTGGGGCCTTCCGGCAGAACAAACAAAGTATCCGTTCTACGAATCTGAGCAGTGGCTTTTAGATAAGCTTTAACTGCTCTTACTACATCCAAAGAATGCAATAACTTTTCCTCTACCGAGCTAGGTTTGGGGAAAAAAGAAGGAAGAACCACATCTTGGTTCAAATGAAACCTTGATACCACCTTAGGAAGAAAGGCTGGATGAGGACGTAATACTACTCTGTCCTTATGGACAACCAGATATGGCTCCTTACAGGACAAGGCGGCTAATTCCGATACTCTTTTAGCCGAACAAATGGCTACTAAGAAAATCAATTTCCTGGTGAGAAGAACCAAGGAAATGTGCTGCAATGGTTCAAATGGTTGTTTCTGCAGAACCGACAGAACCAGGTTTAAGTCCCATGGACATATGGGAATACTAACCGGAGGGCTAATACGCATCACTCCTTGTATGAAAGCTTTGACTAGTGAATGCGAAGCCAAGGGCCTTTGAAAAAATATTGACAAGCCCGAAATCTGACCCTTGATAGTACTCAAGGCAAGCTTCCTATCTACAGCCCACTGTAGGAAGTCCAGAATCCTACCTATTACGTACTTACGTGGATGCCATTTCTTGGCCTCACACCACGTGATGTACGCCTTCCAGATCCTATAATAGATCTGCCTGGATACCGGCTTCCTGGCATTGATCATGGTAGATATCACAGGATTAGAGAGCCCTCTCTTTTTTAGAATGTGGGCCTCAATAGCCAGGCCGTCAAACCTAGGGCTGGTAAGGAAGGGTGGTATATCGGTCCTTGCGAAAGCAGGTCCGGACGATGTGGGAGGGTCCAAGGACTCCCCACTGACATTTTTACAATCTCCGCGTACCATGCCCTTCGGGGCCACGCTGGAGCCACCAGAATCACTGGTTTCTTTTCTACCCTGATTCTGCGGATTAATCGCGGTAACAATTGTAGCGGTGGGAATGCATATATCAGCTTGAACTGATCCCAAGGGAACACTAGGGCATCCGAGCCGCAAGCTAGGGGATCCCTTGTGCAAGACACAAATCTGTCCACCTTTGCGTTGAATCTGGATGCTAGCAGATCTACATCCGGTGTTCCCCACCGCTGGCATATTGCCTGGAAAACCTCGGGGTGAAGAGACCATTCCCCCGGGCATAATTGCTGGCGACTTAAAAAGTCCGCTCTCCAATTTTCCACTCCTGGGATGAAAACCGCGGATATGGCTGGGACATATCTTTCTGCCCATTCCAGGATGCAATTCGCTTCCCTCTGGGCTGCACGACTCCTGGTGCCACCCTGATGATTGATATATGCCACTGCTGTGGCATTGTCTGATTGAATTCTGACAGGGGACCCTTGGAGTTTGGATGTCCATGCTACTAGGGCATACCGGGCTGCTCGTATCTCTAAGAGATTGATGGGCAGGGCCTTCTCTGCTTCTGACCACTTGCCCTGGAGAGACCATTGCTCCAGTACTGCCCCCCAGCCTATGAGGCTGGCATCTGTAGTGACCACCTTCCAAGAAACCGGACTGAAGGGTTTCCCTTTCTCCAGATTCTGGGGCACCAACCGCCAATGGAGGCTCTTGCGAACGGAAGGGGACAGGGACATCGGTAAGTCTAAAGCCTGAACTTTTTTGTTCCAGGCTGACAGTATGGCCCTCTGCAAGTTCCTTGAATGGAATTGACCGTAGGGTACCGCTTCGAATGAAGCCACCATTTTTCCCATCAGCCTCATGCACAGGCCTATGGATGGTTTTCTTTTTGTACCCACTAAGTGGGTCAAATCTTTTAAAGACGACACCTTCTCTGGAGGTAAGAAAATCTTTCTCTGATTTGAATCCAGCCTTAGCCCCAAGTATTCCAGACTTTTGACTGGTCTTAGAGCTGACTTGTCCCGGTTGATAATCCAACCGTGACATTCCAGATACTTGATTGTCTTGTAAATAGCTACTTCCAGCTTTTCCACTGAGTGGTCTATTAGTAGCAGGTCGTCTAGATATGCCATTATCGTTACACCTTGTGTTCTTAGATTGGCCAATAGTGGGGCCAGAATTTTTGTGAACACTCGTGGTGCTGTGGCTAGACCGAAAGGTAAGGCTCTGAACTGAAAATGGCGCCCTTCTACTGCAAAGCGTAGAAATTTCTGGTGGGCCGGAAAGATGGGAATATGCAGATAAGCATCCCTTATGTCGATCGAGGCTAACCATTCCTGCCCTTGTAGGGCGGTGGCCACCGATCGGATCGACTCCATCCGAAAAGTCCTGACATTTAGGAACTTGTTTAGCCCTTTTAGATTTAATATGGGCCTCACGTCCCCATTTGGTTTGGGGACTGTGAAAAGGTTCGAGTAAAACCCGAACCCGCTTTCTTCCAAGGGAACCTTCATGATTACACCTTGGAGCAATAGTTGTTCTAGTGCCAGAAGGAGGGATCCTCTCTTCTGGGGATCGCTTGGCACGTTTGACCTCATAAATTGGGCAGGAGGAGTGCCTTTTAACTCCAGCTTGTATCCCAGACTTACTGCGGAGAGCACCCATCTGTCTCTGATGGTGTCCCGCCAGGTCTCTGTGAACAACTGAAGTCTTCCCCCCACCCGATTGAGTGGGGGCAACCCTTCATGACTTGGGGGGAGGTTTTGTACCTCTCTTGACCCAGGGTTTCTTGTTACCCTGTGATTGTCCCTGATTTCTGCCCCCTGAATTTGACCGCGGAGGCCGTCGGAACTGTTTCACAGCCGATGTGCCAGGGACTGGAGAAGTAGGCCTCTTAAAAGAAGGACTTCTACTCTTGTTCTTAACCGGTAAGAGTGAACTTTTACCGGCAGAAATTTTCTGGATATATTTGTCCAGATCTTCTCCAAATAAGCGTTCTCCATGAAATGGGAAGCTAACCAGCAATTTCTTACAGGGAGCTTCAGCAGACCAGTTTTTGAGCCATAGAAGCCTACGCATATGTACTACAGACAGCGTAAAGCGGGAGGCCTGTTGGATTGTATCCTTTATGGCGTCCACCGCAAAACACAAGGCTCTAGGTAGGTCAGCTAGGGCAAGAGCCTGCTGATCTGGTAAGTCCCTTAAGACTTGTTTCAACTGATCTTTCACCGCTTGGCAGACTCCAATCGCTGCTACTGCAGGTTGTGTCACCATGCTTGCTGTAGAGAAAGCAGATTTTAGTAAAGACTCCAATTTTTTATCTATTGGGTCTTTGAACATTGGAACATTATCTACTGGACATGTCAGTGATTTGTTCACACAAGAGATGGCTGCCGATCGGACCATGTTAGTCAGAGACTGAACCCATAATCTTTCAGCCTGAGATGCTGAGAAAGGTTCTTCCACTGTTGATTCCTCTATAACTGAATCAACCTCATCCTGATCCCCTTCAGGTAGGTCGATCTCTGTGTGGGGCTGTTCCTCCACTAACAGGCACTCTGAAGGAGGAGACGGAGATCGGACGCGCTTTCCCTGTGACAGGGAAGCAGCGATCAATGCTGTTAATCTCTTTTCCAATCCTCCCAGAGTTGAGGATAAAACCTCCTCTGTTATATATACAGGAGCAGGTGGACTGAGGACAGCCGCAGCACCAGGCACTCCTGCGGGGTTCCTACGGCTACTGACCTCTGAATTTTCAGGGGAGATTGGTGCAGTACAAGCATGCCCAATATCCTCAGAGCCCGATGGAGACCCCTTTGGCTTCCTGGAAGACTTATTTCCGGAGCGTCTGGACGACATATCCTTTAAGCACAAAGCTGAGGTATTCCCGTCGTCGTACACCAATTTTTCTGGTAATAGTCTAACACAGTTGCTGCTATATACCAGCTGGTGTCCACTAAAGTGTCTTTCTATGGGGATGCCTGCATCAACCGCCTCTGTGTGCCACCGTTTTGTTGCTAGCTCTGTTTGCATCCAGCTGACACTGTACTGTGTCTTTTATACATGCTGGGACGCCTGCACATGCGCAGAAGCGCCGCGGCGCGCATCGAGCGTCATCCACCCGCCCCGCCCCTTTTTTTTCATAGGAGGCGCGTGCACGCGCCCGTGCGCGCGCCCGTGCGCCATTGGCGCCCTTTTCAAAACCAAGCAGGGACTAGGAGCCAGGGCCCTTTTTGCCGGAGGGCCTGTGCGGTGGATGAGCGCAGCAACAGGGCAGAGGAAGTGGATTCCCACAGAGAACTTACCAACTGCCTGGATCTTTTGACTTGAGAAAACCAAAGATCCACATGACAAGAAGAAAAAATGGACCACAGCGGCCTCTAGTGGTTTAACACAGGTACCGCGGTCCTCTTTTTTTTTTTTTTTTCTTGACTACTATTAAAATTTTACATTTTCCAGTAGTTACAGGCATACACAGATAATAGCGGGAATACCGTTAGGTAACAGACAGAAAGACAAATTAGGCTTGGGGGTCCCCCAATAGAACCAAGTTCCTGGGGGCCCCCACTTACCTGTTCCCCGCCGCAGGACTCTGTTTGGTCCACAGAAGCCCAAACTTCACCTATCACGGCAGGCATTGTAATTAAACCTTCAGGGACCGGGTTCCCAAGGATTCCACTCCCCTGGACCTGTATAGCACCCTGCACAGAAAACATCTTGGTCGTGGGTATGACCAGAGCTCTGGATCCCAGGGTCCAGCCCTCCTAAGAGAGGCATTACAGGCAAAACCTTGCTCTTCTCTTGCAAGGCCCGGGTACCGACCGTTTAGCTATGAAGCTTTTTTGGTCGGATCCGGAACAGCTTACTAAGGCCCGTAAAAGAACCTGTACGCAAGCCCAGTGAAAACACATGTTACTCTTTGGCCAACACCTTAGACACTGGCAAAAAACTGACGTGCTCCCGGATGGGAGGGGCTTATATAGGGGAGGGTACTTCCAGTTTTGGAAGTTGCCAGTGCCAGCACCTGAAGGTATCTATATAACCCATTAGTAATGACTAAGTCGCTCTGTGTCCCGTGATGTACGAAAAAGAAAATCCATTATGCGATTGTCCTGGTTGAAGCCTTTTTCCCTTTATTGCTGCCTGAATGCAATATGAACAGATGGTCAGAACGTCTGAAGGGAGAAGTAATTTGTAGGTACTCTTTCAAAATTTTGTCTATATCTAAAGGATGCGTCTCATTGGACTCCGGGGTCCTGAAAGTAGGTAGAACGATTTCTTGGTTCTCATGGAACACTGAAGTCACCTTCGGGTTTGAACCCAGCATAGGTATAAGGACTACCCGAATTCGGGGAAAACGTCAGAAAGGGTTCTTCATGACCTAATGACCCAATCTTAGAGACCCTCTTAGCCGAGGTGATGGCTACTAAGAAGGCTACTTTTGCTGAAAAGTCTTTAATGGAAAGCGGGGAGGGCCCCCTGGTACTGAGTCCAGTAAATGAGTCTAGCACGAGGGGAAGATCCCACTTGGGAAATCTTGGTCTTCTTTGGGGCTTGATTCTTGACGCCCCACAGAAGAATTGCCGGACTAAGGGATGGACTGCCCATGAGGTACCAGAGAAGGCTGACAAGGCTGAAACTTGAACTCTAAGAGAGCCGACAGATAAAGATAGGTCTAGTCCAGATTGAAGGAAACTGAGAACGTCTTGAACTCCTGGATTTCTGAAAGACCTGCCCGAAGCAGAGGAGAATTCAACGAATTTGGCCCCCGATTCTCCCATAAACTTTATTTGTGCTTGTTCTTCTTGAGCTCATAAGGGTGGAAATAACTCTTGAGGCGCAGCCTAGGGATTCCAGCCTCTCCCTCTCAAGAACCAGACCGTCAGTCTCATCAGTGCCAGACAAGGGTGCAGGAGTGACCCTTGAGAAAGAAGGTCCGGCCTGAGAGGAAGAGGTACTGGATCCCGGTAGCTCATCTGGACCAGGGGGGAAACCAAGGCCTGTTCGGCCAGTAGGGAGCCACCATCACCACTTCGACTGCTTCCGCTTGGAGCCTCCGAAGGAACTTGAGGATAACCGGGAGTGGGGGAAAGGCATACGCCCTCCTGAACCTCCATTGATCCGTCAGGGCATCCGTTCCGAATGCCTGGCTGCCCCGGCCCTGAGTGTAGAACTTCTCTACTTTGGAATTGCAGGGGGAAGCGAATAGATCCACTTCGGGATTGGCTCCCAGGGACAGAATACATTTGAACGACTGTTTGTGGAGGGACCACTCATTGTTGTCTAACTGAGTGCACGATAGAAAGTCCGCTTGGGAGTTCTGGACTCTGGGAACAAAAACTGCCGAGATGCCGGCCAGGATTTCCACGTCATGATAGGTTTGACTTCTCAAAGAAGTGTGGAACTCCGAGTCCCCCCTTGCCTCTTCACGTAGGAGACTGCTGTGTTGTTGTCCATCCTTAACAACACTGATTCTCCTTTCAGGAGTCAAGAGTAGGCTTGAAGGGCACACCAAGCCACCCGAAGTTCCAGGACGTTCGAGCCTGGGTTGCGGAGACGAGCGTCCCACCTGCCCTGAGCCAGGTCCGGACCGCAGAGGGCCCCTCAGCCGGAACCGCTAGCGTCGGTCGTGACTGTGACCCAAGAGATGGGGGCAATGGAGTGGCAGTTTTGCAGGTTCTTGTGCTGGAGCCACCAGAAGAGGCTGTTCCACATTGCTGCAGATATGTGGATAAGTTGACCAACATAGAGCCCATTTGACCAAAGGGGTCATGGAGACCATCGTGCCAATAATTTTTAGGCATTGTGATGCTTTCAGCCGCAGGGCGTCTAGGGCCAGGGAAATCCTCTCCCGAATCACTGGGATTTTCTCCACAGGGAGAGAGATGGTGTTTTCCACTGTGTCGAACTGAGCCCCTAGGTATATTAAGTGTTGGGCTGGATTCAAGTGGCTTTTCTCCATGTTTAGGAGCCATCCGAAGCTGGACAGGATGGAGATCACCTGTTCTCTGTGCACCAGTAGTTGTTCTCTGTCCTGAGACAGCACTAGGGGACGTTGAGGTAATGATAAAGACGTACTCCTTTCAACCTGATAAGGGCCACTACGGCCAAGAGAACTTTTGAGAAGACTCGAGGAGAAGTCATTAGCCCGGAGGGCAGGCAGATGAATTGCAGATGCTCTTGCCCGACGTGAAACCGGAGGTATTTGAGAAACTCCTTTGCCACTGGCACGTGGAAATAAGCGTCCTTCAAGTCAATTAAAATCAGCCAGTCGCCTGGCTGTATGGCTTGCTGAATGGTTGACAGAGTCTCCATTTTGAACTTTCTGTGCCTTATAAATTTGTTCAGGTAAGTCAAGTCTATAACTGGGCACCAGGCACCGCTTTTCTTTTGAACCAAGAAGAGGGGGCAGTATACCCCCTGGAACCATTCGTCCTTTGTAACACACATGACTGCTCCCTGGGATTTCAGCAAGTCCACGTAGGACAGTAGCGCCTACTTCTGCTCTTCTGCACATGGGAGTAGAGTGGAGACAAATCTGGGAGGAGGAATGCTGGAGAAGGACCATGCGTGACCCGACGAGACTGTCTCGACGACCCAGTAGTCCAAGATCGAGGCCACCCAGATGTGCCAGGAGAGAAGCAAACAGACTCCCACCCGACCCGCCTGGGCGGGCGCGATCTCAAAAAGATTTAGCCGGCTCACGACCACTGGACACCTGGCTCTTCGCGGGTTTGTGAAAGGACGCCTGTCCCCTATTCCAGTTTCTTCTGAAGTCCCGACCAGGCTTGTAGAAGCGTGCTTCTCTCGAATGCTCCGGGCTGCATCTTCTGAACTGGGGTTTCTTCCGACCAAGCAGATGCCTGTCCTGGGGAAGGAAGCATCATCTAATTTGTTGCCAAACAGTGAAGACCCCTCAAAAGGAATCTTGCACCAGGTTTGTTTGGATGACGGGTCGGCGAGCCAAGGGCGCAGTCATAAGGCCCGCTTAGCCGTAACTGAGGACAGCATAATTCTAGCCAGCAGGCAGATCAAATCGAGGGGCGCCTCTCCCAGGAAGGCTACTGCTAGTTTCAGCTCCGCAGCTGCCGAACTACTAGCCAGTTGTTCTGAAACACCCCTCAGGAAGGAGTCTACATTCTCTGTCCATGCTTCCATAGCCTTAGACATGGCTACTAGGGCCAGGGCAGGTTTGCAAGCCGTACCGGCAAGCCCATAAATCCTCTTGAGGTCCTGATCTATCCTTCTGTAAAGACCATCCTTGAAGGAAACTGCATCTTCCAAGGGGAGAGTCACATGTTTGGCCAGACGCATTACAGCTGCCTCTACAAGAGGAACGTTTTCCAGGTACTTCACTTCATCCGCCTTGAAGGGGTACAGCCTGGAGGTTTTATTTGTCATGGAGGACTTCCTGTCCACTTTACTCCATTCCGCATCGAAAATGCCCTTTAATTCAGCCAAGAGCGGAAAGCTTGGACGCTCTTTCTCCAGTTGTTTAAAAAACTTTTTCTGCTTAGCTGGGGGAGTGGAAGAATCTTCCCACATAAGGGCCTCCTTAATTGCTTTAATTAGCAGAGAAACTAGGGAGAAGTCGAAGCCTCCACTTTCTTCATCACCTCCCAACTTGCCATCCGAAGCTTCAGGCGAGGAAACGAAGGGCTGGGAAGGGCCTGGGTCCTCGCGGGCCTCATCAGCCAGGAAGCCAGACAGTGGGGTGGACTGACTCCGTGTGTGTGGTATATCCATTTCCTTCAGGGAACGTTGCACCACACGTTTCACAAGAGAATCTATACGCTTGTTTTCCTTCTCTTTTTCCCCAACAGCTCGGGCATAACAATGTTCACACAAGGACTTGCCCTCCGGGACTCGCTTGGTACATCCCCAGCAGGCTCTGCGATCGGAGTGGCTGTCATGGCGGCTGTCATGGCGGTGGGAGCGGTGTCTGGAGGAGGAATGGGAGCATCTCCTCTGATGGTGATCCCCAGACGGAGAGTCTCGTCTGGATCTTGATGATTGTTGTGACCTGGCAAGGTCTGTGTTGTTCTGAGCAATCTGAACGTCTAAACTGGAAGGGCTGGAAGAGAAAAGGAATGGGGGTGGAGATATGACATCAGATAATGCAAGGACCTGCAACTGTACCTCAACCCCTCCCCTCACCTGCACATACCTTGTGCGGGAGGGCTGTCCACATGAGGGAGGTGACTTGTCCATGACCTCTGGACGAAACAGTCACGACACGGGTGGTCTGCAAGACAAAGGGCCCAAAAATTGCAAGCTGTCATAGATCAATAGTCTTTCATGCCTTCCTATACATTATAGGTATATATATGAATACATTTTTTTTAAGGTAGGAACAGTACTAATAATGTTCAAAAGAAAGAGCACACTGATAATCTATCATAATGTAAACAGGACTCACCAGGAAGAGAGGTTGACCCTGCAGACCAGAGCTGAGAGCTTGTGCAGACACTTCTGTCACTACCTGGGAGAATCCCATTTTGGCAGGAGAGACAGGCTGATTTCAAAACCCCCGCCCGTGATGTCCCCGCCCCCCCACCTCGCACCTGCGCTGGGGAAAGGCGGGCGCCGGAAACCCGCCAAACTGCGCTCGCGCGAGCCAAGCCTCGTTCTTGCTGAGGCTTCCGCGCGTGTGCGAGTGGCGGCGGCCGCGACCCGGGACGCAGAATCGTTACAGCCGCCATGAGGACAGTTGGGAACATAGATGCCAGCTGGAAAACCATAAACAAACAGATAAAACACAGAAACGACTGCCATGGAGGAAAGAAAATATAGTTGCAGACCTTGCCAGCCGTTGATGCGTCCATCCATCGGGCACACAGAGACAATTTCCCCTCCACCAGCAGGATATCTGATGTCTCAGAAGCTACTTGCCCGCCAGTGGCAAAAAGTGTGCCGACAATCCTGTGAGGACATTCGACCGGACGTTGAACGTGTGTAGGTCCATTGGAGGAGGACAAAAAAGGAACGCGGTACTGAGAGGTGAGCTTACTTTTATGGGTATGGGGTCCTATAGCATTGGAGAGGGGGCAGGGTTAACCCACACATAGGCTGCCATAGAGTCTGTCAGGAAACACCGGTTTTAGTGGCGTGGGGAAGGAGTAAATTTTCTGACAATGTTTTTTATTGCTCTCTGCCTTTGCACCTTTCTAACAATCACTCTTTAATTTTTTATATTTATTCATTGTGTTTTTGAAGGATTTGAAACCAAGGATGATGTCTACTGCTTTTCTCTGGCCAAGGCTCTATACTATGTTGTTTCTCCTGTGACAGTGGGATTTTATGCCCCATGGGGTAGACGCAAGGACGTTCTACTTAACAAAATTGAAAGTAAGTATCAAGCACCACACTATCCCCTACTTCAGCTGACAACAGAGACCTACTGGAGCTGTGAATCACAGTGTGAATTCAGCCTAATACTGGACTACCCAGTCTTTGCATGCAAGGCTAGCCATAGACAGATCGTTCCTTAACGATTGCAGGGAGACTGCTGATCATTATCTGTAGCACAGGGACCCACCACTGCTTCACATTCGCAATTTGCCTGATGAGCATAAACAGCCAAGTCTGGTTATTGCTATTTTAGAGGACATCAAGTTACTAGATAACATGCTCACAATGTTGAAAGCACTGGCTGTAACCAACTAGGAGGGCCCATACAATGGCCCAGTACACATATTGCATGCTATCAAATCAGATTAGAATATTTGAACAACCCGAAGTCAACTTTGATACAAGACAAATGTAAAAAGACTATAGGATAAAGGCCAAGTGCAGCATTGGAGCTAATAACTAACTAACTAATAATAACTAACTATTAAATTACAGGTATTGGAATTTCCTTTCAAATTTGGCTGTTAGTGAACGTAATGAATACGAATTTATCCGAATAATTCTTAACTTAGGATAAATTCATATTCGTTACGTTCACTAATAGCCAAAATTTGAAAGAAAATTCCAATACCTATAATTTAATACTTAGTAATAGTTATTATTAGTTAGTTAGTTAGTTATTATTTTGGATTTTCTAATTTCGGATTTTCGTTCTTATTTTCGTTCTTTTGAATTTTCGGATTTTCGTTCTTGTTTTTGTATTTTTGAATTTTCGGATTTTCTAATTTTTACATTTTTGTTCTTTCTAATTTTTGGATTTTCAAATTTTGGATTTTCACTCTTTCAAATTTTTGAAGTTTCAGAAAAATTTATTAAACGGGTCTTTGTTCATTTGAATATTTCCGAATTAACAAATTTGTCGAAATTTCGTAAAAAAACTAATTCGGAACAAAACGAATTGCACATGTCTAGTATATATGAAGAATGGTTCAACTCTAGTGGGAAAAGGTGGAAATTGCCAACATCCCTAAAAATACATCAAAGAACAAGAGAAACCCTCTAGCGGGACTTTGTATATTATAGAAGAGTGTTATAACTAGTGGTTGATTCATGGTTTTTAACCTTGTTATGTCTAATTGGAATATGCAGTCCTCCTTCTAGAACCTTTCCATATTGATGTTTTAAAGAATTTTGTAATAAATATTTTTTGATTAATTTATTGGTTTTGCATACTCAATTGAGTGGAGTCATTGCCTTCAAAGTCCCGCTAGAGGGTTTCTCTTGTTCTTGGATGTCTAGTATATACTGATTATAGATAAGGGAAATATGTCATCCAAGATTGCTGAATTGCAGCTGGTTTAAAGCGGTAATAAACCCAAAAGCAAATATTTATTATATTGCAGCTTACTAATTCTTTGATTTGATGGCTGCATTGGTTTTCTTTTTTAGGCTTTCTTCTTTCCTTTATTTTCATCCGGTGATCCTGCCAGTAATTATGTTGCATTTTAACAAAGCAAGATCCCTCACAAATGTAACATTTAGGCTGGATTCACACTTGTGTGTTGCGTTTTTGAGCTCGGAGTCTTTGCCAAGTTCGCAATCAGTCATTCAGCAGTTCCTTTGCGTTTTTAGCTGCTGACTTGCCGACCTGGGAGAGTAGAGGGAAGTCTCGCCGCTGTTATCATGAGGGGGAACTCCACGCCAAATTTGAAATAAAAAACCGGCATGGGTTCCCCTCCAGGAGCATACCAGGCCCTTAGGTCTGGTATGGACTTTAACAGGAACCCCTACGCCGAAAAAAAACGGCATGGGGGTCCCCCCAAAATCCATAGCAGACCCTTATCCGAGCACGCAGCCCGGCCGGTCAGGAAAGGGGGTGGGGACGAGCCTGCGGGGGGCTTATCGGAATCCGGCAGCCCCCTTTAATAAGGGAGCCCCCAGATCCCGGCCCCCCACCCTATGTGAATGAGTATGGGGTACATCGTACCCCTACCCATTCACCTGGTGGAAAAAAAATGTCAATAAAAACACTACACAGGTTTTTAACCACTTAAGCCCCGGACCATTTCGGGCCATTAGGACCAAGCCTGTTTTTGGGATTCGGCACTGCGCTGCTTTAACTGTAAATTGTGCGGACATGCAATGTTGTACCCAAATGAAATTTGCGTCCTTTTCTTCCCACAAATAGAGCTTTCTTTTAATGGTATTTGATTGCCTCTGCGATTTTTATTTTTTGCGATATAAATGGAAAAAGAACGAAAATTTTGAAAAAAAAAGATATTTTCTACTTTTTGTTATAAGAAAAATCGAATAAACTCAATTTTAGTCATACATTTAGGCCAAAATGTATTCAGCCACATGTCTTTAGTAAAAAAAATGTCAATAAGCGTATATTTATTGGTTTGCGCAAAAGTTATAGCGTTTACAAACTAGGGTACATTTTCTGAAATTTACACAGCTTTAAATTTATGACTGCCTATCTCATTTCTTGAGGTGCTAAAATGGCAGGGCAGTACAAAACCCCCCCAAATGACCCCATTTTGGAAAGTAGACACCCCAAGGAAATTGCTGAGAGGCATGTTGAGCCCATTGAATATTTTTTTTTTTTTGTCCCAAGTGATTGAATAATGACAAAAAAAAAAAAAAAATTACAAAAAGTTGTCACTAAATGATATATTGCTCACACATGCCATGGTTATATGTGGAATTGCACCCCAAAATACATTCTGCTGCTTCTCCTGAGTACGGGGATACCACATGTGTGGGACTTTTTAGGAGCCTAGCCACGTATGGGACCCCGGAAACCAAGCACCGCCTCCAGGATTTCTAAGGGCGCAAATTTTTGATTTCACTCCTCACTACCTATCACAGTTTCGAAGGCCATAAAATGCCAAAATAGCACAAAACCCCCCCAAATGACCCCATTTTGGAAAGTAGACACCCCAAGCTATTTACTGAGAGGCATGTTCAGTCCATGGAATATTTTATATTTTGCCACAAGTTGCGGGAATATGACAAACTTTTTTTTTTTTGCACAAAGTTGTCACTAAATGATATATTGCTCACACATGCCATGGGCATATGTGAAATTACACCCCAAAATACATTCTGCTGCTTCTCCTGAGTACGGGGATACCACATGTGTGGGACTTTTTGGGAGCCTAGCCGCGTACGGGACCCCAAAAACCAAGCACCGCCTTCAAGGTTTCTAAGGGCATAAATTTTTGATTTCACTCCTCACTACCTATCACAGTTTTGAAGGCCATAAAATGCCAAGATGGCACAAAACCCCCCCAAATGACCCCATTTTGGAAAGTAGACACCCCAAGCTATTTGCTGAGAGGCATGTTGACCCCATTGAATATTTTTTTTTTTTGTCCCAAATGATTGAATAATGACAAAAAGAAAAAAAAAATGTACAAAAAGTTGTCACTAAATGATATATTGCTCACACATGCCATGGTTATATGTGGAATTGCACCCCAAAATACATTCTGCTGCTTTTCCTGAGTACGGGGATACCACATGTGTGGGACTTTTTGGGAGCCTAGCCGCGTACAGGGCCCCAAAAACCAAGCACTGCGAACGCTGCAGTTATGTGTGTTGTGTTTGGTAAGTGACAGTGATCGATCGATACTGCACTTGGGTGGGCTGGGCTGGGCTGGGCGGAGGGGCTAAACGCAGGCGCTAGCAGGTATCTGGGCTGATCCCGCTAACACTGCGTTTTTGGGAACCCTAAACCGCTGGGGATGCTAGTATAGATCTGATCAGATCTGATCAGATACTATACCACTAAGGGGGGTGTATGCTTTGCGCGTGGGTGTTAGCGTTACTGTCACTAACCTAACACTGCCTGGGGCGACGCAGACCCTCTCTGGCGCTAAAACCTAATTGATCTCACCCGCCGGGCGATCAGGGGGGTTAAACCTTTATTGGGTTATATACGGCGGGTGCCCTGATGCTATAAAAAGCAAACTAATCAACCAGCGTCACCCGTAACCTTTATATGGTGATCACTGGTGAAAGGGTTAACTAGGGGCAATCAGGGGGTTAAAACCTTTATTAGGTTAAATATGGGGGTACCTGACACTATATAAAAACCTGACGGGTAACCTAAATAACTAAATAACTTACTGGCTAACCAGTGACACCGGTGACGCTTATACGGCGATCACTGGTGAAAGGGTTAACTCTAGGGGCAATCAGGGGGTTAAAATAATGTATGGGGGTACCTGACACTAATAAAAACCTGCGGCGAACCTAAAAAAAAATAACTGCCTATCTAAAACACCAGCGACACGAATACAGCGATCGGAAAAACAATCGCTTAGTGACGCTGAAGTTAGGGGGTGAAAGGGTTACCTGGGGGGTGATCAAGGGGTTAAACCTTTATTAGGGGGGGTTAGGGGGCTACCCTGGACCTAAAGGGGCCTAATCCTAACTGCCCTGCAACTTTTTACAATCACAGATGACACTAAATGCAGTGATCAGTAAAATAAATGATCACTGCAATCAGTGACACTGTGATTGGGGGCTTTGGGGTGACCTGGGGGTGACTGGGGGGTGATTTGTGTGCCTATGTGTACCTACGTGTCAGTGGACTGTTGGTGCACTAACCTGCTTCTTCTCTGCTCGGCGCCGGGAACGGAAAGACCGCGGCGAGGGAGATGACATCACTTCCTCCAGCCTTGTTTACATCACATGGCGGAGGAAGCATTTTCATTGGCCGGGAGCGATCGCGAGGGGGGGGCGGAATCGAGCGCCCCCCCCCTCATGCCTGATCGCTCCCGAACACTTAACGGCCGCTCACTGCAGTGAAGGGGGGTCCGGATGGACCCCCCAACTGCACAAAGGCGATCACGTAGATCTACGTGATTCTGCCTGTCCATGCCATTCTGCCGACGTAAATCGGCAGTGGGCGGTCGTTAAGTGGTTAAAGTAATTTATTAGGCAGCTCCGGGGGTCTTCTTCTGACTTCAGGGGTCTTCTTCCGACTTCGGGGGTCTTCTTCCAACTTCGGGGGTCTCTTCCGACTTCGGGGGTCTCCGTCATTCCCCGGGACTGTCACGTCATATGGGGGCGGGGTCACCGGGTGGCATCACCCGGTGACCACGCCCATGCCTATATAAGTGAATGCGCTCCGCGCACACAGCATTACAGCCGGAGACAGCGACGAGTCAACATCTCCAGGAGAGAAGAGGGAAGAAGGCGACGAAGAAGACTGGGCCCCCGCTAGAAAAAGAGCTGGAAGAAGATAGCGGAGGCCCGGCAGAAGGAAGAAAGAACCGGAGAGCGAGAGAAGAACCGGAGAGCGCGGAGACGACACCGGAGACCCCCGAAGTCGAAAGAGACCCCCGAAATTGGAAGAAGACCCCCGAAGTTGGAAGAAGACCCCCGAAGTCGGGAGAAGACCCCCGGAGCTGCCTAATAAATTACTTTAAAAACCTGTGTAGTGTTTTTATTGACATTTTTTTTCCACCAGGTGAATGGGTAGGGGTACGATGTACCCCATACTCATTCACATAGGGTGGGGGGGCCGGGAATCTGGGGGCCCCCTTATTAAAGGGGGCTCCCGGATTCCGATAAGCCCCCCGCCCGCATACTCCGACAACCAACGGCCAGGGTTGTCGGGAAGAGGCCCCCCTGCCCCAAAGCACCCACCCCCCCCCCATGTTGAGGGCATGCAAACCTGGTAAAGTTCAGGAGGGGGGCGCTCGCTCGTCCCCACCCCCTTTCCTGACCGGCCGGGCTGCGTGCTCGGATAAGGGTCTGCTATGGATTTTGGGGGACCCCCACGCTGTTTTTTTCGGAGTAGGGGTTCCCGTTAAAGTTCATACCAGACCTGAGGGCCTGGTATGCTCCTGGAGGGGAACCCATGCCGGTTTTTTATTTAAAATTTGGCGTGGAGTTCCCCCTCAAGATCCCTGTTCAGAACGCAACACATGTGCGAATCAGATGCGTGCCCATAGAACATAATAGGCCTGAATTCGCACCTGAGCCGCACCACAATGCCTAGAGAACACACGCGTTTTTTCGGCAATGCGCAGTGCGAATGCATCGCACATATGTTAACCAGCCTCATTGAAATCAATGTATTTTATAATGTTATGCAAATTGGATGCGGTGTAAGCCGCAACCAATTCGCATAGGTGTGAACCTGACCTAAGAGTTAGAGTTGAGACAAACCATTTACCACTGGCAAGGATGTTTACAATGATCAGCTTTTATTTGTTCATGTAAAACGTTTATCCCAAAAGGAAAAACATATTGCTGTCACTGATTATAATGTATTAGCTGGAATTTGGCTTCAATTTGTTAGTGTATCTAACTCTGCTAGTCCAACTAATTCTGCTGTCCAAGGTTGTCCTGTACTCCTTCATCCAGAGTGGAGGGACTATAATACGAGGTGTGTTATTGGATAGATCACCAGGTAAAAACAGAGGGGGGAAAAGCCAAAAAAGAAAGCTAATGCAGTTACCACAACTGATGAGTGATAAGCTGCAATATATTACATTTTTAGTTTTAGGTTTAATACCACCTTAAAACCTGAAGCATCATAGCTTCTTCTACTGCCTTTGCAATAACTTCATATTATTCTTTCTTTACTTACACTTCATTCTTGTCATTCAATTTACAGAATATCTATGTTGGGAATCATGGAAAAAAGAACAGGATGAAGTTGCCAGAACCGCACAGGAAACAAGAAAATGCACAGGAAAAGACCTCATCAAGCTTATCTTCTTTATGATATTTTACCATCCTGTCATCACAGAAAAGCACAAAGAACGAGAGAATATACGTTTTATCTTCATCCGTTTCAGTGCATGGGAATACGCAGGTAGTGACCAGCTCTGGGCTGGTCTTGTTACCACCCTCTGTGATGGTATTGAGAACTACTTTGGACTGGCTCCTATAAGTGTCTATCGAGCTGTAGCCAGAAAAACCAAAATTATAGATGCACCACTCAAACAAGAATGGGTTAGTAAGAAGTTTCTATGTATCCCACTCTGGATTGCCATCATTTTAGTTATCTTGATTGGAATTGCTGTTGGTGCTTTGTTTATAATATATGGCTTTCCATTTGGTAGCCCAACTGGAGATATGATGGCTGCTGCTGAAGGTGTTGGAGCAACTGTTGTTGGCATCTCGGCAGCAGGGATATTGAGAATAGCTATTATGACCATTAAAAACACAATTATCACCCAAAAGGGTGTGGTGCAGCAAAAGATGAACCGAACAGACATGAGTTCCCAGCTGGGCTTCATGAGTGATGTAAAGCGGGAAGTTAAGGTCATCACCCGTTACCTCCAAGTCATGGAAGTCTTCCAACGGCAGAAAATGAAAGTGGTCCTAGAGATCACAAACCTGGACAAGTGCATGCCAGACAAAGTAGTAGGAGTCTTAAATGCCATGAATATTCTACTTTCCGATCCCAGTGCCCCATTTATTTCTATTCTAGCCGTGGACCCTAGGATCATTGTGGAATGCGTAGAAAGCTCACTATTGTTAAAAGGCATGGCAAACAATGGATATCTGTTCCTAAACCGTATTATAACTCTGCCTTTTTGCATTCCAAAAATGGACTCTATGACTAAGTGTTGCATTATGAAAAATATAGTTGAAGGAAAAGGTGAGCTGATAAGAGAAACTGAAGAAGAAAATATAACAGATTTAGCAGAGGTACCAAATGAGAAAGAACAACTCCTTCGACAACGAGCTCCCCATCAAAACAATTTAGGAGTCCAGGACTTTCCCTTGAATGTTGTATGGTCTGGAGAACTAATGCAAAGCAGCAATTTTCTTGCAGATAAAGGACCACAGACAAAAACCTTAATTGACGATGCCTTCAGATATCTCTTTAATGAAAAAATGAAAGATTATATTACTGACAATGTTGTCCACATCAGAAGGATAGTAAACACCATCACCATAACAATCAGACTTATGATAAGAGATGTGCCAAAGACTGAGATTAAGCCTCACAAAGTAACAGAATGGGTACTTCTGGCAACACAATGGCCTTGCCGCCTTAGTTGGATATTGCAATGTATTGAAGACGAACAGCAGAGCAGGTACCTTGATGAAACTGATGCAACAGGAGAATCATCTATATACGCTCGAACATTCCTTTGGGATGTTTTTGAGAAGTCTTTGGAAGAATTAGATGCCATAAAAACAAATCTCAAACAACTTTTGGAGCTGGATGGGGACCCAGAAATTTTCCACAAACTATTGTATGGCAATTTCACAGTAGCAGATGCCAACTTTTTTTTGCCATTCACTGTCAATTTGGACCAGTCCATTAAAAGACAGATGGAACTTTTAAGAGGCAGCAACAACTTGTGGGAATCTAAAAAGAGCAACAGATTGACCATGTTGACTTTACTGAATATGACCATAGATGAAGTCTGTAAAGAAGTAAGTGTATTCTTTTATTACAATCACTGCATGAAAATAAATGTTTCTGTGCTAATACTTTTTCTACAAGTTACTGCACATTGCTTTGTTGAATAAATCCACTGGGGTTAGGTGAGGTTAGAAAAGATATTTACGAAATAAGCAATAAGTGTATTACTATCATCAGGGTTTTTATTCTCAAACAATAGGTCCTGGAACTCAGCCACGACCCCCCAAAACCCCTCAACCCACACACACCCTCCAAATCACATCAAATAGTGGGTGTGGTAAGTCAAATTTCACGAACAATAAGAGGGTCTTAAAGGGGCATTAAATACCAGGATTGCATTACATACAGAGTGCAGAGTTCAGGGGGGTTACACACAAAGTGCAGAGCTGTCACTTGTAAACACAGAAACCAGACTTCTAGGTTTATAAGTGATTGTGGAGAGCAGCCCCCCCCCCCCCCTTCAAGGGTCTGAGCCAGAGGTGGTGGAACTGAGTTCCACCAAGTTCCCCCTGAAAAATTCCCTGACTATCATACTACAATACTTAGAACAGTTGTCCACCGAAAAATGTCAAGCCCTTTCACTCTATATACATTTCACATGCACATCTTTCCAATTCATATTATTGCGCTATATCCTCTTTCCTTTTTTCCAGATGACTAAATTATGTTTCCGAGAGGACAACTTCCAGATGTATGTACAGAAGATAAAAGAGCACAATCTGAATGGCAGAGCCCTGGTCTACAGTGATAATAATGAAATTAAAGATGTTTTATGTATGGGTCTAGGAGACTGGACACTCTTCAGTGTATACTTCTTAGGTGTACTTCCACCACCTCCTGCTGCCCCTACAAAGCTACAAGCTTTTGGCAAGCAGGAAGCACAAAAACTTGGTGTTGGATTCAATGACAAACTATTAAAACAAAGCAAAATGTCACTGTTTATTTCAGATGAAGATCTTTCCTAAACCATGTTCACATATACTATATGGAAACAAAATTTATAAAAACCTGATGATCACACCTATATGAGCTTGTTGGACATCTCATTCCCAAACCATGAAAATTGATATAAAGTTTCTGTCCCCTTTGCTGCTATAACAGCCTCCACTCCTTTGGGAAGGCTATATTATCTGGCTTTGTGCACAGGGGCAAGCTCATGCTGTAACAGGAAAGAACCTTCCCTACACTGTTCCCACAAGATTGGAAACTATTTTGTATGCTGTAGCATTAACAGTACCCCTCACTGGAGACACCTGAACGCAATCATTTAGAATGTGAATTCCTGCTTTTGGCCATATAGTGTTGTAAATAACTCCTTTTTACAGGTCCTCACATTTCACTGGCACTGTTCTTGTTCCTCACTTTTCCTTTGTGTACATCCATCCAGTAACATTGACAATAATATCACAGATCCCACCATGTATTGTGAGTTTAGTTGTATAGCTAAGCTGCTCTGGGCACAAAGGCAAAATATAAACCAATGGTTCAAGATAGGTTCCCATTGTCAAGAAGCTTACAAAATACATAAATTGCACATTGTTATAATTTTTTGTCTCCTGTTCCCCTGATGATGCTCTTTGGTGGTGAAACATGTTGGGTGGGGCCTAACTTGTGATGTCAGTGCGCTCACCGTATGGCCAGTGGCAAGGCATCAGTACATGCTGTAACATGCTTTATTTTCTTTTACCACTGTTAGTACCTCTCTATTGTTTTAATAAATTGTTTGTCGGTTTACACTATGTGTGGCCTCTGTTCTTCTCCATGAGTGCGGATGCGGCCTGATCTGACATGCTGATCCTTAGAATCACTGAAACCTAGGTGTCCTGCTATTGCCATTGCTGAATGTCTGGAGGTCTGATTATTACATACCGAGCTCTGCGGTGGGGATCTTTCATATTTGGTAAGATGCCAATCTTATTTGCGATGAAGGGCACAAGTGTCTTGGTCATCTCTTCAAGATACATTCACAGAGTCGGTGGATAGTTGAATGTTTTTACTTGTTCCTAAATAAAAATGTCAAAAGTAAAAGTGAAATGCTTGTTTTTTTTTTAAATGTATTGACAATCTCAGTGGTCAAATGTTATGACCCCAACTAAAGACCCCTTTCACACTGAGGCTCTTTTCAGGGTTTTTAGCGCTAAAAATAGTGCCTGTAAAGCACCTGAAAAGCGCCTCTCATGCTTCCCCAGGGTGAAAGCCTGAGTGCTTTCACACTGGGGCGGTGCGCTTGCGGGAAGGGAAAAAAAATCCAGCAAGCAGCATCTTTGGGGCGGTTTGGGAGCGCTGTATAAACCGCTCCAAAAATGCCCTGCCCATTGAAAAGAATGGGCAGCTCTGCCGAAGCGCCTGCAAAGTGCTCCGGCAGCGTCACAACCCTTTCTTTGGCCACTAGCGGGGGTTAAAAGCGCCCCGCTAGCAGCCGAAAAGCGCCGCTAAAATGACGGTAAAGCGCCGCTAAAACTACCGGGACCTTTACCGCTAAAGCGGCATGGCCCCAGTGTGAAAGAGCTCTGAAGCATAGAGTATTAGTTTGCTAAAAGGGATAAATCAGTTGAAGTTGATTGATATCTGTGTAACAGTAGTGACTAATGGCAAGATTTGCTTTCTTAGGTGATAGCTCTGTATCCTTCCACATAGGGGATTTGAATTTTCCTGTAATTCTAGAAAGTTCTCAAGTCTCCTGCTACATTTTCTACAATACAATTGTCACTTAAAAGTAAGGCTGGCCATAGATGAAGCAAATTTCTTTCCTGCCACAAAGAGTAACAGACAGTGTTGACAGGGGAACCCCTCCCACCAAGCCATTGTTTTCTCCCGGCGGGGAAACTGTCCCTGCCAGAAGAAGACGGTAATTATTTCTAGCAGTGTGATTTTGATGCAATTTGCAGTGCGGTTTTGTAGTGGGACTTTGATACAAGTTTTTTTATGTTTTTCATGTGGTTTGCACATTCTTTGGGGCCAAATCACACTGTAAATCGCACCAAAGTAGCACAGGACCCTTTTCCAAATTGCATCGCAGCTGAGCTGCATTGATATGAACAGGCACCATGTTATTTCCATTGTTATCCGATTCACTGCCACCCAAGTTGCATCTGAAATTGCACCAGTGAGAACCAGGCCTTAGTAGTTTAGTTAAACAATGGGTGGCTATATGTACCTAGATAGAAGCACATGATGGGAGGATGGTAACATGCACATCTGAGATTCAAAATGTTTACATAACTGGACACTTGTAAGCAGGTGCAGTCTACTGTCTTCAGTGCAGGTGGCACTCAACCGCAGCGGCAATGCAGAGGGAGAAGCGGTCATGGGGAACATGCTGATCACAGATCGGAGTAAGGGGCTGATCCTGGTCCCTTACCATGTGATCAGCTGTCAGCCAATGATGTAAATGTAAACATGTGATGTAAACAGAAGATTAGTAATCTGCCTTTTTTCTGCTCACACTGACAGCGTGAGCAGAAAAAAAAAGCCGCTTGCTGGCTTCTATCGAAGGGACTGAACAAGGAGAGCCACCACCGCCTCATCTGTGCCCACCAGTGCCACCTGCCAGTGCATATCAGTGCCGCAAATCAGTGCCCACCAGTGCCACCTACCAGTGCCCACCAGTGCCACCTATCGATTACCACCAGTGCCACCTATTAATGCCCATCAGGGCTGCCAATCATTGCCCATCAGTGCCTCATCGTCAGTGCCACCTATCAGTGCCCTTCAGTGCCACCTATCAATGCCCTTCAGTGCCCATTAGTGTAACCCATCAGTGCCACCTCTCAGTGCCACCTATCAGTGTCCACCAGTGCCGCCTCATCAGTGCCCACCAATGACACCTATCAGTATACATCAGTGCTGCCTTATCAGTGCCCATCAGTGCAGCCTATCAGAGCCCATCAGTGCAGCCTCATCATCGCACATCAATGAAGGAGAAAAATTACCTGTTTGCAAAATTTTACAACAAACTATAAAACTGTTGTAGCGGGTATGTACTTTCCCGGGTGTAATTTGAACTTGGCAGAGACATCAGTGATGTGTAATTCCCTGCAGCCCAGCAGGTGGCACTGTCGCCCTGGGCTGGGGTTGAATCATTGCTGTGTGCCGTGCCTCCTTTTTGTCCTCCCTCGGCAGCGGTATGGTGGGGGGGGGAACCCGCCGTGCTTGCTGGGAGAGGGTATAAAGGGGCCGGCCATCTTTGTCACGGGGTCGAGTCCCAGGCACCTTCAGCCTGTGGGCAGTGGTTCGTGTCGGTCCTCTAGGCGGCCTACACTGTGCCCAACACTGAGTTCCGCGAGGGAAGGAGATCCTAGGGAACCCAGGGGTTGGGGACCCGAATCCGGGGGGAGCTCCTCACTTGAAGATCTGGTGCAGCATATTGCCAGTGACGGGTGAGCCTCTCATCGGAGACCGCCTGGAAGGAAATTCTACCTCGCTCGGAGACCGCAACCCACTTTCAGGGAGGAAAGTGGAGAACACATTGTGTCTGGGCCTACTCGCATCCACACCTCCTTTTCTGTTCTGTTTCTACAAGGGAGTTCAACTGATTATGTTCATTCGAGAAGAATAAAGGAGTGTTGGACTTTAATGGTGTGGGGCTCATTTCCTGACAGACATTGTTCAAGGTAACTCTCGGTGGAGGCTCCAGGTGCACAGCACTGACCCGAAGGTAAAAGAACTTTGCTTATACCACACTGACACCTGTGGTGAAGGCCAGGCGTGGTGTCCCCGCTCCCTTTCCCTCTAAGGTACCCCTAGACAAGAGACAGACGAGCTGAAGACGAAGAGGGGAGTGAGGAGGGCGCTACACGTGGGCGCTCGGGTTCGGCATAGTGTTTGTGCACCACGGAATTGAACGTGTCTGCTGCAGGAGTTACGCGAGTAGGCAGGCCTTCATTGGCCGAAGTGCATCCCTGTGCTCGAAGTCGTGGACATGACCCATTGAAGGGAAAGGCCCGCGCAGAAGCGCGAGGAAAGGGGGAAGCTCAGCCGTGTGAAGTAGTACACGTAGGGGGTTCTATTTGCACTACGCCACCAGGCACACCCCCATCGCTTAGTTCGTGGGCGTGACTCGAAAAGGAAAAAAGAACAAAAGCCTGTGAACTGGAGCAAAGGGGAGGAGTCCAATACGTGTGAAGGACTACACGTGGGACGTTGGCGCAAAAAAAACTTTGCAGTGTGCGATGGATCAGCAACAGGTCGCCATGTTCGGACATACATCGTGGATTCCAGTTCACCCTTCCACCACGACATTGACTGCTGCTGCTCCGGTAACAGATACGGGGATCCGGCTAAAGCCAAGGGGTCGATTGGCCTGTATTCGTGCATGGGCGTTGAGGCCCTGGGTGTGATTTGTCCTGGCTGTTCGGGACTGGTGTGCCAACTGAAGCCATTCGTGCGATGTGATGCCTGTGGGGAGTTTCTGTTCGAAGTGGATCCGGCAGTTGAGAAGCCGGGAACCATCTACCCCGGCCGTGCTGCGGGCAACACCACTCAGAGAGGAGGAATCACTGCTTTGACAGCCATCCCTGCGCACACTGCAGCGACCGCGGAGGAGGTCGTGAAAACTCAATGGGAGAAATCCGAGGATGCTGACTCGGTCACCACGATCTTGCAGCGTCCACCACCGAAGAGAAAGACCGGCATGGTAGCCCCGACCAGTGGTTGTGGTGGACCGTCTCGCCCGCTTACGCCCGGCCCGGATGGATCCGTCGACAAGAGTTCCGGACGTCCCGCTTCAAGTAAAGGCCGAGGTAAGCCAGGCGGAGAGATTTGGTGTGTGGGAAGAGGTGAAGGCTCGGTCTCCACTGCAGGCTATCTGCCCGCGGAGGAGTGTGACACCTCTGACCTGGAGTCGCTCTCGGACATGGGAGATGACGTTTCTATAGATGAACCGTTTGCAGAAAAGGGCTGGGACAAAGTACCTCTCACTTCATCCCGGAGGACCAGGGATCCACCCATGTCTACATGGGAAAGTACACCCCGGGTGGAGGCACCAGCGCCTGAAGAGGGGTCCCGTCCCCAGCCTGCCTCTACATCCCCGGTACCATCTGTACCGAAGACCGGGGAAAAGAGACTGTTACTGCGGGCACCAATGCCCAGACCAGATGTGGTCAAGGTCCCTCGCCACCCGGACTCAATAGTTTTACCTGGCGAAGGGGACAAAGCTACCATGCCTCCTTTGGCGAGACTACAACGCCTATTTGGCCAGAAGGTTGCTGCAGAGTACGGATGGGAGTATCCGTACTTGTCCAAGGAGTTGTTCTATGAGGTGGAAGTGTGCCGGGAGCGCTGGTACAATGACTTTGTGTGGACCCACTTTCAGGTTCCACACGCCCGCAGGTACCTGGCATGCTCTCCAAAGGCCTCTCAACGTTTTAAAGACTGCAAGGCAGAGTGGATGTTGGGACAGCACATCCATGCAGACAAAGTGTTGATCCGGCGCAAGGAAGGAGAAGATGTGGAGTATCATCTGGAGACCATGGATCAACACTTGAAGCCACTTGTTCTGCCGCATCCCCGCTTTTACCTGTAGGAGAGAAAAGACTCCGTTCTTGTTATGCTGCTAAACTTTCTGGGGCCCGTTGCTTTTGTGTCCAGAGGAATGAAGGACTGTTCCTGTTGTTCTTCACTTTTTCTGCAAGAGATCATGGACTCTGGGGTAGATAGGGTCAAAGAGAAGAGGAAAAGTTCCACGAGTGCAGTTACCTCAGTGCTGTCACCAGGTGGCAGTGTTGCGCAACGTTAAACACCTTTCACGCACTCACTCTTTGGAGAAAAGGGATTTTTTCCAGGAGAAGTTTATTTTCTCTCACATGAATACATGTGTCAGGGTTATGTGTGCTAATCCCTTTTCTTTTCCCTCTGCAGGAGAGCATCCCATCAAGACCACTGAGTATGGGGTGGGTCTTAGTCAGGATGGGTGGAAAAAGTAAAATCTGAATATCTGATTCAAAGTTATGGTTTAATGCTGTTGTTTTTTCTCTCTTCCTTCTTCCCTTTTTATTACAGGGCTCAGACACAATGTTTCAGTTGGGTAGTTTTTTTCTAAAGTTTTATTTTTGTACAATTGTTAGTCGGTTTCTGGATTGGATTATGTCAGCTGTTGAGGGCATGATTTACTCCAGCCTCTGGGGACCAGTGTCAAACCACCAGGGGGAGAGTGTAGCGGGTATGTACTTTCCCGGGTGTAATTTGAACTTGGCAGAGACATCAGTGATGTGTAATTCCCTGCAGCCCAGCAGGTGGCGCTGTCCCCCTGGGTTGGGGTTGAATCATTGCTGTGTGCCGTGCCTCCTTTTTGTCCTCCCTCGGCAGCGGTATGGTGGGGCGGGGAACCCGCCGTGCTTGCTGGGAAAGGGTATAAAGGGGCCGGCCATCTTTGTCACGGGGTCGAGTCCCAGGCACCTTCAGGCTGTGGGCGGTGGTTCGTGTCGGTCCTCTGGGTGGCCTAGGCCTAGAGGACAACTGGAGGTCGTGTTCCATCCCAGGCACCTTTAGCCTGGGGTGAGGTGCTCGGATGGAGGTCTGGAGCTCAGTGTCCAACACTGAGTTCCGCGAGGGAAGGAGATCCTAGGGAACCCAGGGGTTGGGGACCCGAATCCAGAAGGCGTAATGGACCGGGGGGAGCTCCTCACTTGAAGACCTGGTGCAGCATATTGCCAGTGACGGGTGAGCCTCTCATTGGAGACCGCCTGGAAGGAAATCCCCCCTCGCTCGGCGACCGCAACCCACTTTCAGGGAGGAAAGTGGAGAACACATTGTGTCTGGGCCTATTCGCATCCACACCTCCTTTTCTGTTCTGTTTCTACTAAGGGAGTTCAACTGATTGTGTTCATTCAAGAAGAATAAAGGAGTGTTGAACTTTAATGGTGTGGGGCTCATTTCCTGACAGACATTGTTCAAGGTAACTCTCGGTGGAGGCTCCAGGTGCACAGCACTGACCCGAAGGTAAAAGAACTTTGCTTACACCACACTGACACCTGTGGTGAAGGCCAGGCGTGGTGTCCCCGCTCTCTCCCCTCTAAGGTACCCCTAGACAAGAGACAGACGAGCTGAAGACGAAGAGGGGAGTGAGGAGGGCGCTACACTGTTTTGTTTTGTTTTTTGAAAATTTTAGCAAAAAATAAAAAATCCAGCAGTGATTAAATACCACCAAAAGAAAGCTCTATTTGTGGTAAAAAAAAAACAAGATAAAAATTTCATTTGGGTAGAGTGTAGCATGACCGCGCAATTGTCATTAAAAGAGTGACAGCGCTGAAAGATGGAAATTGGCCTGGGCAGGAAGGGAGTTTAAGTGCCCAGTAAGCAAGTGGTTAATAAAGCAATGGTCTTTAGCTACATAGGTTGATTGGCCCTCCTTTGGGCCAAAGCTGCTTGATTTTGTGAAAGATTGAATTTGGTGGATCTTTGTCTTTTTCAACTTGATTTTATAAAGTTTATTTTTAGAGACAGTAAAGAGGTATATTGTGTTTTTCTTAGCGAAATTAAGCAAAAAAAGCAAGTCACATCATGTCTCCTTATCCATAGCCTACGCAAATTCTCCTACTACCTTCTACTCACGGAAAGAAAGCAAATAAAGGCTTGCCAAAGTAAAATGTTTTTTCTTCATGAACCTGCTACCTACCTAGCACAAACATATTGTGGAAAATTTGGTTAAACTGATAACAAACGGTAAATATATTGCAGAGGCATAAAAGCAGTGACTACCGTATTTTGAAGTGATAGTCGGTGAAAGGCTTCATTCCACCACTACTTGCATGCAGGAATTACATCTTTGCACAAACGCTACTTTACACTAATAGCAGCACATAGCTGCATACAGCCACCTTCCCGGTCACTAGAAATATGCAGCAAATGTATGCTTCATAGGCAAATGCACCTACAGTCTACAGTATGTACATGAAGCCAAATAGATTCTATGCTAGCTATTGACTTCCTTCACTAAAACTATTTGCCAATAATTTTTAGCACAACTTTAGTGGAAGGCTGTCTTTCTATGGGGGAAATGTTTATTCAAAATACTGTACCTCTAATTTTGATGGGATGCATTAAGTTTAAAGCATATCATTTGAAGTTTCTTGAAATGATGAAGAAGAATCCTCCCTAACATAATACCTAGGTACATACAAGAATTTATCAAAGCGTTTTCTTTGTGCTAAATTAAGAACAACTTTCAACTGTGATGCTTCAATCCTAATTCAAATAAAAAAATGCCTCCCCCAAGTACCCCCTTCCGGGCAGGGTCGGTGCTCCGACTAGGCAAACTAGGCAGCCGCCTAATGCGCACTACTACCTAGGGAGCGTAGTCACGGCCTGCTGACTTCCCCATTAGCCTGGCCGGGCAATGTGAGGCGGAGGAGGTGCTGGGCATGAGGTCTGTGGAGGAAGTAGGGATAGCTGGGGAGGAGGCGTCGGGCATGAGGTCTGCGGAGGAAGTAGGGATAGCTGGGGAGGAGGTGTCTGGCATGAGGTCGGTGGGGGAGGCGGCGGGCACAACTGGGGAGGCAGAAGAGGCGGAAATGTAGCTGCAGTCCGGTGAGTCCGCTCTCTAATCCTGACACCTGCTTGGCCCTAGGCAAGACTAACGGCACCCTGGGGGACTAACAACGGGAGAGTGTTAGTTTTGCCTAGGGCGTGAAATAGTTAAGCACCGGTCCTGCTTCCTGGTGAAGGAGAGGGCTAAAACACAGGTCAAGTAGCCACTTTAAACACAAGAACCAAATACATAATAGCCCCCAGTGCTCATGTTCAAGCCCCTATAGGCAAAAACAATTGTTTTAGTAGAGTTCTGCCATTGAGCCATTTATTTATTCATTCCTTAAAGTGTAAACCCTGACAATGATCTTCTTTTATTTGCACCTGTTTGGTATATTATTTAAACCATATAAAGCGTTTAGTTATGTAGCGGGGTGCTATATTTAGGGGAAGTATCTGAGTGGTAGTATGGCTCAGATACACTAATTGTCAGGCTTCTTGGACCATTTTTGTCCCTCGGAGATAGTATTGGTGTGCTGTTCCCTGTGGCCTACAAGTGGCGCTGTTGCCGTAGGCCAGGGTTGAACCACTGATACGGAGCTGTGCCTTTCTTGTCCCCTCACGGCAGTAGTGATGGCGGGGCGGGGAACCTGCTGTGCCTGTCGGGAGAGGGTATAAAAAGGGGCGGCCATCTTCCAGAGGGGTCGCGCCCAGGCACCTTCAGCCTGGGTGGTGCGTGTGTCGCCTCCGGGTACCCTAGGCCCGTGGGGGCCAAGTTCCTGTTCCATCCCAGACACCTTTATTCTGGGGTGAGGTACTATTTCGGAGGCCCGGAGCTCAGCGCCTTCGGCTGGGTTCCTCCGGGGATTGAGGGCTCCCAGGGTGCCGCCTTGCGAGGGGACCCGTATCCAGGATTGAGGATCGAGGAGGCCAGGGAGGTGACCCCTTCTGAAGACCCAGCACAGAGTCGTGGTGACAGTGGGGGCCTCTGGTAACTCTCCGGAGGGAGGTTCTTCTCCTTAACAGGGGCAAAAGTTCTTCAGAAGGAAGTGCATGTTCTGTAGGTCATAGTGGCAGTGACTCTACGCACACCAGGTCAGTGGCAGTGACCAAATAGGGCAAGGCCCTATTCACCAGGTCAGTGGCAGTGACCAACTTCACCAAGTCAGTGGCAGTGACTTTTCATATTCACCCGGTCTGTGGCAGAGACTGTGCGCCCAAGCCTGTTCGTGAAAGCAGAACAGTAAGAGAAACCTAAATTGAGTTTGTACCTGGACCTCCTCCCACATTATCTGACCTGTGTCTTGTATCAACCTGTCTGCTCTCATAGAGACTATTTGTTATGGTGAAATAAATATAAAGGTTGGACTTTCAGTTGGTGTGGACAGTTACTTTACTGGGGAGAATTAAGGACTTGTTTCTGGCTAAATGCAGAGGCGAGATCAGCTCGGGAGGATTCTAACACCAGCCGCAGGCAGGCCCGAGAAACTAACACCGCTCAACCTCCTCATCCAGGAGGGTACAGGCTGCTGGTGCGGTGTGCCTCATTCTTTCCTGCGGAGGAGCCAAGTAAAGAAAAGCAGGTAAAGTCTGGGGTGAGTGCGCTAGAGTTATATTATTTTTATACAGGATTTATATAGAGCCTGAACAACTTATGCAGCTCTTCTATAAGTGCAAAAAAATCCTGAAATCCAGAAATCTTGTAACTTTTTGTGGAGTTTGCAGTGTCATCTCAAGTAATCATATCAGCCCTGCTGCATAGTGGCATAACACCCAACCAATTTTTAGGAGATGACTAGAGGGGGGAATTGTTCTGTAGTCCTAATATTGTCTTTTTTTAGCGGGAATGCAGAGGAACGCAGTTTCGGCACCTCCAGAACTAAATGTATGTAATGACAAAGGAGTGCTGGGGTGTGTTGGAGGGTCTATTAATGCTGGCTGGTGGGGATCTATTGTTGCTGGAGGGGGTTTATTTTTCCATGGCGGTCTATTGTTGCTGGTGGGGGATCTATTGTTTCTGGGGGGGGGTCAACTGTTGCTGAAAGAGATCTAGAGAGTCTATTGTTGCTGGCTGCTGAGAAATCTGTTGTTGCTAGGGTGGTATTTTGTTGTAGGTCTGTAGGAGTCCATTTTTGCTGGGGGGGGGGTCTATTGTTTCTGGATGAATCTATTGTTGCTGTTGGGGATATATATTACTACTTTTCTTGTTATTAACAAATTCCATTAAAATTACTTAGCACCACAAAATGATACTTGGCTCTGTATTCTCTAAAAGAGGCGCTACTGGGAGGTGGAACCAAGTAACGGAGGGTAGGGGGCAAAGACAAGGGGTGGCTCAGAAGGGGGAAGTTCCTGCACCCATTCTCTGAGAAAAAAAGCCCTGCCTAACATGCTTCCTGTTCTAGGGTGACAATGAGGTTCCTCTATGGACACAGTACATGAGTGGGAGTTGTCAACTTAGCACAAGAAGTGTGTTTCTGGAAGGATGACCAAGTGAAAATTAGGAAAAACGCCTGAAAAAAATTAAATAATGTAGCTAGGGTCACATTACTGTGATTTTTGCATGCTTTCTGACGCACAGAAAAGTTTGCTGCTCTTTAGAAAAATGCGTTGGGGTGCCATTAATTTATAATGTCACCCCCACGCATCCGCAAATATGGCGCATTAGCACAAGTGCAAAACCGCATGTTACTTTTGCACCATGTGTCTTGGTGCAGCATGATTTAAAAAAAATAGTCAAGGACTTCTTTCCTTGCATTTCTCACGGGTAGGGCAGCCTATTGAAATTAATAGGCTGCCGTACCCACAATGCGCATGCACAGATTTGAAGCAAGACTAAAGGTTGGTAACCTGCAGTATATCTTCTTTTATTTTAGTTTACATCCACAATAAAGCCTGTCTGGCTAATAATTAAAAAAAATGTCATCATTGCCTCAGAAGTTAAAGCAATAATGGCGAGAAGTAACAAAATCTACATGATAAAACCTAGATTGCTGCATGTTTCCTTGATCAATTTTATAGGTGTAGCGATACCTTCAACTAAGAGGGCCGCAGATTTAGTTTGGGCCCTGAAGACAGCTCCGCCAACCCCCGGCAATTTACTCGACCCCCCCTACTGGCACAGTTAGTTATGGCAGCAATATAATTCTTATGCTATATGATTAAACTCAGACACCAAGGCAATAATGAAAGGGGTATCTAATTTACTTTAGACTTGTGGTAAAAAGGTTAACAGTGGTAACAGTTTACAAGTAATAAGTTGCAGAGCCCTGCAGCAATAAACACACTATGCATTAAATGAACAGTAAAGGTGCGCCGCGTGGGCGACCGTTAACTAGGCGCCCTGTGGCGCAGTAACTAAATGAACTAACTAGCTGGCCAGGCCTGGCTCAGATATCTAAAACTCAGTCTATAGGGGATGATGGTTTCTTCACCGGCAAGTCTTTAAAGGTGGTGCACATAATGAAATAACATTTGTAATCCAGTGGGACGATTGTAATAGAATAAACACTTTACTGAAGAACCTCTGAGTTCAGCTCTGATATGGGTCTCCAGTGAGAGTATCAGATATAAACTTGTGGGCCACGGCAGTCTATAGGCACATCAGCAATAATCAGTATATGGTCTGAGCCAGGGGAGGGCTGGCAGCCTTAGGCCTGGGGGGCAAGTCCAGTCAAGTGGCCCATAGAACCAGTGGTGACAAAGTGATTGATCGGGGAAAACAGTCTAAGATTTTCCATGATCACAAACAAGTCCCTGTATGAGTCCCTTAGAGCTGAGGACCCCCCCCCCCCCCTGTAACTAGTGAAGGACTAAGTCCAAGCATTAACCCCTGAGATCCAAGAATGTTACCCCCTAACTAGTGATGGACTACAAGTCCCAGCATGAACCCCTGATATCTAAGGATGTGGCCCCTTAGATCTCACGTGTTTATGCTGTGACCTGTAGTCCTTCACTAGTTGGGGGGGGGACACATCCTCAGCTCTGAGTGGTTCATGCTGTGACCTGTAGTCCCTCACTAGTTGAAGGGCCAGGGGGACACAGCTGTGAGGGGTTTAAGCTGGGACAGTGGGACCTGTAGTCCTTCATTAGTTGAGGAGTGGGCGCAGGGGTGTGTCACACATCCTGAGCTCTGAGGGGTTCATGCTGGGACCTGTAGTCCTTCACTTTTGGGGTGTCACATCCCAAAAAGTAAAGGACTAAGAGTCCCAGCATGAACCCTGGCTGAGATTTAAGGATGTGATTTCCTCTGAGGCCAACTCATGCTGCCATGACACACATGTCCACATTACACATATGTTCTAATTGATTCACTGCTTCTGACCTCACCTCAGGCAGCTTGACTGAGAGGTGCTTCTGGCACAGTCAGTCAGTGACAGTTCCATTCCCTTAGGCAGGCTCCGAGGCGCATGCCCCTGCACACGGGATAACGGAGGGAGGAGGTGGGTGGAGCAAAACAGTAAAAGGCGTGGATGAGGCAGAAGATCCTCCTCCTCTCTGAATGCGGTGGCCTCAGCCTTGCTTTCCTCTTCGGGACTGTGACATCACTGGTTGCTAGACGCCAGGCGATCCTAGCAACTAGTGCAGACGATTGAGGCCAGCAGTCCAACAAACGTGTCTCTGCCAGCCGGGTCACTCTGTAAGTAAAGCTATGCCACACAGAGAGAGACACTGCTCCACATTTCCCTGAACAGCGAGAGAGAGACCCCTCTCCACATTTTCCTGAACAGCGAGAGAGAGACCCCTCTCCACATTTTCCTGCACAGAGAGAGAGAGACCGACCGCTCCACATTTCCCTGCTCAGAGAGAGAGAGAGACACCGCTCCACATTTCCCTGCACAGAGAGAGCGAGAGAGAGAGAGACCATTCCACATTTCTCTGCACAGAGAGAGAGAGACCGCTCCACATTTCCCTGCACAGAGAGAGAGACCGCTCCACATTTCCCTGCACAGAGAGAGAGAGAGAGACCGCTCCACATTTCCCTGCACAGAGAGAGAGAGACCGCTCCACATTTCCCTGCTCAGAGAGAGAGAGAGAGAGACACCGCTCCACATTTCCCTGCACAGAGAGAGAGAGAGAGAGAGAGAGACCATTCCACATTTCCCTGCACAGAGAGAGAGACCGCTCCACATTTCCCTGCACAGAGAGAGAGAGAGAGAGACCGCTCCACATTTCCCTGCACAGAGAGAGAGAGAGAGACCGCTCCACATTTCCCTGCACAGAGAGAGAGAGAGAGAGACCGCTCCACATTTCCCTGCTCAGAGAGAGAGAGAGAGAGACACCGCTCCACATTTCCCTGCACAGAGAGAGCGAGAGAGAGAGAGACCATTCCACATTTCCCTGCACAGAGAGAGAGACCGCTCCACATTTCCCTGCACAGAGAGAGAGAGAGAGACCGCTCCACATTTCCCTGCACAGAGAGAGAGAGACACCGCTCCACATTTCCCTGCACAGAGAGAGCGAGCGAGAGAGAGAGACCGCTCCACATTTCCCTGCACAGAGAGAGAGACCGCTCCACATTTCCCTGCACAGAGAGAGAGAGACCGCTCCACATTTCCCTGCACAGAGAGAGAGAGAGAGACCGCTCCACATTTCCCTGCACAGAGAGAGAGAGACCGCTCCACATTTCCCTGCTCAGAGAGAGAGAGAGACACCGCTCCACATTTCCCTGCACAGAGGGAGCGAGAGAGAGAGACCGCTCCACATTTCCCTGCACAGAGAGAGAGAGACCGCTCCACATTTCCCTGCACAGAGAGAGAGACCGCTCCACATTTCCCTGCACAGAGAGAGAGACCGCTCCACATTTCCCTGCACAGAGAGAGAGAGAGAGACCGCTCCACATTTCCCTGCACAGAGAGAGAGAGAGAGACCGCTCCACATTTCCCTGCACAGAGAGAGAGAGAGAGACCGCTCCACATTTCCCTGTACAGAGAGAGAGACCGCTCCACATTTCCCTGCACAGAGAGAAAGAGAGAGACCGCTCCACATTTCCATGCACAGAGAGAGAGAGAGAGAGACCGCTCCACATTTCCCTGCACAGAGAGAAAGAGAGAGACCGCTCCACATTTCCCTGCACAGAGAGAAAGAGAGAGACCGCTCCACATTTCCCTGCACAGAGAGAGAGAGAGACCGCTCCACATTTCCCTGCACAGAGAGACCACACCTCAAGAAAAATCATTTGATTCTCGTATCAACATAGTAAAGCCTTGTACACACCACTATTTTTTATTTAATTTTTTTTGCTCAACCTAGCGAGTTGAATAAAAAAAAACTGACAGGTCCGGTTAGAGCCGCGCTAAGTACTAGCAAAAGTGACCTGAGCATGGATCACTTTTTAGCAGAGTGACAGTGTCTGCTGCAAGTGTGTACAAGCCTTTGCAGGGCTTGTGTGCAGTTTTGCTTAGCCGCAGTCCCATAGGCTTCTTTTAGGTTGTGCGTTTTTGCTGCATTCTTTTTAAAGGGCACCAAAGATGCAGCATGCAGACGTTTTTGTGCACTTTCAGAAAATGCATCAACAATTTGCAAACTAATAGAAGTCTATGAGACTGACGGGGGTAACATGCAGAAAGACTGAAATCACCAACACTGCAGCCAGACTGTGACACACCAGTGGGATCCCACTTCATAGTACATAGGACCAGGTAATGCACAAGCTGCTGATGGAAACCTCTTTAGCTGCAGAGAGGGGGGGGGGGGTTAGGGAGAGGCCTGTCACAACTCACTTACTTGGAAGGAAGGACCCACCAGGAGTATCACTGGCTCAGTCATCACATCAGCCTCCATCCAGAGCCTTTCATACAGGACACTGACTGCTCAGTTTAAACGTTCCCGCCCACACATTCTTTTCACAGACGCAGCACACGGGCTGCAAAGAGTGTGGGCGGGCACAGTGAGAGAGGGGGCTGGAGGGAGGCAGAGCAGATCCACCCTCTTACATTCGGCTGTGCTCTGAAATGAAAGGACACAGACTCAGGTGCAGACAACAGCACTGTGACAGGACAGATGTCCGCTCACAGCACAAATGTTTCTGCACACTTCTAGGATGTTATCCAGCCCAGCCAGCCTGCTTGAGCAGTAACATTCACCACTCGGCCAACTACGGAACTGCACATGCCCAGTTCCTAGCTGGCAGCAGATCGGCCCTTTTATCAAGAATCAGTCCGGCCTGGGGGGAAATTGCATGCCTGCCCCCCCTGCCAGCCTGCCCCTGGTCTGAGCATATGCTCGCTCACCCCTCCGGACGCAATCCCAGTCTGGGAACTTCCACCGACTGTGTCCTCACACACAGTGTCTCAAGCGATCGGGTCCCCGATCCGACCAAGGCTGTAGATAAGCGAAGTCAGATGCCACCCAGGCTCGCAGTGGGGTGGAAGGCTCTTTGGTGCTGCGCAAGGCCTCAGGCTTCAGGCCTTGCACTCCGGCACATCCGCACAGGAGGATCAGTCACTGAAGTGTCGTGTCCCAAAGAGACCGAGCCCCGCCTCGCCTCCTCCTTTTATAACCCCTCCCATGAGTCTCTGGGGTGGAAACATTGCCGAAAGGGGTTCTGAGTAAGGTAGTCCTGGGAGTCTTAAAGGGGACCCCGCTACACACTCCCCCCACTTAAATTCTTTGGTCCCCAAAGAAAAATTCTAGCATACACTGCGTACAACCCCAGACAACATTGCATAAGAGGTTGGCATAGGGAATTCCCACCAAAACCGAGGGGTTGGATTCCCTTGCCCACAGGTCACACTATCCTGAGTGGCCTGCCTAACTGTGCCAGAGAGTGAGTGGGGTTTTCCCTCTACCAAATGTACAGTGGAGGGATCCGGATTCTCTACACTCCTCCTAGCAGTGACCACAGAATCTTCTGAGCTCTTCCCCATTTGTGGGTAGGTCAACTTTCTGGGAGGCCTTATGACTCTGCGAGCCCTTTGTTCCCTTGGGGTTTCTGGCTCTGGCGCCACAGGCTCTTCTTCTGTAACAGGCTCAGGCAACACGGCAGGCTCTCTAACATCTGCTTCAGGAGCCGAGGGATTCATAGAGTCTCTAGGGTCCTGTTCAGGGTGAACATCACAGGCATCTTCCCAGTAGTCCGATGAAGGACCAGATGGGATGAATTCAGCGGCTTCTGCATTCAGTTGTCCATCTATAGTGTCTTCAGTAGTTGGAAGATCTATAGCAGAGGTTTCTTGAGTTGGGGAAGGCCACAGCCAGTCAAGCTCTCTCTCTTCATCTCCACTGAGTTCAGAAGCTTCTGTATCTTCAGTCCGAGAGATCTGGGACCGAGTGTTTGGCCTGGGGGTATCCAGAATAGAGACTGGTTCAGGGGAGTCCCTCACTGGAGGTATCCTGACCGCTTCAGCAAGTGGGAGCAGGTGGTTTCGATGCCACGTCTTCAATGGGCCTACCTTTCCTTCTGGCTTCAACTTGTAGACAGGTAGGCCCGGCAGCTTCCTACAGATGACATAGGGTTCAGATCTCCATCTGTCTGCAAGTTTGTGTTTTCCAGGGACCCCCAGATTGCGTAGCAGTACTCGGTCCCCAGGCTGCAGGTCTTGTACCCGGACCTTCAAGTCGAAGTTTCTTTTGTTTCGAGCTCCCCTTTGATCTGAGGCCGCTTGAGCTTGTTTATAGGCTACTTTCAGGCTGTGTCTGAGCCTGTCCACATATCCTTTGTGGGATGTGGCTGAGGAATGGTCTAAAGAGGTGCCAAAGGCCAAGTCCACAGGTAACCTCGCTTCTCTCCCAAACATGAGTCGATATGGGGAGTAGCCTGTAGCATCACTGGTGGTGCAGTTGTAAGCGTGTACTATAGCTGCTATGTGTTTGCTCTAATGTTGTTTCTTCTCACTTTCCAGAGTCCCCAACATGTTGAGCAGGGTTCGGTTAAACCTCTCCGGCTGAGCATCTCCCTGTGGGTGGTAAGGTGTAGTTCGAGTTTTCTTGATTCCTAACGAATCCAGAAGTTTCCGGATCAGTCGACTCTCAAAGTCCCTTCCTTGATCTGAATGAAGTCGCTGGGGCAGCCCATAATGGACAAAATACTTCTCCATAAGTACCTTGGCTACTGTGGAAGCCTTCTGGTCTTTGGTTGGGAAAGCTTGGGCATACCGGGTGAAATGATCGGTTATCACCAGAACATTTCCTAGTCCACTCAGGTCGGGTTTGAGGCAGAGGAAATCAATGCATACCAGATCCATTGGGCCTTGACTTTGTAGATGGCCCATTGGGGCAGCTTGATGGGGTAAAGTCTTCCTCTGAATGCAGCGTGCACATGAATGGCAGTACTCTTCCACTTCTGCTCTGATGCAGGGCAAATAGAACCGACTTCTGACAAGTTCAAAGGTCCTTTCCGCCCCTAGGTGGCCATGATTGTCATGTAGGGCAATCAGAACAGTCTCTCTGTGTTTTTTCGGAAGAAACAATTGCCATTTATCTTCCAGGTCATCAGAGGGGCCCCTTCGGTAGACCACTTCCTGATGCACCTGTAACCTGTCCCACTCTTTCCTCAACAGGCGAGCTTCCTTTGAGGAGTGACTCAGAAGTCTGTTTGGATCCTGATTCTCCAGGGCTTCCAGAACTAATTTCCCCATGGGGTCTTCTAATTGGTCACATCTTAGCTCCTTCTTGGACAGCTTTGGCAGATGGTCTTCCTCCAGTTGAGGTACTCCACAGTATTGTTTGGGGACTCCTACCATGGTAACTCCTATCTCTTCCGCCCTTGAGCCCCCTCTGGCTTGTAATTCAGCCCCTTGACAAAGGGCCCGCACCCCGTCTGGTGCCACTTGAGTCCAGTCTTCCATGTCACGGGTGGGACCATGAGATCTTCTGGACAGAGCGTCTGCATCTCGATTCCCAATCCCTGGCCTGTACTTTAGGCTGAAATTGAATCCAGACAATGCGGCCAGCCACCTGTGTCCAGTGGCGTCCAGCTTTGCTGTAGTGAATAGGTAGGTAAGGGGGTTGTTGTCGGTCTTCACAGTGAACTCCGCCCCATACAGGTAGTCTTTGAGCTTGTCTACTACCGCCCACTTAAGGGCCAGGAACTCCAGCTTGTGAGTGGGTTAGTTTTTCTCAGAGGGGGTCAGGCTCCTGTTCACGTAGGCAACAGGCCGTAGTTGCCCTTCGTGTTCTTGATAAAGTACTCCTCCCAGACCGTCATGACTAGCATCTACGTGTAGTTCAAAGGGTTTGGTTGGGTCTGCGTAGGCCAAGACTGGAGCAGTAGTTAGGCTCTTCTTCAACGCCTGGAAGGCCTCTTCACACTTCTGGTTCCACTGATCTCTGACTGACTCTCCCGGCTTCCTGGGCCCTGAGTCGTCCTCTTTTCCCTCAGTCTTGAGCAGTTCATTCAATGGTCTAGCAATTCGGGCGAATCCTTCCACAAACCTCCTGTAATAGGAGCAGAACCCTAAGAAGGATCTGAGTTCTGTTACTGTGGTGGGTCGTGGCCAGGAGGTAACTGCCTCCAATTTCTCGGGGTCTGTGGCCACCCCTTCTTCAGACACTATGTGCCCCAGATAGTTCACAGAAGACTGGTAGAACCGACACTTCTCAGGCGAAAGCTTGAGTCCCTCCTCACTGAGTCTCCTCAAGACTTTTTCCAGCCTCTCCTCGTGTTCCTCCAGGGTTCTTCCAAAGACAATGACATCGTCCAGGTATACAAGGACTTCAATAAGGTTCATGTCTCCTACAGTCTTCTCCATGAGACGTTGGAAGGTAGCAGGAGCTCCAGACAGTCCCTGAGGCATTCGATCAAACTCAAAGAACCCCACTGGGGTTATGAAGGCTGTCTTCTCCTTGTCTTCTGGATGCATAGGGATCTGATAGTATCCACTCTTGAGATCCATAACGCTGAACCACTTGGCTCCAGACAAACTCTGTAAAGCGTCCTCTATCCTCGGAGTGGTGTACTGGTCGGGTATGGTTCTCCTGTTGAGAGTCCTGTAGTCTATACAGAGCCTCAATGACCCATTCTTCTTCCGGACCACCACTATCGGGGAGGCATAGGGGCTTCTAGACTCCCGGATCACACCAGTCCTCTTGAGTTCTGCAAGTTGTTCCCTTAGATCCTCCAAATCTGCTAGTGGGACCCGCCTGACCCTCTCTCTGAAGGGCTTATCTTCTTGGAGGCGGATCCGATGGGTGGCACTCCTTGCACACCCCACATCGAACTCATCTTTGGCGAAGATCTTCTCCCATCTGGTCAACTGGGCCTTGGCTCTCTCTTTCCAAGCCCTGGGCAGATTCGGGTTTTCCATGGACAGCTTCTCCCAAGCATCTCCTCCTTCACCTGTCCCCTGGACTTCTGACAGGGTAACAGGGGCAGCAGGGCTCACCTGGCCCAGCAGCATCCTGGCTGGGATTTCCATGGGGCCATCTGTAGTGTTCCTAACACTCACCGGAACTCTACAATGGGCCTTCTTCAGGGCCTTCAGTGGAATCACTTCTGGTATCACTTCCAGACCGGGGGACTCTTCCCTTGGGTCGGACTCCAATATAATAAAGGGTCCAGGCTGCTCCCAAGTAAGCTTCACAGTGGCTCTGAGACAGGTTACTTCGCCGGGCTGCAACACTACCCCTTCTCTTCCAAGTCTCCACACCTTCCCTATCCCCTCTCCAGGGGTCTTCTGCTCTAGGACCAGCCGTTGGTAGGCCGTCTTCAGCATGGGGTGGATCTTGGTGGCCGCTTGCCCCTTCTCTTCCACTAGAGGGGTCAAGAGTCTTCGGACCAGGTCCGTGTTCGTCCCTATTATAAGGGAACTCTTGTTGGCTACTGGCGATCGGGGGCACACAACTGCCAGGGTGTCAAACACTTCGGCCTTCCCAGCCATGGATGGGTCAAAAGTCATTTTAACGGGCAGATAGCCATCGTAGGGGAAACTCTGGGTTCCAATCCCACATATTTCCAGTTCCTCTATCTTCTGGATGGGCAGATGACTCAAGTGTTTATCGTAGAAATCCCGGTATAATAGGGTCACTTGTGCCCCAGTATCCAAGATTGCTCTGGTGTAGACTCCCTCCACTTGAATGGGCACTATAGGAGATGGGCCTACCACCTTCTCCGGATATGGCCTGGCAGGGGTCGCCTTCTTCTGGCCCTTTCCTTTCGGACTCTCTCTCGTCCAATTTCCTTTGGACTTTAATCTTTCTTGAGCCTGGTATGCATTGATTTCCCTCCTTTCAATGGGTGTACGGACCCGCTGAGGGATACTATTGTTTTTCTTAGGTGTGCACCCCCTCTGAGGAGTGCTGTGCCTCTTCTGAGGGGTCTTGCCCCCTTTCTCTGGGGTGTATCCCTGTTGAGGAATGTTGTGTTTCCTCTGAGGTGTTTTGTCTCCTCTTTTCTTCTGCTTCGCATTCAGCTTGGAGCTCACTGAAGGTGATGGGCACCCGGTTGACTCCTTCACCGGGGCCCTCTGAAGTTTCGCGCCGGCTTGCGGCTGTCCGTTTTCTTCTTCTTGGGACTGGAACATGTTGCTGCAATATGGCCAATTCCTCCACAGTTAAAGTAGACTATATCTCCCCATTCTTGTAAAGATGCGGGTGCTGAGGCAATTGGGAATAATTCCTTCCTTGGTACTTCTCTCTTGGGACACTCTGGGTCTTTTGCTATCAGAGAGGTCAACATCTCAAACACCTTGGACATTTGAGATTTTAGAGTGTCTACCTCTGAGTCTCTTTCAGGGGTCATCACTGGATTGACTAGCACCTGTGTGGGGACAACATTTGTCTTAATCATTTGCTGGTCCTGTTGTAGCGCCTCCTCATCTCTGATGATTTTTATCAAATCAGCATAAGTCAGTAACGTTCCTCCTCCCAAGGTTTTCAGGTGCAGCCAGACTGGATCCGAGCGTAACGCTCCCTTTAAGACCTGCTTCATTCTTGCCGCATCTGTATCTTGGGGCTTCATTCCCTTTTTCAACACAATCTTGCACAGCAACCTGTTCAGTCTCCTAACATACTCTGAAAGTTTCTCCCTTGGCTGTTGGAAAGTGTGTTCAAATTGGTAGACCATCTCTGTCACCTTTTCCAATTGACCAAACTCTTCCTGTAGCATGGCTAGACAGTCTTGAGCCGTGCAATCTGCATTCCCAAACCGAAAGCTTTTCACTGCTTCTGCGCCTTTGAGGCTCTCTATCACTCGTTGCCTCTTCTGCGCTTCAGGCACCTCCCATGCCTCTACTGCTTGTAATGCCTGCTCCACCCAGGTATCAAAATCTTCTTCCCCTGCAGGGACAGGGAGCTTCCCTGAGAATGTTTTCAGTCTCCGGTAGCTAGTCTCTACATGCACCGTGCTTGTCTTCTGACATTTGATTAGTAGATCCCCTATTACCTTTATCAATTCTGGTGATATAGCAGTGGCAGGTGCGGGTGCCACCGGGGGTGTCACCCCACCTCCTCTTTCTGGTGAGGTACGGGCCGCAGCCTGCGGTGATCCCATCTGTGATGGTTCCTTCTTTATAGGTACTGCGGGCGCTAACCTATAGGTTCTATTGTCTGGCGTCTTTACACACTTGTACTTGCAAGCCTCTGGTATCCCGTCTCCGTATTCCACCAGTGCATACTGATATGAAGTGTCTGGGTCTGATTTTATATCTATCACCCATGGTGTGTGATCTGGGGACACTAACCTCATTAACTCCTCTACCATGTCAGTCTTCCATTCCTCCCCTGGGAGACTGATGACTATCGAGTTGTTCGGCTCTGCCCTAGAGGTTTTGCACCACTCTTCTATTGCTTGCGGGTCCATGCCGGCACCTCTGGCGTTTAATTGCTGTATCAGGATCCCGGACGAGAACCCCCACGTGTAGCGATACCTTCTAGGCGCCCTGTGGCGCAGTAACTAAATGAACTAACTAGCTGGCCAGGCCTGGCTCAGATATCTAAAACTCAGTCTATAGGGGATGATGGTTTCTTCACCGGCAAGTCTTTAAAGGTGGTGCACATAATAGAATAACATTTGTAATCCAGTGGGACGATTGTAATAGAATAAACACTTTACTGAAGAACCTCTGAGTTCAGCTCTGATATGGATCTCCAGTGAGAGTATCAGATATAAACTTGTGGGCCACGGCAGTCTATAGGCACATCAGCAATAATCAGTATATGGTCTGAGCATACGCTCGCTCACCCCTCCGGACGCGATCCCAGTCCGGGAACTTCCACCGACTGTGTCCTCACACACAGTGTCTCCAGCGATCGGGTCCCCGATCCGACCAAGGCTGTAGATAAGCGAAGTCAGATGCCACCCAGGCTCGCAGTGGGGTGAAAGGCTCTTTGGTGCTGCGCAAGGCCTCAGGCTTCAGGCCTTGCACTCCGGCACATCCGCACAGGAGGATCAGTCACTGAAGTCTCGTGTCCCAAAGAGATCGAGCCCCGCCTCGCCTCCTCCTTTTATAACCCCTCCCATGAGTCTCTGGGGTGGAAACATTGCCGAAAGGGGTTCTGGGTAAGGTAGTCCTGGGAGTCTTAAAGGGGACCCCGCTACACAGACTTTAAAAAAAGCTTTCATTGCCCACCCAACTTCCTCATATGATTTTTAAGCAACTTAAATGTTTAACCCTTTCAATACAGGGCTTTTAATACCACTTCCATACCTGGCCTATTCTGGCACTTCTCTCCTACATGTACAAATCATCATTCTTTTGCTAGAAAATTACTCAGAACCCCCAAACATTATATATGTTTTTTTAGCAGACACCCTAGGGAATAAAATGACGGTCATTGCAACTTTTTATCTTGCACGGTATTTGCGCAATAATTTTTCAAACGCTTTTTTTTGGGAAGAAAATAGTTTCATGAATAAAAAAATAACAAAACAGTAAAGTTAGCCCAATTTTTTTGTAAAATATGAAAGCTTATGTTACGCCGAGTAAATAGATACCTAACATGTCACGCTTCAAAATTGCGCACAATCATGGAATGGCGCCAAACTTCGGTACGTAAAAATCTCCATAGGCGACGCTTTGAAAATTTTTACAGGTTACCAGGTTAGAGTTACAGAGGAGGTATAGTGCTAGAATTGTTGCACGCGCTCTAACACACGTGGCGATACCTCACATATGTGGTTTGAACGGCGTTTACATATGTGGGTGGGACTTACGTGTGCATTCGCTTCTGAACGCTAGCTATTGGGAACAGGGGCGTTTAAAAAAAAAAATTATTATTATTTTTTTTTTACTTATTTTTTTACATTTCTTCACACTTTTTTTTTTTTTGATTACTTTTATTCCTATTACAAGGAATGTAAACATCCCTTGTAATAGGAATCTATTGTGACAGGTCCTCTTTATGGAGAGATGTGGGGTCAATAAGACCCCACATCTCTCCTCCAGGCTGGAAAGCATGAGATCGGGAAAAATAAATCACCGATCTCATGCTTTCAGCCGCAATCGCGGCTTTGTTTACCTTTGGGAACCCGGGCGTGACGTCATCACATCGCGCCCGGGTCTCCGACGGTCATAGAGATGACTGGTGACCATCTGGTCACCAGTCATCTCTATGCTCGTCATGTGACCACCGGCGCCGGACGATTCTTTCTCTGGGCCCCCGATGGCACAGGAGAGCCCGGAGAAGCACCGGATGGCAGCGGCAGCGGGAGTAAGGGGATGTCCCCTCCCGCCGCCTATAAGAACGTTCAAGCGGCGGAACCGTCGCTATGATCATTCTTATGGTGCGCAGAATCGCCGGGTGAAGAGAAGGATATCTGAATGATGCCTCTAGCTGCAGGCATCTTTCAAATACCCCCCCCCCCACAACCCCAGGACGTCATATGACGTCCACCCGGAGGGAGAGAGGGTTCCTGCCGGCGTCATTTTACAATGACCCGGTATGGAAGTGGTTAAAGTGGTTGTAAACCTCAGACATGAAATATGAACAAAGCACATCCCTCTATAGTGTGTACTTGTCTAATTTAAGAGCACTAAGGGGTTTATTTACTAAAGGCAAATCCACTTTGCACTACAAGTGCACTTGGAAATGCAGTCGCTGTAGATTTGAGGGGAACATGCAAGGAAAATAAAAAAACAGCATTTTTGCTTGTACATTATTGGATGATATAAATCAGCAGAGCTTCCCCTCATTTCAGATCTTCCCCTTTGCCTTTAGTAAATCAACCCCTAAATGTAATTTCTGTTTGCTGCTTAGTTCCTCTTCTATCAGTATGAATCACTTCTGGTGTTCCTGAAACCAAGAGAAAAAAGGTGACGGGGAGAGACCTCCAGCACACAACCTGTGACTGACAGCCTCAGCTCTGTTCTTTGTGCTGTGTGAAGGAGGATGTGTCCCTTCCCTCCAATCAGCTCTCAGCTCTTCTCACTGAGCTCTGCAGTGTGTCATTTCAGCTCTCCCTCCCCGTTTTCTGAAAGCTCAGACAAACTTTATACATTTTGGACTTGAAGAGAATATTGCAGATAAACAGGTACAACTTATGTAGTGGGATTTGTTTCATCTCTGTGTATCACCTGAGGCCAGTCACTTCACTAGGTATATTTAAGGCTTTACAACCACTTAGTGCAGCGCTACTACAGTGGTACATTCAATGCTATACTTAGTGCTATTTATACATGCAATTAAATTCTAATTCATAAAAAATATATAATAAATGTCCCATAAATCAATAAAAATATTGATAGGATAGTAGTGCTCCAGTGTTATTATCATATCACCGTGCTTCTCAATAATTCTTATGCTTGTGCACACCACCACCAACTATTTTATCTGCTACACTTAAAGTGTATAGCGGCTGCAATTTTGCACTTAATTATTATTAGGGTGGCGCTGATTGTTTCATACATTTGCATTTACAACCACTTAAACACAGTGGAGCAAAAATTTACATAACCTGTCCCCGGCCTCTCAAAAGCTACAATTACTGCACAAACAGCCCAGCAAACTATTCACTCACATCGTATTTTTCTGGAAAAAACTGCTATATAAGCGTAACTTCCTGTTCAAAAAAGTGGAAAAACCTTAGGCCCCTTTCACACTGGGGCGAGCAGGTGCACTGGCGGTATAGCGGCGCTATGTCTAGCGCCACTATACCGTCGTTTTTACCACAATCTTCGGCCGCTAGCAGTGTGGTTTTAACCCCCGCTAGCGGCCGAAAAAGGGTTAATACCGCCCGCAAACCGCTGCTACAGCAGCGGTTTGCGGGCGGTATAGCCGCGGTGTCCCATTGATTTCAATAGGAAGGAGAGGTAAAGGAGCGGTATACACACCGCTCCTTCACCGCTCCAAAAATTCGGCTTTTCCTCCCGCCAGCGCATCGCCTCAGTGTGAAAGCCCTCGGGCTTTCACATTGAGAATGCTGGGGCAGCATAGGCGTGCCCACGGGGTGTGCCGGGTGTGCCCAGGCACACCCTAATCATCCCTGTGCGCCTCTCACTGCTAGTGCTAATTGTGACTGCTGCAAGCCTGCAACATTGTCTGTGGAGCTTATGTCACCACTGGGGTCGGACCGGGCAAGAAAAAACACCTGTGTGCTGTGGGGGGAGGTGATAAAGCAGGAACAAGAGAATCGCTGGGACCACAGCCGCGGAGTAACCCAGCCGCATTTGCCGATGGGTCTTCTATAGTTCCGGCTCCAGGTCCCGCCCGCAGGCGGCGGAGTGATATACATCTGCACTCCGCCCCCCCTCCGGCCTCCTCTCTCTCCCTTCGAAGAAGCAGCGGAGCCTCAGCCTGGATAGCGGCAGGCGGGTGGCTCAGTGAGGCGAGCAGTGAGACAGCACTGAGCAGGGCAAGCAGCAAGACACACGATGGACCGCAAAAAATTAATAAAAAGGGAAGTCAACATGAACCCTGCCTGACTTGTCAGCAAAAAAGTAAGTGTGCATTTTTATATATATAAATGCACACTTACTTTTTTGCTAACAAGTCAGGCAGGGTTCATATTGATTTGAATTGTATATGATATATTTATATATTTTATATATATATATACATATATATATATATATATATATATCATATACAATTCAAATCAATATATATATATCATATACAATTCAAATCAATATGAACCCTGCCTGACTTGTTAGCAAAAAAGTAAGTGTGCATTTATATATAATATATATATATATATATATATTACACATACAATTCAAATCAATATGAACCCTGCCTGGCTTGTATATATAAATATTTTTTTATTTTTTTTGCCCATACATACATCAAGTCGATTTTTAAATGTCATTTTTTTTTTTATTGTTCTTACTTGTTAAAATAACGCTTCGATAATGTTATTTTATTTTAACGTGTGAGAACAATTTAAAAAAATGACATTAAAAAATCAACTTAACCACGACTTTTGAAAGATTTTCCCCCTTCATGACCAGGCCATTTTTTGCTATTTAACTGTGCTACTGACAATTGCGCAGCCATGCAACACTTTACCCAAATTCATTTTATCATTTTTTTAATGCAAATAGAGCTTTATTTTGGTTGTATTTGATCCCCACTAGTTTTTTCTTTTTTGCTAAAGACAAACAGAATGAACAATTTAAAAAAAAACAACATATTTTCTACTTACTACTGTTACTACTACTACTACTACTGTTATAAAAACAGAAAAAACAGAAAAAAAGGCGCCACTTAGTAAAAACTGTTTCACTTTAATAATACAATAGTATTAAAGCACTCACTCATAAGTTGACTGTATGAAGCACATAGATGATCAGGTCTGTAGTCGTATTCCGCTAGCTAGCAGTCTCAGTGTGGGATGTCCTCCTCGTTTGCTGTATTAGAAGCCGGGATAATATCCATGGTGGATGTTGCCGGAGGTTCTTCTCAGAAAACCAAAGGGAGGGCTGGACCGCAAACAGGAAGTTCAGTTTGAGACGCAATGCTACGTTCAGCGGGATGACATCAGGACCGGCATGCAACGCGTTTCGATGCTTAATGCTAAGAGACGTTCTAGGTCCCCGCACGCATCTTTCTCAAGCAATAATGTGACAGGCTAGACAAAGCCTTTTTATGTGCGCCTGAGGTGATGTTGCCACCTTGTGGGGATTAGTTGTAAGACTCCCTTTATCAGAGTGTGCTAACACTAATATTGTCACATTTATACAAAAAAGGGAACAAATGCTGTAATATAATAAAACTAAACCGGGCCTATACAAACATAGCATGTAGATCCAATATTGTGATATCGTATACAATTTTATAAAATTTCATTCAGAAAACCAATATCATTTAATATAAAAAAATTAATTAAAACACACACTGCTCTGAAAATTAAAAAAGGAAAAGTAGCAGATCAAAATCCATCCCTGAAAAAGCAAAGATGTTTGATATGCTTAATCCTTTGTATGCATAGATGGACCATAAGCAAGGTCTCTGCCCTGAACTACATAAAAATTCCTATAAAAATTATATATACATATATATATATATACACCTACAATATATACATACATATATATACATACATATACACCCATATATTCTGGAACACACATACTTGTATATATATTCCACAACAAGAATGCACATACATTATATCAAATCTGATTTGTTAAAGAGCAATTTAATTAACTATATTTTATTTTAATTTGTTTATACTGATTAATTTTTAAAAACTTTTTTTAAAAACGTTTTTTAAAAAAAAAATTGGTATGAGAAGAGGTAGGGAAGGGAAAAGGGGTGGGAATATGGAATGGGTAATATATGGTAGTGAAGAATTTCATTGGAATAAGTTATATATGTGGTAAAAAAGCAAAATATAGATATGCATTTATCTTACTTAATTAAATAAAAGATGATAACGGTAGAGATACAGACACAAGATTAATCATAATATAGTAGAGATTTCCAATTCTTCGTTGATACCCCCTGGATTGAGGGTATCTAAAGAATAGATCCAAAAGGTTTCGCGCTCACAGAGCTTGCGAAATCTTTCTGCCTCTGGCAATGTGTTTGGAATTTGTTCTACCACCCATACTCTGAGGCCCTCCGTGGATTTTTGGTGACAACCTGCAAAGTGACGAGGCACACTGTGTTTATCTTTTCCACCCTCTATTTTCCTTCTATGTTCGCCAAAGCGTTGGCGTAGAGGTCTTATGGTGCGGCCCACATACAACAATTTGCAGGGGCAAGTCAACACGTAGACAACAAAGTCTGAACTGCAATTATAAAATGCATCCAGATAATGTTTTTTACCTTTGGTGGAAAAATCTTTTTGTCCATGATCAATGAAAGAACATGTTTTTCACAGGTTTTTTTTTGCACCGAAACATGCCCTTTAAAGGAAACATATCGAGATGTTGTAAAAATGGAGTATGTTTTTCCTTCAATTTACTAGGAGCTATTCTATTTTTTAGATTGGTAGCTCTTCTATACGTTACCCTAGGTGTATCAGTGAGGACTGATTTTAAATGTTGGTCTTCCAATAGAATGGGCCAATGTTTTTTCAAAATAGATTCCATTTTATTAGACTCTGTGTGGAACCTTGTTATGAAACGGACAGATGGATTAAACTTATTTTGGTCCTCATATTGTGTGCTCTTGGGTACTTTAGGCTCTAGATAATAGTTATATGCATTATCTATCAATGAGGTGGGATACTTTTTATCATGTAATTTCTTCTTCAAAATAGAACTCTGTTCTATATAATCTGTTGTTTGGGTACAATTACGCCGTAATCTACAGAATTGCCCTTTTGGAATATTATTAGTCCACTTTTTGTAATGGCAGCTATTAAAGTGGAGCAATGAATTACCTGCAGTAGGTTTAAAATGATTTTTGGCTTGAACGTTCTTGTCTAGATGATAGAGATCCAAATCAAGAAAAGTTAGTCTGTCTCTGTCCCAAACATGGGTGAAAGACAGGCCACATGAGTTTTTATTGCAGTGATTTACAAATTCATCAATGACTCCATTCTCACCATCCCAAATGACTATAATATCGTCTATATACCTACCAAAAAAGACTAAATTCTTGGCAAAAGGATTATTAGACCACACGTACCTATCTTCCCAAAAACCCATGGCTAGATTTGCATAGGACGGCGCAAAGTTTGCGCCCATTGCGGTCCCCTTTATTTGCAAAAAATATTCTTTGTCGAAACAAAAATAATTATGAGTTAAACAAAAATTAGTGCATTCTAATATAAAATTTGTCTGTTCACCTCCCATGTAAGGGTTGTCAGATAAAAAATGACTTATGGCTTCCAGACCAAACTCATGAGGAATAGAAGTGTAGAGGGAAGTTACATCCAGAGACATCCAGATGTAACTCTCCTGCCACCTATAGGGTTCTAATAACTCCAAGAGATGAGTGCCATCTCGAATATAAGAACGTAAACCTTGGGCCAATGGTTGTAAATGATAATCAATGTACTTTGATAGTCCAGAGGTGATACTGTCCATGGCCGCAATAATAGGTCTGCCAGGAGGAGATTCAATGTTCTTATGAATTTTGGGAATATGATAAAAATAAGGAGTATTATAAAAATCTCTATGTAGAAAAAAAGCTTCATTTTTACTAATTATATTTTTAGATAGTGCTGACTTGATCAATAGCTCAATTTCAGTTATGTAAGCTGAAAGTGGGTCACTCCTTAACTTCAAGTACGTTTGTTTATCTCCTAAAAGGCGTACTGCCTCCAAGATATATTTGTCTCTGTCCTGTATGACGATACCTCCGCCTTTATCGGCGGTTTTAATAATGATATCGTCATTTTTGATGAGACTGGACAGGGCAATGTTTTCTTCTCTGGTTAGATGACCAAGAGGAGAGATGTTTTTGGAAGAATTAGAACACATCTTTTTGAGGTCAGTGTAAACCATGTTGTAAAAAGTTATCAAATGAGGTCCTCTGGACTGATAAGGAAAAAAAGTTGACTTTGGTTTTAATGGAGTATGTATAATAGGTGGGGAGGTACAAAGATGTTGAGTAAAAAGATCGAGTCTCGTATGGGACTCGTCTTGCCATAATTCCTCAAGAGTCTCAAAGACATCAATGTCGAAATTGAATTCGCTGATATCTTGTTCCGAGTCCTGAAGGCTCGGAAGATCAAGATTGTCAGAGTGTGACTTTTGTTTTGTTTTCTGTATCTGAAAAAATCTCTTTAGAGTCAAATACCTGACATATCTATTGAGATCCTTGAATAATAGAAATGGGTCAGGTTTATTGGAGGGTGCAAAATTAAGGCCCCTACCAAGAAGGGAGGTTTCAGCTAATGATAATTTATGTTTAGACAAATTATATATCTTTACAGTCTCCGAGCTTTGGATGCATTTTTTTCTTTTGGTTCTATTTCTTCCCCCTCTGCAGCCTCTTCTGCAAATTTTCTTTTGCTTGTTGAAGCCGGAGAGGGGTTTATTTCTAAAAAAGAAGAAGAAGGATTAGATGAAGATGCTGTAATGTTACCAACATTAGAAGGACCAGAAGAGCTTGGTAAAAGAACCAAGCTTTCCATACTCCCAAAGGTGATGGATGTAGGTTTGTCTGGGCACGTGAGGGAACATGGATGGGGATTGGAAATTTGAGATGCAGGTATAGATGGACTGATCTTAGCCTTAGACCTGTCTGATGGATTAGTGAAAACATGAATCTCTAGTTATCAGTCCAGAGGACCTCATTTGATAACTTTTTACAACATGGTTTACACTGACCTCAAAAAGATGTGTTCTAATTCTTCCAAAAACATCTCTCCTCTTGGTCATCTAACCAGAGAAGAAAACATTGCCCTGTCCAGTCTCATCAAAAATGACGATATCATTATTAAAACCGCCGATAAAGGCGGAGGTATCGTCATACAGGACAGAGACAAATATATCTTGGAGGCAGTACGCCTTTTAGGAGATAAACAAACGTACTTGAAGTTAAGGAGTGACCCACTTTCAGCTTACAAAACTGAAATTGAGCTATTGATCAAGTCAGCACTATCTAAAAATATAATTAGTAAAAATGAAGCTTTTTTTCTACATAGAGATTTTTATAATACTCCTTATTTTTATCATATTCCCAAAATTCATAAGAACATTGAATCTCCTCCTGGCAGACCTATTATTGCGGCCATGGACAGTATCACCTCTGGACTATCAAAGTACATTGATTATCATTTACAACCATTGGCCCAAGGTTTACGTTCTTATATTCGAGATGGCACTCATCTCTTGGAGTTATTAGAACCCTATAGGTGGCAGGAGAGTTACATCTGGATGTCTCTGGATGTAACTTCCCTCTACACTTCTATTCCTCATGAGTTTGGTCTGGAAGCCATAAGTCATTTTTTATCTGACAACCCTTACATGGGAGGTGAACAGACAAATTTTATATTAGAATGCACTAATTTTTGTTTAACTCATAATTATTTTTGTTTCGACAAAGAATATTTTTTGCAAATAAAGGGGACCGCAATGGGCGCAAACTTTGCGCCGTCCTATGCAAATCTAGCCATGGGTTTTTGGGAAGATAGGTACGTGTGGTCTAATAATCCTTTTGCCAAGAATTTAGTCTTTTTTGGTAGGTATATAGACGATATTATAGTCATTTGGGATGGTGAGAATGGAGTCATTGATGAATTTGTAAATCACTGCAATAAAAACTCATGTGGCCTGTCTTTCACCCATGTTTGGGACAGAGACAGACTAACTTTTCTTGATTTGGATCTCTATCATCTAGACAAGAACGTTCAAGCCAAAAATAGGATTTTTATAACAGCTTACCTGTAAAATCCTTTTCTTGGAGTACATCACGGGACACAGAGCGACATAGTCATTACTAATGGGTTATATAGATACCGTCAGGTGCTGGCACTGGCAACTTCCAAAACCGGAAGTACCCTCCCCTATATAAGCCCCTCCCATCCGGGAGCACCTCAGTTTTGTAGCAAAGCAATAAGTGTCCCCAAAGAGGGGCGGGAGCTCTGTGTCCCGTGATGTACTCCAAGAAAAGGATTTTACAGGTAAGCTGTTATAAAAATCCTATTTTCTTTCTCGTACATCACGGGACACAGAGCGACATAGTCATTACTAATGGGATGTCCTAAAGCAATGCCCAATGAGGGGGGGGGATACACCATATATAAGCTGAGCGCTATCAGACATGAGGATCTTTTGCGGCCTGCAACACACTGCGCCCAAAGGCGACATCCTCCTGACTTCTAACGTCCACCTGGTAGAACCTAGTAAACGTGTGTACTGAAGACCATGTTGCGGCCTTACAGATTTGAGCCAGGGAGGCCTGGTGATGCACTGCCCATGAAGTTCCAACTGCTCTCGTGGTGTGCGCTCTAACTTTGAACGGAGGCGGTCTCCTTCTCAAGCCATAGGCTTGTATTATGACCTGTCGAATCCACTTGGCTAAAGTAGATTTTGACGCTGCCTGACCCTTTCTGGGGCCTTCCGGCAGAATAACCAAAGTATCCGTTCTGCGAATCTGAGCAGTGGCCTTTAGATAAGCTTTAACTGCTCTTACTACATCCAAAGAATGCAATAACTTTTCCTCTACCGAAGTAGGTTTGGGGAAAAAAGAAGGAAGAACCACATCTTGGTTCAAATGAAACCTCGATACCACCCTAGGAAGAAAGGCTGGATGAGGACGTAACACTACTCTATCCTTATGGATAACCAGATATGGCTCCTTACAGGACATAGCTGCTAATTCCGACACTCTTTTAGCCGAACAAATGGCTACTAGAAAAATCAATTTCCTGGTGAGAAGCACCAAAGAAATATGCTGTAATGGTTCAAATGGTTGTTTCTGTAGAACCGACAGAACCAAGTTTAGATCCCATGGACATATGGGAATATTAACCGGAGGACTAATACGCATCACTCCTTGTATAAAGGCTTTGACTAGTGAATGCGAAGCCAAGGGCCTTTGAAAAAATATTGACAAGGCCGAAATCTGACCCTTGATAGTACTCAAGGCAAGCTTCCTATCTACAGCCCATTGTAGGAAGTCCAGAATCCTACCTATTACGTACTTATGTGGATGCCATTTCTTGGCCTCACACCACGCGATGTACGCCTTCCAGATTCTATATTAGATCTGCCTGGATACCGGCTTCCTGGCATTGATCATGGTAGATACCACAGGATTAGAGAGCCCTCTCTTTTTTAGAATGTGGGCTTCCATAGCCAGGCCGTCAAACCTAGGGCTGGTAAAGAAGGGTGGTATATCGGTCCTTGCGAAAGCAGGTCCGGACGACGTGGGAGAGTCCAAGGACTCCCCACTGAAATTTTACAATCTCCGCGTACCACGCTCTTCGGGGCCACGCTGGAGCCACCGGAATCACTGGTTTCTTTTCTACCCTGATTCTGCGGAGTAATCGAGGTAACCATTGTGGCGGTGTGAATGCATATATCAGCTTGAACTGATCCCAAGGGAACACTAGGGCATCCGAGCCGCAAGCTAGGGGATCCCTTGTCCGAGAGACAAACCTGTCCCCCTTTGCGTTGAATCTGGATGCTAGAAGATCTACATCCGATGTTCCCCACCGCTGACATATTGTCCAGAAAACCTCGGGGTGAAGGGACCCTTCCTCTGGGCCTAATTGCTGGCGACTTAGAAAGTCCGCCTTCCAATTCTCCGCTCCTGGAATGAATACCGCAGATATGGCTGGGACATATTTTTCTGCCCATTTCAGGATGTAATTTACTTCCCTCTGGGCTGCACGACTCCTGGTGCCCCCCTGATGATTGATATATGCCACTGCTGTGGCATTGTCTGATTGAATTCTGACAGGGGACCATTGGAGTTTGGATGTCCATGCTACTAGGGCATACCGGGCTGCTCGTATCTCTAAGAGATTGATGGGCAGGGCCTTTTCTGCATCCGACCATCTGCCCTGGAGAGACTATTGCTCCAGTACTGCTCCCCAGCCTATAAGGCTGGCATCTGTAGTGACCACCTTCCAAGAAATCAGACTGAAGGATTTCCCTTTTTCCAGATTCTGGGGAACCAACCACTAACGGAGGCTCTTGCGAACGGAAGGGGACAAGGACATTGTAAGTCTAGGGCCTGAACTTTTTTGTTCCAGGCTGACAGTATGGCCCCCTGCAAATTCCTTGAATGGAATTGACCGTAGGGTACTGCTTCGAATGATGCCACCATTTTTCCCAGCAGCCTCATGCACAGGCGTATGGACGGCTGTCTTTTTTGTACCCACTAAGTGGATCAAATCTTTCAAAGACAACACCTTTCCTCGAGGCAAGAATATTTTTCTCTGGCCTGAATCCAACCTTAGCCCCAAGTATTCCAGACTTTTGACTGGTTTTTAGGGCTGACTTTTCTCGGTTGATAATCCAACCGTGAGATTCCAGATACTTGATTGTCTTGTGAACGACCACGTCTAGTTTTTTCACTGAGTGGTCTATCAGCAACAAGTCATCTAGATATGCCATTATCATTACACCTTGTGTTCTCAGATTGGCCAATAAAGGGCCAGAATTTTTGTAAACACTCGTGGTGCTGTGGCCAAACCGAAGGGTAAGGCTCTGAACTGAAAATGGCGCCCTTCTACTGCAAAGCGTAGAAACTTTTGGTAGACTGGAAAGATGGGAATGTGCAGATAAGCATCTTTGATGTCGATCGCGGCTAACCAATCCTCCCCTTGTAGGGCAGTGGCCACCGATCGGATCGACTTCATCGGAAAGTCCTGATATACAGGAATTTGTATAGCCCTTTTAGAATTAATATGGGCCTCCCGTCCGCGTTTGCTTCGGGACTGTAGAGAGGTTTGAGTAAAACCCGAACCCTCATTCTTCCAGGGGAACCTCCATAATTACTCCTTGGAGCAATAGTTGTTCTAGTGCCAACAGGAGGGACTCTCTCTTCCGGGGATCCCTTGGCACGTTTGACCTCAAAAATGGGAAGGAGGAGAGTCTCTTAACTCCAATCTGTATCCTCAACATACTGCGGAGAGCACCTATCTGTCTTGATCGCGTCCCGCCAGGTCTCTTGTGAACAACTGGAGTCCTCCCCCCACCCGACTGAGTGGGGGCAACCCTTCAATGAATTTAACTTTGGGGGAGGTTTTGTACCTCCCCTGACCCAGGGTTTCTCATTACCCTGCTATTGTCCCTGTTTTTTACCCCCGGGAATTGACCGAGGAGGCCGTCGGAACTGTTACACAGCCGATGCCCCAGGGACTGGAGAAGCAGGCCTCTTAAAGAGGGACCTCTAACTCTGTTTTTAACCGGCAAGAGCGTATTTTTACCGCTGGAAATTTTCTGGATATATTTGTCCAGGTTTTCCCTGAATAAGCGTTCACCATGAAATGGGACGCTAACCAGCCATTCCTTACAGGGAGCTTCAGCAGACCAGTTTTTGAGCCATAGAAGCCTACGCATATGTACTCTAGACAGCGTAAGGCGGGAGGCCTGATGGACTTAATCCTTTATGGCGTCAACCGCAAAGCCTAAGGCTCTAGGTAGATCAGCTAGGGCAAGGCCTGCTGATCTGTCAAGTCCCTCAAGACCTGTTTCAACTGATCCTTCACTGCTTAGCAGACCCCAATAGCTGCTACTGCTAGTTGTGTCACCAAGCTTGCTGTAGAAAGAAGCAGACTTTCATAAGGACTCCAATCTTTTATCTATTGGGTTCTTGAACATTTGGACATTATCCACTGGACATGTCAGTGATTTATACATACAAGAGATGGCTGCGTCCACTGTAGGGACCTTCCATTTTTATTTTATTTTTTTGATGAACTTATCCTCCATGGGATAGACCACCGGAAATCTCTTGGGGGAATAATATTTTCTCAGGACGTTCCCAATCCTGGTAAATAAGCCCTTTCAGTAAAGGGTGAAGTGGAAAAGAACAGACAGTCTGGGGGCTTCTAGCGACCCCAACGAGGATACAGTAGTGGTTGATGGTTCCGCAAGGTGCATTTTTAAATGCCGATCGGACCATGTTAGTCAGAGACTGAACCCATAATCTTTCAGCTTGAGCTGCTGAGAAAGGTTCCTCCACTGTTGATTCCTCTATAACAGAATCAACCTCATCCTGATCCCCTTCAGGCAGGTCGATCCCTGTATGGGACTGTTGCTCTGCTAACAGGCACTCTGAAGGAGGAGACGGAGATCGGCGTGCTTTCCCTGACAGGGAGGCAGCGATCAATGTTGACAATCTCTCTCTAATCCTCCCAGAGCTGAGGAAAAAACCTCCTCTGTTACATACACAGGAGCAGGTGACTGAGGACAGCCACAGTACCAAGTACCCCTGTGGGGTCTCTATGGTCACTTACCTCTGAACTTCAGGGGAGACTGGTGCAGCAGAAGCATGCCCACCTCAGAGCCCGATGAGACCCCCTTCGCTTCCTGGAAGATTCAGTTCCGGAGCTTCTGGACGGCATATTCCTAAGCCTAAAGCTGAGGTATTCCAGCCGTAATACACCACTTTTACTGAGAATAGTCTAGCACAATTGCTGCTATATCACAGTTGGTGCCTTTCTAGGGGATGCCTGCATCAACCGCCTCTGTGTGCCTTTATCTGTTGCTAGCTCTGTCTGTGCATTCAATAGCCAGCTATAATGTGCTTTAAAACACGCTGGACGCCCGCACATGCGCAGTAGCGCCGCGGCGCACACCTGAGCGTCATCCACCCGCTCCGCCCCTTTTTTCAGATCGCCTCTATGAATAGAGGCGCGTGCACGTGCACGCACGCGGGCACGTGCGCCTCCGGCGCCCTTTTTTAAAAACAATAAGGAGCTAGATGGGAGCCAGGGCCCCCTTTGCCGCAGGGCCCGGGGATGGATGAGCGCAGCAACAGGGCAGAGGAGACAGCTTCCCAGCAGAGAACATACCAACTGCCTGGATTTGATTCTGGAAGAAAAAAATCCACATTACAAGAAAAAGAACCATAGCGGCCTCTAGTGTCTAACACAGGTACCGCGGTCTTACATCTTTTTTTTTTTTTTTTTCTTGCCTACTATTAAAATTTTTACATTTTCTCAGTAGTAACAGGCATACACAGAATATTAGCGGGAATACCTTAGGTAACAGGCAGAAAGACAAAATAGGCTTGGGGGTCCCTCAATAGAACCAAGTTCCTGAGGGCCCCCACTTACCTTTTCCTCGCCGCAGGACTTTGTTTGGTCCACAGAAGCCCAAACTTCACCTATCACGGCAGGCATTGTAATCAAACCTTCAGGGACCGGGTTCCCAAGGATTCCACTCCCCTGGACCTGTATAGCACCCTGCACAGAAAACATCTTGGTCGTGGGTATGACCAGAGCTCTGGATCCCAGGGTCCAGCTCTCCTAAGAGAAGCATTACAGGCAAAACCTTGCTCTTCTCTGCAAGGCCCGGGTACCGACCGTTTAGCTATGAAGCTTTTTTGGTCGGATCCGGAATAGCTTACTGAGGCCCAAAAGAACCTGTACGCAAGCTCAGTGAAAAACACATGTTTCTTCTTGGCCAACACCTTAGACACTGGCAAAAAACTGAGGTGCTCCCGGATGGGAGGGGCTTATATAGGGGAGGGTACTTCCGGTTTTGGAAGTTGCCAGTGCCAGCACCTGACGGTATCTATATAACCCATTAGTAATGACTATGTCGCTCTGTGTCCCGTGATGTACGAGAAAGAAAATCATTTTAAACCTACTGCAGGTAATTCATTGCTCCACTTTAATAGCTGCCATTACAAAAAGTGGACTAATAATATTCCAAAAGGGCAATTCTGTAGATTACGGCGTAATTGTACCCAAACAACAGATTATATAGAACAGAGTTCTATTTTGAAGAAGAAATTACATGATAAAAAGTATCCCACCTCATTGATAGATAATGCATATAACTATTATCTAGAGCCTAAAGTACCCAAGAGCACACAATATGAGGACCAAAATAAGTTTAATCCATCTGTCCGTTTCATAACAAGGTTCCACACAGAGTCTAATAAAATGGAATCTATTTTGAAAAAACATTGGCCCATTCTATTGGAAGACCAACATTTAAAATCAGTCCTCACTGATACACCTAGGGTAACGTATAGAAGAGCTACCAATCTAAAAAATAGAATAGCTCCTAGTAAATTGAAGGAAAAACATACTCCATTTTTACAACATCTCGATATGTTTCCTTTAAAGGGCATGTTTCGGTGCAAAAAAAAACCTGTGAAAAACATGTTCTTTCATTGATCATGGACAAAAAGATTTTTCCACCAAAGGTAAAAAACATTATCTGGATGCATTTTATAATTGCAGTTCAGACTTTGTTGTCTACGTGTTGACTTGCCCCTGCAAATTGTTGTATGTGGGCCGCACCATAAGACCTCTACGCCAACGCTTTGGCGAACATAGAAGGAAAATAGAGGGTGGAAAAGATAAACACAGTGTGCCTCGTCACTTTGCAGGTTGTCACCAAAAATCCACGGAGGGCCTCAGAGTATGGGTGGTAGAACAAATTCCAAACACATTGCCAGAGGCAGAAAGATTTCGCAAGCTCTGTGAGCGCGAAACCTTTTGGATCTATTCTTTAGATACCCTCAATCCAGGGGGTATCAACGAAGAATTGGAAATCTCTACTATATTATGATTAATCTTGTGTCTGTATCTCTACCGTTATCATCTTTTATTTAATTAAGTAAGATAAATGCATATCTATATTTTGCTTTTTTACCACATATATAACTTATTCCAATGAAATTCTTCACTACCATATATTACCCATTCCATATTCCCACCCCTTTTCCCTTCCCTACCTCTTCTCATACCAATTTTTTTTTTAAAAAACGTTTTTAAAAAAAGTTTTTAAAAATTAATCAGTATAAACAAATTAAAATAAAATATAGTTAATTAAATTGCTCTTTAACAAATCAGATTTGATATAATGTATGTGCATTCTTGTTGTGGAATATATATACAAGTATGTGTGTTCCAGAATATATGGGTGTATATGTATGTATATATATGTATGTATATATTGTAGGTGTATATATATATATATGTATATATAATTTTTATAGGAATTTTTATGTAGTTCAGGGCAGAGACCTTGCTTATGGTCCATCTATGCATACAAAGGATTAAGCATATCAAACATCTTTGCTTTTTCAGGGATGGATTTTGATCTGCTACTTTTCCTTTTTTAATTTTCAGAGCAGTGTGTGTTTTAATTAATTTTTTTATATTAAATGATATTGGTTTTCTGAATGAAATTTTATAAAATTGTATACGATATCACAATATTGGATCTACATGCTATGTTTGTATAGGCCCGGTTTAGTTTTATTATATTACAGCATTTGTTCCCTTTTTTGTATAAATGTGACAATATTAGTGTTAGCACACTCTGATAAAGGGAGTCTTACAACTAATCCCCACAAGGTGGCAACATCACCTCAGGCGCACATAAAAAGGCTTTGTCTAGCCTGTCACATTATTGCTTGAGAAAGATGCGTGCGGGGACCTAGAACGTCTCTTAGCATTAAGCATCGAAACGCGTTGCATGCCGGTCCTGATGTCATCCCGCTGAACGTAGCATTGCGTCTCAAACTGAACTTCCTGTTTGCGGTCCAGCCCTCCCTTTGGTTTTCTGAGAAGAACCTCCGGCAACATCCACCATGGATATTATCCCGGCTTCTAATACAGCAAACGAGGAGGACATCCCACACTGAGACTGCTAGCTAGCGGAATACGACTACAGACCTGATCATCTATGTGCTTCATACAGTCAACTTATGAGTGAGTGCTTTAATACTATTGTATTATTAAAGTGAAACAGTTTTTACTAAGTGGCGCCTTTTTTTCTGTTTTTTCTGTTTTCATATGTTTGGAGTCTGGCTTCAGCTCCCTCAGCAAGGCTGCCCGGTTACCTTCCTGGACTGTTTTCACTCACACCTGAGCTCTTCGCATAGCTCATAGGACATTTTAGGTACATGTATATATGTATTGTCTTCTGATACATTTTAAGCGCCATTATTGTGATTTAATACTACTGTTATAAAACCTATCCAATAAAATAAATTTTCTTCAAAAATGTAGGCAAATATGAATTCTACTACATGTCTTTGGTATACAAAAAAAAAAAACCTAAGTGTATATTAACTACTTCCTGTATGCCCACAGCCCCAATATATGGCGGACAGGAAACAGTGCCAATGTGGGTTAACGTACCTGTACGTCAGCCCATATTGGAGGCTCCTGCGCGGCTCACAGAGCGCGCACCTGGGAGCCCTGTGATCAGTGTGTGGCCTTTACACAGAATCCTATTACCGCTGGTCTTGTACCATGTGATGGATGTGTCCAATCAGAGCGTCCTGATCATCGCCATAACCCATACCAACATCCTGATCACCGCCATACCCCATACCAGCATCCTGATAAATTGTAATACATATACAGTATATACCATAGTTTGTAGACTGTATAACTTTCACACAGACCAAATCTGGAGAGATCTATTGTTGCTGGGGGGGGGGGAGCGAGGGATCTATTGTTGCTGGGAAGATATATTGTTGCTGGTGAATCTATAGTTTCCGTGAGGGATCTATTGTTGCTAGGGAGATGTCTTGTTCCTGGGGGATCTATTGTTGCTGAGGGAATCTATTGTTGCTGGGGGATCTAACAAGTTTATTTAAAGAAATAAATACAATTCAGGATATTAAAACCTGACACTTTAAAAAAAAAATCCTACTTACCGTGCGGTTTGTGTAAAAATTGCTTATTTGATCTGGAGTATTTATTTAAAAGGTTTGTTTATGTTAAAAGATTATTTAATTAATAAGTTAAAAAATAATGTTTGTTTACATTGATTATTATTATTATACAGGATTTATATAGTGCCAACAGTTTGCGCAGTGCTTTACAACATCAGGGAAGACAGTACAATTACAATACAGGAGGGATCAGAGGGCCCTGCTCGTTAGAGTTTACAATATAGAAATAAATGTTTATTTCATTAAAAGTTTTAATTCATTTTAAAATGTTTGTTTACATTTACCGTATTTATTCAAATGTGTGTGTGTGTGTATATGTGTATATGTGTATATGTGTATATATATATATATATATATATATATATACACATATACATACATACACCTTTATACCGACGCACGTGTGTTTGAGCTTTGGTTTGAGGTGCACACCCTAATGCATTAGGCTGCGCACGCCTATGTGGGGCAGGATTATTTCAGGCGTTATTTATGCGCTATTTTTAGTGCTAAAACGCCTGAAATACGCCTCAGTGTGAAAGGGGCCTTAGTGTTACTGTCCTTCGGATTGTGCAATAAACAAAACGTTTAGTTACCGGTATTTAAAGTCTAGGTGGAGTTTTATTAGTGGGCATCAAGGGATTAGAGCTATGTGCTCTGCTCATATCAGCACCATGCGAGTTAATATTTATTTACTTGAAAATATAAAACACAAACAGAAACCAACAATAGATATCGTGAGGAAAAATGGATATGATCCACAACGAAACTCATTTGTCAAAGTGTCGTTAAAAAGTTCCAGCACTATTGTCTGAGTGTAACCAATCACCTTGCAAATGTAATTTTCCAGTGCATTTTTTGGGCTTGTGACAGGCCATGTACAAAGCGACCAGTACAAGTAAATATGAAACATTTGACCAGCCTATATGTTTAAAGCTGAACTCCAGCTTTTTTTACACTTTACATAGTTTGTTTGGGCCAAGATGTCCCTCACTAACATGTGAGGCTGTTGGGTGTGCTGTATAAACTGTATGTACAGCATACAGCATGGGTGCTCAACCTGTGGCCCTTCAGCTATTGTGGAACTACATGACCCATGAGGCATTGCAAGCCACTGACAGTTGCAATCGTTACTCCTAAAGGCAGAGGCGTGATGTGACTTGTAGTTCTGCAACAGCTGGAGGGCCACAGGTTGAGCACCCATGGCATACAGCATACCGCACTGTGTTTTCCCGGGTGCGAGCAGAGACCTTCCTGTCTCATACTCGAAACCCAGAGTCAGAGGTGGTGATATCATCAGCCCACCTCTCTGACTCAGTCAATCAGGGGAAGATTTGTATTTATTGCTAGAATACATTGCTTTCTATAAATGGCTGAGTGCCACTCAGGCAGACTCTATTGTGTTCCAGGTAGAGCTGCACGATTCTGGCTAAAATGAGAATCACGATTTTTTTGTTTAGAAGATAGATCACGATTCTCTCACAATTCTCGCGGCGTAACATCCTCTTTCACATTAAAACAAACGGAAAAAAAAATGGGCTAACTTTACTGTTTTTTTTTTTTTTATTATTCACTTAAGTGTATTTTTTCCCCAAAAATTGCATTTGAAAGACCACTGGGCAAATACAGTGAGACATAAAATATTGCAGCAATTGCCATTTTATTCCCTAGGGTCTCTGCTAAAATATATATAATGTTTGGGGGTTCCAAGTAATTTTCTAGCAAAAAATATTGGATTTTAACTTAAGAAAGAAGTGTCAGAAAAAGATTTGGACTTTAAGTGGTTAAACTTTCTGCATTTACACACAGACATTTGCTCTAAGAAGGAAATTAGTTACAATGTTTCATGTTAAAAAAAAATTAGCAGACTGTTCAGACTTTCTTTACACACACAGAAGTTTATCCCTTTGATCTAAAAACTTGGCAGACTGCCCGGACGTTTTCTTTTGAGCAGATAAATTCTCTCCACTTGTTATATGAAAGAATCGGCAAACTCTGCATTGGAGATCTCAGGGGGGTTGAATCGAGATCACGATTTTTTAACGATTAATTGTGCAGCTTTATTTCCAGGTATGAGACAGGAAGGTCTCGGCTCGAACCCAGAACACAGTGTGGTATGTTATATGTAGCCTCAGTTACATATAGTTTATACAACACATCTAGCGGCTTCACATGTTAGTGAGGGACATAGTTCTTTGTGCTAGCTTGGCCCAAACAAACTTTGTAAATTATACCAAAAGCTTTAGTTAAAGACTCCTGTGTCCATCAATAGACTCCAAGAAGGTTGAGAATTTCAGCATTGCTATGCCTTGGAGTTGTCTCAACTTACTGGCTAGTCTGTGAAATGGAGGGGTCTTTGAAAGTGCATTGTTATCTGAAAATTGAAGATCCCCAAAAACCGAGGACCTAGTTTGTCATTAGCGCTAGTGTGTACTATGAGAATTGTGTTCTTTCGACCGCCACCCAACAATCTATCTTAATGGATCAAGAACACATGTGTTCTGATGAGCTGGTTCCTCCTATCGATATGGTTCCCCCCTTGACTGCGCAGGCGCAATCCGAGGCAACGGAAATCTCAGAGGTTTAACAGCTGTTCGGCAGCTGCAGACGCGCTCGCTCACCGTGCTTAGTTACACACGCCGCTTTCTTCTTTATGCCGCTGTATACAGCAAGGGGCGGGTAAGATGTGATAATATTGAGCAGTGCGATTTGTTTGTTTATACACGCCGCTCTATACAGCAAGGGGCTGTATAGAGCGTCGTGTATAAACAAACAAATCGCACTGCTCAATATCACATCTGATCCGCCCCTTGCTGTATAGAGAGGCATGAAGAAGAAAGCGGCGTGTGTAATGAAGCATCGGGGGCGAGCGCGTCCACAGCTGCCGAGCCTATGGTTCCTCCTATCGATCTGGTTCCCTCGACTGCGCAGGCGCAAGCCGAGCCAACGGAAATCTCTGAGCTTTAACAGCTGTTCGGCAGCGCCTGCGCAGTCAAGGGGGGAACCATATCGATAGGGGAACCAGCTCGACAAGACACAGGCACTAAACTGTTTACATATGGTGATACAATATTGGTTCTTCTAATGGTAGATTCCTCTGCCACTAGCATCTTTCTAGCCACAATCACAGTATACTTACCCCAAAATAACCATTCATCCGAGACATCGACAGCTAAGAACTGTATTCAAACGTCAGTTCAGCTTTCTTCAGTATTTTGACATGTACTTTCCATCCTAGGTAAATGGTCAGATGAAGACAATCAACAAGTCTTTATTGCAAAATGAGAGGTGTTATGTAGCCTAAAAGCTTTGACAAATTTTGATTCATTTGTGGCATTTGATTTGATCAACTTTCCCTATTTATCTTCAAGAATGTTACCCTTCAACATCCACCATATTTTCTGAGCTTGTAAAAGTCTCACAAGCTTTTGGAAGAAAATATTTAACATAATTTCAGAAATTACTGGCATACTGTCTCCCCCAGACTCTGCAAAGTGAACAGTCTATTTGCCTTTAGTAAATCAACCCCAAAAGTACATCATATATCCCATTTAGGACACCAAGAGAAAGCAGTACTATAATAACTTCTACACCAGCCAATTAAAAAAATACTTTATTGTAAACTTTCCAACCTTTTTAGACCCTTTGTCTCCAATTCACCCAACTTTAACCAGATGGAGCCAAAAAATATTTTAGGAAAATTGCATTTTATATGCCAACAGGACTCACCAGCTGGTTCCATTACCTAGATTGCCATTTCACTACATTTTGGCATTTATCCTGGCCTTGAATGGGTGCTATTTGCTCTGACCTTGGTCTGGAACCTGACCTCAAACTGTCTTGTCTACAATCTCGACTTCTAAATTCTCACCTCCTTGACATATCTCTAAAGCTGCTTTTTTTTAAATACTGCATCCCTGTGTGGCCCCAAAACATTAGATTATTTTACATGACAATGCATACCAAAGCGGTGAAAGTAACACTACTGGAGAGCTGATGACTTTATGTATTCTCTATTGAATTATACATGAAACCATCTTTGGCTGTCATTGCAAGCACCCACTTTCTCAAAGACCGTGTGTTAAATGGAGTACAGCTTGTATATAAGCTTTACTAATATAACATCTGCCACCAGAGGGGTGAATCTTTGGGTTCCTATCAGGGACCCTGAGACCCAATGCTTTTATATACTGTATGTCTCAGAGGAGCCACTACCTACTGCCAGTGTAATGTAGTCGCTGACAGATCTTTCAAATTTATCTTCAAGGTAGTTGCATGACTGTTTTTATCCCAATGACCCCAATATTATTAAGTGGGGAGATTCTTTTATTCCAGCTAACATAAACAGTAGAGTTTATTTTGCTGCTACAGACAATGAAGATAAAATACCTTAATATCATGGGGGTCAGTGGAATAAAATTAGCCATATTGGGGTGAAAATGGGAGGTAAATAGGCCCCAAATTAGTGTGGGTGGGAGAAACAATACAATTAAAATCATTGGTGTTAGTGGGAGAAAAAAATACACCCAAAATTGTTGTTGGTGTCAGTGGCAACAAGAATAGGCATTGGTGTTCAGTGATTACTTATATAATCAATGCTCCTGCACTGTTGCTCCACCTCTGTTGATGCCAGGATTGTACTGTGACTCTTAGTGCCAGGAGCTAGAATAGTTGGGGTGTGTGTGTGTGTATGATAGCACTGGAGTATTATTGGTATGTTACCTAGAGTCAGACCTTTCAAAGTGGCTGACAGATAGTAAAGAAGAAGTGTAAACTAGGCTTTGTTCTGGTCTTGGGCTGTTGCCTCCCTTATGGTCTTAAAAGAATATGTACAGTAGATATCCAGCTTTAGGGTGAGTGCTGAGGAGCGACCAATACAAAAGTTCAAAACACTTAAAAAGTTAACCCAAAATCTTTATTGAGCAAGAGAAACCAACATGTTTTGGGGAAATTACCTTCCCTTTTCCTCAGGGCTGGAGTTGCGGATGCAATGGAACTAGCACTGGGATTCAATTAGAGATTTTATAATGATGCTGGATCTGAGCTGTCAGATTGGATGCCTTGCAAAACCAAGGCATCTGTCATGTACCTGGTTGGAGGCTGAAGTGACAAGAAGGTTTCCCTTGTGGATCTGGTATGAACATGCACGAATACAGGGACAGTTGTGCCAGGCACAAAGTAGCAAGGATGACAGAGCTCTGGATGGTTGGTAGTTTACTTTGGAGCTGGTCCACATGGACATCGACCCAGGCAGCAGACTGGAGTCTCAGGAATGTCAGTGGAGGGAACTGTAGCAGGCAGATCATGCACTCTTGGTATGGTGGTGAAAGGTAGAATCCAGAGAGTAGATCTGAAAAGCAGGATTGCCAGGACCTTGTGCAGGTGAGTGTCCTTAGAATCAAAATTTACTTTGCTGGGTGGTAAACGGCCCAAGTTGACTTTAACTACTTGCTTACTGGGCACTTAAACCCCCTTCCTGCCCAGGCCAATATTCAGCTTTCAGCGCTGTCACGCTTGGAATGACAATTGCGCGGTCGTGCGACGTGGCTCCCAAACAAAATTGACGTCCTTTTTTTCCCCACAAATAGAGCTCTCTATTGGTGGTATTTGATCACCTCTGCGGTTTTTATTTTTTGCGCTATAAACAAATAGAGCGACGATTTTGAAAAAAACACAATATTTTTTACTTTTTGCTATAATAAATATCCCAAATTTATTTTTATTTTTTTTATATTTTTTTCCTCAGTTTAGTCCGATACGTATTCTTCTACATATTTTTGGTAAAAAAAAAAAAAAAATCGCAATAAGCGTTTATTGATTGGGTTGCGCAAAAGTTATAGCGTTTACAAAATAGGTTATAGTTTTATAGCATTTTTATTAATAATTTTTTTTTACTAGTAATGGCGGCGATCAGCGATTTTTATTATGACTGCGACATTATGGCGGACACATCGGACACTTTTGACACCATTGTCATTTTTACAGCGACCAGTGCTATAAAAATGCACTGGTTACTGTAAAAATGACACTGGCAGGGAAGGGGTTAACACTAGGGGGCAAGGAAGGGGTTAAATGTGTAACCTGGGAGTGATTACTACTGTGTGGGGGTGGGGACTGACTGGGGGAGGTGACCGATCTGTGTCCCTATGTACAAGGAACACAGCATCGGTCCCCTCTCCCTGACAGGACGTGGATCTCTGTGTTTACACACAGAGATCCACATCCTTGTCTGTGTACACGCCGATCGCGGGTACCTGGCGGACATCGCGGCCGCCAGGCACGCGCATCGGCATCTCAGTGATGCGCCGTGCGCCCCCCAGTGGCTGGAATAGCCGAGGACCTCTATTGACGGCCTCCCGGATTTATAGAGCCACCTTGAGGCCGTCATTTGAACATGGCCCAGGTCTCAGGTGGTTAAAAGAGAAGTATGTTTTTTTTTTGCAGATTGATACTTATTTAGGTGGATGCAGCACCAGACCGATGCTGCATCTGTCCCCCGAGCCACCGAATATCACCGATGGCTAGGTTCTTTCACCTCCCTGAGCGGAGATCTGCTGGCTGTCAGTCAGCAGCTCTCCTGCTCTGCTCCTCTACGCTCATTGGAGTGCTGAGCTGTGGAGGGGCGGGAGCGGCTGTCTCAGCAGTTCGCTTAGAGGCTGAGACTGCCATCAATCCAGGCAGCTGGCGGATCCAGACTTCCTAAGACGGGATGACACGCTGGACTGATTCCAGTGACGTCAGCAGAGAGCGGACTTCAGACCACTCCCTGCTGAAAACGGGTCACAGGAGTGCAAAACAAATTGTACTCCTGTGACCCATAGGAGAAACCCAGCCTAAAAAGCTCAGGCTGGACTTCTCCATTAAGTGCTTTACTCAATTGCTCTTCTCCTAAGCTCAGTGTAGCTGTTGTTTCTGCCTACTACCAGTTGGTGTCACTGGTAACTCTGGGAATAGCGTTAGAGTCCACAATAGGACTGGATTATTATTGTTTGTTTCCTTTGACCAACCACAGGTGAGCTGTATGCAGTCTGACCTATTAGGCCTGTATGAGACCTAATGTGTGCTTTGTGCTGAGGTCTGAAATGGAGCCAGAAGTGATTGTCAGAAGCTGTCCTGCCTGGTCAAGGGGGAACCTAAACAAAGATCAAAAACCAGGAGGAAGACTCCGCTGGAGGAAGAATCTGTGAAGAAGCTGGATGATAAAACCCAGACAGCTTCAGGTTGTCTTGATCAATTTTACAGATGTTTAAGAAAGCTTGTATCACTCACCCAACCTCCTCATATTATTTTAGGCAACTATTAAAGTATAGCCAAAGGCAAAACGTGTGCGTTTTTATTGCTCTCTGAGCCACCATTAGAAACATTCACCCATTCTTTTTGTCATGTTTATCATTAGCATTGAAAGTGAAAGTACAAGAAAATCCCAAACTTTGGGTTGTCCCCAGAAAATAGAAGGGGAAATCTTCCAATGGGGACAATAGTTCTGGTGACTTGGGGGTTCCCAAGGAATTCCTTTATTTTGCAGGACTTTCCTCTCACTTCCTGTTTTAGCTATGGAACAGGAAGTAAAGTTAAACCTCCCCAACGGGGCACAGATGGCAAAAAAATCTTACTTTGTCCAAAAAAAAAGAAAAAGAGGATTTTCCCATTGTGCTACTCTTTTTTATTAAAGGTATAAAAGTGAGCATAACCTGGCCCTTGTCTCACAACAGCTACAATTACTCCATAAGTAGCTCACCAAACTACCCCTAAATCTCCTTTCTCTTCTTTCTAGCAAAACTGCCATACAAGCTTAACTTCTTGGCCAAGCATGTGGACTTACATTAGTGCTTGTGTTCTCTGGATTGTGCAATAAACATAGTTCAGTATTTACAGTCTAGATGTATTGGGCATCACTGGATTCGCTTGAGCTATGTGCTCTGCTCATAGCACCATGTGAGTTAATATTTGTTTACTCGAAAATATAGAACACAGTAGTAACCACAAGTAGATATTGTGAGAAAAATCAAAGATATGGCTTGCAATGTACCTTATTTATCAAAATGTCTTTAATAGGAGCTAGCACTATTGTCTGAGAATAAACACTTGCAAATGTAATTTTTTTAAATTAAGTAACTGGTAACTGTTGGTTCACGAGATACCATGTACAAAGCAAACAATACAAGTTACAAGCAGAGCTGGAACCTAGCCTACATGCCTTAGGTTCACTTGTCTATTTAGGTCAATCTGTACTTTGCATATTCAGGGCAAAATAACAGGTTCCTTTGAAAGCTCGATCCCTTCTGTTTATTCGTCCTTTACATCTGCTGTGATGCTGCCCCTGGAACCACCAAAGCCAGGTGTAAAAATAAAGGATCATTCAGGTACAGCTGGGTTACACAGTCAGATCCTGATATCAGGGAGTAGGTTACAGCTGGTTATGATATCAATCTTATCAGACACCCCTTTCAAGTCTTCAAGGGCAAGCCGAATGTTGTAAGATGCGTTAATGATCCCATTTTGTGAGTTATTCAGCTGGCTGGTCAATGTCCGGATCTCACTGGTAGTTGTATGATAGACCTGTCGTATTGTGTTATTGACATCATGGTACAGCCGTGCATTACTTTCAAGAAGTTTTTGCTGTAATAACGTGCTGTAACGGCCTGGCTGCTGTATATTCACAAGCGGTTTTTCCTCCAAAGTAACAGGAGAGCTATCTCCCTCATTTCTGATGACCACCAGCGGAGGTAGCTCCTTTTCCAGCCTCGTGGAATGTATGTCATTTCTATCCTTAATACTGTCTTCTTCATCATCTGTCTCTGAAGCTTCTCCTTGGATTTTTACACCACAAGCAGCAGAGAGGGTACTCACTGGGACAGATGTCACATACATCTCTTCTTCATCATCAGTTTCAGAAGCTTCACCTTTAACAACAGTTTGGAATTCTGGAAAAGACATCTTGATGTGCTGAAATGGGCAGAGTAAAAAATAAAGAAATGTCATGTAAAAAAAAAAATAATAATATGCATACATACATTAGGCAAAAAAAGCCAGCAAATATCGGTTAAGGAGCGGGGACACGCGTCCTTAACAACCGATGACTCTTTCAGCTGTCAGTGGGGTTCCTCTGTTGACAGGTGAAGTGTAAATGAAGTCCTGGCAATTGGAGCCGTCGAAAAAAATATATTTATCAAAAACATTGCTCAGCTGCTGAAACAGAAAGATAAAAATAAACATTGTTTCTATTTGTATCTTTCTGTTTATTCATCTACAGATCAAAAGGATGAACTTCGATCTGCAGATGAAACTTTTTTTTTTATTTAACTGTTCCTCTGTTTAACCCCTTATTAACCCTTAACCACTTAAGCCCCGGACCATTTGGTAGCTAAAGGACCAGAGGTGATTTCAGAATTTTGCACTGCGCTGCTTTAACTGTAAATTGTGCAGACATGCAATGTTGTACCCAAACGAAATTTGCGTCCTTTTCTTCCCACAAACAGAGCTTTCTTTTAATGGTATTTGATTGCCTCTGCGATTTTTCTTTTTTGCGATATAAAAGTTATAGCGTCTACAAACTAGGGTACATTTTCTGGAATTTACACAGCTTTTAATTTATGACTGCCTATCTCAATTCTTGAGGTGCTAAAATGGCAGGGCAGTACAAAACCCCCCCAACTGACCCCATTTTAGAAAGTAGACACCCCAAGGAAATTGCTGAGAGGCCTGTTGAGCCCATTGAATATTTTTTTTTTTTTGTCCCAAGTGATTAAATAATGACAAAAAAAAAAAAAAAAAGTTGTCACTAAATGATATATTGCTCACACATGCCATGGTTATATGTGGAATTACACCCCAAAATACATTTTGCTGCTTCTCCTGAGTACGGGGATACCACATGTGTGGGACTTTTTAGGAGCCTAGCCGCGTACGGGACCCCGAAAACCAAGCACCGCCTTCAGGATTTCTAGGCACAAATTTTTGATTTCACTCCTCACTACCTATCACAGTTTCGAAGGCCAAAAAATTCCAAAATAGCACAAAACCCCCCCAAATGACCCCATTTTGGAAAGTAGACACCCCAAGCTATTTGCTGAGAGGCATGGTGAGTATTTTACAGCTCTCATTTGTTTTTGAAAATGAAGAAAAAATATTTTTTTTTTTTTTCAATTTTCAAAACTTTGTGACAAAAAGCGAGATCTGCAAAATACTCACAATACCTCTCAGCAAATAGCTTGGGATGTCTACTTTTCAAAATGGGGTCATTTGGGGGGGGTTTTGTGCCATCTGGGCATTCCATGGCCTCCGAAACTGTGATAGGCAGTGAGAAGTGAAATCAAAAATTTACACCCTTAGAAAGCCTGAAGGCGGTGCTTGGTTTTTGGGGTCCTGTACGCGGCTAGGCTCCCAAAAAGTCTCACACATGTGGTATCCCCGTACTCAGGAGAAGCAGCAGAATGTATTTTGGGGTGTAATTCCACATATGCCCATGCAATGTTTGAGCAATATATCATTTAGTGACAACTTTGTGCAAAAAAATAAAAAAATAAATTGTCTTTTTAATTCAATCTTATTTTATTATATTATATGCAAGAGAAAGACAGAAAAAGACACACTTCGTCTTAAACATTACAAACAGTGATAGGATACACCATCGACAGGTATCATGTATGGCAAAACAAAGCAGGGCTAAGTTACACATATAAGGATTGAGCACCTGTGTAGGAGGACCTCCGTGGGATTTTTGCAATATCAGTCCCTGTACAAGAATAAATGAGGTAAGGAAACCTTTATCTGTATTTCTGCAAAGGGGATCCTAGGTCCTCCGTATGCAACTTATCAGATGAGATTATACACAAATCTGTTTGGAGAATATGACGTAGGGTCACTCATTGGGTTATTGGCATTAAGTAGATCGAAGCCCTGGTACATTTTCTCATTGTATTCCTAGAGGTGTAATTAGATATAGAGAAAAGAAAAAAAGAATCAGGGTCAGGGGCAGATAGAAGGGGACAATTAGGTAGGGGACAGGAATCAGAATCCCAATCACTCCATCACGGTCCCACGGCGGACCCGTCCAGGTCACGTCCCGCCCAGGACACAAACTCAGAGGAGTATCGGAACACGGACCACGAAGTCCATGTGAGAGAGAACTGTTCACTTTTACCACTTTCCTCCGCCAGCAAGCGTTCCAGGTCTCTAATGTGGTCCACCTCAACAGCCCAATCTCCCAGGGAAGGCATGGTTGTCGATCTCCAATGACGGGGAATCACTATTCTGGCCGCCGCCAAGAAGTGTCGCAATACATCATTTCTGATGGATTTAAATGACCCCGGGATTATAGACAGGAGGGCCACCTCAGGTGAAGGCTGGATAGAGGTCGCCATCAGTTTGCAGTAAAGTGTGAAAATTCGCTGCCAGAACCTCCGCACAGGAGGGCACTCCCACCAGATGTGGAGCATGGTTCCCCGGGAGTCGAGACACCGCCAGCAGGCATCCGACACTTCCGGATTGAAGTGATGAATAGATGATGGACATCTGTACCATCTCGTTATTAGTTTAAACCCCTTCTCCTGGGTCTTAGTGGCTAGGGATAATTTGTGAGTGAGGATGAAACATTTTTGCCAGTCAATAGGGGAGATAGGGTGATGCAGATCTGTCTCCCAGGCCACCGTGTACGGTGGAAGGTCAGGGGAGTGGATATCGAGCAGAATGGAGTACAGTTGAGATACAACATGTGTTGGAGGCTCCACCTGCATGAGCAGTTCCTCGAATCTCGTCAGTTCAGCAAGAATGTCTGTAATAGACGGGAAAGTCCGGATGTAGGAGATAGTCTGTTGCCTCTGAAGCCACTGCATGGGGTGACGGGGGGTCGGACCGGCAGGGGTATCTGACCGTAAAGTGGGGTCTGCACGAAGGACCTGGGCAAGTCGTCTATGATCCTCCTTTCGCCATGGTCCGAATCTTGTTACAGACATAGCTGGTGGAAAGGCCGGTGTCCCAAAGAAGGGAGTCATAGGCCCCATGTGGTTTGACAAGCCCCTTCTGGACAACATGCGGTCCCAGATCCGAATCGTTTGACGGGTAAGGTCATTGAGAGGGCCTGAACCCCCCCGGACCGTGGGCAAGGTCCACGGGAGAGTGGAGAGTTCAATTGGGTTCATGTGGCCTTCTAATTGGACCCAAAGTTTGGTGGAAGAGTGGTGAAACCAGTCTAATATGCGGGCAAGCACCGCTGCTTTATGGTATAGGGAGGCAATTGGGGCTCCGGCCCCCCCCCCCCGAGCCTTTGGGAGAGACAGTGTTTCATACCGTATCCTTGGACGGGCCGCATTCCAAATAAATTTGGAAAACAGCTGGCGTATTTTCTTGAAGTACGAGTTGGGTATGTGAATAGGGATGGTCTGAAACAAATATAAGAACCTAGGGAGAACGTCCATTTTCAGGGCATTCACTCTACCCAGCCAAGAGAGCTGTTTGGACGCATAGTTGGTTAAATCTGCTTGGGTCCTAAGGAGTAGGGGGGCAAAATTCAGGGAAAAAAGTTGGGAAGCATCCGCCGGTATTTGAATTCCGAGATACCTTATGGAGGGGGAACCAGTTTTGAAGGAGAAAGTAGACGCTAGTCGTCGTAGGGCCGATGTGGGCAGAGATATGTTAAGGATTTCCGATTTATTGTAGTTAACCTTGAAGTTGCTAACTTCTCCAAATTTCTGAAACTCCTGCAATACCGAGGGCAAAGATGTGTGTGGATGTGTCACGAACAAGAGCAGATCATCTGCAAAAAGAGCGAGTTTCGTATGTGTGGGCCCGACTGTTATGCCGTGGATAGAGGGATTGTTACGTAGAGCAGTAGCCAAATGTTCCATAGTGAGAACATACAGGAGGGGGGATAGTGGGCATCCCTGTCGTGTCCCGTTGGATACAGAAAAGGCTGGAGAAAGCGAGCCATTCAGTCTAATCCTAGCATACGGAGAGGAGTAAAGGGACATTATTCTCGCCATCATATTAGTTCCCACACCTATTTGTTGCAGGGATAATCGAAGGAACTGCCAGTCGACTCGGTCGAATGCCTTCTCGGCATCGACTGTTAAGAGGCATAGTGGGATATCGTGGGACCGGGCATAGTTGGTTAGAAGAAGGGTCTTCAGGGTGTTATCTCTAGCCTCACGGCCACTCACAAAGCCGACCTGGTCTAAGTGTATTATCCCAGGCAACAACGGTTGTATTCTATTGGCTAGAATTTTAGCAAAGACTTTCAGATCGACCCCAATCAAAGAGATCGGCCTGTAGCTTGCACATAGAGTAGGGTCTTTGCCTGGCTTTGGGATGAGGGATATGTGGGCCTCAAGTGTTTGTGAGGGGAACAAGGAGCCCTCCGACAAAGAGTTGAACATCTTAGTTAGAAAAGGTGTGAGGAGGGCGGCAAAAAGTTTGTAAAACTTAGGAGTGAAGCCGTCTGGGCCCGGGCTCTTTCCACTCGGCGTACCCGCTATGGCTTTGGCAACCTCCTCTTCTGTGATTGAGACTTCCAGATCAGCGATGATGTCATCATCTAATGTGGGGAGCGCGGTTTCTGAGATATATGACACCTGGTCTTCCACCCTGGAAGAAGGGGAACCAGTCCCGTGAGTCTTAGATATATTGTACAGGGACTGGTAGAAGTCTCTGAATTCCTCTGCCATCTTAGTGGGTGAGGAGACCAATTCTCCCTGTGCCCCCCGAATATGAGGCACAAAGGTGGAAGTCGCTTTTGGGTGCAGGGCGCGAGCCAATGGCCTACCACATTTATCTCGAAACTTATATTGATGGAAAGCGAGCTTATCTGCATATGTGCGTGCAGAGGCTTCATAAAGCTCTCTGAGTTGTGATCGCGCCTTAGAAACGTCCGCCAGTGTTGTCACTGTCGGGGATCGCTTGTGTTCAGTTTCTAAGTTCCTAAGCTTTTGGTTTGCTGCCTCAATGGCGGCTGAGCGCTCCTTTTTAAGACGCGTACCCATTTGGATAAAGGCACCTCGTAGAACCGCCTTCAGTGCCTCCCACTGAAAGGGCAACGATGTCGTATCTGAAGCGTGGTCCGCAAAAAAATTAGATATTGTATCCGAAACCCTTTTCACACATTCTGGATTCGTAAGCAACGAATCGTTCAAGCGCCATGACCACTCCCTATTCGGAGTGGAGGGGAGCGAGAACGTCATATGTATAGGAGAGTGGTCAGACCAGACCATTGGGTCTATGGTGCAGTCCGGGGACCAGTCTAGACAGCTATGGTCACTCATTAGGTAGTCTATGCGACTATAGGTGTGATGGACATGGGAGAAGTGGGTATAGTTGCGGGCCGTGGGGTGCAACACCCTCCAAACATCCACTAGACGCAGATCGTAAAATGCCCGTTTTAGAGCCCTCAGTTTGGGGAAGGAGATACACGATCGCGAGGTGGAGGAATCTAAAAGTGGTTCAAGAGGGGTGTTAAAATCTCCCCCCAGTACGAGCTTACCCTCCATGAATCCCGACAGAACCCTCAAGTATTGTAACGCGGCCGATACTTGGTTAATATTAGGGAGGTAAATGTTGGCTACCGTAAATTTGGTACCCCATAACATGAATTTCACAAACACATACCTCCCCTGTGGGTCCGAGAGATGATCAAGTACCTCTATAGGGAGCGTCTTATGAAAAGCCACAGACACTCCCCTGGCTTTCTGGGTTGGGCTAGTGCTGTGGAACCACCTGTTGAAATATCTGCTGGAGCAGGAAGGGGTGGAGGCAGAGTGAAAATGTGTCTCCTGGAGAAGAAGCACATTGACCTGGCGTTTGTGCATTTGATACAGGATTTGTCCTCTTTTGGTGGCAATATTAAGCCCATTGACATTGTAGGAACAGAATTGTAGCCTAGGGCGAGAGATCACCGTGTGAGCCATGACGGAGCGACAGGGGGGGGAGGGTGAGGGGAGGTGAGAGAGAAATAAGGAAAGAAACAGAAAAGGGGGAAAACACAGCAGGGGAGGAAGAGAGGAGGTAGAGCGATGTGGGGAAGAGATTGAACAGAGAGAGCACCTGGGGAAGGTGGCTCAAAAATACTAAAGTGTGCGCAAAAACGTAACACTTCGTGAAATATCACGTAGTAGGCACGAACTGTGCCAATCCTATTTAGGGGGAGAGAACGGGATTAGAACAGCCGAGTTGTGTTCCCGACAACCTAGCAGGCATAAATAACATAACTGTAAAGTAACACACCCAATGACCGTGGTATTTAAAGCTTACCTGTCTAGTCACTAAAGAGCAATGTCAGATTAAATACCATTGGTACGCTTGAGTACAATAAACAATCAAAAATGACATAAAAAAGAAAAAAGAACATCAGTGAAGAACAAGGTGTATACAAACTGGTGGCAAGATAAAGGCACAGGTATTCCCGCGTAATCATGCGGGGGTAGGAAACATCAATTGCTACATTTATAGCAGCATTAACTATGATTGTCATCACGGCTCAGCTCAGATATCTGTGTAAACGCACAGAAGGTGTCAGTGCCAAGGTCAGCCAGTTTCAAGCCCCCAGGACATAAATGCCCAGAGCCCAAGGGAAGACCCGGAGGTCCCCGGACGAGCCAAAGGGCTATGTCCGGGAAACCCCAAGCCAACCCGCAGAGCCAGAGCCGTGAGAGAACATATCAACATCACTGGCCGCTTTTCCAGAACCCCATCAAGTACTACCGCACCAGCCGAGGGCAGCGAAGTGCTTTTCGAGCCATGTGAGACAACTAAACCGTCAGCAGCATTTAAATAGCAACGTTAGCAAGAGTCAGTGGGCTGAGAGTGCAAGTACACTGTGAAGAAATAACAAAACAGGGAAAACAGAAGGTGGACCTGGCCGGAGTCTCATAAAAGAGCTGTATCCACCTAGTAAGTAAAAGGACATAGCAGAAAGAACCATTTCAGGTCTCAGACGACAGAGTCCGGATCAGTCCTCTGGTGACGTGGCTCGCCGCTCTCTAGGACCAGAAGGTACCGATCTAGACTGAGGGCGTCCTCGACGTTGCAGAGGAGGGCCCGGTAGCCGCTGACGGTCATCTGGGGGGTCCAACCAGTTCGGGACGACAACAGGGTCCCGGCTCAGGAACAGGAAGAAGGCAGGAAGCTGGTCCGGGTCTGAGAGGACAAATTTGTGGTTATCTTCCTGGGTCACTTTGATGCTGAATGGGTGACCCCAAGTGTACGTGGCGCCTACTTGGCGAAGCAAGTCCAGCAGAGGGCGGACCATTCGCCGCATGTACAGCGTGTTGCGGGAAAGGTCCGGATAGAGGTGTATAGATGATCCGTGAAAGTCTAGTGGCCCCAGGCGCCAGGCCTTGCGCAAAATCTCCTCCTTTAGGGTATAGTAGTGCACCCGGCAGAGGACGTCACGAGGGCGGTCCCTGCGATCCCCTCCTATGCCTCCCACTCTATGTACTCTGTCCAATTCAATGGGAGATGTAACTTCCCTGCCCAGGACCTGGTTAAGGATAGCAATGACAGTGGGTTTGAGATCAGTACCTGAGGTCGCCTCCGGGACCCCCTGCAGCCGGATGTTGTTCCTGCGACTCCGGTTCTCACTATCTTCTATCCGGAGCTGGTGTTGCCTTAGACGGGAGAGATGAGCCGTAGATGCATTTTCAAGCGCCGTTATGCGGGCTGAGTGGTCTTCTTGGGTGGTGACCATAGCAGAAACCGTGACCTCAGACGCGGAGACCCGTTGTTTGAGGGCATTTAGTTCAACATGGAGAGAAGTTTCCATTTTGGAAGCCCAGGAATCAAAGTCAGCTCGGAAGGCAGACAGTATGGCAGTGGATGTGGCGCCTGGGGAAAGCGTCTCTGCTGAGACAGTGCCCTCGCCAAGGGCAGTGGGATCCATCAGAGGAGTCGGGTGTGTACCCGGGCCGGTCCCACTGGCAGAGGAAGCTGCTGCAGTCGGGGGAGGAGGTTGTGATCTGCCTGAGGCTCGGGTTGACGAAGGTTTATCCTTCCCTGTATGGGAGTCCTGCGATGTTGTGCGTAGCAGGTACCGTTGAATAGTACCTTGTTGCAGTTCAGCGGAGTCAGCAGAGGTAGAGCTGGAAGCCGCCATCAGCCGGTTGGGCGTGATTGGGTGGGAACGTAGCCTGCGGTCGTCGGGAGAGCACAGAGCTCAGCGGTGCATGTCTTCAGCCCTCCATCCTCAGCCACGCATCATCAAAGGTGGAACGGATGAGCAGAGGATGCGACCCGTGTTGCAAATGGGGATCAGTGCTTACTGTGATGTTACTGTCCTTTTGGAGTGCCTGTGCATGTGCTGCAGCACAGCGACACGGCAGTTTAGGCAGTACCGGTGGCCGAGGAGGGAGTGGATGGAGGTCAGTGGTAAGAGTTGAGAGTTAGCACTGAGTCCGGGTGGAGCAAGATGGCCGCTACACTTCTTGGCAGTGTGTGACTGGAGGAGTGTGGGGAGGGCGAGATGGATGAGGTATAGGCTCAGCTGCCCCGTAGGCCAGAATAGCCAGGATTTGATGTATAGGGTGAAGCAGGTTGAAGTGGGCAGGGGGGGGGACCCAGCAGCACTATGGTCGGGTGTAGCAAGATGGCCGCCCCTTAAGCCTATGGGATCAGGGCTCCCACCAGGTACTCCCGTCTGCCAGCCAGGGGGGGGGATTAGCCTAGGTCTAATGTCCTGTATTTCACCCCTGCCCCGCTTACCCTGTGTGGGATGGTCCTTCCTGCTGGATGCTGCGTTGGGTGTAGTGGGAGCAGCAAGATGGCCGCCGACTTCCAGAGGTAGGCCGGAGCCGCGGACTTTCCTAAGGCTGGCCGCCGCGGGTGTGTGAGGCCGAACGTTCCGGGATCTCTCAGGCAGCTAGCTCCATCCAGTGCAGGCACAGGTGTGGCCGAACCTCTCGCCGTAAACCCCGCCGACCGCGGCACTCCAGGCCGGAGGATGCAGATGTTATTGTAGGCCGCAAGATGGCTGTCAGGCTCCGGAGCCGACCACGGGCCAGGAAGAAGACCGAGGGGGCTCCTTACTGTACAGACACCCCCATCCAAGCCTGGATGGAGACGCAGGGTGTCCTGTGGGTATCCGTAGACCCCCTGGGAGGTGTTGGAGGCTTTGTGGGCCCCAAGATGGCGTTGGGCCCGAGCTGCATGGAACTGGCCTGGCAAGTTCTGGACGGCCGGCCCAAAGTCAAAAATGTACACCGGATTGCAGGTAGGAGACCCTCAGGAGCAATGGGGGTAGATTTGGAGTATCATCCAAGTAATATGTAGCGAGGATGGCTATGGATGGAAGGTATGGTTGCAGAGCTCAATGTCTGCACGTCTTCCTCAGTCGGCTCCCGGACACGCCCCCCATAAATTGTCTTTTTTCCGCAACTTGTGTCAACATATAAAATATTCCATGGACTCGAAATGCCTCTCAGTATATAGCTTGGGGTGTCTACTTTCCAAAATGGGGTCATTTGGGGGGGGGGGGGGGGTTTGAACTGTTCTGGCATTTTATACACAACATTAGGAAGCTTACATCCACTCTTCTAACCACTTTTTTTGCAAGAAAATTATGTTGAACCCCCAAACATTACAGGTCCTTCTCAAAAAATTAGCATATTGTGATAAAGTTCATTATTTTCTGTAATGTACTGATAAACATTAGACTTTCATATATTTTAGATTCATTACACACAACTGAAGTAGTTCAAGCCTTTTCTTGTTTTAATATTGATGATTTTGGCATACAGCTCATGACAACCCAAAAATCCTATCTCAAAAAATTAGCATATTTCATCCGACCAATAAAAGAAAAGTGTTTTTAATACAAAAAAAGTCAACCTTCAAATAATTATGTTCAGTTATGCACTCAATACTTGGTCGGGAATCCTTTTGCAGAAATGACTGCTTCAATGCGGCGTGGCATGGAGGCAACCAGCCTGTGGCACTGCTGAGGTGTTATGGAGGCCCAGGATGCTTCGATAGCGGCCTTAAGCTCATCCAGAGTGTTGGGTCTTGCGTCTCTCAACTTTCTCTTCCCAATATCCCACAGATTCTCTATGGGGTTCAGGTCAGGAGAGTTGGCAGGCCAATTGAGCACAGTAATACCATGGTCAGTAAACCATTTACCAGTGGTTTTGGCACTGTGAGCAGGTGCCAGGTCGTGCTGAAAAATGAAATCTTCATCTCCATAAAGCTTTTCAGCAGATGGAAGCATGAAGTGCTCCAAAATCTCCTGATAGCTAGCTGCATTGACCCTGCCCTTGATAAAACACAGTGGACCAACACCAGCAGCTGACATGGCACCCCAGACCATCACTGACTGTGGGTACTTGACACTGGACTTCAGGCATTTTGGCATTTCCCTCTCCCCAGTCTTCCTCCAGACTCTGGCACCTTGATTTCCGAATGACATGCAAAATTTGCTTTCATCCGAAAAAAGTACTTTGGACCACTGAGCAACAGTCCAGTGCTGCTTCTCTGTAGCCCAGGTCAGGCGCTTCTGCCGCTGTTTCTGGTTCAAAAGTGGCTTGACCTGGGGAATGCGGCACCTGTAGCCCATTTCCTGCACACGCCTGTTCACGGTGGCTCTGGATGTTTCTACTCCAGACTCAGTCCACTGCTTCCGCAGGTCCTCCAAGGTCTGGAATCGGTCCTTCTCCACAATCTTCTTCAGGGTCCGGTCACCTCTTCTCGTTGTGCAGCGTTTTCTGCCACACTTTTTCCTTCCCACAGACTTCCCACTGAGGTGCCTTGATACAGCACTCTGGGAACAGCCTATTCGTTCAGAAATTTCTTTCTGTGTCTTACCCTCTTGCTTGAGGGTGTCAATGATGGCCTTCTGGACAGCAGTCAGGTCGGCAGTCTTACCCATGATTGCGGTTTGGAGTAATGAACCAGGCTGGGAGTTTTTAAAAGCCTCAGGAATCTTTTGCAGGTGTTTAGAGTTAATTAGTTGATTCAGATGATTAGGTTAATAGCTCGTTTAGAGAACCTTTTCATGATATGCTAATTTTTTTGAGATAGGAATTTTGGGTTGTCATGAGCTGTATGCCAAAATCATCAATATTAAAACAAGAAAAGGCTTGAACTACTTCAGTTGTGTGTAATGAATCTAAAATATATGAAAGTCTAATGTTTATCAGTACATTACAGAAAATAATGAACTTTATCACAATATGCTAATTTTTTGAGAAGGACCTGTATATATATTTTTAAAGCAAAGGCCCTACAGATTAAAATGGTGGGTGTTGCATTTTTTTTTCTACACAGTATTTGCGCAGCGATTTTTCAAACGCATTTTTTGGGGAAAAAATACACTTTTTTTAATTTTAATGCACTAAAACACACTATATTGCCCAAATGTTTGATGAAATAAAAAAGATGATCTTAGGCCGAGTACATAGATACCAAACACGACATGCTTTAAAATTTCACACAAACGCACATTGGCGACAAACTACATACATTTTTAAAAGCCTTTACAGGTTACCCCGTTAGATTTACAGAGGAGGTCTACTGCTAAAATTACTGTGCCCTCGATCTGACCTTCGCAGTGATACCTCACATGCATGGTGCAATTGCTGTTTACATATGACGCCAGACCGACGCTTGCGTTCACAATTGGGCAAGAGCAGGGCAGGACAGGGGTGCTTTTTTTTTATTATTAATTTTGCTTTTTTATTTTATTTTTAAATTGTTCCTTCCATATTTTTTTTTATCATTTTTATTGTTATCTCAGGGAATGTAAATATCCCCTATGATAGCAATAGGTAGTGACAGGTACTCTTTTTTTGAAAAAAACTGGGGTCTTCTAGACCCTAGATCTTTCCTCTGCCCTCAAAGCATCTGACCACACCAAGATCGGTGTGATAAAATGCTTTCGCAATTTCCCAATGGCGCTTTTTATATCGGGGGGGGGGGGACATTCCATCCCACTGCTTGTAAAAGCAGTCCAGAGGCTAACGAGCCACTAGGATTGCTTTTACATGAAAGCCGGCCGCTGGCTGAAAAGAATGATACCAAGATGATACCTAAACCCGCAGGCATCATTCTGGTATAAACATTCAAAGTCCAGCAACATACCAGTACGTTGCTGGTCCTTGTTGGACATGTATTGTAATCTTTTTTTTCATGCAGCCTGTTGGCTGAACGAAAAAAAGAGATTGATCGGTGGGTATGCCCACCATTAGAATACCGCCCTTCATCCACCCACTTCCAATGATGGGCATACATGCACCATTTATATATGCCGAAGCATGGGGGCATCCTCCCGCAAAAAAGTTATGCCGCACACGCATGGTCGGACTTTTCCACGGGCAAGACACCGTCTGAATTTCGACCGTATGTACGCGGCATTAGGAGCAAAATCGCTCCTCCGCCCCTGCTGCCCCAATGCTTCGGCATATATGCTTTTTTTTTTTAACTGTGGTGGTGAAATCACCTCCTACAGCACTGGAGTCGCAGGGATCAGGCCTGTCTCTGCGAACGCTGCAGTTATGTGTGTTTTTGTTTTGTAAGTGACAGTGATCGATCGATACTGCACTTGGGTGGCCTGGGCTGGACGGAGGGGCAAAACGCAGGTGCTAGCAGGTATCTGGGCTGATCCCGCTAACACTGCGTTTTTTGGAACCCTAAACTGCTGGGGACGCTAGTATAGATCTGATCAGATCAGATATTGATCTGTTCAGATACTATACCACTAAGGGAGGTGTATGCTTCACGCGTGGGTGTTAGCGTTACTGGCACTAACCTGACGCTGCCTGGGGTGTGACTCAGACCCTCTCTGACGCTAAAACCTAATTGATATCACCCGCCGGGCGATCAGGGGGTTAAACCCTTATTGGGTTATATATACGGCGGGTGCCCTGACACTATAAAAAGCAAACTAACTAACCAGCGTCACCCGTAACACTTATATGGTGATCACTGGTGAAAGGGTTAACATGGGGCAATTAGGGGGTTAAAATCTTTATTAGATAATATATGGGGGTACCTGACGCTATAAAAACCTGCGGCGAACCTAAAAAAAATTACTGGCTACCGATCTGCATCACCGACACTAAGACAGCGATCAGAAAAACGATCGCTTAGCGACAGTGGTGATAGGGGGTGAAAGGGTTATCTGGGGGGTGATCAGGGGGTTAAACCTTTATTAGGGGGGGTTAGGGGGCTACACTGGACCTAAAACTAACTTTAGTGCCACTTTTACAGTCACAAATGTCACTGATTGCAGTGATCAGTAAATAAATGGTCACTGCAATCAGTGACACTGTGACTGGGGGGTGATCTGGGGGGGCCGATTTGTGTGCCTATGTGTCCTGGTGTCAGTGTAGTGTTTTGTGCACTGACCTGATGTCTCCTCTTGTACGGCGCTCGGTATATGTGAGCGCCGCATGAGAGATGACATCACTTCCTCCTGCTTCCTCTGCCTGTGTTTACATTACAGGACAGAGGAATGTGATTGTGCCTGTCGGTGCCATTCTGCCAACGTACATATACAGTGAGCGGTCGTTAAGTGGTTAATTTACTCTAATCAGCCTTAATTAAAGTGGTTGTAAAAGCAGAAGGTGTTTTATCTTAATGCATTTTATGCCCCCCTAATACTTACCTGAGCCCACCTCTGTCCAGTGATGTGCACGAGTGCCTCGGCCTCTCCCTCCTGATTGACTGAGACACAGCAGCAGTGCCATTGGCTCCGGCTGCCATCAATCAAAGTCAGTTAGCCAATCAGGAGAGGGGGGCGGGGCTCCGTGTCTGAATGGACAAACGGCGCTGTGGCTCGGCTCGGGTGCCCCCATAGCAAGCTGCTTGTTGTGGGGGCACTCGACAGGAGGGAGGGGCCAGGAGCACCGAAGAGGGACCCAAGAAGAGGAGGATCCGGGCTGCTCTGTGCAAAACCATTTCACAGAGCAGGTAAGTATAACATGTATGTTATTTTTAAAGAAAAAACAAAAAACATGAGACTTTAGTATTACTTTAACTCCTTTTTCTCCTTCTCCATTTAATTATCATTTTCTGCTGATTTTTTTTGTTTACATCTATTTTTAAACTATTAATAATTAAAACTTTTTTTTTTTGTTTGCTTTGTTCGCTAATATTTTTACACCTCTAATACATATTTACACATTTCACATTGAAAAAAAAAAGGATTTAATTTGTAAATAACTTTTCAATGCTTTGTACCATTGCAGACCGCTGAAGTGTAAACAAAAAACAGTTGCGGTCCGTATCGGTAATTGGAATCGACGAGTACTAAAAAAAACAAAAAACCACTATCGGTACATGTACAAAAAATTATATTGGCGCATCCCTAACAGTTACACTAAACAGTTTTTTTGAGATAAAAGTTTGGCATGAATAAATAATGATCATTTTAATCACAGCTGCCAATGTTAAGTGGTTTGTCTCATCCATGTAAATTGATACATTCTAGTGGGGAGCTTGTGCTGTCAAAAAGCAACAGACTTACTGGAACACCAAATGCAAATAGAAGAAAGCCTAAAAAGAAAACTAATGCAACCATCACATCTATGAATTGGTAATCTGCAATATAGGAAAAGTTTGCTTTTGGGTTTAATACTGCTTCAAACAAACATTTATCAATGTGTACATAAAACTCTGTACCATGGAATATCCCCTCCTTTATACACTGACTACAGGGCAGGGAGAAGAATACACTTTACAATGACACACACAGAAAACTCTCCTCACCTCCCAGTGCAGGTGACACCGACACACAACTTCTCAGTTAAATCTTTCCCTGCTCTGGATAATAAGTGTCAAGTGACCGGAAGTGGGGCACATCTACACTCTACACAGGAAACACTGCGATGACACAACATGCACAGTTACGCTTCTCTCATTGACATACACCAGCCCCGGAGTGCTAGGGAAAGTCAGAAACAATTGTTACCGGAAGCGGGGAATCACATGACGGGGGAGTGCCGGAAGTGGGGCAAAGCTTCAGAAAGGTTTTTGCCGGAAGTGGAGCAAAGCTTCAGAAAGGCTATGCCGGAAGTGGGGAACCCAATTACCAGGAAGACGTCAGAAGTGTAGAGTGTACAGCGGATATTTATGATAATTCTTAATTATTGTAGCTCTGATGCTCAGTAGTTGTATTAGCAGTGAGCTGTGTTTTGGTATAATAGATGGCTGGTGTTAGAAGAAGGTATTAGTGGAGCCCTAGGACAGCTGTGTGCCATATGTGACTGAAGGAGGATTGCAGTGCCATGATATAGGAGGATGATGTGACCAGTTACTGACTGATTCTCCCAGCACAGCAGGTGTAGAGACCTCCGAGGAGCCCAGCTATGGCTGATGAGACCTTGTTTGCACTGTTACATATGGAGATGATCTCCCATGCACAGAAAAGTGCAGGACACGATGAAGAGGTACGATACAATCTGATTGCTCATGTCATTATACACCGATCAGCCATAATATTATGATCACCCACCTAGTATTGAGTAGGTCCCACTTGGTCACCAAAATAGCCCTGATCTGTCCTGGCATGGACACCGCTAGACCTCTGGAAGTATGCTGTCGTGTCTGGCACCAAACCGTCACCAGCACGCAAACATTTATTATATTGCAGCTTACCATTTCTTAGATGTGGTGGCTGCATTCATTTTCTTTTTTACACTTTCTTTCCTTTATTACACCTGGTGATCCAGCCAGTAAGTCTGTTGTTTTTGAACAGAACAACCTGTCTTGCAGATGTAGCAGTTGGAGGGGCATTTACCACTGGCATGGGGTGCCTAGAATGATCAGCTTTTATTTATGTAAAATAGAGGTGCATCGCATGGAAATTTTGGTGTGGAACCGAAAATGCAAGATGCAATTGGCCGAAAACCGAAACCAAAAATGACAGTTTAAAAAAAAAATATATATTTTTTTTAAATATATAATTGTATTATATTCAACTTTTTAAATGATATCCAATTTAAATGAATATAAATATTATTGTTGGCCATTATCAGCACTTTAGTGCAAGAAACGCTTAAGAAAAATGCATCCCTTTAATGTGAAAGTCCATGCTAAAACTAAAATCCCTATATCTGTAGACACCCACGATCTAACACTATCCTATCTAGCCCTGTAAAGAAAAAAAATCAGTATACATACCTTTTCTGCAGGCGATTCGACCCGATCTCCAGCGGCAGAAGCTCTGATCCCACACTGAGCTGTCGGCTGCGGTTTTGCTGTAGAGGCGAGTACAGAGGACACAGTCGACAACGGAAGCCCCATAGTAAGTCTATGGGTGACGACACTTCCCATTCATTTCACAGCTGTTGTCAGCCGTGTCTTCTGCAGAGCTTCTGCCACTGGAGACCGAGTCAAATCGCCTTCAAAAAAGGTATATATACTGATTTCTTCTTTACAGGCCTAGATAGGTTAGTGTTAGATCGTGGGTGTCTATAGATGTAGAGATTTTAGTTTTAGCATGGACTTCCACTTTAAATTCTATGTAGGTCTTCACACTGGTCCGTTGCGCTTCCGTTGTGGTGGTAAAAATCTTGCTTGCTGCATTTTTGGTCAGTTAAATGAACCGCAGCAGATACGCACCTCCCCGTTGAAATGCATTGAAAACGCAGCAAGAACGCATCAATAACACACCTGTGTTACGGTTTTGATGCGTTTTTTGAGTTGCATGACCTATGAAAAACACACCATAAGCACAGTAAAATTGCAGAAAAATCGCGTGCGTATTTAGCGCCGTTATCGCCACCTTTTTTCTTTATCGGCAAAATGCCGAAAACACAATTTTCACCCGCCGAAATTTCAGTGCATCTCTAATGTATGAAGACAGAAAAGGGTCGGGACTTTGTATGAAGCATGCGGATTGAGAGCCAAACAGCTAGTAAATCAAATAATGTAAAATTTATTAAATATTATACAGTAAAATACATAGGACATCATGGTACATATTCCATCATCCAACATGATTAGTTAGTTCATTGGCATTTGTTCATGAGTAAATTGAGTAAAACAATAAAAACATGAGGTAAAACTGCATGATAAATATGATTTGGCATCTGAAGCGTGACGCGTTTCGCGGCTTTCATGCTGCTCATCAGGAGCTGATTATTAATGGATGTCTACAATACAAGAACATAGTATCAATTGATAGGTTAGGCTTATATAGAGGGGGGAGAGAAATATGCACTTGAATCTACAGCCCATACTCACAGGTCGGGTGATGGCATGGGTGCGGCAGGGGGCATGTAGGCGGCCGGGGACACAGTTTGGCACGGGAGCTGAGGCGGCATGACAGGTGGCGCAGCAAGGAGGAAGTCATCCTTGTGTAAGCTGAGTATGTGATCTTCACCAGATCAGATCACCTGAAAATGAAAGTGAAGTGCAAAGAAATGGTGTGTTAAATTGCTGAGAGGTGATGAGCCCTACGTTCAGCAGTGAAAAGATGAAAAATGGATGTGGATGAGCAGGGATAATAATGAACAGAAAAGCATAGCTGAAATATCTGATGGTGTAGCTATGTTGAAAGCAATAAAGTGCTCCAACTTTGAGAACGCTATCAATGAAAAGTGAGAGGGATGAAACATGAAAGAAGGGTAAATGTGTGACGGTGAGCTTGTTGAGGGCAATGAGGATGCTCCAACATAGAAACACCATCGTGAGGGGATTAAGAGAAAGGGGGGGGGGGGGAAGGAAAGGAAAGGGCAAGGAAAAGGAAAGAAAGAAGGGAAGGAAAAGGAAAGGAAAGGAAAGGCAACGCCTGGGGTGTATGATAGTGAAGCTGTGCTGGAGACATGGAAAAACTCCAACATTGTGAGCGCTATCATTGATATGTGATAGTGAAGCTGTGTTGCAAACAATAAAAAATGCTCCAACAAAAGGGACACTGTCATAGTGAATAGAGGGGACTGAGTGCCAACAAGAATGTGCGTGAAAGGAAATGAGAAGGGAGAAGGACAGGAAAGAGTGTGTGGTAATGAATTTACCTGAATGGAAGGAGTTGAGGGTGCATTTTGCCTAATGCGAGATGTTTCTGGTTCCTCAACCCCTGACTGTGTGTTGGTGCCTTTGTCCGGGGAGAGATGACTGCCTCGTTGCGAACACCCTGTTGCCGCCAACGTCACGCTGGCAAGTATGGGGGAGGAGAGGCGCCATCTCCCAGGCAGCAAGCTGCCGGCGAGTGGCGCCAAAAAACTCGCTCCCCCTTATTGACCGCCAGATGGAGAACTCGGCGCTCATGTGATGACGTCGACCTGGGTGGACGCCAGACATGACGTGCCGGATGCGAAGCGCCGATGCGCAGCTGGGCGACCGCCCCGTCCCCCATGGGAAGGGGAGGGGCCCCCGCTGCGCATCGCAGCTCCCAATGTCAGAAAGGGCCCCAACTCACACCACTAGGCCCACCACGTCACGCCCCGAACAGCACCGGACCCGTGAGCTGGGGTGTCCACACAGATCACATTTTGTTTAAAGAATATCAAAACAAAGAACATTATCTTAACTTGGCCTACAGTATGGTAGGGGAAGAAAACTATTTCTGACACTGGGGTGTTGTGTCAGAATGCTCAGAGAAACCCATCCAAAGCTGTGTGGCAGGGGTAGGAGGAAAGGGAAACGCAGCTGGCACATTGGGTCTTGTGTCAGCTGGATGCTATTCAAAAACGCATGCTTCCATCCCTAATTGGATTCAATGGAAAAAAGAAAAAGTTTTGGGACTTTAAATGAGGCCTGAGACAATGAAGTCACTAGTTCTCCATCCCTATCAGTACGAAGACAGAAAAGGGTCGGGACTCTAATGTATAACCTTTTTCCCAAAAGGAACAAAACTGTTTGCTGTAACTTCTTATAAAGTGTTAGCTGGTGTTTGACTTCAGTTTGCTTGTGTATCTAAATCTACTAGTACATCTAAAAATCCCCTCCCCCAGAATGACAATACTCCTGTCCAACGATGCTCCTGTGCTCCTTCTTCCAGAGTGGGGGCACTCTAATACAGGAGATGCGCTACTGAACATATCACCAGGTGAAAACAGTGGGGAAAAGCCAAAAAAAAAAAGAAGCAATGCAGCCACCACATCTAAGGATTGGTAAGCTGCCCAACACCCAAGCATTTCTCTACCAAGATCTGGGAAGGGGTGCTTTTTTTAATTATTAACAGATAAGTGTTGTACGTTGAATGCACGAGATAAGGTGCATAACTTCATGTACCTCATTTATACCTATCTGGTGAAAGAAAAAAAGCCTTTTACCCCTAAGATCTTGTGAGATTTGGTAAAATTATGTGAAACCTTGGGTGAGAAGGGCTTTTTTTTTTTTTTTTAACAGATAAATGTAATATACTGTGTTTCCCCAAAAATAAGACCAACGATGAAAATAAGACCTAGCGCTATTTTCCAGGAGGGCTGCAGTATAAGCCCTACCCCAAAAATAGTTTGAGGTGCTTGTGTACTCCTATAATCCTCTTTGTTACGGCAGTGTGCTGTGTGTCTCTGTGATCTAGCGGTGGTACAGAGCAGCGCTCAGCAAATTTCCCTGCTGGTCTCCTCCCGGCTGTCAGCAGGGGATCTCGGGCCCCCCCCCTCCCCTCTGCAGATCTTCAGCGGGTCACAGAAGGTATGGTAGTCTCAGTGCAGATACATACTGTATGCGGTACGGATACACCTGCCTCCACAAGGTATTTACAGATCTTTTTTTCTTCCCATGCTGGTGTGCTGTCTTCCCTGTTCTGAGCAATGGGGGGGGGGGGGGTGGGGGAGAGCAGAGCTGAGGTGTTTGGGACCATTGGATTGCAGGGGCACACACATTGTGTATTGTGTGCTACTATAACAGAGAGGATTTTGGCAATTTAACTTTGTTCAAACTGGGGATTCCTGACAGGCAGAGAGGGATAGAAGACAGCACGTTATATGGTAAGACCTACCCCTAAAATAAGCCCTACTGGGTCTTTTATTGCCAAAATTAATATAAGCCCTGGGCTTATTTTTGGGGAAACATGGGTAGTATGGCACCTGCACAAGATGAGGCACAAACTTCACCAGAAGGAGGTTAGTATCTACTACTATTGTTATTAGTTTTAGGAAATACACAATGCATTCTCTTGATGTAGTTTATTGGAAAGGGGGGGGGGGGGCATTTAAAAGCATCCCTTCATTTGAATGGGCTACCAATTGAGGAGAATACACTGAAAAATGTGCGGCTATTATATTTTGCAAAGCAGTAGACAATGTGCGGTAGTGCTTTACTATGGGTTGCAGAGTAGTACAGGTGCGTCGGGTTGCCATTCAGTATGAATGGCACCACAGCACACCAATGTGCATAACGTGCATTGCCGCAACACAATAGTGTAAATTGGCCCTTTGGTCTCATTATTCACTGCGTCCCCATTGAGCTGATTTCCCCTCACTCAGACAGAACAGGATGTGAGGGGGAATATCCCCGTTTCTTATCTATTTGGTGGTTATCAGAACAGTTGGTAAAGGTAAATCACCCCAATAGATTTGTAGAGAATCTCTGTCTTGGTTTTACTGATGTTTCCCTCGATTTCTGTCCAGGTAATGCATATCAGGCAGGGCAGGAAATAAATCTTCCGGACAGGGACACCAACCTTATTCAGAAGCTCCCAACATCATCCAAAGCTAAAGAAAAGTTTTGGCTTGTGTTGGGCTTTCATTTTATTTGTGTCATAAAACTGATGACATCAGCTTTGTAGTGTTTATAGTGAGACATTATAACCATAAATTCTTCCTGGAGAGTGGATACTGGACAAATTGTGCACAGATTGACTAATGCTTTCAAGGTATTTATTCTTGTCCTTTTGGATTTGGTGCATTATTCTTTCCTATTGTTAAAAAATGTTGCTATTTTTAAACTATGTCGTGCTTACAGTATCAAGGCAAACACATAAGGATCTTGGAAGGTATGGGTTTCCGTGTTGGCCAAGGACTTATTGAAAGGCAAGTGTAAAATCGTATCTCTCCCTCTTTTGTTTTGTATCAATTTTATCTATAGTTTGTCTTCTTTTTTTTTTTTTTTTTTAACAAATCAGCATTACAATATATTCAGCAGTCGACATTCAAGTATTTCGTAGGTACAGTGTCAGTCTGAGATATTAATTTCCAGATTATAACATTTTACAAATCCATGACACCTTCTCCCTAACATTCCTCAACCGGTGAATTCCAAGTATATTCCCGTCTAAAGCCCGCCCTCGAGTTCAGTAGGGTATACAATCGCTTTCCCCATGAGAAACTATCAGGTACATAACAGCAAGTTTGTGCTATTAAATTTAATCCACATTTGGCAGGATCGGGCGGTGCCCAGTGTGGAGAGGGGGGGGGCAACTGACCCCCAGGCCGAGCAGGGGGGGGGGGATCCATCACTCTGTCCCCCTCCTCACTGGTGCGCGCCCACCCAAGCTTACCAGACCTTGTCGAATTTAGCAGGGCACTGCCTACTCTCGTATGTGAGTTTGTAAAGGGGTAGCACTGAATCCACCGCCTTTTCCAGGAGTTAAGGGTGGGGGGTTCAACCGACTTCCAATGCAGCATTATCTCCCTCCTAGCATAGAACAGCAAAAATGTAATGCAGAGATTGGTGTATCTGTCCCCCTCCACCACACCTAAGTAGCTCAGGGGGAGTACCAAGGGGTCAAACGGGACCCTAGTTCCCCTATGTCACTGAGCATCTCAGCTACCCCCTCCCAATATGTTCTGAGCCTTGGGCAATCCCAAACCATATGCCAGAATGTCCCTTCCTTGGTCCTACATCTGGGACAGTTCGGGTCTAGATGTGGGTATATTCTGGCCAGTCTGTGGGGGGTGAAGTAGGCCCTATGTAAGAATTTGAGCTGAATGAACCTGTCTTTGGCTGCTACCATGTTTCTTTGTGTTTTTAAATAGTCTTCAGCCTAGAACTTCTTTATAGTGACCCTGTCAGCACACAAACCCTTGTATGCAAAACATACCTGCAGATAATAACCTTTCTGGCACCCTGTTTTCTTGAAAAGCAGTTGTTTTCCTGCTCACCATCCTCTCCACCTGATCAGATGGGTTGAATACCTGTTTTCCCCTCTGTTGGCTGTGGTTCCTCCTGCAGGCTCATACATCCTGTGATGTCATACAAGTCAGTGGGAGAAACCATAGTGAGCAGTGGGGAAGCAACTTATTCACACACTCCAGGATGTTTATTTGGAGTTCAGATTTAACAAGCATGATGCACTAAAATAAAATGGGAGAATCAAATATTCAGTTTGGTGGATAACTGCAATTCCCAGCATTATTCACTGACAGCTGTGTGTGTGGGTTTTTTTTTTTTTTTTTTTATATATAATTTTTGCATCTGGATGTCTTCTATAACACTATGGAAGTCCATGGAGACTTTAATGGCTAAAAAAAAAAAAAACTTAACATGTATTTTTTTATTTTGTTTATCATCATATATTTTTCTTATTCTTCTAGATTAACAAAGGAAAGCCCTTCATTCAAGGATGACCTGGATGTTGTGAAGTTCGTTTGTAAGGATTTCTGGACAATCATTTTCAAGAAGCAGATTGATAATCTGAGAACAAATCACCAGGTATGAGATATTTGGGCACATCAAGGTTCCTCTTGATGAAGTCGCAATAGCGACAAAGGGTGGAGCTACAGTGTGGGTAGAAGTACCCAGAGTCTAGGAGTTCCCGGTACACATAGTGAGCCGACTTTAATTCCTGTGTTCACAGTGCTTTTAGATTACTGGGGGCTGGACTGGATTTATTTATTTATGCCTGCTTTTATTTACTTGTTACTTGTGAGTATAATGGTTGTTATAAAAAATGACTTTACAAAAATGTATTACACTATGTGAGTATTTCCTTTCTGTGGACAAATCATTCTCCTTTGGAGACTGGAACAGCCATCTATATAGGCAGGGAAGGCCTCCTTAAAAAGGGGGATTGAGTCTGATTTCACCCTATTGAGGAGGGGAGACACTGCAGTCTTGAGTCCGAAGCAGCCATCCATGCTAATAGAAGAGGATTCCTTGTGAGACCGCTTAAGAGAAGTGCGGGATTAAAAAAAACAAAAAAAACAAACATTCATGCTCACCTATGTGGCTACAGCAGCGATCCAATGCTGCAGGAAGCCCCCGCCGGCTCTAACACTAAGAACTGAGTGATCACATGACCACTGATTGTTCAGTTCTCTGTCTTTGATGAACATGGAGCAGGTCAGTCACCGGCTCTCTGCTCTGCCCCTCCAACGCTCACCAGAGCACTTGGCTGTGTAGGGCACAGGAGAAGCTGGCTCCCGCTCTCAGAGGCTTGCTGAGAGTCTGAGCCAGCTGTCAGTCAGACAGCTGGGATAAACCCAACATGTGACGTTAGCTGACAGCTTTAGCCAGCAGATTTTTTTTTTTTTGTCTTGGATAGAGTATGGAAGGGGTAAAGCCCTTATCCGTTTTTATTTTGCTGTCTTTGTCCTGTTGGGAAAAATGATCTTCACTACCTGTCTCAGAGACACAACAGGAAGTGAAAATGGGTGTCCTCATTGGAAGAGTTCCCCTCACCTTTTATTCAGTTTTTGTTTGATGGACAGTAGTGGTCACCAGGAAAAGAAGAGCGGGTGAATCTACCTAGAAGGGACACAGATAGCAAAAATCATTTGGCGTGGGTTCTTACACTTCCCCACTCTATCCAAAAAAAGCTATACATACACTTTAAGGCATTTTTTTTGTATTTGAATGCTGTTCCTTGTAAATCTTCATATCTGTTTACTTTATTCTTCTTTTCTAAAATATTGAGAACATAATGTCCCTTTTTTATTTCTGTAGGGTACTTATGTTTTACAAGACAACCGATTTCTGCTCCTGACACAGCTTTCCTGCACTAAGCAATACCTAGAGGAAGCACCGAAGGTATATGACCTTGCCCCCTTCTCTGACAGTGGTCCAACAACCTAGCTAATAGGGAGACAGCTCCTTGATAACTCTTGCTCAAGCACTTGCACCAGGCAAGCAGTGGCGGGAGGGATGTTGTGAAGTTGGGAATACCCTATCCAACCTCGTATCAAGTCTTACAAAGATAGTAGGAACATGAGACTTCATGGTTTGTTTTTGTTTGTTTTTTTTGTCCCCTGGTGGAGAAAACACTGAAAACAAATTAAGTTAGACATAATCTTTAACTAATTATCTCATTATTAAAGGGGGCTGTAAAGGTTTGTTTTAAAAAAATAAATAAAAAATAACAAACATGTTATACATGCCTGCTCTGTGCAAGGGGTTTGGACAGAGCAGCCCCGGTCCTCCTCTTCTGGGGTCCCCACCGTCACTCCTAGCTCCACCAGTGCCCCCACAGAAAGCCACTTTTCCTCCCGAGTCCCCTTGCTGTGTTTATTAACACAGACAGCAGGACTCGGGCCCCCCCCCCCCCTGTCACTGAATTTGATTAACAGCAGCCGGTGCCAACGGCTCCTACTGCTATCAATCTATCCAATGAGGAGAGAGACAGCAGCTGAAACCACTGGGCTTGTGCACATAGCTGGATCGGATCAGGCTCAGATAAGAAAAAGGAGGGTCTGGGGGGCAGCTGCAGCAAAAAAGGTTTTTCACCTTAATGAATGAAGGTGAAATACCTTGAGACCTTACAATCACTTTAATGATATTAAAAAAAACCTTTGTTCCTCCTTATTGTCTTTCAGTTTCTGGCTTATACTTGTGGACTCATAAAAGGAGGCCTCTCCAACGTGGGGATCAACTGTACAGTATCTGCAGAAGTTCCTATAATGCCTACCTGTGAGTTCTTATGTGTTTTTGTTTTTTAGCCTTTAGAAAAAAATAATAATAATCTGCTGGCATATTTACAGGATTATTTGCCTACAGTGTGCTTAGTGCAGTGACCCATAGAAACTAATCTGATTTTAAGTTTCTGTAGTCAGACCATTAAAAAAGTAGATTTAGTTTGGTTGTTGTGGGTTGCAGCTACTTTGTGCCTCATTACACCGTAAAAGCACTAGATATCTGTGATTGAATGAAGAGATTGTGTAGGGTTTTAGTCAGGGAATATGTAATATTGTATATCAATGTTTTTTGTTCACCAATTGCAGCTGCCGTTTAACCTACAACTGCAAGCTTTCTGACCAGTATTTTGCTGCTATGTTGTGAATAGGCTATGAAAAGTGGTTAAACGTCTATTTGGGTTTTTTCACAATTTACACATAGCTGAATAATTCAGAGGCTGTACACACTCCCTTCTTTCTTGCTAGGTGATGTGGACCCTAGCCTTAAATGTAGAGCTAGCCTAAGCCCAGCCCACTACTTAAAAGTGAACGTATCCTTGCTGCAAGTATATTAAACTCCCACAATAACCCTATAGCAGGCACAAAAATGTGCTTGTACATACCGGTACCTTTTTTATATGCTCTGAAAAACATGCTCGTACATCCTACAATTTCCTATGGCCTAAGCAGGTGTGCAATGCTGAATCCCACATGTAGCAATGCACTTCATCAATTAAGAAAGTCACTCAGAAAAAAGGAACTGATTATCACTGTTTAAAATGGGCATGGGAAGTAAGGTTTTTAGTGTTAAATAAGCCAGTCTAAGTAACTTGGCAACACAGACAAAAAAGGGAAAGTGTCTCTAAGTGTAATGTGTTAAAAGCTACAAAGGGGCCACTCACATGTAAACGGCCATAACAGGCTCATCAATTTAGTGGGCCGCAGCTGAAAAGTCCACGAACAAGCTTGGCATCAACCGCAATGGAGGTGAAGAACGCTGGCCACTGCTTTTTGGAGCATGCACAGTGCCACCTCCGGCCGTGCTCCGAAAGCATTGCACATCCCGATTATGCATGTGGACTTTTAAAGGACTATTTTTTTCATAATTCTCTGTGATTGATGCATGTGCTACATCTCTAAAATCTTTTTTCTCTTATCGTCCATGGACTGACACAGCTGGATACTGTAAACGTGTGGGTATATGTCCCTGCTCGCAGGAGAAGATCTAGGCAGAATGTTAGATGTTAAAACATTCTAGAACAAACCAGAGCTGAACAGCCCCGCCCAGGGGGGCGGTCCCTCCGGACATTACCCTCCCACCTGCAGCTAGCAGACCTCAGTTTTTGTTTTTTCTGCCTAGCAGAAGGAGAAGACGTGGCTCTCTCAGGAGCCAGTCTCCTGGAAGATTTTACTTTTAAATTTTATTCCTTTGGGAATTTTATTATTTTATTTTTGAGACCTTCAATCAACTGTCGGCTGGGCAACAGGTTGGGTACACTAGTATCATCGTAGTCTTCCCTGTCCGACCATCGAGCATGCTGATCCTAGCCTTGTGTGCGTGAGACTCAGTTCACGACATACCCCAAGACTCCAGGGGTGGCCGGGTTGCTTTCATGCTCCCGCGGTCCTCTCAAGATTGAACAGTACTTGACTGACTGTATCTCTCGCGGTGGACCGGGCCGACAGCTACGCAGTACGACTCTGTGATAGGTCTGTCTGAAACAAGCCAGTGGGTCCCTGAAAGGGACGGGTAAGTAGTCTCTCCTACTGCAGGTGAGTACATGCTGGCTGTGTTTCTGTGTGTGGGGGTTTCTCCCTGTCTCCCCCCTGTTATGCTGCTCTCTGCACCCTGTACTGGTGCTGTGCTGTGGGGTGCTTGGGGGTCACTCTGGCCTGGCTGGGCGCTCATGTCTGCAGTTTTTTCTGGTGTGTGAGGTGATTATTGCGTGCGCCATTGGCGCGCATTAGAGCTTTGAATTTCGCGCTCGGTGGCCATCTTGGCGTTCAGTGGCGCAGTTATAGCTGCGGCAGGCGGCCATTTTCTTGTGGCCGCCGCGCATTTATTTCTGGCGGCGGCGCAAATCCCCTCACAATCTCCTCACAGACTGAGCGGTCCTTAAGGGTTGGTGGGTCCTCCCGGGTATCCCCTCCTCAGCGTAGCCAGTGGGTGGACTGTATATTCACTGTATAGTGTATAAGGTCTCAGAGGGTGGCGTTATGGAGTCTGATACACCTGCTCTCCACACTTGCCTGGGGCAACTGGCAGTGCTGCACAGTTAAACATGTTCATATGTTTCCTGCACCTGCGGTCCTTATGGACCAGTTGTCAGCAGTCCTGGAATAATTCCTGTCAGAATGGAAGCGGTGTGCGAGCAAAAGGAGCTATAAGCCCCCTCCCCCCACAAAAAATAGGATTTTTAAAACAGCTTACCTGTAAAATCCTTTTCTTGGAGTACATCACGGGACACAGAGCGGCATAGTCATTACTATGTGGGTTATATAGAATTACCTTCAGGTGCTGGCACTGGCAACTTCCAAAACAGAAAGTACCCTCCCCTATATAAGCCCCTCCCATCCGGGAGTACCTCAGTTTTGTAGCAAAGCAATACGTGTCCCCAAAAGAGGGGTGGGAGCTCTGTGTCCCGTGATGTACTCCAAGAAAAGGATTTTACAGGTAAGCTGTTTTAAAAATCCTATTTTCTTGTTCATACATCACGGGACACAGAGCGGCATAGTCATTACTATGTGGGACGTCCCAAAGCAATGCCAAATGAGGGGGGGGATACACCATACATAAGCTGGGCGCCATCAGGCATGAGGATCTTTTGCGGCCTGCAACACACTGCGCCCAAAAGGCGACATCCTCCTGACTTCTAACGTCCACCTGGTAGGACCTAGTAAACGTGTGTACTGAAGACCATGTTGCGGCCTTACAAATTTGAGCCAGGGAGGCCTGGTGATGCACTGCCCATGAAGTTCCAACTGCTCTCATGGAGTGCGCCCTAACTTTGAACGGAGGCGGTCTACTTCTCAAGCCATAGGCTTGTATTATGACCTGTCGAATCCACTTGGCTAAAGTAGATTTTGATGCTGCCTGACCCTTTCTGGGGCCTTCCGGCAGAACAAACCAAGAATCCGTTCTACGAATCTGAGCAGTGGCTTTTAGATAAGTTTTAACTGCTCTTACTACATCCAAAGAATGCAATAACTTTTCCTCTACCGAGCTTGGTTTGGGGAAAAAAGAAGGAAGAACCACATCCTGGTTCAAGTGAAACCTCGATACCACCTTAGGAAGAAAGGCTGGGTGAGGGCGTAATACTACTCTGTCCTTATGAATAACCAGATATGGCTCCTTACAGGACATGGCGGCTAATTCCGACACTCTTCTAGCCGAGCATATGGCTACTAAAAATATCAATTTTCTGGTGAGTAGAACCAAGGAAATGTGCCGCAAAGGTTCAAACGGCTGCTTCTGCAGAACCGACAGAACCAAATTTAGATCCCATGGGCATATGGGAGCTTTAATCGGTGGAATAATACGAGTCACCCCTTGCATAAAGGATTTGACAAGTGAATGCATAGCCAGGGGCCTTTGAAATAGTATTGATAAGGCCGAAACCTGGCCCTTGATAGTACTTAAGGCAAACTTCCTGTCTACAGCCCACTGTAGGAAGTCCAGAATTCTGCCTATAACGTACTTACTTGGATGCCATTTTCTGGCCTCGCACCAAGTGATGTACGCCTTCCAAACTCTATAGTAGATCTGCCTGGATACAGGCTTCCTGGCATTGATTATAGTTGATACCACAGAGTTAGAGAGACCTCTCTTCTTTAGGATGTGGGATTCAATAGCCAGGCCGTTAAACTTAGAGTTAGTAAGGAAGGGTGGTATATCGGTCCTTGCGAAAGCAGGTCCGGACGACGTGGAAGGGTCCAAGGACTCCCCACAGACATTTTGATGATCTCCGCGTACCAGGCCCTTCGGGGCCACGCTGGAGCCACCAGGATCACCGGCTTCTTTTCCAACCTGACTCTGCGAAGGAGTCGAGGCAACAATTGTAGCGGAGGGAATGCATATATCAGTCTGAACTGATCCCAAGGGAACACCAGAGCATCCGAGCCGCAAGCGAGGGGATCCCTTGTCTGGGAGACAAATCTGTCCACCTTTGCGTTGAATCTGGATGCTAGCAGATCTACATCCGGTGTTCCCCACCGCTGACATATTGCTCGGAAGACCTCGGGATGAAGGGACCATTCCCCTGGGCATAACTGTTGGCGACTCAGAAAGTCTGCCTTCCAATTCTCCACTCCTGGAATGAAGACAGCTGATATACATGGGACATGCTTTTCTGCCCATTCCAGGATGTGACTTACTTCCCTCTGGGCTGCACGACTCCTGGTGCCTCCCTGATGATTGATATATGCCACTGCTGTGGCATTGTCTGATTGAATTCTGACAGGGGACCCTTGGAGTCTGGATGTCCAGGCTACTAGGGCATACCGGGCTGCTCGTATCTCTAAGAGATTGATGGGCAGGGTTTTTACTACATTTGACCATCTGCCCTGGAGAGACCATTGCTCCTGTACTGCCCCCCAGCCTATAAGGCTGGCATCTGTAGTGACCACCTTCCAGGATATCGGACTGAAGGGTTTTCCCTTCTGGAGATTCTGGGGGATCAACCACCAGCAGAGACTCTTCCGAACGGAAGGGGACAAAGCCATCGGGAAGTCTAGAGCCTGAATTTTTCCGTTCCAGGCTGACAATATGGCCCTCTGTAAATTCCTTGAGTGGAATTGGGCGTATGGCACAGCTTCGAATGATGCTACTATCTTTCCTAGCAGCCTCATGCACAGGCGTATAGACGGCTGTCTTTTTGCACAAAGCAGACGGACCAAGCCCCTCAAAGAGGATACCTTGTCTAGAGGTAAGAAAATCTTCCTCTGGTCTGAATCCAGCCGTAGCCCTAGATATACCAGGTTTTTCACTGGCTGTAGGGCTGACTTGTCCAGGTTGATGACCCAACCGTGAGATTCTAGATACTTGATTGTATCGACAATTACCACTTCTAGCTTGGCAACTGAGTGGTCCATCAACAACAGGTCGTCTAGGTATGCCATTATCGTTACACCTCGTGTTCTTAGATCGGCCAACAGTGGGGCCAGAATTTTTGTGAACACTCGTGGTGCTGTGGCCAGACCGAATGGTAAGGCTCTGAACTGAAAATGGCGCCCTTCTATTGCAAAGCGTAGAAATTTTTGATGACCTGGAAAGATGGGAACATGCAAGTAAGCATCTTTGATGTCGATCGAGGCTAACCATTCCTCCCCCTGTAGGGCAGCGGTGACCGATCGGATCGACTCCATCCGGAAAGACCGGACGTTTAGAAATTTGTTTAGACTCTTTAGGTCCAATATGGGTCTTATGTCCCCGTTTGGTTTCGGGACTGTGAAAAGGTTTGAGTAGAAACCCAACCCCCACTCTTCCATAGGAACCTCCATAATTACTCCTTGGAGCAATAGTTGTTCTAACGCCAATAGGAGAGACCCTCTTTTCAGAGGGTCTCTTGGCATGCCTGACCACATAAAATGGGAAGGAGGAGACTCTTTTAACTCCAACTTGTATCCCAGAGTTACTGCGGAGAGCACCCATCTGTCTTTGATCGTCTCCCGCCAGGTCTCTGTGAACAACTGAAGTCTTCCCCCCACCCGTTTTGAGTGGGGGCAGCCCTTCATAGGCTTGACTTGGAGGCTGGTTTAGTACCCCTTCGGATCCAGGGTTTCTTATTACCCTGTGACTGTCCCTGATTTTTACCCCCTGAGTTTGACCGAGGAGGCCGTCGGAACTGCTTAGTAGCAGACGTCGCAGGGATAGGAGAGGTAGTCCTCTTAAAAGATGGACCCCTAGACCTCTTCTTACTCGGTAAGAGAGTACTTTTACCACTGGAAATCTTCTGGATATACTTATCCAGGTCTTCGCCAAAAAGGCGTTCCCCATGAAATGGGAAGCTAACTAAGAGCTTCTTACAGGGAGCTTCAGCAGACCAGTTCTTGAGCCACAGAAGCCTACGCATATGTACCAAAGACAGCGTGAGGCGGGAGGCCTGATGGATAGAATCCTTGATGGCGTCAACCGCAAAGCATAATGCTCTAGGCAGATCAGCCAGAGCCTGGGTCTGCTGGTCTGGCAAATCCCTCAGGACCATTTTCATCTGATCCTTTAAAGCTTGGCAGACCCCAATAGCTGCCACTGCTGGCTGTGTAACAGCCCCTGCTGTGGAAAAAGCAGATTTTAATAAAGATTCCAATTTTTTATCTACTGGATCTTTGAACATTATCTACTGGGCATGTCAGTGATTTGTTCACAGAAGAGATGGCTGCATCCACCGTAGGAACATTCCATCTCTGGGTGAACTTTTCCTCCATGGGATAGATCACCGGAAATTTCTTAGGCGGAACAAATAGTTTATCAGGATGTTCCCAGTCCTGGTATATAAGTCCTTCCAATAATGGATGTATTGGAAAGGAGCAATTAACCTGGGGAGCTTTTAGCGACCCCAATGAGGAGACAGTAGTAGTTGATGGTTCAACAAGAGGCATTTTAAATGCAGATCGAACCATGTCAGTTAGGGTCTGGACCCACAATCTTGCAGTCTGTGATGATGAAAATGGTTCATCTACTGTCGATTCCTCAAAAACAGAGTTAACCTCCTCCTGATCCCCTTCAGGTAGGTCGGTCCCTTCCTGGGACTGTTGCTCTGCCAACAGGCACTCTAATGGAGGTGATGGAGATCTGGCGCGCTTTCTTTCCTGTAGAGAAGAAGCGATCAATGCTGCCAATCTCTGCTCCAATCCCTCCAGAGTTGAGGCAAAAACCTCCTCTGTTATATATGCAGGAGCAGGTGGACTGAGGACAGCCGCAGTACCTGGCACTCCCGGGGGTTCCTTATGGGTATTAACCTCTGATTTCTCAGGGGAGGAGGGTGCAGATGACTGCTCCAGATCCTCAGAGCCCGATGGAGACCCCCTACACTTCCTGAGAGGTATATCTCAGAGTTTTTTAGGCGGCATATTCCTTAGTTCAAAGCTGAGGTATTCCAGCCGCAATACACCCCTTTACTGAAATAGTCTAATGCAATTTGCTGCTATGTACATCAGTGGGCGTCTACTAATGCGTCTTTCTGGGGATGCCTGTATCAACCGCCCGCTGTAAGCCCCTATACCATGCTACCAGCTCCTTTTCATGCTCTGTGTCCATAGTAAGCAGCGTGGACTGAGTCCTTTTATCTTGCTGGGACGCCCGCACATGTGCAGAAGCGCTGGGCGCACAGAGCGCGTCATCCGCCAGGCTCCGCCCCCTTTTTTGAAGCTAAATCTATAAAAAGAAAGCGTGTGTGCGCGTGCACGTGTGCGCTCTTGACGCCCTGTAGGGAGAGGAGCCAGGGTCCCTGTTTCACCAGGACTCGGGGATGGAAGGAAACTACTTGGCAGCATGACAGAGGAATGCAGCTTCCCTGATAGAGAGCTCACTCATCTGCCTGGACTTTCACCATGGAAGGAATAGTCCCAAGAAAAAAAGATGTTCCACAGCGGCCTCTAGTGGACAAACACAGGTACCGCACTTTTGTCTTTTTTTTTTTTTTTTTTTTTTTTTTTTTTTTTTTAAACCTCCTTTATGAAAAACATTTCCAGGTTTACAGTTTTTAAAACTTCCTTTATGAAAAGACATTTCTAGGATTTCTTAGGCATATACAGCTATTAGCGGGAATACCTTTAGGTAACAGGCAGAAAGACATATTAGGCTTGGGGGTCCCCTCAATAGAACCAAGTTCCTGAGGGGCCCCCACTTACCTTTTCCCCGCCGCAGGACTTTGTTTGGTCCACAGAAGCCCAAACTTCACCTCTCACGGCAGGCATTGTACTAGACCTTCAGGGACCGGGTTCCCAAGGATTCCACTCCCCTGGACCTGTGTAGCACCCTGCACAGATAGCCTCTTGGTTTTGGGTATGACCAGAGCTCTGGATCCCAGGGTCCAGCCCTCCTAAGAGAGGCATTACAGGCAAAACCCTGTTCTTCTCTGCAAGGCCCGGGTACCGACCGTTTAGCTATGAAGCTTTTTTGGTCGGATCCGGAATAGCTTGCTAAGGCCCAGAGAACCTGTACACAAGCCCAGATGAATACATGTTAACCTTGGCCAACACCTTAGACACTGGCAAAAAACTGAGGTACTCCTGGATGGGAGGGGCTTATATAGGGGAGGGTACTTCCTGTTTTGGAAGTTGCCAGTGCCAGCACCTGAAGGTAATTCTATATAACCCACATAGTAATGACTATGCCGCTCTGTGTCCCGTGATGTATGAACAAGAAATCTTTACTGAAGGGGTGCTCTGAGTCAGGTATGGGCCTAGCTACTATGCTCAGGACCCGACCTCTGAATATTTAATGTTTATGAACAGGACATTCCCTTGTGAGGAAGACTCCAGTTCTGTGTCAGTGAATGACAGGGCGCTTGTAAGTGATCTCATTGATGTGAGAAACACTCTCAGGCTGGAATTGCTGTGACAAGCTTTTCTTTTACACAGTTTCCTCACTGTTTTCCTCACACTGCCTCAAGAGCAGCATGGATGAGGGAGGACTTTATTCATTTATGTCTGTAGTCCCTGTGAGCCTTATGTGTGATACCTGAGGTAACATTTCCCGGGGAATGATTTGAGCTCTGACAGACACACGGTCTGAGGATCAGAGGTTACCTGTTACCTGCATGCTGCTTCGGCAGCACAGTCAAGCAGGTTGGAATGATACAGAGAAGATTATGCGCCTCTGCGCCATAATTTAACTCATCCTATACCTCTACACTGCATAAATTCACAGTGTATGTATGTGTTATTGGTCTCTGTGTCTGCGTGGCTGTCCCCACGTTCCAATGCTGTGTTTCAGTGCCATACATGATATAAACGTACAAAATATGTTTATGCACGACTCCAGATACATTCACAGTATATGTATGTATTATACTCTCTGGGTTAGCGGGGGCTCCGGTGTCCTCCCGCACTCTCATGGTATGTGCGCTTCAGCTCTCTGCACAGTATAGACATGTTCAATATGTTTATTGCACATATTATACATGTTTACAGTATGGGTATACTGTTTGCGTGGGGTTCCTCCGGGTACTCCAGTTTCCCCCCACGCTCCAATGAAGATGCACAGCATAAACATGTGCAATATGTTGATTCACATGCTATCATTCCTACACGGTATCTGTGTGCTGTCTGCGTGGAGTTCTTCCGGGTGTTCCGGTTTCCTCCCACACGCTGACGGTATGTGCGCCTTTTGGCCTTCTGCACAGTTAAACATGTTCAATGTTTATCACGCATGCTATAATACCTACACGGTATGTGTAGGCAGTCTGTGTGGTTTTCCTTCGGGTACTCCGGTTTCCTCCCACACTCCATTGGTATGGGCGCTTCGGCGCTATGCACAGTCTAAATTTGGGCGATTGGATATCCACATACTAAAATACCTACCCGGTATGTCTTTGCACTCTGCGTGGGTTTCCGCCCACGCTACATGACATGCATGCCTTTGGTGCAATACACAATGTAAACATACACATTATGTTTATACACTACACTAAATACATTCACAGTAGTTGTAGGTATTGCATTCTCTGAGTATGCGTGGGGTACTTCAGTACCTCCCACGCGCCAACGGTGTGCGCGCCTTCGGTGCTATGCACACATGAGCTTGTGCAAAATGTTTAGCACACACACTATAATACCTACACGGTATGCGTATGCAGTCTGCGTATGCAGTCTGCGTGGGTTTCCGCCCACGCTACATGACATGCATGCCTTTGGTGCAATACACGGTGTAAACATACACATTATGTCTATACACTACACTAAATACATTCACAGTAGCTGTAGGTATTGCATTCTCTAAATATGCGTGGGGTACTTCGGTTCCTCCCACGCGCCAACAGTGTGCGCGCGCCTTCGGTGCTATGCACACATGGGCTTGTGCAAAATGTTTAGCACACATACTATAATACCATACACGGTATGCGCATGCAGTCTGCATGGGTTTCATCCGGGTGCTCAGGTTTCTCCCCTGCGTTCCAATGGTGTGTGCATTCTCAGCACTATGCACAGTATAAACATGTGCAATTTGTTTATTCGCAGGCTAACATACCTACACGGTTGTGTACGCAATCTGCGTGGCTGGTTTACGTCCAGGCCCCGATGATGTGCGCACCTTCGTCGCTGGCACAGTATATACGTGTTTAATAGGTTTATCCACAAATACTAAACTACATACACCGTATGTGGTGGTATTATGCTCTTTGTGGCTGGGTGGGTTTCCTCCCGCACTCTCCATTTGTGCGTTTGACGCAATACATTGTGCAAACACATAGTTTATACTATCGGCACCTATCCATGGGTAGCTGCTGGATGGAGCATTGTCACAAGGATCCCTGGTTTCAGGGGTATCACTTTCCACCTGCTTTCAGTGGTGATCAGAAGCGCTGGCTTGGACTGTGTTCGCCAGGTTGGGGTTAGCGTTACGCCCGTTAGTGGCATTTTTTATAGCTCAATGACTGGGCAAAAGCCTCTGCTTCATCCATCAGTTGTCTAGCAGGTGCACTACAACTGCTTTAGCCTTTAGGGTCTCTGTGCCCGGGGTGGGTTTGCGCCACCTGTGGAGGCTGAGGTACTAGTCCTCTGACCGAGTTTCTAGGGAAGTTCCGTCCAGTTGCCTTTATTGGCCAACATTTGAGGCACCCTGTACACTGGGGCCTCCCTTCTCCGATACATTGCGGAGTCTCTTTGGGATTTTCATACATCTCGCTGCAAGACGGTCCTGTCGGCCGTGTGCATTGCAGGCAAAGGGTCCTTGCATCCGGAGGTGTTTCCACCTTCTTTACCGGAGGTGGGGCACCGGAAGTGGACCTTGTGGCCTCGACTCACTCGCAAGGTGGCAAGATCGTGGTCAGGTCCAGGGACCCCTGGGCGGACGCGTCAGACGCGTTGGAAGCCCGTGGGGGCAGTGTCGCCTGATATATGCTTACCCTCCGCTACTGTTGCCTCGCCGGCTTCGCAGAGTAGGGGCTGAGGCCATTCCAGTGCTCCGGAACGGCGACATTGGTACGCCGATCTACTTCGGCTAGTCGCAGACATTCCTGGCGACAGCCTATTGGGGTGGACCTTCTGTCTCATGATCCCATACTTCATCCTGCTTTACAGTCCTTGGCTTTAATGGCATGGCTGTTTAAAGCCAGGTGCTGAAGGACCGAGTTCTCTCGTATTCGGTCATCTCTTCTATGTTGTTGACACGGGAATCTTCCTCCAGAAAGATATCTCACCGTACCTGGAAGGCTTACATCGCTATGTGCAAGGAACTTGAGTGGCATCCTCGGATGTATTCCGTTCCCAGGATTTTGCTGTTCTTACATCGTGGTGTGACCCAAAAGCTGGCCTTGCATACCTTTTTTGAGGGTCGGATTTCGGCCCGGGCTGTCTTTTTCAACGACCGCTACCGGGCCATTCCTTGATTAGCACCTTTTTGTGCAGGGGGTTCGCCATGTGATTTCCCCCCCCCCCCCCCTGTCAAGCCTCCTCTCCCTACTTGGGATCTGATTTTGATGCATCTCGGTTCTCCAAGAACATCCCTTTGAGAATATCAGAGAGATTCCTCTCTTGACCTTGTCCCGGAAGTTGGCCTTAGTGGCCATTGCTTCGGTTAGATGGGTGTCTGAGTTGGCGGCCTTGTCCGGCAAGTCTCCTTACTTGGTCCTCCATAAGGATATGTTGGTGTTGCGCCCACGACCATCCTTCTTTTCTAAGGATGGTCTTGGCCTTTCACCTTAAGAAGGACATTGTTCTTCCGTCCTTGTGTCCTCACCCATCGCATCCCTGAGAGTTTGCGCTTCATACATTAAGATGGGTACAAGCCTTACGAGTGTACCTGTCTGCTACTGTTTCCATTCGGAAATCTGTGTCTGGTCCAAAACAGGGCCGAGCGGTGTTGTCTGCCACCCTCTTTAGGTGGATCAGGCAGACCGTCATACAGGCCTATGCCCTTAAGGGGCGGCCGCCTCCCTTTCCGGTTGCGGCGCATTCCTCCAAGGCAATTGGTGCTTCCCGGGCCTTCTGACATCAAGCGTCGGTTGCACAAGTGTGCAAGGCGACGACCTGGTCGTCCGTTCATACCTTTTCAAGATTTTATAAGGTTGATGTGGCTGCATCTTCGGATGCTCCCTTCGGCCGCAAAGCATTGCAGGCCGCTGTTTAATGTCGCAACTCCTCCGTTGAGGAGCTCTGCTTGTTTGGAGTGAAGTTTTGGTTGTTCCTTTGCTACCGCTCCCACCCTTCTGATACTGCTTTGGGACGTCCCACACGTTTACAGTATCCAGCTGTGTCAGTCCGTGGACGATAAGAGAAAATAGGATTTTTGTACTCACCGTAAAATCCATTTCTCCGACGTCCATGGACTGACACAGCACCCACCCTTCCTTTTAAGGTTTGTACTGCTTTGTTACGAACTGAGGTCTGCTAGCTGCAGGTGGGAGGGTAATGTCCGGAGGGACCGCCCCCCTGGGCGGGGCTGTTCAGCTCTGGTTTGTTCTAGAATGTTTTAACATCTAACATTCTGCCTAGATCTTCTCCTGTGAGCAGGGACATATACCCACATGTTTACAGTATCCAGCTGTGTCAGTCCATGGACGTCAGAGAAATGGATTTTACGGTGAGTACAAAAATCCTATTTTTTTTTTATTCCCTATAAGCCTACAGTACTCCCGCTTCTCTTAAAGCGGAACTTCGGTAATTTTTTTCAACTTTCCATCCATTAAATCTTCTGCTCTTGTTTTAAGTTTGGATAGTAAAACATTTTTCTCTTATCGTCCATGGACTGACACAGCCTCTTACACTTTACACGTGGGTTATGTCCCTGCTTGCAGGTCTTCTCCTGCAAGCAGGGACATAACCCACGTGTAAAGTGTAAGAGAGGCTGTGTCAGTCCATGGACGTCAGAGAAACAGATTTTACGGTGAGTACAAAAATCCTTTTTTTTTTTCTGCCAGTAAATACCTTATACAGCCACTTCCTGTTTCTTGTCTGGCCATTAGCCTAGGCTTATGACATCCATGCACATCGCTCTCTCTCTCTCTCTCTCTCTCTCTCACTCACTCTCGTTAGAGTTTGCCCGGAAGGGAGGGGGGATGCGTCATAGGAGGGCCAATGAAAGCTGCAGAGCTGGAGGTGTGCCTCTGTGTAAATCCAGGAAGTGAACAGGCAGCAGCTTCAGCTGCCCACAGTTAAAATGGTTGTAGCCAGAATCAGTGGGGGGTGATTTCTGCAGCATATTTGGCAAGTACAGAATCGCATTGTATATAAAATAATATGCAAGGTAATTGGAGGGAAGCTTCAGAATGGCAAAGATGTTTTTATTACAAATTATGAGAGCAGACAGCAGTTCCTCTTTAAGTAATTTAGCAATGCTAATTGTTTTTTTTTTTTTTTTTTCTTAGGTAAATTCCAGATTACGATTAACCGGACCTAGTGGGCTACCTGTGGACGAAGTCTGTTTTCTTTTACACAAAGTGTGAAACATAGAAAAACATGCAGGAATCTAAACCAGCAATTTACATATGCAATGGATTTTAAATATACCAAAAATCCAGCTATGAGATATAGCCTTTTTCACACGGATTACCAAATATATTTGTGGGATAAGTCCAGGCTATGCACTTTTTATGAAAAATTGGGGTAATTTAGGATTCTGCTATCACCTCCCAGCTTTTTACAGTGTAAACTTTAGTTCATATTATCCTTGCTTCTAGTTCAAGCCCCTCTCCAAATCTTTCTATAGCTTTTCATTGTGTGTTATGTCATACCTACTCTAAAATAAAACCCATCAGCTCAGCTTGCCTACTAAGAGCAGGTACCCCCAGGTGTCTGCTAGCATGCTCTTGATTTCAAGGTGCTTTGGTTTTCCCAAAATTAAAAACGACCTTTATTACATAAATTTCTGTGATCCGTATATTACATCTCTCATCCCTATGCCTTCCTATTGCCTGCAAATGTGATGAGCAGATTTGCAGGTCAGTGGAGAGGAACTAGTGAGGCGAGACAAATATCAAACACCATTAAAGTTGTGGAAATAACTTAAAGGGTAACTCCACTTTCGTGGGGGGAAAAAAACAAAAAGCAAATAAAGAAAAAATATAGAGTATTCAATTGTGACACAAGTCATATTGTAATTCAATGTTATTTAAAAATGACCTTTCCTTTTCAATCTGCAGCTCTGTAATTTTCTGTAAAATGCAATGACTACCTGGAGGTGTATTGTACACAGAATGTGTACAGAACGCCCCCCAGAAATATAATTTCCTGCTTGTGTGATTGGCTCACCGATTTTCCCAGAAGTCTTCACTAAGATACAAGTCAGATATCTGGCATCTTCTGCAACAAAAATTTAATTTTTGGTGAGATACTCCCAATAGGAAATCGCATCTAAAGGAATGCAGACCCTGCAATTTTCCTCATTAGAGCCCTGCAGGTACAGCAGCTGGTTGATAATTAAGAAACTACTCTCATTAGATTACCTTACCATATGGACACAGACAAACACACAGGGATCTCTTCAGAATAACAAAAGGTAGGAATCTGCAACAAAGGTTGTTAAAATGCTTTCAATGTACATAGAGGGGAATGTTTTTTTTTTTTTCTCAACAAAAGTGGAGTTACTCTTTAAAGAAAAGGTTCAGCTTCGGGAACATGTTAGATGTTCCACACGTTTTTAGTGCTGTGGTAGTTCATTGATTTTCCCTGTCAGTGTGAAACGGTGTATGGGGTGGACAGCTCATACTGGCAGTCTGCAGGAGAGCTGCACTACACCCTCAGCCTGCTGATCGCTGGTGCAATGCTTTCCAAGTTTCTAAGGAAAAAAAAAAATTGTAAAGGCAATTTTTTTTATTTTTTATTTTTTTTTACCTGCATTTAATATTTTTTTTAAAAGGTGAACTTATCCTTTAAATAATAATGTGCTCTGGGTATGTGCAATACTAGGGCCTTTAGAAGATAAAATAAACATGTGAGTTGACACCTTTGCGATGACGGCACTATGGATAGTGAGTTACTTTGCAAAGTAAGGTTTAATTTTAAAGAGACTCTGTCAGTTTCTAAAAAGATCTTACCCACAGTACACTGCAAGAAAAGAGCCATTATATTCACCTCTCTGGCTGCCCGTGTCTCTTACCTCCCCTCCATTCTAGGGCCGCAGCCTCTGTCAGTGATTCCAGCAGTTGATTTTTCTGGGATTTTGGATGCCTGTGTCTCCTATTGTGTGATCTTGCTCCTTCCTCTAACCCCTAAGTTGCTAGTAAGTCCTGTGGTGACATAGGGTTTAGCTGATGCCACAGCGCTGGCAAAAAAAACACACAGGCATCCCACACTCCCAGAATTGACAAATACCTAAGACAGTGATGGAGGCAGCAGTTCTGGAGCGGAGGGAACACAGGAGACACAGGCCACCAAAAGAAGTGAATATAGTTGGTCTTGTCGTTTTTTGTAGTACGATTTTTTTTTTTTTTTTTTTTTTGAGAAAGGTTGACCGAATATTTGAGGTGCAAAATACAATTTTGTGGAATAGGCAGTTACCTGAAAATTGAGGTTCTAGTAAACCTTTCTGTTTGATCTTTATTCAAGCTGTATGATGCATGTAAAAGCCTGTGACAAGGGGATTTTGGGTTATATTTACTGCAGTGTAAACTGGTTTTTAGTAATGGTACGCTGTCTGATCTAAACTATGAATTAATCTGTAGCAGAGATGAGCTGTGTTGGGACTAGGGATGAGCTCCGGCGTGTTCGCATACTCCACGTGCCGAGCCCGCCAGGAAGTCGGCACGGTGCTAATCACAGACAGGGAGACATGTCCTGATCTCTGCAGCCGTGCAACGGGACATGTCTCCTTCCCTGTGATTAGCGCAGCGCGGTGCCGACTGCCTGGCGGGCTCGGCACGTGGAGTATGCGAACACGCCGGAGCTCATCCCTAGTTAGGACACGGGTCTGAATCTGCTTCAACTATCCTGCCAAGAAGCTGTCAAAGCGGACAGCCAGAACATAGGCGACGGAGGCATTTCCCCACCCCTGCAGCTGCACACATACATGCCCTTTGTGTGTGTTCTGGGCATGTCTCTGCTGCCTCTGATTGGCTGTCCGCTTTGACAGCTTCTTGGTGGATTAGCTCAGGCGGATTCAGACTGGTGTCTGAATGCACCGGAGCTCATCCCTAGTCTGTAGCTATACAAATTGCACTTTTTTTTTTGGGGGGGGGTTTTATCTAAAGCGGTAGTAAACTGCCATGATCCTTCTTCCTTTTTTTTTTTTTCTTTTTTTTTTTTAAACCTGCAAGGTAATATTATAACATGCTAGTATGCATCGCATACTAGCACATTATGTGACACTTACCTTAAAACGAAGCCCTCCAGTGACTCATTGTCACCGCTGTCAGGGCTTCTATCTTCACCCGGTCTTCCTTCTGGGTTCGCATCCTACAGCTGTCTGGCCACACTGCGATGACGTCACTCCTGCACATGTGCGCGGGAGCCGCTGTTCATGAAACATGGCTCGGATGGCCATTCCTTCAGAAGGCATATGCCGGTGACGTCACTGGCCCATTCACAAGTAAATCTCTGCATGTTTAGGAGATAATTACTGTACCTATAAGTAAGCCTTATTCTAGGCTTACCTGAAGGTAAATGTCAACCATGGGAGTTTACTTCCACTTTAAGGCACTAAATATTTCACTCGTCAAGATTAGGACCCTTGGGAGGTATGCTGTAGTTAGTTATTTTGTTACTCGAACACAATTTGTGGAATAAATCACCTTAAAATAGAGTATTTAGTAAACCCTCTTGTTTGGCCCTTTAGTCACTGCCACGTTGTACTATGCGCCTGAAAGCAACATTCAGTTTAATCAAAAGGAGATTGTAGATTTATATATATATTTATATTAGTGTGTTGTTTCAATACTTTATCTCTTCTGATCCAAGGTCAAAATCAGTGTGTAGCGTGCACATTTTAAGGTTTGTAATCCAGTACCTTCCTACAAACAACCTTCCTCCTTGGGATCTGTGTGATTATTTATTTTGGTACCCAGCCACAGCTGCGTGAAGCTCCATGTGGCCTTTTAGTCACTGCCAAGTTGTACAATGCATGTAAAAGCAACATACAGTTATTGCAATGATTACGGTTTTGTTTTATACGGTACACACTAAGGCAACTTGCCCTGTTTACCTGTAATTATACTGTTGGGTTCTAACTTAAAGCTGAACTCCAAGCAGAAATAAAAAAAAAAAAACCTCAATTATATAAAAAGTACATGCATCTAACTATTGTAAGTAGTGGATCCTGACTTGATATCACCCCTATGTAATCTTCTGTACAGCAGCTCCCAGACTGGGAGAGGAAGTGGCAGCGCCAAGGGCGAGTCAGGCTGCGCTAATAAGGAACCTGCTGACAGGAGGAGAGAACAGAGGCAGCAAAGCAACAGTTAAAAGGAACTTAAACTCAAAGAGATGAATTCTCATGTTACAGGGAATATTTAGAAATGTAGTTAATTTAATCTAGCAGTAGTGTGAAAGAAATTACCATTTTGTCTTAAAGCGGAACCTTAGCCATAACAACGCGATAAAAAAAAAAACGTTCTTTAGCAAGGAACATACATTCCACATTAATAATGATGCTACTAAAATCAGTGTGTGCTGTAAATTGCCTCCAGCATTTCTCCTGTTTCTTCTTGCTGGAAACGGCCATTTTGCTGAAGCCCAGAGCCCCTGAACAGAGGTAGATCATAAAGCGGAACTAAACCCATCAAATTAATGGTTAAAAAAAAACAGTTACATTCTTGGAATGCCGAAACTGCTAAGGGCTAGTTTACACTTGCTTCAAAACATGGCTTCTGACACGCTTTGTTAAAGCTCCTGTCACTAAATAAAATGGTTGGCTTACAGTCCTGTTTACACCTTGCTTTTGCTTGGTGCTTCGATGAGGCTTGGGTGGGACTTCAGTGGTGCTTCAAGCGAGCTTTGCCATAGACTTTTATGAAGGCTTTGAAGAACCACTAAAGAAAGCTACATGGGGTACCATTTTTGAAGCAAAGCAAAAGCAAGGTGTAAACAGGACTGTAATCGAACCATTTTATTTAGCAACGGGAGCTTTGACTAGCATTCAGAAAGCTTTAACAAAGCCTGTCCGAAGCCTTGTTTTGAAGCCAAGTGTAAACTAGCTGTTAATGTGTGTTGAAGCTGAAGCAAGTGTAAATGAGCCCTAACTGTCACAATTACTTGTGTTCTCAACCAAACTGTCAAACCATCAAATAACTGGTGTCATAACTGGTAATGTGTGCAGTACCATGGCAGTTGCCGATCAAACAGAAGCAGCTTCATTGGCTGTAAAGGATAGGAGGGTTTAATTCAGGAGATCGGCCTCTACAAATTTGTCAGTGCCTAAAAATAGAGAGCAACTGAGCATGTGCAGAGCAGGATGAGACATTGTATTGGTGGATTTTAAACAGTATAGACACTTATTTTTAATGTTTTACATAGATATACCTGCAAAAGGGGCCAGCTTGAAGTAGTCTAGCAGGACTTAATTTTCTGACTAAAGTTCCACTTTAAATTTCTTATAAAAATTAACAGTCCACTTCCTGGTAGGTGAGGGAGTGGGGGGGGCTAGGTACCCCTGTGCTTGAAGCTTTATTACGTGTATATCTGTTGTGTGGGAAGTAAGGTACTGCTGCTTCTGACAACTTATCTCTGAAGATTTGGGTGAGTTTTAGTGATGTCACTACTGTGCTGCTGCTTGCTGAACACCCTAATGCCGCATACACACGATCGGAAATTCCGACAACAAAACCGTGGATTTTTTTCCGACGGAATATTGGCTCAAACTTGTGTTGCATACACACGGTCATACAAATCTTGTCGGAAATTCCGAACGTCAAGAACGCGGGGACGTACGACGAGCCGAGATCAATGAAGTTCAATAGGCAATTCGGCTCTTCTGCTTGATTCAGAGCATGCATGTTTTTTTGTGCGTCGGAATTGCATACAGACGATCGAAATTTCCGAACCAGCTCTCAAATTTTTGTGGTCGGAAATTCCGACAGCAAATGTCCGATGGAGCCTACACACGGTCGGAATTTCTGACAAAAAGCTCACATCGGACATTTTGTTGTAGGAATTTCCGATCGTGTGTTCGCGGCATAACGGAAAGTAAAACCCTGCCTTTACCAAGATGGACACCTCTACACCGAAATGCAGCGCAGAAAAATGCATGGTAAATCGGTGATTAGGAATAAATTGGCTTCAGATAGACCAGAGGCAATACTGGTTATTATTTCTTTTGACTTCTGTCCTTTTTCTGGCACAGCTTTTAGAGTCAAGTTCCTCTGAGTCACGTTGCTGCTCCTTTACTTTCCATTCTAAAGGCCCGTACACACGGTCTGACTTTTTGCCAACAAACTTCAAAATGAGCAAGTTTTCCCAAAAATCTGACCGTGTCTACGCTCCATCGGACAAACTTTTTCGGTTTTCATCAGACAAAAGTTTGCTCTGCAAACGGACAAACTTTTCGGCAACAAAAGTCCAATGGTGCAAAGTCCGACCGTGTGTACAGAAATCCATCGGACTTGTCCGAAGTACAAATACGCATGCCCAGAACCAATGTTAAAATCAACCAACAATAGCAGAAGTTGACCAAAGGGTGGTGGTAAAGAGCAGAAAAACCACGTGATGTTGGGAAATTTTTGGGAAAGTTTGCAGAAAAGTCCTGCCGTGTGTATGCTATGGGTGTGCCCGGCCAACTCCCTTCGGACAAAAATCCACGGAAAAGTTTGTTTGAAGTCCGACCGTGTGTACGAGGCTTTAGACTTTGATGCAGGAAAGTGACATACCCCTATTCCTGTAACTATAGTTAAAAAAATTTAATGACCATCAGGGCTGTGCTCCTCAGCAGGCCTGTGTAAATCTCAGGACTGGATGAATGGAAATACAAATACTTTGGCAGGTGAGACTGATTCTATATATTTATTTCAATGGTGTACAGTATTTACTGTTTTCTGGAGTTCAGCTTTCAAAAAAAAAATTACTTTAGAGAATGTTTTTGAATCATTTTGAGCACTGCATATCTTTGGCCTATTACTCTTAATTAAGCTGTGATTTATGTTTGGTTAGTTTTGCACTGGTTTTTGTCTCTTCAAAATTCTTGTTTTTGTTAATAAATTTGAATTTAATATACAGATTATGTTTTATTTTTTAGCATAAATAACACATACACACGCAGAAAAATAATGTTTACTAAGAAGCAGATAGCAAGTACCTGTTCATCTATTATGTTAGAACATGTTCTAGTACAGTGATGGTGAACCTTGGCACCCCAGATGTTTTGGAACTACATTTCCCATGATGCTCAACTTACACTGCAGTGCATTAGCATCATGGGAAATGTAGTTCCAAAACATCTGGGGTGCCAAGGTTCGCCATCACTGTTTTAGTATGTCCTACGAGAAGGGCTACACAGCCACTGGACGCCAGAGCTTGCATGAAAAAATACAGACTGCTTAAAGTACATTTCTCTTTCGTCCATGCACGGACACAGCCCCTTATAATTCTTGACTTGTGGGTTATGTTCCGTCTATTAGGAGAGGACTAGGCAGACATGTTAGACATTTAAAACATGTAACTTCAGCAACGCTGAACAGCCCCGCCCATGGGGTGGTCCCTCTGGTCATAACCCCCTCACACTGCACTTAGCAGCTCAGTTTTTTTCTGCCTCGTAAAGGAGAAGGACCTGGCTCCTTTTGGACCCAGGGTCCTGAAGAAATTTTTACTTTTTTATTTTATTTTTTGAGAATCTACTATCAACTGCCGCCTGGGCATGACAGGCAGGATAATATAGATCCTTGTAGTCCCCCCAGTCCGGCCATCGAGAGTGAGCAGACCTTAGCTACATGTGGAGTCGGCCACGACATACTCTGTGGCTCAAGGGTCCGGTGAGCTATATGCTGGGCTGCTTGTTGTCTCAGTCACAGTGGACCGGGCCGACAGCTACTCCGTACTGCTCGGATGTAGGTCTGTCAGGAACGTGCCAGCAGTCCTCGCAGGACAGGTAAGTACTTTTCCTCCTGTCTTGGCAGGTTGGAACAGCTGGGCATTCCTGGGGAGGTCGTCTAGAGGGTCTCTCACCCTTCCTTTCTTCTCTCCCTGTCCTTTCCCTCCCCCCCCCCCCCATACTTTTGACTAATATATATCAGTCAAATCATGCGGCGTAGCCCCACCACAGATGCTGAACATTCTGGACAGCCAGGGAGCTGTATCAAAGGCCGCATTGCAGACCTACCTGAGGCCATGCACCAACTGGTCCGCTATCATGCAGACCGGGGAAGCCTGTTGCTATTCCAAGCATGGTGCAGCAATCTTGCCCATTCAAGGAATGCAAGTCCTCCTGCTTGATCCTCCTTACAGATAAGCGGTGCTACGCCCGCAGCCTTCGTTTCTTCCGAAGGTGGTCTCGGCCTTTCTTTTGAATAAGGACATTGTACTTCCATCCTTGTGTCCTCGGCCGTCGCATCCCAAAGGGGTTGCGTTACACCCGCAGAACACGTTTAAGGAATGTATCTGTTAACACCCAGCCGCCTACATGTGATTTTCCCAGACACCTCAGAATACTATTGGCGGTGCGGGACAGAGAAGGGAACACTCCTGCATGTATTTTGGTCCTGCCCCAAGCTAGCAGCATTCTGGACGGGGGTCCGAACTATATCCCAAAAATTCACAGAATACCAGATCCCACATGACCCAGCTTTCTTCCTGCTACATGTATCGAACCTTTCCCACAGAACATACAAAAAGTCCCTACTACGTCACCTGACAAACGCAGCTAAGTCTTGTATTCCCATACTATGGAAACAACAAACTCCACCGACCATAGCAATGTGGCTGCGGAAAGTGAAAGATATAAACAGACTGGAGGATCTGATACTGACAGCCCAGGACAGACATGAAGTTTACAAAGAGACTTGGACTATGTGGAACATGTTTATTTACTCGGACGAGGGTACAACCCTTCTCGGAACCTGAGCAACCTCTAAGTTAGAATACAGACTAACATACCAGAGATGCCACCCCCTCCCCCCTCCTTTCCCCAACCTGTCACCCACCCCCCCTCCATTCCCCTCCCCCCCCCCCCTCATCCCACTTCTCTCTTCTTCTTGTCTTACTTTTCCTACTTTCTTTTTCTCTACTCTTGTCAGTAGACTCAAACGTATCTAACACGAGCTTTCCGTAGGGTGTATACTTGAGGGTGTATGAGACAGAATACTCTCTGATAATGGGTGGAGGCCCTACCAGACCAAGGCAAAACTGTATTAACGATAGGAACACCTGAAATGCAATCTTATTTAACCACTTAAGCCCCGGACCATTTCGGGCCATTAGGACCAAGCCTGTTTTTGGGATTCGGCACTGCGCTGCTTTAACTGTAAATTGTGCGGACATGCAATGTTGTACCCAAATGAAATTTGCGTCCTTTTCTTCCCACAAATAGAGCTTTCTTTTAATGGTATTTGATTGCCTCTGCGATTTTTATTTTTTGCGATATAAACAGAAAAAGACCGAAAATTTTGAAAAAAAATTATATTCTACTTTTTGTTATAAGAAAAATCGAATAAACTCAATTTTAGTCATACATTTAGGCCAAAATGTATTCAGCCACATGTCTTTAGTAAAAAAAATGTCAATAAGCGTATATTTATTGGTTTGCGCAAAAGTTATAGCGTTTACAAACTAGGGTACATTTTCTGAAATTTACACAGCTTTAAATTTATGACTGCCTATCTCATTTCTTGAGGTGCTAAAATGGCAGGGCAGTACAAAACCCCCCCAAATGACCCCATTTTGGAAAGTAGACACCCCAAGGAAATTGCTGAGAGGCATGTTGAGCCCATTGAATATTTTTTTTTTTGTCCCAAGTGATTGAATAATGACAAAAAAAAAAAAAAATTACAAGAAGTTGTCACTAAATGATATATTGCTCACACATGCCATGGTTATATGTGGAATTGCACCCCAAAATACATTCTGCTGCTTCTCCTGAGTACGGGGATACCACATGTGTGGGACTTTTTAGGAGCCTAGCCACGTACGGGACCCTGGAAACCAATCACCGCCTTCAGGATTTCTAGGCACAAATTTTTGATTTCACTCCTCACTACCTATCACAGTTTCGAAGGCCATAAAATGCCAAAATAGCACAAAACCCCCCCAAATGACCCCATTTTGGAAAGTAGACACCCCAAGCTATTTACTGAGAGGCATGTTCAGTCCATGGAATATTTTATATTTTGCCACAAGTTGCGGGAATATGACAAACTTTTTTTTTTTTGCACAAAGTTGTCACTAAATGATATATTGCTCACACATGCCATGGGCATATGTGAAATTACACCCCAAAACACATTCTGCTGCTTCTCCTGAGTACGGGGATACCACATGTGTGGGACTTTTTGGGAGCCTAGCCGCGTACGGGACCCCAAAAACCAAGCACCGCCTTCAAGGTTTCTAAGGGCATAAATTTTTGATTTCACTCCTCACTACCTATCACAGTTTTGAAGGCCATAAAATGCCAAGATGGCACAAAACCCCCCCAAATGACCCCATTTTGGAAAGTAGACACCCCAAGCTATTTGCTGAGAGGCATGTTGAGCCCATTGAATATTTTTTTTTTTGTCCCAAATGATTGAATAATGACAAAAAGAAAAAAAAAATGTACAAAAAGTTGTCACTAAATGATATATTGCTCACACATGCCATGGTTATATGTGAAATTACACCCCAAAATACATTCTGAGTATTTTACAGCTCTCATTTGTTTTTGAAAATTAAGAAAGACATTTTATTTTCTTTTTTTTTTTCTTTTTTTACATTTTCAAAACTTTGTGACAAAAAGCGAGATCTGCAAAATACTCAACATACCTCTCAGCAAATAGCTTGGGGTGTCTACTTTCCAAAATGGGGTCATTTGGGGGGTTTTGTGCCATCTGGGCATTCCATGGCCTCCGAAACTGTGATAGGCAGTGAGGAGTGAAATCAAAAATTTACACCCATAGAAATCCTGAAGGCGGTGCTTGGTTTTCGGGGTCCTGTACGCGACTAGGCTCCTGTACGCGTACTCAGGAGAAGCAACAGAATGTATTTTGGGGTGTAATTCCACATATGCCCATGGCATGTTTGAGCAATATATAATTTAGTGACAACTTTTTGTACATTTTTTTTTTTTTTTTGGTCATTATTCAATCACTTGGGACAAAAAAAAAATATTCAATGGGCTCAACATGCCTCTCAGCAAATAGCTTGAGGTGTCTACTTTACAAAATGGGGTCATTTGGGGGGGTTTTGAACTGTCCTGGCATTTTATGCACAACATTAGGAAGCTTATGTCACACATCATCCACTCTTCTAACCACTTGAAGACAAAGCCCTTTCTGGCACTTTTTGTTTACATGAAAAAAAATTTTTTTTTGCAAGAAAATTATGTTGAACCCCCAAACATTATATATTTTTTTTAAAGCAAAGGCCCTACAGATTAAAATAGTGGGTGTTGCATTTTTTTTTTCCACACAGTATTTGCGCAGCGATTTTTCAAACGCATTTTTTGGGGGAAAAACACACTTTTTTTATTTTTAATGCACTAAAAAACACTATATTGCCCAAATGTTTGATGAAATAAAAAAGATGATCATAGGCCGAGTACATGGATACCAAACACGACATGCTTTAAAATTGCGCACAAACGCGCAGCGGCGACAAACTACATTCATTTTTAAAAGCCTTTACAGGTTACCACGTTAGATTTACAGAGGAGGTCTACTGCTAAAATGACTGCCCTCGATCTGACCTTCGCGGTGATACCTCACATGCATGATGCAATTGCTGTTTACATATGACGCTAGACCGACGCTTGCGTTCGCCTTTGCGCAAGAGCAGGGGGGGACAGCGGTGCTTTTTTTTTTTTTTTTTTATTATTATTTATTTGGCTTTTTTATTTTATTTTTAAACTGTGCCTTCCATATTTTATTTTTTTACCATTTTTATCGTTATCTCAGGGAATGTAAATATCCCCTATGATAGCAATAGGTAGTGACAGGTACTCTTTTTTTGAAAAAAATTGGGGGGTTAGACCCTAGATCTTTCCTCTGCCCTCAAAGCATCTGACCACACCAAGATCGGTGTGATAAAATGCTTTCCCAATTTCCCAATGGCGCTTTTTATATCCGGGGGGGGGCATTCCCTCCCACTGCTTGTAAAAGCAGTCCAGAGGCTAATTATCTGCTAGAATTGCTTTTACATGAAAGCCGGCTGCTGGCTGAAAAGAATGATACCAAGATGATACCTAAACCCGCAGGCATCATTCTGGTATAAACATTCAAAGTCCAGCAACATACCAGTACGTTGCTGGTCCTTGTTGGACATGTATTGTAATCTTTTTTTTTCATACAGCCTATTGGCTGAACGAAAAAAAGAGATTGATTGGTGGGTATGCCCACCATTAGAATACCTCCCTTCATCCACCCACTTCTAATGATGGGCATATATGCCGAAGCATGGGGGCATCCTCCCGCAAAAAAGTTATGCCGCGTACACACGGTCAAGCCTTCGTCGGAATTTCGACCGTATGTACGCGGCATAAAAGGTTATGCCGCGTACACACGGTCGGACTTTTCCACGGGCAAGCCTCCGTTGGAATTTCGACCGTATATACGCGGCATTAGGAGCAAAATCGCTCCTCCGCCCCTGCTGCCCCCATGCTTCGGCATATATGCTCTTTTTTTTAACTGTGGTGGTGAAATCACCTCCTACAGCGTTGGAGTCACGGCTTTATGTATCGTGGGAGCAAACGCTGTTGCTGTCAAGATAAATAGATCCGCGCTGCAACTGAATGGCGTACCTGCTAAGCAAATGGTGGTTAACATTAAAACAAAGTAACATTACAGTACAACAGTAAGACCTTACCATGCCATACCTGCAAAGCAAATACCAAAACAAAACCTAGTAAAAAATAAAAAAATGTTTTAACGCAACCTGTGCCTAAAATATATATATGCCGAAGCATGGGGGCATCCTCCCGCAAAAAAGTTATGCCGCGTACACACGGTCGAAATTTTCCACGGGCAGGCCTCCGTCGGAATTTCGACCGTATGTACGCGGCATTAGGAGCAAAATCGCTCCTCCGCCCCTGCTGCCCCCATGCTTCGGCATATATGCTCTTTTTTTTAACTGTGGTGGTGAAATCACCTCCTACAGCACTGGAGTCACGGCTTTATGTATCGTGGGAGCAAACGCTGTTGCTGTCAAGATAAATAATTCCGCGCTGCAGTTGAATGGCGCACCTGAAAACAAAAAATTACATACCTGAAAAGCAAGCATGATAAAACATTGCAGAATAGAATACAGTAAAAAAGAGCAGAACAATAGAGAGAAAATAGAGAGAGAGAGAACAATAAAACGACAACTATTTTTGTTTTTTTTATTTTATATTTTTTTTGTGTTTTGTTTTTTACGTTTTTTTTTTCTTTTTTACACTTTTTTTTGTAACTTTACAACTGTAATGGTTCGGGTCTCTCAAAATGTAATGGCATCTTGGGAGACCCTGTGTAAGTGTGTCCTTGTCTGTGAAATGCTGTACCCTACGCTAAAACTTCACTTTTGAGTGGTAGCGTTCAAAACATTCACCTTGGCAAAGACCAGGCTTGTCAGGACAGAGTGGACAAAAACTACGGGTGTCACGCCTAAATCCGCGCTTGCTACAGACACGACATCTTTTTTGGGGGTGGCTTTGGGTAGGGGTACTCGGGAGGACATACGAATAATGCCTCTCATGCAGCCGGCTTACTGCATTTGGTTGGGGATGGTGAGGTGCAGAACCGCCTGGATACAGGAGTTCTGTGACTATCTCATTCTGGAATTTTAGAAGAGATAACGTCCCGCCTGAAGCTCTGTATAGCACATGAGCGTTCAGCAAAGCCAATTGGAATAATGATAGAGACACTTTTTTGTACCAGCGTCTCGCCTTACGGTCAATTAGATACGGCGCCATCAACTGGTCGTTGAGGTCCACCCCTCCCATATTTTGGTTATATTCGTGGACACAGAGGGGTTTCTCCACAACACCAGTCGCCGTACGAATTTGGACTGTCGTGTCTGCATGAAGGGAGGTAAGAAGGAAAACATTCTTATTGTCCCTCCACTTCATAGCGAGCAAGTTATTACACTTCAAGCAGGCTCTCTCCCCCAGCCTAAGACGGGCATCTACAAGCCGCTGGGGAAAGCCCCGGCGATTAGGTCGCACGGTGCCACATGCTCCAATCTGATGATCAAACAAGTGACTAAACAGTGGCACGCTCGTGTAATAATTGTCCACATACAAGTGGTACCCCTTTCCGAATAAGGGTGACACCAAGTTCCACACTATCTTGCCAGCGCTCCCTATGTAATCCGGGCAGTTGACCGACTCAATCTGACTATCTTTTCCCTCATAAACCGTAAAGTTCACTACATAGCCTGTTGCCCTGTCACAGAACTTGTAGAGCTTGACCCCGTATCTGGCACGCTTGCTGGGAAGGTACTGCTTGAAAGACAAGCGGCCAGAAAATTTAATCAGGGACTCATCAACGCAGACAACTTGATCGGGAGTAAACAAGGCTGCAAAACGTTCGTTGAAGTGGTTTATGAGGGGCCGAATTTTATAGAGCCGGTCGTATTCAGGGTCCCCACGTGGACGACAAAGTTCATTGTCGTTGAAGTGCATGAACCGCAAAATCTGCTCGTATCGTGCCCTGGACATGGAGGCAGAGAACACGGGCATGTGGTCAATTGGGTGCGTGGACCAATAAGCACGCAATGACGGAAATTTATGTGTGCCCATGTTGAGGGAAAGGCCCAGAAAGGTCTTAAATTCGGAAACCGTAATTGGTTTCTAATTTCTGGCAATTTTAGGCAACTGGGGGTTAGCGGCGATAAATTGACCAGCATATAAATTACTCTGGTCCACAATAGATCTATAGAGATCTTCCGTGAAAAACAGCGAATAAAAATCAATTGGAATAAAATCGGCTGTTTCCACCTGAATACCGGGTTGGGCAGTGAATGGGGGAAGTACGGGTTCTGCAGAAGTGGTGGGGACCCAATCAGGATAGGCGAATTCTGCAGGAAGGGCAGTATGGGCACGACGGGCCTGCCTTTGTCTTCTTGGTGGCAGCGGGACACTACTTGTGCTTGCCACCTCGCCAGCTTGAACTGCACTTATGGGACTCGCCACGTCACCAAGTGTTACTGCAGTGCTGGATGTACGTCCAGGCTGTACTAGGCCGCTGGTGCTTGCCAGTTCACCAGAAGGAATAGCGGCGCTAGTACTACTCTGCTCCATGATACGAGAGACCTGCGGTTCTTGCTCCTCAACAACCTCAGAAGATCGGGATCGGGTACACCTGACCTTAGCAGGAACCTCAACTTCGTCGTCAGAGCTATCTGACGTGGGGCCGCTGACGTCACTGTCTTCTACGGGAAGATATTCTGAGCCTGAATCTGACAGATACGTGACCTCCTCTTCACTATCTGTCATGCTCAGAATCTCGTAGGCCTCTTTACTAGTGTACCTTCGTCTTGCCATTTTGGGCTCTAAATTTAGGGGTACACTAGTAAGATTCACAGGAAAAAAAGCACCTGACTGTCGTCAGCAAATATATCAAACGCTACAAAAAAACTGTTAGCGATCGCAGGGATCAGGCCTGTCTCTGCGAACGCTGCAGTTATGTGTGTTGTGTTTGGTAAGTGACAGTGATCGATCGATACTGCACTTGGGTGGGCTGGGCTGGGCGGAGGGGCTAAACGCAGGCGCTAGCAGGTATCTGGGCTGATCCCGCTAACACTGCGTTTTTGGGAACCCTAAACCGCTGGGGATGCTAGTATAGATCTGATCAGATACTATACCACTAAGGGGGGTGTATGCTTTGCGCGTGGGTGTTAGCGTTACTGGCACTAACCTAATACTGCCTGGGGCGACGCAGACCCTCTCTGGCGCTAAAACCTAATTGATCTCACCCGCCGGGCGATCAGGGGGGTTAAACCTTTATTGGGTTATATACGGCGGGTGCCCTGATGCTATAAAAAGCAAACTAATCAACCAGCGTCACCCGTAACCTTTATATGGTGATCACTGGTGAAAGGGTTAACTAGGGGCAATCAGGGGGTTAAAACCTTTATTAGGTTAAATATGGGGGTACCCGACGCTATATAAAAACCTGACGGGTTACCTAAATAACTAGATAACTTACTGGCTAACCAGTGACACCAGTGACGCTTATACGGCGATCACTGGTGAAAGGGTTAACTCTAGAGGCAATCAGGGGGTTAAAATAATATATGGGGGTACCTGACACTAATAAAAACCTGCGGCGAACCTAAAAAAAAAATAACTGGCTATCTAAAACACCAGCGACACGAATACAGCGATCGGAAAAACAATCGCTTAGTGACGCTGAAGTTAGGGGGTGAAAGGGTTACCTGGGGGGTGATCAAGGGGTTAAACCCTTATTAGGGGGGGTTAGGGGGCTACCCTGGACCTAAAGGGGCCTAATCCTAACTGCCCTGCAACTTTTTACAATCACAGATGACACTAAATGCAGTGATCAGTAAAATAAATGATCACTGCAATCAGTGACACTGTGATTGGGGGCTTTGGGGTGACCTGGGGGGTGATCTGGGGGTGACTGGGGGGTGATTTGTGTGCCTATGTGTACCTACGTGTCAGTGGACTGTTGGAGCACTAACCTCTGTCTTCTCTCCTCGGCGCCGGGAACGAAAAGACCGCGGCGAGGGAGATGACATCACTTCCTCCAGCCTTGTTTACATCACATGGCGGAGGAAGCATTTTCATTGGCCGGGAGCGATCGCGAGGGGGGGGCGGAATCGAGCGGCCGCCCCCTCATGCCTGATCGCTCCCGAACACTTAACGGCCGCTCACTGCAGTGAAGGGGGGTCCGGATGGACCCCCCAACTGCACAAAGGCGATCACGTAGATCTACGTGATTCTGCCTGTCCGTGCCATTCTGCCGACGTAAATCGGCGGTGGGCGGTCGTTAAGTGGTTAACATAACCTACTGTACTGTAGATTCTGGAGGCTGCGACCTTCGCTGTTTTTTGTGTCTTTATTGTATCTTGTGGGGCTTTACCCCGGCTCTTTTAAAAAAAAAAAAAAAATCAATAAAAAATTATATTTGAAAAAAAAAAGGAATGTATCTGTCTGCTATGGTGACTGGCCCATGGATGGGCCTGGCGGTGTCGTCGGCCTCCATTTTCAATGGATCAGACAGATTGTAATTCAGGCCTATGCCTTTAGAGGGCGGGCGCCTCCCCTTCCTGTCTCGGCGCATTCGACCAGGGCAATTGTTGCCTCCTGGCCTTTCCGACATCAAGCATCTGTTTCACAGGTGTGTGAGGCGGCGACCTGGTCGTCCGTTCATACCTTCACTAAATTTTACAAGGTTGATGTGTATGCATCTTCGGATGCTTGCTTCGGCCGCATGGTTTTGCTGGTGCCTGTTTGAGATGGCATCTCCTCCGTTGAGGAGCTGTGGTTGTTTGGGGTGAAGTTGTTTAATTGCTGTTCCCACCCCTCGTTTTTTGACACTGCTTGGGGACGTCCCACAAGTCAAGAATTATAAGAAGCTGTGTCTGTCCATGGACGAAACAGAAAATAGGATTTTTGTACTCACCGTAAAATCCTTTTCTCCTGAAGTCCATGGACGGACACAGCACCCTCCCCTCTTTTTTCGGTTTGTACTGCTTTTTGACGAACTAAGCTGCTAAGTGCAGTGTGAGGGGTTATGACCAGAGGGACCGCCCCCTGGGCGTGGCTGTTCAGCTTTGCCAACGTTACATGTTTTAAATGTCTAACATGTCTGACTAGTCCTCTCCTAATAGACGGAACAACCCACAAGTCAAGAATTATAAGGAGCTGTGTCCGTCCATGGACTTCAGAGAAAAAGATTTAACGGTGAGTCCAAAAATCCTATTTTCTTACTATACAACAAACCCCAAAATTAACTATGCACATAAAGACTGCATCACTATGGTATTTACGATACCAATGACAATACAGTTCATTGATTCAGGGTGGGCTTGAAGCCCAAGGGGGACCCATTGCATCCCACAGTGCAGGGCCAGTAGTTTGCTACCACCTTTAACCCACTTCTGCTGGTAGTTCAGACGTGGCAGGAGTAATTTGCTTGGTGCGAGTCCTGGGGCTTTCACCCCAAGAGTTTCTCCGTGGGACTGATTCTTTCTTTCCTGCTTTTGGGTCTGGTCTACTGTTTGATCCTTAATATCATCAAGGGCTAGGTTGCTGCTCTTGTCATTTTCTTTCAGAGACCACAGGCTTCCCAATCTCTGATCAAGACTTTTGTGCAAGGGGTCTCCCATGCGGCTCCCCTAGCCAAATCTCCTCTACCTCCATGGAATTTGAAGTCTTTCTGCACACCCGTGTGGGTACGATGTATGGTTCAAAATGCAGACAGACTGTCTTCTAATCTCTGCATCAGACCTGCACAAAAGTACACCCTGGGATATGCACAGAACACCCCATGCAGGTAAAGATGGCTTTTCGCATACGTGTATGGATTGGTATGCCCATGCGAATGAGCCCATAACCTGAAGATTTACAACTTTCTGTGTCCTCAAAATTTATTTTACAGTAAATAAAGAAATTTTATTTTAACTTACTTAAAGCGGAGTTCCGCCAAAAAAAAAATTATTAAAAGTCAGCAGCTACAAATACTGCAGCTGCTGACTTTTAATATATGGAGACTTACCTGTCCAGGGCGAAGGTGATGTCGGCACCTGAAGCCGATCTGTCCCTTGGCTCTCGAGTGGAGGCACCACCATCTTCGGTAAGAGAATCAGGAAGTGAAGCCTTCCGGCTTCACTTCCTGGTTCCCTATCGCGCATGCGCAATCCCACTGGTCCCTGCTTTCTTCTGGGACCTGTGTGTCTCCCAGAAGACAGCGGGGGGCGGAGAAGGCGCCGGACGTGGCGTAGGTCGCCGTGGCAACCTATGCCCAGAAGTGGGAGCAAATGCCTGGATTACAAAGGTATCTGCTTCCTCCTCCCCCCTGAAAGGTGCCAAATGTAACACCGGAGGGGGGGGAAGGATTCCGAAAAAGGGAAAGTTCAATTTTTGGGTGGAACTCTGCTTTAACTTTTAATGAGATGGGCCTGCTTAACCGCTTGCTGCCTCACGTAGGAGTATGGCGGCAGAGTGGCCCTTCTGTGCTGGCTCACGTATCTCTAGTATGTGACCCAGCACTGTGAATAGTCACCGCACAGGCCGATCAGCAGGTGCCAGTCAATGATTTCCAAATAGAAGGTCAATGAAGGGAATCAGCTACACCTGTTGAATGGTATCAAAAAGAGAGACTTTATTGGTGAAAATAACGCAAAAAGGTAATCATTCAGAAAGCTCCCAGCAGGGGGCTAGGCCTCCAGGTAATCTGAATCAAAATATATACAGTAAAAAGTACAACGTTGTAATTAAAAAATGCAGGTATAGCGGACATGCTGCTGTGCCAAACTTGAAAAACTTAGCTCATTAATCCTGAAAATATCAGTATATCACTGGTGTGAACTGGAAAATAAATCCCACTTATTTGTACGGGAAGTATAAAAGTTCATAAGTGCTTAAATCCAACAGAAAAATGTGAACAGAAGATTCAAATAATGAAGGAAGGACAAATAGTAGCACAACTTCAAACAGATAGAACAGCACTGAGACCTGTTTGTAATGAATCACATAAGCAGTCCAGCAAATTCAAAGTAGTGATCCAATACAGGTAGCTTTTTGTTAGTGCTGAAAAACTGCTTAATTAGGGTCTTGTCACATTAAGTTGAAAAGAAGACAGTTCACTTGAGCCAAGGTAAATTGACATTAATGGTTATCATATATCACGCCCGTCGCAAAGTTCGGTGAGAGTATCCACGCTCACGAAACCGGCGATAAAGGGCCTGTTGATAGTCAATTTCAGACGAGCAGTTTCTTCGTATACGGAGAAACTGTCCAACTGGAATGCCCCTTTTGAGAGATTTGGGGTGATGGCTATCGGCCATTAGAAAGGTGTTGGCAGCTGTTGGTTTGCGGAATATTTTGGTAGAAAGTCTACCCTTGTCAATCCCAATAAGAAGATCCAAGAAGGGAATTTGATTACCATCCACAGTGTACGTGAGACGTATATTGCCGGTGTTCACGTTGAGTTCCTCCATGAATCTGACTAGCTCCTGCAAGGTGCCAGTCCACACCATCAAGACATCATCGATGTACCTCAGCCAGGACCTAGCGTGGCTGAGGTACAACGGCGAGAGAAAGACGGTGTCTTCCTCCCACCAGCCTAAATGTAGACACGCATAGGCTGGGGCCCAGGGCACTCCCATGGAAGTACCTCTCAATTGTTGGAAAAATTGTCCTGCAAATTGGAAGAAATTGTTTTTTAGAGCTAGATCGAGGAGATCAATCACAAACTCGTTTTGGGCCTCCATTTGTGGAAAACCTTGGTCCAGAAAGTGGTGGACCGCAAGTATGAAAGTTCATAAGTGCTTAAATCCAACAGAAAAATGTGAACAGAAGATTCAAATAATGAAGGAAGGACAAATAGTAGCACAACTTCAAACAGATAGAACAGCACTGAGACCTGTTTGTAATGAATCACATAAGCAGTCCAGCAAATTCAAAGTAGTGATCCAATACAGGTAGCTTTTTGTTAGTGCTGAAAAACTGCTTAATTAGGGTCTTGTCACATTAAGTTGAAAAAAAGACAGTTCACTTGAGCCAAGGTAAATTGACATTAATGGTTATCATATATCACAAGCTCCGCATATGATACATTCAATGGATAGGAATGTGCAGCCGCCTAGCAAAGTCAAACAATGAATCTGCTTACCATCCAATAGCTCCGCTGTCCTTATGTTCCATAATAGGGATCTGCTTGGGAAGTGTGTCTCTTACCTCACAGGCACAGTGGTTACACTCACAGTAGAGGGAGACTCCAGAATACAGATCTGCTCTTTGCAGTAGCAACTGTCCTGCAAGTGTGGAAAGGACACTGGATGGATAGGTTGCCTGAGTATAGCCGGGACCCGCGCCTACAGATCTTGTTTGCTGCGACGGGCCAGACAAATTGCTGGTCGACGCCTCAGAAAGGATTTGCTCCAACCTAAAACACATACACCAACTACATCTAAAGAACCAATTAGATTTATTACTCCATTTGGAAATCAGTGGCAACAAGTGAAAAAAATCCTTTCCTGACACAGCATGACAGCATATACGTATGGGAAGGCTCCGCCTCCCTGCCCAATTCAGGACCGGTTATATTATAAAAGTAGGTCTCCTCCCTTCCTGCAGTATTCTCTTTTTTTTCCTCACTGCTACAGCCGGTTATGCTACTGCTAAAAAGCAGAATTTTTATTTTTCCCTCACCTTGCCGAACGCTTCTGGCCAAGCCGCACAGGTTCAAGCCTCTCCTGTGAGGAAGCTCCCCGCTGTAAAGGCAGACATGAACGCCTATATGGGGGAGACCCCACCCCCCCTCTCAAGATCCAGGAAGATATGGGGGTAAGGGCATCTGGTCTCTAGGGAGTGCTCCTTTATCATGATGCCATGGATGGACATTCATTGGACTTTCTGTTTGGACATGAAGCATGCAGGTGGTAAGGCACCACATGGTGCACAATTCCATTCAGTTACTGCTGCAAGTATGTGGTTAAACTTGCATTTCTGAAGGGTTGTGGTTGTGTCTGCAATACTGCTAATGATGATAGCAGGTGTGCTGTGCTGTGCTGAAGCCTTCCTACTAACTGAACAAGCCTGGCCCTACAGTCTTGACTTATTTTCTGCAGGTATGCTGTTGGTTTGCATTTCTGAAAAGCATATATCACACATGTGAATCTAACTGGCTATCCATAGTGCTACTTTGTTTACTAATGTTTCACAGATTGGAGTCTGTGTCTGCAGTTTTGCTAATGCTTGAACTGATAACAGGTGATATTGAGCCCTTTCCTTTTAATGCAGGGCCTGGCCCTGCAGGCTGGGCTCACTGTGTATTGATGCTTGGTTGTGGTATGATCCTTGGCTAAGGTAGGTTTAACCTGCTAGTGCTAATTGTCAGATGACTATTAACTTGCGCTGCTTGTCTATGATTACATTAACTCTACAGTGTGAATGACTGTGATGTGTTTATTTCTATGCATTTTCATGCTGACCTTGGTTCTAAAATAAAAGTCAGGATCTGTTTAGTCACATTCCTTAGTACTTACCTGTTAGCAATATGTAATTGCTTGTATTATTTGGGGTACCCCACAGAAAGATATGTGGTTTGTAGTGGTTACTACTTATGGCAAATACCCCAGGCATGGCTCCAGGCTTCAGCTCATCTGTGAACCAGTAGCAATCGGCCTTCCTAGAGACCAGCAACTTTAACTAAGGTGGGGGCAGGTAGGTATATGGTATATCCTAAAAGAGTGCACATTATGGGCATAATGAGCGTAAATCTCTCCAGCCCTCAACACCAACACCAGTCAACCTACTTCTGCAACAGGGGACAGATCCTCTTCAGCCCTGAAAGAACCACTATGTAGTTAACTGCCAGTGGAGGTAGATCAAGAAGTCTCTACAGTAATCATAGTGGTCTGGTGGTAACTGGTGTGTCGGCCAAAATGCAAAACAAGGTTGCAGGCCAAAGACAGTGACAAATGGGCAGAGACCTGAAAAGGCCTACAGTCACTAATGGTTCCATACCAAGCCTAATCAAACAGTTGTGTTTGTTTAAAGGCAACCTCTACCTCAGAGCTTGCTTCTGGGAAATTGCTATGACAAGTTGGCATATCAGAAGCAAAAGGTGGATACTTTAACCCCATCCAAACTGACTGTGTGGAGCTTGGGGACTAAGCTATTCAAACAAAGGCATCTAAAGGGTACCTCTGCCTCAAAAGCAGCCGGCCAAACAGGCTGCATCAGATTAACCAAGGGTGCCATTCTTGCAACAGAAGAGGCAATATCCTTCGCAGAGACCCTGGGACAGCAAATAGATCCAGAGATGGAGAAGGTTCATACTACTGTTAAGTAGTGTTTTGTGTCCTGCGATTGTGCTCGCTTACTTCGGTAGCCAGACTGTCAGGACCCCAGACCAGATGAAAGCAGAGCTCTGCTCAGTGATAAACTCTCTATGATGGCGGATCCTAGATTGAAAATGGAGTAGCCAATGATGCAGTTCAGACACTGCGAATACAAAACTATATGCGGTTTCTCCAGTAATCATTGTGGTCAGTGAACCCTTATGTCCCATCCCACAAGTAAACACATGCCGCTTTAAGTCAGAGTGGTGACTGTTCAAGTCGGATCTGGTGATATTTAGAAGGAGGATTAATTCCTGATGTTAATCACCAATGACCAGAGGATGGCCAAAAGGCAAAGTTACAAAGAGTGAATGACAGGTTAGACCTGGGAGAACTATAGCGGAGAATAAAGAATCAAGAATTATCTTTATTTGCCTAAACCCAAGCCGCCCAATAGGGTCAGCTGACAGTTATATGTAAATTAGGATCCGTGGGTCCTGTGCATTAAGGAAGCCAATGGAATTTTTTTCATTTCTCTACCAATTCATTGCATTCCCTTCATGATGCATCGGAGCACAAGGGTTGTGATTACATGGTCGTTAGTCAAAAGTAAGACTTGAATAACAGGCGGAAGGTTAAGAATCCAAAAAATTGCACAGGCCATCGTTGCAATTAATCTCTCCAGCCGTCAGTAAGGCTTGACCTCCACAAATCATACCCCATGATTTCCAAGGAGTATCGTTCATAGCGGTGCAACCCCCCAAGTCGCTGCAACGGTAAAGTAGTCCCTACACTACTTTTAATCCCACTGTGATCTAACTTGGGGCCATAGACATCAAGAATACACAGGCATTGATTCAAGACACATAGAAATCGCACGATTTTAGGTCGCAATAGTGAAAACCCAGGCTAAGACTGTTGATGGTCTTTAGACCTAGCAAATTGTTTATTTGCATGGTTGCATAGGGGGTGAGGTTGAGGATGGATACAGGTCCATCAAGTCCAACCTATGTGTGATTATATGTCGATATTACCTTATATATCCTGTATGTTGTGGTCATCCACAAGTGTGGGTGTGTGTGTATACTGTATACACACTTCAAAATACCCATGTTGCAGCAAGTACCTTCGCTTGGCAATTCGAGTTCATCTGGCAGACTGTGACCTTTCCACAAACTCCGGACATTTCCTGGGATATTGGGTCCAGTAAGGGCCGACTTGCGGGACCAAGGACTTCTGGTGAGCCTTGTCTGGACAACAGACTGGCGCAATGACTTCCAGATTCTGGGAAAAGAGTCCCAGTACAGACTCTGATCGAGTTGGGAGGAACCATCATCGAGAGACCATCATCGAGAGACCAACTAGTCTCATCACAACAATGACCTACCGGGAAGCAATTCTGAATCTCTAGCCTCGTACACACGACCGATTTTCTCGTCCAAAACCGGCAAGAAAAGTGCCGCGAGAGCTTTTTTCTCGAGAAAAACGTTCGTGTGTATGGTTTTACGACGAGAAAATTGCCGTGAATCTCGACGAGAAAATAGAGAACCTGCTCTCTATTTTCTCGTCAGGATTCCAGATTTCCTTGTCGTGTTTCTCGTCGGCCTGTTTTGTGACGAGAAAATGGTTTGTGTGTATGCTTTTACGACTCTTCCAAAAGCGCGCATGCTCAGAAGCAACTATGAGACGGGAGCGCATCTTCTGGTAAAACAAGCCTTCGTAATGGAGATAGCACATTCGTCACGCTCCAAATTTTTGCATCGTTTAAATGTTGTGCATTGAAATCTTCGTTAGAATGTTACATTAATCCAAACGAATGAACTTCTTTTGCTGCTGATCTTCACACAGAGTTATGACTATCTTTTTTTAACCTTTTTCATGCTGCTCTTAAGAAGATTTATGTGTATTATATCGTGCAAGTTTTTAGGAATATTAAAAAATTTGATATTTTTCTAACTGATGTTAATTGTAATTTCGCAATGTTTTGATAGTGATCTCCCATTGAATCTTTTAATATATATTATTTAAATTTTACACCCTTTTTTTGGGAAATCAGATTTAGTTATTTTTTTGGGGGGGTTGTTATCTGTCCCTTTTTTTGTCAGTCAAATGTATCTGTTTACTCCAAAGCTAGATTTTAAATTTTTACAAATACACATAGTCAAGTATGAACTTAAAGAAAAATAACATTTATTCATGTTTGAACTAAAATAAAGAGAAGGCAGCGCTGGAGAAGCTGCTGCCATTTGTGCATCCCAGGGACCCCAGAGCACACAGCAACCCTGTGTGGACACTAAAATTGGGAGCTTGAGAAGGCCAACATTTCTGGACATAATCTGATGCTGGCCTCCCAGAGGTCAGGAACAGCAGCAGGTGAGATATATGTCCCAAGTGTGTGGTACTACAACAGGCTGCCTTCTGTCCGACCACAATGAAGCAAGGCCATCACTTTCTCGTCTTCCTGGCAACCTTCCCTGCAACCTTTCCTGAAGCCTTCCCTGCAGCCTTCCTTCTTCGTTTGGCTGGAGGCTGGGCCACTGGAGGGGTACTCCTGTCAGGAGGAGGAGGAGATGTAGGAGAAGGGGGTGGGGCGGAAGAACAAGGTGGAGGTGAAGGAGAAGGGGGTGGGGCAGAAGAAGAATGTGGGGGTGGAGGAGGAGGTTGAGGTTGGGACAGTTGTGCGACCTCACAAATTGCAGTATTGGGGGTAATTTTTTCCATCACCCCCTTGTTGAGCAAGGTGATGAGCAGGGGCTCGCATAGGAGGCGTTGCTCCATGCTCATCACCTTGAACTTTGCCTCCACTAGGCCGGCAATGGCCTCTTCAGGGCATGTGGGCTCCTGGAGGGTGGCATGGGCCTCACGAATAAGGGCCATTGCTGCCTCACTGGTGGTCCTGTCCCTCCTGCCTCTTTTGGGAAGCCGGATGGGAGGCACCTGGGATCTGGTGCTTCTCCTTTGCCCTGTCACCTCCTGGCTGCCACTGGGCCCTGCCTCCTCCTGGCTGCCACTGGGCCCTTCCTCCTCCTGCCTGACAGTTTCCAGACCCTCCTCCTGGCTGATTTCATCCTGTGTATGAAAAAGGGACATAGTTTAATATGTTGGTTTAATCTTTGCATCAAACTTTATAAACATGATTGAAGCAATTAGAATGTAAATCCCGAAATCATTTTTTCTAATTTACACCTACATCAGATTGAATATTTAGCACCCAATTAAGTGCAGACTAATGTCTAGAGATCTTGATTTCACTTGTGGAACCCAAAATATTGTATGTTTCTCATCTTGACATATTTGTCAAACATTAATTTTATCCCAATGCAATTTCATTTAATACTATACCTGGCTCCAGATGGCCAAATCAGGATCATCCAGGATGGCTGCCTCCTCTTGCTCCAGAGAAGGCTCAGGTTGGCTGCAGGGAAGTCTGGGGGGAAGAGTGGAGAGTGATGGCCTTGCCTCAATGTGGTCATCCAGGAAGGACATCCTGCTGTAGTGCCACAAAATCGGGACATACACATCATCTGCTGCTGCTCCTGACCTCTGAGAAGCCAGGACCTTAGAGCGTTCAGTCCTGTAGGTGCCTCTCAAGCTCCCAATTTTAGTGTCCACTTGTTTTGCTGTGGCTGTGGGCACCTTGGTATGCACAAATGGGAGCAGCTTCTCCAGCGCTGCTTTTCTCACCCCTCTTTTTTTGTGTATGGGGTTTTTGGTCTCCCACAGAGCCGGCAGCTCCCTTACCCGGTCAATAAATTCCGCCAGGAACTCTTTGTCGCTAATAAAGACATTCATATTGTATCTGCAAGTTAAATAAATAATATATAACTAATGTGAGGCAAACAGTCTAACCTCCTTAACATCGTAGTCACCATATATATCCTACAACATTCTCAAGACAGTATAGGCCAACAATTTGGCACAGTCTCAAAATCACATACCTTCGTTCGCACGTCCGTCACTTGAACTCCTCTCTCCGCACACCGAACGTACTATAGTCACATGTGTGTTTGCTATATACACACCACGCATGCGTCAAAATACGAACACGTCGCTCCGCACACGTCGCCCGCCCATGACGTTCTAACTAACATCTTTTCCCCGCCCCTTCTCTTTCGGCGCGCAGACAGATATGGCGGATTTACAGCAGGTGTCTGATAATTCCTCCAATAACGAGGAGGAGACAAGCCCGGAGACCAAGGAAACGTCACGATCAAGGAGGAGATTCAAGGCATCTAATATGTCTTTTGCGGAGATGGTGGACATATTGCTAAAGTCGGATTATGACGCAAAGCATGGGCCGTATAGCAAACCAAATAGAAGGAAGGCCAAAATCCTGAAGAAAGTCGTGAAGAGTCTGAAGACGAATTTCGGGGTGAAACGCTCAAATAAGCAGCTCAGAAAGAGGTGGTCAGACCTCAAACTGAGGGAGCCAGAGCAGTTAAGGAGCATTAAGAGAATGCTCGCAAAAAGTAAGTAAAATGTACACTTTTCTGCTATTAATCCTTTTCTAAACTGACATGTTGCTGGTTGTGGTTTTTTTGCTTATTGGACTCCCTTCCAAAATGTAATATTTTGAACTTGGTTGGGCACAGTAATCGTTCGTTACGTTACAGACACTTCGTTCGGCCGCTATCCGCTGTTTTGGCTTATTTTACAGCCACAAAAGTAATTAGACATCTGCCATTTTTTGGGAAATTTGGGGCACAAAGTTTTAGGCTAGATGATGTGTTTGTAAAGAGAATGAAATGCAAACTGTAATCTGTATAAAGGAGAGGACACTCAGCAGCTGCTTCCACATCTGTACTTTGGAGCACTATAGTGTGGGCCACCAGACCCGCCTTTTTTGGGTGTCCCACACAGGTGCATCAGAGAATTTTTGTGTTGCCTCCATGTCTAAAAAATGACAGACAAAGGTGAATACTAAACATATTCTTGGTCAGAAATAATGCATTCATCTTTAACTTCCGCCCAAACACACACTTGTACCCCACTTCCAAGCAATTTAGCCTGTTTTTTTTTTATCATAGAGAATTTCTGTGTGATAACTCTACCTTTTTGTTTGATTCTCATAGGGGAGAGAAGACTGGGTGGAGAACACTCCAGTGAGCACAGGAACCCCACAGCTTCACAACAACCCCAAACTCCCAAAGACCCACAACTGAAGGATGTTGAGGAAGTTGAGGTGGAGGAAGGAGAAGTGCAGGAAGGAGAGGTGGATGACGTTGTGGAACTGGTCACCACAACAGGTCAGTATCTGTCACCACAGCTTCAGGTAAGAGAGGTAGGCCTGCAGAGTTATAATACCTTTTTATTTTGTTTTTAGGGGATGTGAATGTTGGGGTGAAGGATAGTACACGTTTCTCTGCTGACAGTGCCCTCCGCTTCATCCAGCAAGTGATGGAATGTAGCACGGAACTGGACAAAATGAAAGAAAGAATTCATGTGATGGATCAAACATTTAAAGACATTCTCGATGTTTTGGGGAGAATTCAATAAGCCATCCAAACCCCCTTTTTTTTCATGTTTGTTCTTCCACTTTTTAAAAACTTTTTGACAATCAAACCAGCCAAAAATTGAATCTGCACACAGTGTGTCAACATGTGATATCTGCCATCAGGGGATATCCATGTACGTCTTTTGGGGGTGCAACCCCTTCCTCGTATCTAAAGTAGGTGAACTGAGGAAGGGGTTGCACCCCCAAAACATGTCCATTGATCACCCCTGATGGCAGATAGCACATGTTGACAATAGGGATCAGGAGTCTAAAATCCCTATAGGAAAATAATCCCAATTGTGTGCATATTCAATTTTTGGCTGGGCAAGGGGTGGCAGGACCCCATATTAGGACGGGCACATAGAGACATATAGTTTGTGTAAGTGAATGTCTCAGATTGCTCCGAGGTATCCAATTTTGTAATTTTTGGAATGCAACTGTTGTTTTTGTATTTTCCAAAGAAAACAATTGCCGGTTTGTGGCCAGGCAAACAAAAAAAAAAAGTGTGTGAATGTGCACATAGTAAAATATTTGAACACAAACAACGTGTAGCTTCTTTTTCTAATACGCTCTAACCTTATTTGGTTATTTTTTAAAGGTTGCATAGTGAAATGGTTGGTATTTACTAAAGGAAAATACACTTGGCACTACAAATGCACTAAGACAAACTAGGAGACAGGAAACCAACAAAAGTTATAAGTTTAAACCAGATTTTTATTTTGATCGTTAGACAGGAATCTTTAGCCATAGCCTGGCATAGGAATTGCCCCCCTACCCGTGAAATAGTCCATGTATTTGTCCCGAACCTCACGGGCATTTTGGGGGGGCAAGCCAGCACGGGCAGATTCCAGGCCCGGCAGGGGATTAGCAGGGGAAAGTCCAGCCTCAGGCAAAACTGAGGCCATATAGGAATTTGATTTGCGGCAGAGAAAATTGTGTAGCACACAGCAGCATAAAACTACATAGTTTATTTTGTACTCCGCCAAGTGTATTGAAGTCATAAAAAGGCGGAACCGGCTGGCCATTATGCCGAAGGCATTTTCAACGACTCTTCGGCCCCTGGCCAGCCGGTAATTGAACACCCTCTTCTCTGGGGTCAAGGTCCTCTGAGGAAATGGCCTCATAAGATGCGGTCCAAGTCCGAAGGCTTCATCAGCCAAAAAAACAAAGGGGAGTCCTTCAACATTCCCTGCATCCGGTGGCAATGCAAAGTCGTCACTCTGGAGACGGAGGGCAAACTCCGTCTGGATGAAGGATCCCCCATCGGACATCCGGCCATTCTTCCCTACATCAACATAGAGGAATTCATACCGTGCTGACACCACCGCCATCAGCACAATGCTATGAAACCCCTTGTAGTTGTAGTAGTAGGACCCAGAACGGGGTGGCGGCACGATGCGGACGTGCTTCCCGTCTATAGCACTACCGCAGTTGGGGAAGTCCCACCGCGTGGCAAACTCCAATGCCACAGTCTGCCATTCCTGTGGCGTGGAAGGAAGCTGTGGAGTCAAACAAGATGAAAAAATATTAGAATACACAAATCAAACATTACAAGGAGATTCTAAGAAAATACATTAGAGGCCAACATCAAGCAAAGTCTACGTTTATTAAGGTGTTTTAAATAAGTATAATGGAAGGCTCATGTATCATATTCATCACCCCCTATGATGGTCCATTAATAAATTATAATGGGGAGGGGGGGGTAGATGTGTTTGGCCACAGGATAGCATTGCAGTGGCGGTGCGTCCAGAGTGGGCGCTGGAACACTGCCCCCTCTCTCTTGTGCCCGTCACTCAGAACAATACATAGGTTCATGCCTTGCATTAACCTATGTATTGTCTATGCCGCCCACTATTCAGGTGGATGGCCCCCTGTTAAGCGACCGACATATGAATAACTGCGGCATTTATGGGCTTAAAATTGCATATCAGAAACAGGGAGGAAAATTGACTTGCACATTACAGCCTGAGGGATGTAATTGGCTTCAGAAAAGTTAAATAGGGGACGCGGGGGGGGGGGGCATTCCTTGGGTAAACACTGACAGGCTGCTCTGCCAATCATGTTCACCAAGTCTGTTTAATGGTAACATGATTGGCTGATGCAACATCGAGGGCAGGAAAAGACATCAAGGACAGAAGAAGGATGGCGCTGACCACAAGAAGGTATGTGCAGGGCTGGGGGGGAACTGGCTGCATTGGAGGGGACAAAATGGCTGCATTAGAGGGAACAAAATGGCTGCATTGGAGGGAACAAATGGGGGCGTTTAATAGGCACCAGAGCAAAAAAGGAGGAAGTTTATTTCCTACATTGGGGTTTGAACCCCTAAACATTTGGAGCAACAGGCGCCCCTGCTGGAAAGGTTAGTGAAGGGAAATATGCATGGAGGAGAAAAAAGGGGCAATCTAAAGCTTCCAGCATGCATGGGGACAAAGGGGACATTCTCAGCATATTACAATCATGGTAATTAGGGAAGGATGAAAAAAATACAATACATTAGCATACATGAAATACATAAAATGTGATGTTAATGGAAAAAACTTACCCTAATATAGTCCTCCTGCAGGACTTGTATAATAGCAGAACAGGTGTCTGGGATTATGAGGCCCAGAGCCTGGGGGGAGATGCCTGTCGTAAACTTCAAGTCCTGAAGACTTCTCCCTGTCGCCAGATAACGTAAGGTGGCGATGAGCCTCTGCTCAGCACTGATGGCTTCCCGCATAACGGTGTCCTGCCTGGTAATATAGGGGGACACCAAAGCCAACAGTCCCTGAAAAACGGGGTCAGACATCCGCAGAAAATTCCTGTAGTCCTCAGGATTATTCTCGACTATCTCCCGCAGCAGAGGCATATGGCAGAATTGGTCCCGCTGGAGAAACCAATTCTTGGTCCATGAACTCCTCCTCACACCATTCATGGACTGGTCTTGGTCCAAAACAAGCAGACCAACACCAAGCGCACGCACAGCACGAACTCGACGACGAGAACGTCCAGGCGACATGGCTAAGAAACGGTCGTCTTATCAGAACGTACAGAACAGAACGCACTTTAGAACAGCAAGGCCTATGAATAACGAACTGAAAAACAGAAACGAACAGGCAAGAACGCACTGTAAAACAGATACGACCTCCCTAGACGCCCTGAAAGTCAAGATACGAACCCACAAGCACAAACTGAACCGCAGAAAACGAACTGAAAAGTACGAAGACTGAAAAGCGCGAATCGTCTCTTCCCAAACTTTTACTTCACACGCGGTAACACGAGATCAGCAAAAGCAGCCCAAGGGGTGGCGCCAAGAAAAAAGATCTTCCCCTTTATAGTGCCGTCGTACGTGCTGGACGTGACCGCGGAGAACAACGAGGAAATTGGGAAATGTCAGTGTGTACGCATGGAAAGCTTGACGAGAAAATCAACAAGGTTAACAAGAATCTCGTCGAAAAAAACGACGTGTTTTTTACGACGAGAAACTCGGTCGTGTGTACGAGGCTTCTGAAAAAAAATACAATAAAGTTACACTCAGAGAGAGCAACAGTATAAGTATCTCACTTGAACAAATGGCTCTTTCCCATTGGTTGCATCCCACGGTCGCAAGAGCAATAAAGTAGCCGGTAGTAATCCATGAGGTCCGAGGTGCCCAAGGGAAGGTTGACAACTGTGTTAACTGGTTTTGTAGTAAGGAAAGACTTACTTCCTGCACTAGAAACAGTAACTCCACAGAGGAGAAAAGTCCACTCTTGGGGAGGTAGCTAAACGAACTAATCTTTCAGCGTATCAGCTATTAGGCATACCAATCATCCCAAGTGGTTACTCGTCGGGTATTCATGCCAATGGAGGACAAGGTGTCCAAAAGTCAGAGTTATAGCGGTCGCAGACTGGAGTCTTTCCGAAACGCAACAAATAAGCCTCAACTATGCTGAAAAGACTCAGCAAAATGGGGAAGTCCTATCTTCGCTGTCAAGAAGGAATGCAAAACTAGTCAAATTCTGTCAGATGTATCTCCCAGCACGTTAAGTAGGGTTTTCTAGAACTTACGGCCAGATGGCGTAAGATACAAAAGCCGTCAGATGACAAGGGACGGTCTCCAAAACAAAAAGCTGGTCAAGAGATCGGCAACAAATAAGGCTATCAAGATATTGGTCTGACTGTAACCTGGGTGGCTTCCCAGAGGTGGAAGCAGAGAAACTAATGACAGCCAACTGGGTCGGCAAATTAGCCAATATGTATATTCAACAAACCTAATACTCTCCAGGATCCTTCACCGGATTCGCAGTCATTCGGTGGTAACAATAATTGCCCTGTGGCTTGCAGGCCATAATATCCGCGGGTACAGTCTCAGATCCGAGAACCTCCTCCTATTCTCCTTCCTGAGATCCAACACCTCATACAGCGTAGCCAACAGTATCTTCCAAATTTCATACAAGTTATATCTAAGGCTGGAGACCAAGAAGTAGAGGTCTCACCGTTTAGTGTTTGAAGTCCTATGGAGGTCAGAGCGCCTACTCCAAACTTCAAGTACATTAGATACGAGAAAAACCTACAGAATTTAAAGGATGGAATTCTCTACTCCTTACTGTAAGGATTGCATTGTATACAAGTAAGCCTAGATACGGCATTAAAGGATACATGAAACTCAGTTGTGTCCTCACTCTATGGGATCCAGTAACGGTGGGATCCAGTAACGGTGGGATCCAGTAACGGTTGCATATCTTAGCAACCAATTCCGAAAGACCTGGGCAAGTTATTATTTTTTTCCCCATTTAGTCTTCCAAATAGTGTGAGACACATTATCTCACTCTCCATTTAAAGGGATAGGACATCCTAAATATGGCCAGTAACATGGAATAAGTATTCCTTTTGGCGAATAGGTCTAGAAAGATCTCAGACATCCAAGTGTCAAGCTATAAACTACCTTGTTGCTGAAATTATCAGGCAAAATGGCTCTAGTCTCTTCCTCAACACTATACAAAGGTTGGTATCTTTGCAATCTGGGATAGAACATCAGCCTTCTGGCAGATCCAAACTAAAGTGTTTGAAGTACCACGAACATTGAAAATAGTCAAGGTTTAAAAGAGACATAGAATTGGCCCTTCTTCTAGGAGAAAAACGATAGACTCATCAGGCCTAACGGCATCGGAAAAAGACAATCACTGTCTAACGAAGACAATTGCAGTGGTGCGGATCAAGTTAGTCAAAGCTTAGATGACTAGGAAAAACCCATCGGATGAGGGCAGAGACCGCTCTTCCAGTCTGATTGCGCATGCATTGACGAAACTCCAGAATAGTTCCTCCAGAGTTAATATGTAAACTACGACCTGGTCTACATTCAACACGTTTGGGGGTCCATTCTTGTGGACCCAGCAGTCTTAACTACAATACATCTCAGTCGTTAGTGGGGATAGAGCTAATCCTCTTAAACACTTGAGCAGTACCCACCCTTGTTGTCTGGGGATTTGGTACATCCCATACGTATATGCTGTCATGCTGTGTCAGGAAAAGGGAAAATTTTATACTTACCTGACGGTCATTTTCCTTTCCTGATGCAAGCATGACAGCATATAGGTCCCCTCCCAAAAAATAAATAAAAAATAAAATAAAATAAAAATATCACGAAAATTATAATAAAGGCCTTCACAGTGATACTAAGTTACGAGAATACTGCAGGAAGGGAGGAGACCTACTTTTATAATATAACCGGTCCTGAATTGGGCAGGGAGGCGGAGCCTTCCCATACGTATATGCTGTCATGCTTGCATCAGGAAAGGAAAATTACCGTCAGGTAAGTATAAAATTTTCCCTTTTCCCAACACTGGCATACCCTTACTAGATGCAACACACTTAGAAATATAGTTGGAGATCGACCGCTGGTGACGGCTAAACAAGCTAGAAATTTGCGTGACGATTTAGTTCAGAGTGAATTTAGACGCCCCATTGTGATGGGAACTAGCTCAGCGATATGCCACGAGTCAAAGGCATATTCCCCTGCGGACACTGCAACACGTGCAAGTTCGTAGATACAGCCAAAACCTTTAGGGACTCTGCATCCAGGGAGAGATATGAAATCAAAACTTTCATTAATTGTGGTACTTCAAGACTGTTGTACATACTGGAGTGTCCTTGTCACCTTCTTTATGTGGGTAAAACCAAATGGCAGTTAAGAGTCTGTTTCTCAGGAACATCTTAAGAGTATTCGACTTAACCACTTAAGCCCCGGACCATTTGGTAGCTAAAGGACCAGAGGTGATTTCAGAATTTTGCACTGCGCTGCTTTACCTGTAAATTGTGCGGACATGCAATGTTGTACCCAAACGAAATTTGCGTCCTTTTCTTCCCACAAATAGAGCTTTCTTTTAATGGTATTTGATTGCCTCTGCAATTTTTATTTTTTGTGATATAAACAGAAAAAGACCGAAAATTTTGAAAAAAATTGATATTTTCTACTTTTTGTTATAAGAAAAATCGAATAAACTCAATTTTAGTCATACATTTAGGCCAAAATGTATTCAGCCACATGTCTTTAGTAAAAAAAATGTCAAGAAGCGTATATTTATTGGTTTGCGCAAAAGTTATAGCGTCTACAAACTAGGGTACATTTTCTGGAATTTACACAGCTTTTAATTTATGACTGCCTATCTCATTTCTTAAGGTGCTAAAATGGCAGGGCAGTACAAGCCCCCCCCCCCAAATGACCCCATTTTGTAAAGTAGACATCCCATGGAAATTGCTGAGAGACATGTTGAGCCCATTGAATATTTTTTTTTTTGTCTCAAGTGATTGAATAATGACAAAAAATTAATAAATAAAAAAATTACAAAAAGTTGTCACTAAATGATATATTGCTCACACATGCTATGGTTATATATGGAATTACACCCCAAAATACATTTTGCTGCTTCTCCTGAGTACGGGGATACCACATGTGTGGGACTTTTTAGGAGCCTAGCCGCGTACCGGACCCCGAAATCCAAGCACCGCCTTCAGGATTTCTAGGCACAAATTTTTGATTTCACTCCTCACTACCTATCATAGTTTCGAAGGCCATAAAATGCCAAAATAGCACAAAACCCCCCCAAATGACCCCATTTTGGAAAGTAGACACCCTAGGCTATTTGCTGAGAGGCATGGTGAGTATTTTACAGCTCTCATTTGTTTTTGAAAATTAAGAAAGAAAATATATATATATATATATATATATATTTTTTTTTTTTTTTCAATTTTCAAAACTTTGTGACAAAAAGCGAGATCTGCAAAATACTCACCATACCTCTCAGCAAATAGCTTGGGGTGTCTACTTTCCAAAATGGGGTCATTTAGGGGGGTTTTGTGCCATCTGGGCATTCCATGGCCTCCGAAACTGTGATAGGCAGTGAGAAGTGAAATCAAAAATTTACACCCTTAGAAAGCCTGAAGGCAGTGCTTGGTTTTGGGGTCCCGTACGCGGCTAGGCTCCCAAAAAGTCTCACACATGTGGTATCCCCGTACTCAGGAGAAGCAACAGAATGTATTTTGGGGTGTAATTCCACATATGCCCATGGCATGTTTGAGCAATATATAATTTAGTGACAACTTTGTGCAAAAAATAAATAAAAATAAAATAAATTTTATTTTTTCCGCAACTTGTGTCAACATATAAAATATTCCATGGACTTGACATGCCTCTCAGTATATAGCTTGGGGTGTCTACTTTCCAAAATGGGGTCATTTGGGGGGGTTTTGAACTGTTCTGGCATTTTATACACAACATTAGGAAGCTTACATCCACTCTTCTAACCACTTGAAGACAAAGCCCTTTTTGACACTTTTTGTTTACATGAAAACATTTTTATTTTTTTTGCAAGAAAATTATGTTGAACCCCCAAACATTATATATATTTTTAAAGCAAAGGCCCTACAGATTAAAATGGTGGGTGTTGCATTTTTTTTTCTACACAGTATTTGCGCAGCGATTTTTCAAACGCATTTTTTGGGGGAAAAATACATTTTTTTTTATTTTAATGCACTAAAACACACTATATTGCCCAAATGTTTGATGAAATAAAAAAGATGATCTTAGGCCGAGTACATAGATACCAAACACGACATGCTTTAAAATTTCGCACAAACGCGCATTAGCGACAAACTACATACATTTTTAAAAGCCTTTAAAAGCCTTTACAGGTTACGCCGTTAGATTTACAGAGGAGGTCTACTGCTAAAATTACTGCCCTCGATCTGACCTTCGCGGCGATACCTCACATGCATGGTGCAATTGCTGTTTACATATGACGCCAGACCGATGCTTGCGTTCGCCATTGGGCAAGAGCAGGGCAGGATAGGGGTGCTTCTTTTTTTTTTTTTTTTTTTTTTTTTTATTAATTTTGCTTTTTTATTTTATTTTCAAACTGTTGCTTCCATATTTTTTTTTTTATTTGATCATTTTTATTGTTATCTCAGGGAATGTAAATATCCCCTATGATAGCAATAGGTAGTGACAGGTACTCTTTTTTTGAAAAAAACTGGGGTCTTTTGGACCCTAGATCTTTCCTCTGCCCTCAAAGCATCTGACCACACCAAGATCGGTGTGATAAAATGCTTTCCCAATTTCCCAATGGCGCTTTTTATATCCGGGGGGGGGACATTCCCTCCCACTGCTTGTAAAAGCAGTCCAGAGGCTAATTAGCCGCTAGGATTTCTTTTACATGAAAGCCGGCCGCTGGCTGAAAAGAATGATACCAAGATGATACCTAAACCCGCAGGCATCATTCTGGTATAACCATTCAAAGTCCAGCAACATGCCAGTACGTTGCTGGTCCTTGTTCGACATGTATTGTAATCTTTTTTTTCATGCAGCCTGTTGGCTGAACGAAAAAAAAAGATTGATCGGTGTGTATGCCCACCATTAGAATACCGCCCTTCATCCACCCACTTCTAATGATGGGCATACATGCACCATTTATATATGCCGAAGCATGGGGGCATCTTCCCGCAAAAGTTATGCCGCGTACACATGGTCAGACTTTTCCACGGGCAAGCCTCCGTCGGAATTTTGACCGTATGTACGTGGCATTAGGAGCAAAATCGCTCCTCCGCCCCTGCTGCCCCAATGCTTCGGCATATATGCTTTTTTTTTTTAACTGTGGTGGTGAAATCACCTCCTACAGCACTGGAGTCGCAGGGATCAGGCCTGTCTCTGCGAACGCTGCAGTTATGTGTGTTGTGTTTTGCAAGTGACAGTGATCGATCGATACTGCACTTGGGTGGCCTGGGCTGGATGGAGGGGCAAAACGCAGGTGCTAGCAGGTTTCTGGGCTGATCCCGCTAACACTGCGTTTTTGGGAACCCTAAACTGCTGGGGACGCTAGTATAGATCTGATCAGATCAGATATTGATCTGTTCAGATACTATACCACTAAGGGAGGTGTATGCTTCACGCGTGGGTGTTAGCGCTACTGGCACTAACCTGACGCTGCCTGGGGTGTGACGCAGACCCTCTCTGACGCTAAAACCTAATTGATATCACCCGCTGGGCGATCAGGGGGTTAAACCTTTATTGGGTTATATACGGCGGGTGCCCTGACACTATAAAAAGCAAACTAACTAACCAGCGTCACCCGTAACACTTATATGGTGATCACTGGTGAAAGGGTTAACTAGGGGCAATTAGGGGGTTAAAACCTTTATTAGGTAATATATGGGGGTACCTGACGCTATATAAAAACCTGACGGCGAACCTAAAAAAATTACTGGCTACCGATCGGCATCACCAACACTAAGACAGCGATCAGAAAAACGATCGCTTAGTGACAGTGGTGATAGGGGGTGAAAGGGTTACCTGGGGGGCGATCAAGGGGGTTAAACCTTTATTAGGTAATATATGGGGGTACCCGACGCTATAAAAACCTGCGGCGAACCTAAAAAAAATTACTGGCTACCGATCGGCATCACCGACGCTAAGACAGCGATCACAAAAACGATCGCTTAGCGACAGTGGTGATAGGGGGAGAAAGGGTCACCTGGGGGGTGATCAAGGGGGTTAAACCTTTATTAGGTAATATATGGGGGTACCTGACGCTATAAAAACCTGTGGCGAACCTAAAAAAAATAACTGGCTACCGATCGGCATCACTAAGACAGCGATCAGAAAAATGATCGCTTAGCGACAGTGGTGATATGGGGTGAAAGGGTTATCTGGGGGGCGATCAGGGGGTTAAACCTTTATTAGGGGGGGTTAGGGGGCTACACTGGACCTAAAACTAACTTTAGTGACACTTTTACAGTCACAAATGTCACTGATTGCAGTGATCAGTAAATAAATGGTCACTGCAATCAGTGACACTGTGACTGGGGGCTGGGGGGTGATCTGGGGTGTCTGGGGGGGCGATTTATGTGCCTATGTGTCCTGGTGTCAGTGTAGTGTTTTGTGCACTAACCTGGTATCTTCTCCTGTGCGGCGCTCAGTATATGTGTGCGCCGCAGGAGAGATGACATCACTTTCTCTGCCTGTGTAAACATTACACAGGCAGGGAAGCTTTCTCATTCGCCGGGAGCGATCGCGAGGGGGTGGCCGGAATCGAACGGCCGTCCCCTCATCCCGGATCACTCCCGAACACTTAACCACCGCTCACTGTAAAGAAGGGGGGTCCGATCGGACCCCCCAACTATACAAAGGCGATCACGTAGATATACGTGATTCTGCCTGTCGGTGCCATTCTGCCGACGTATTTTTACAGTGGGCGGTCGTTAAGTGGTTAAGGAGGACACTCCAGTAGCACAACATTTCCTCAAATATCATCAAGGCAAAAGCAGAGGCCTGACAGTAAAAGGTTTCTATGTCTTTGACCTGCCTGAATGCAGGGGTGACTACGACACAATACTCATCCGGAAGGAAAAATCCTGGATATTCAGGCTGCAAACTTTGCAGCCCAAAGGGTTGAATACCGAAATGAGTCTAAAAATTTTTTTACAACCTTAATTACCAATATCCAGTAAACCCTTCTGGATAGGTGTCTGCCGTACTAACCCCTATATTATGCTTCTTCCATTTTCATTAAATTTCTTAACCTACACCTAGGGATTTGAATAGCGTGTATCTGATTATGTAACTATGTTTTCTCTATCTCTAACTATGAGCCTTCCTGAACAAACCAATACTTTTTTTATTTATATTTTGATCATCCCAATATATGTATTACATTTATACACATCACTAGTCTTCCTTTTCCGTTCTCTCCCAACACATCCCAGTTTTTCTTTGATGATAGAGGCTACTTAAATGGAATTTCTTTCATCCATTTTTTCTTCTCAAAGAAAACCGGACGTGCAATGTAAACATACCTGGATATAGCGTGTTTTATGAGCATATTTTGGATAGTGCTTTTCAAAAGATAAAGGATCAAAACCACAGTCTTTTATAGCCTTTCCTCCCATTTCTCCGGGTGTAATTAGTGTTGTCGCCACAAGATGGTGCTATACAGACAAAAGGCGGTTGATTTATGATTGGTCAGCTGACCCTTTTTAAACTTAGTAAATTTTTCTCAGCCGCCTTTCATCCTGTTGAAGTGACTATTTCTGGTCACGAAACATGTAGATGTTCGTTGCTGCAAGTATATAAAGACATCGTTGCTGTGACCAGAAATGCTTCCTGAATAGATCTGTGTGTTCCTAAGGAAGTTCTTTCACTTGCAATACCCCTACCTTACCACAACGCTCCTACTGCGCATCATCACGCCATTACGCTTTTCCGCTCCCTGCCACTGTGAACTCTGGATCAGACTGATGCGATCACGTGACCCGGCACGCCAAGCAGCAAACAAGATCTGTAGGCGCGGATCCCGGCTATACTCAGGCAACCTATCCATCCAGTGTCCTTTCCACGCTTGCAGGACAGTTTCTACTGCAAAGAGCAGATCTGTATTCTGGAGTCTCCCTCTACTGTGAGTATAACCACTGTGCCTGTGAGGTAAGAGACGCACTTCCCAAGCAGATCCCTATTATGGAACATAAGGACAGCGGAGCTATTGGATGGTAAGCAGATTCATTGTTTGACTTTGCTAGGCGGCTGCACATTCCTATCCATTGAATGTATCATATGCGGAGCTTGTGATATATGATGACCATTAATGTCAATTTACCTTGGCTCAAGTGAACTGTCTTCTTTTCAACTTAATGTGACAAGACCCTAATTAAGCAGTTTTTCAGCACTAACAAAAAGCTACCTGTATTGGATCACTACTTTGAATTTGCTGGACTGCTTATGTGATTCATTACAAACAGGTCTCAGTGCTGTTCTATCTGTTTGAAGTTGTGCTACTATTTGTCCTTCCTTCATTATTTGAATCTTCTGTTCACATTTTTCTGTTGGATTTAAGCACTTATGAACTTTTATACTTCCCGTACAAATAAGTGGGATTTATTTTCCAGTTCACACCAGTGATATACTGATATTTTCAGGATTAATGAGCTAAGTTTTTTATGTTTGGCACAGCAGCATGTCGGCTATACCTGCATTTTTTAATTACAACGTTGTACTTTTTACTGTATATATTTTATTCAGATTACCTGGAGGCCTAGCCCCCTGCTGGGAGCTTTCTGAATCATTACTTTTTTGTGTTATTTTCACTAATAAAGTCTTTCTTTTTGATACCATTCAACAGGTGTAGCTGATTCACTTCATTGACCTTCTATTTGGAACTCCTTTTGTTCCAATTTTCTTGCCTTTTTTTTTGTGTTATTTTGGTCACACAAAGCGGATCCTGTCCATAAGACAATACACATTGTTGGTATAGCATATTTTCAGCAGGATAGGATTCAGTTAATTTTACTTCTTAGGCCAGTCAATGATTGACCGCCGGCACCTGCTGATCAGCAAGGAAGAAGACAGGACAGAGATCTGTCAATGTAAACAATACAGGAGGCGGAAGCACAGAGGCGCCACTCTAAGTGCAGTAATCACAATTAATTTAATGGGTAAAAAAGAGCATATGTACTCACAAAGGTAGAATTAAGTTGGGCATGTAATGACAAGGAACATCTGGAAGTCAGTCTCTCCTCTCTGTGCAGGCTGGTGGCGTGGAGCGGGTTGCGCCGGTGGAAGCCGACGCTTCCTGTACCTCAGACACACAGATGTAAAGGGAGTCGGGGGATGACGTCAATTCCTGGCGGGCGGTGAGCCCCGTTGCTGTCAGTTACTTCCTGGTAGCTGGAAGGACCAATAGGTGACGCGTTTTCGGAGCATGCGCTCCTTCTTCAGACCTCACCACAGATGAGGTGATGCAACACGTCAGGACTATTGCGTGTGACCGGAAGTGACATTGCTATCGTCCACACCATATGGTTTTTACTATTTTCCCTGTTCTTTCATTGCTGCTTGTAAGTGCCCATTTTGGCTTTTAATAAATCCCCTATTTTTTACATCTTACACTATGAGAGGCCTTTTCTCTTTCCCTTATCCACATGTGTGAGCTGTGTTTCTACCGGATATTGTTGATGGATATTGCTTACGGATACCACGGGATATCACCTGAGCTGCCGATACTACGGAAGGCTAGTGGTCATCTCCGGTCCATTCAGCTGTTTGGGAGATCTGTAAGACTCATTTTACCTACCGGTGAGGTAAGCGCTCTAAGCATTTAACATAAGGAGGACCATTGTAAGAAGCACTTTAGGCTAGCACGTTATTTTAAAGAATTCTACTTTTATTCAGGACTTATTTGCATTTGGTTTTACCTTTGGATTTACATTTATTGAAGCATTTTGGACTTTATCACATATTAATGTTTTATGTATTTACACTTTTTTACATTTATTATCTATCATAGAAGTTGCGCTTATTACCATTTTCCCTTCAAGAGAAGTACCTTCTCCCACATTCAGAAACTTTTCATTATGTGCAAATAGTGCATTTTTTGCACACCCTGCAACACGCAGCCGATATAACCTCATCCACCTCAATGGAGTACTTGTGTAGAACCTTTTATAAGCACACTGGCTTCATTTCCAAAATCTATAGTATATTGACTTCCACCCCAGAAAAATAGTTTTACATGACGAAGTGGGAACAAGACATAGGTGAGACACTCACACTTGCCCAATGGTTCACAACATCACAGTGTGCATCAAAATCATACATAAATACCTCATTAATCGAACCAAACTACAATTTTTTGCTTAGATGGTACATGGTACTAAGAAAAATAGCCTCGTTCGTTCCAGAGGCCTCTCCCTCCTGCTTCCGAGGGTGGGGAATGGAAGGAACGATGTTTCATGTATGGTGGTCCTGTCCCAAGGTCAAACGTTTTTGGATCCGCCTTTACAATTTTATCTTCTCACTAACACAGGTGAACTTAATTAAATCACCGCAACAAGCTCTCCTGGGATGCCCGGTAGAGGGTACACCTAAACAGGCTGGGAAACTGGTAGCCTTTATCTTCACAGCAGCCAGAATAGCATTTGCCAGATCATGGAAGACACCCACGATCCCATTCGATCTGGTAAAAAATAAATTGACATGGATCATGGTGAATGAACGCCTCTCGGCGATCTTACAGGACAAACGGACCCTATTTGACAAGATTTGGGAACCGTAGGTTAAATACTTGTCTGACCCCCTGTGAGACATCAGGGATTAACCTAATCTTAAAGCGGAGCGCCCCTGAAAAAAAAATTAAAATCCAGCAGCTACAAATACTGCAGCTGCTGGCTTTTAATATTAGGACACTTACCTGTCCTGGAGTCCAGCGACGTCGGCAGCAGAAGACGAGCAATCGCTCGTCGCTCTGCTGCCCCCACCGCCATCCACGGTGAGGGAACCAGGCAGTGAAGCCTTGCGGCTTCACTGCCCGGTTCCCTACGGCGCATGCGCAAGTCGCGCTGCACCGTTCTCACTGGTCCCTGTTGTGTTCTGGGAGCCGAGTGTCTCCCAGAACACAACAGGTATTCCTGTCTTAGACAGGTATCTGCACCCCCCTCCCCCCTGAAAGGTGCCAAACATGACACCGGAGGGGGGGAGGGTTCCGATGAGCAGACGTTCCAATTTAGGGTGGAGCTCTGCTTTAAGGAGTGCACTCTCATCTTTGTTATTCCTTTCTTACTACTTCTATTCCTTTCTTTTTTCTTCTGGAAATTGACTGTGGTCTGTCCCCTCCCCCCCCTCCGGGGTACCGGGACTGTTCGTATTTCCCTTCTAGACTATAGTAATGTTGACTGGTTGTGTTAGCGTTTTGTTCTTTTCAGAATTGTAATCATACGACACTGGATGTGCAGGCCGGAAGAAAATGGTTTACTTTTCTGTTAAAGCGGAGGTTCACCCAAAAGTGAACCCCCGCTTTTCGGAACCCTCCCTCCTCCGGTGTCACATTTGGCACCTTTTCAGGGGAGAGGGGGTGCAGATACCTGTATAAAACAGGTATTTGCACCACTTCCGGATGCAGACTCCCGCGGGAGTCCCGCCCCTTCGTGTCACCCCCCCCCCGTTGTGTTCTGGGAAACACTCGGCTCCCAGAACACAACGGGGACCAGTGAGGACGGCACAGCGCGACTCGCGCATGCGCCGTCGGGAACCGGGCAGTGAAGCCGCAGCGCTTCACTTCCCGATTCCCTCACCGAGGATGGCGGTGGGGGAAGCAGTGAGCCGAGCGGTAGCTCCGCTTCGGCTGCCGACGTCGCGGGCGACCTGGACAGGTAAGTGTCCTTTTTTTTTAAAAGTCAGCAGCTGCAGTATTTGTAGAAAAAAAAATTCTGGTGAACCTCCGCTTTAAGATCACATTGTATAATCATATTAAGGTATGGTAAACAGTTTACACCAAAATGTCAGAAATGTTTTGCAATTTTCAATAAAAATCATTGAAACAAAAAAAAATGACAATGGTCCCAAAAATGTGTCAAAAGTGTCCGCAATAATGTCGCAGTCACGAAAAAAAATCGCTGATCGCTGCCATTACTAGTAAAAAAAAAAATCATTAATAAAAATGCCATAAAACTATCCCCTATTTTGTAGACGCTATAACTTTTTCAAAATTGTTGCTCTATTTTTGTTTATAGCGCAAAAACCGCAGAGGTGATCAAATACCACCAAAAGAAAGCTCTATTTGTGGGAAAAAAAGAACGTCAATTTTGTTTGGAAGGCACGTCGCACGACCGCGCAATTGTCAGTTAAAGCGATGCAGTGCCGAATCGCAAAAAATGCTCTGGTCTTTGGCCAGCGAAATGGTCCGGGGCTGAAGTGGTCAAAGTAAAGCAGTGTCAAAAAGCAGAAAAATGGCCTGGTCAGGAAGAGGGAAAAATCTTCCAGAGCTGAAGTGGTTAACCTTTCTATACTATCAGGAGCTCATACTTTAAATGCAATGTGAGGTCTGGGCTGGTAGGGGGGCACCTGATTGTGCGGCACTGTAATTGGCTGCACAGGGCTGACTTAATCAGAAGCCCATCTATTCAGCTGCTGATTATCAATACTTCACTGTGAGTGGTCAGTGACAGTTTGGTCACAGTTCTGGGGAACGCAGATGCAGCGTGCCCCAGAACAAGACAATGACACATATTTGCGGTGGATGGACATTAAAGCGGAACTTTACAGATAACAACTTATTAAAAAATAATGTTCTTTGGCAAGGAACATACATTCCACATTAATAATTATGCTACCAAAATTAGTGTGTGCTTTAAATTGCCTCCAGCATTGCTCCTGTTTCTTCTTGCTGGAGGTTGCTATTTTGCTGAAGCCCAGAGCCCCCTGAACAGCAGTAAATCTTTAGGCTGTCAGCAGATCAGCTTCTATTGACTAATTTTTGGCACAATGCCAAAAATGGAGAGCAACTGAGCATGTGCAGAGCAGGTTGAGACGGTGTATTACTGGATTTTAAACAGTACAGGCACTTATTTTTAATGTTTTACATACAGTTAGGTCCATATATATTTGGACACAGGCACAATGTTCATACTTTTGGCTCTGTATGCCACCAGAATAAAATTTAAATGAAACAATCCAAATAAATTTGAAGTGCAGACTTTCAGCTTTAATTGAAGGGGTTGAACATAAATATCAAGGACAAATTTTAGGAACTGCAACCATTTTTATACACAGTCCTCCCATTTTCAGGGGCTCAAAAGTAATTGGAAAAATGAATATAATCATAAATAAAATGTTCATTTTTATTATTTTGTTGCCAATCCTTTACTGGCAATGACTGCCTGAAGTCTGAAACCCATGGACATTACCAAAGACTGGGTTTCCTCCTTTCTGATGCTTTGCCAGGCTCTAACTGCAGCTTTCTTCGGTTCTTCTTTGTTTGTGGCTCTTTCTGCCTTTAGTTTTGCCTTCAGCAAGTGAAATGTGTGCTCAATTGGGTTGATTGACTCGGCCATTGCAGAATATTCCACTTATTTTCCTACAAAAGCTCTTGGGTTGCTTTTGCAGTGTGTTACAAATCATTGTCCATTTGTACTGTGAAGCGCCATCCAATCAACTTTGCTGCATTTGGCTGAATCTGGGCTGACCGTATATCTCTAAACACTGCAGAATTCATCCGGCTGCTTCTGTCTTCTGTCACATCATCAATAAAGACCAATGACCCAGTGAAACTGGAAGCCATGCATGCCCATGCCATCACACTGCCTCCACCATGTTTTACAGATGACGTTGTGTGCTTTGGATCATGAGCTGTTCCAAGCCTTCTCCGCACTTTTTTCTTCCCGTCATTCTGGTACAGATTAACCACTTGCTACCCAGGCCAATTCGGACATTTCTCTCCTACATGTAAAAAATTGGATTTTTGTACTCACCGTAAAATCCGTTTCTCTGACGTCCATGGACTGACACAGCTGTCATACTGATTACGTGTGGGTATATGTCCCTGCTTGCAGGAGAAGACCTAGGCAGAATGTTAGATGTTAAAACATTCTAGAACAAACCAGAGCTGAATAGCCCCACCCAGGGGGGCGGTCCCTCCGGACATTACCCTCCCACCTGCAGCTAGGAGACCTCAGTTCGTAACAAAGCAGTACAAACCTTAAAAGGAAGGGTGGGTGCTGTGTCAGTCCATGGACGTCAGAGAAACGGATTTTACGGTGAGTACAAAAATTCTATTTTCTCTTATCGTCCATGGACTGACACAGCTGTCATACTGATTACGTGTGGGATGTCCCAAAGCAGTATAAGAAAAGGGTGGGAGCAAAATAGTAAAGGAACAACCAAAACTTCACTCCAAACCAGCAGAGCTCCTCAACGGTGGAGTTGCAACATTAAACAGCGGCCTGCAACACTTTCGGCTGAAGGAAGCATCCAAAGATGCAGCAACAACAACCTTATAGAATTTTGAAAAGGCATGAACGGACGACCAGGTCGCCGCCTTGCACCCTTGTGCAACCGACGCTTGATGTCGGAACGCCCAGGAAGCACCAATTGCCCTGGTGGCATGCGCCATAACCGGAAAGGGAGGGGCCACCCCCTTAATGGCATAGGCCTGTATAACAGTCTGTCTGATCCATCTAGAAAAGGTGGCAGACGACACCGCTCGGCCCTGTTCGGACCAGAGACAGACACAACTAGTGAGTCATATCACGTACCACATATAATGTGTGAAGCGCAAACCCTCTGGAATGCGATGTGTGAGGACACAAGGACGAGAGGACAATGTCCACATGTAGGTGAAAAGCCGAGACCACCTTTGCAAAAGTAAGGTCGGGGACGCAACACCGCCTTATCCTCATGGATGACCAAATAGGGCGACTTGCAGGACAAGGCTGCCAACTCAGACACCCGTCTGACAGAAGTAATGGCCACTAGGAAGGCCACCTCCTGAGACAAGGTCAAGAGGGGAATATCTGATATTTTCAAAGTGAGGTTCCTGGAGAACCGAGAGCACCAAATTCAAATCCCGAGGAGGGAGAGGAGGTTTCAACAGGCGGGAGCACATGGCGAACCCTCTGCACAAAGGTGCTACCAAGGAATGACCCGCTAGCGGTTGCTGAAAGAAGACGGCCAAGGCCGAAAACTGACCCCTAATGGTACTCAAAGCAAGCATTTGAGTCACCCCACGCTGCAAGGACCGCAGGATACTGGGGACAGAATACGTCTGTAGACGCTAGTCCAGTTTATTGCACATAGCGATGTAAGCTTCCCAGGTATGGTGATAAATCTTTCAAGCGGAAGACTTCCGTGCCCTGAACATGGTCGAAATGACCGAATCCGAGAGACCTCGGACTCTCAGCACCTGGCTTCCAATAGCTATGCTGTTAAGTCAGAGACTGTAAAACATGATGAAAAATAGGACCTTGAAACAGAAGGTCCTCCCTTATTGGCAACCGCCAAGGAACGTTCGCGATGAGATGTACCAGATCAGCGTACTAAAGCCGCCGAGACCTACCCTGCGCAAGAGGATCACCGGAATCCCTTCGGCCACAACCCTGCGCAGCAGGCGAGGTAGCAGCTGCAGCTGCAGCGGAGGATAACAGATATCAGGTGATAATGACCCCATGGGGCCCACCAACGGATCCGAGGCATCCGCCCAAGGATCCCTGGACCTGGCCACAAACCTTGACACCTTACAATTGAGTCGAGAGGCCCTCAGGTCCACAACCGGCATGTCCAGGTGTAAGGACCACTCTCCTGGTCCAGCATCTGGTGACTCCGATAGTCCGCCTGTCAATTGTCTACGCTTGAACGTAGACGGCCGATAGAGACCACGTGGGGAGGCATATTCTGATTGCCCGTATTTCCAGAACATTGATCGGTAAACGGCTTCGTCCGGAGTCCAAGCACTGGGGCTGACAGGACTCCCCAGACTCCACCCCAGCCCGTCAGGCTGGCGTCCGTCATGAACACCGTCCACTGGATGGGGAGGGACGACTCCCCGGACCGAAGAGCCGGGGACCCCAACCACCACGCCAGGGACACCCTGAGTGGGTGACTCATCTGGATCTGAAGATCCAAGGACAACGGAGATTTGTCCCAAGTGGACAGGATCTCTTACTGAAATGCCCGTGTGTGTGATTGGGCATACGGAACAGCCTCGAACGAGGCCCTCAAGAGTCCCAGGACTCTCATGCAAAAAATGGGTTGACGACCATTTCCGAGACGTCAGGACCCGCACTACAGACTGAAAAGTCAGTCACTTCTCCAGGGTTAGGAATACCTACGCCTCCATGGAGTCCAGGATCAGACCGAGATACTCCAAATGCTGAGCCGGGACCAGGACCGACTTCTGAATGTTCGGGAGCCACCCGAAGTCCCTAAGGGTCTGACTGACAATAGTCACACTTCTAATTCTGAGCCATTGTCTGCCATTAGAAGATCGTCCAGTTAGCCTATAATAGCAATGCCTCGCTGTCTCAGCCAGGCTAGAAACGGAGCAAGCACCTTGGTAAAAAAAACCTTGGTGCCGAGGCTAGGCCGAAGGGAAGAGCCACAATCGATAGTGGTCTTCGCCGATCGCAAGCGCAGAAACTACTGTTGAGGTGCGCAGATCGGAACATGCAAGTAGGCGGCCTTGATGTCCAAGGATGCCAGAAAAATCCCCTTGATGGAGTATAGCGAACACCGTGCGAATGGATTCCATGCGGAACCTTTGCACCATCACAAAGGCAGTCAGGCCTTGAGGCCAAGGATTGGCCGAACCTCCGTCCACCTTTTGGGACTACAAACAGATTCGAGTAGAAACCCTGAACAGAACCGGCACAATCACTCCGGACCTGATCAATCCTGTACAGCCCTTAAGAGGGCCGCACACTTCTAATTCTGAGCCATTGTCTGCCCTTAGAAGAAGATCGTCCAGTTAGCCTATAATAGCAATGCCTCGCTGTCTCAGCCAGGCTAGAAACGGAGCAAGCACCTTGGTAAAAAAAACCTTGGTGCCGAGGCTAGGCCGAAGGGAAGAGCCACAATCGATAGTGGTCTTCGCCGATCGCAAGCGCAGAAACTACTGTTGAGGTGCGCAGATCGGAACATGCAAGTAGGCGGCCTTGATGTCCAAGGATGCCAGAAAAATCCCCTTGATGGAGTATAGCGAACACCGTGCGAATGGATTCCATGCGGAACCTTTGCACCATCACAAAGGCAGTCAGGCCTTGAGGCCAAGGATTGGCCGAACCTCCGTCCACCTTTTGGGACTACAAACAGATTCGAGTAGAAACCCTGAACAGAACCGGCACAATCACTCCGGACCTGATCAATCCTGTACAGCCCTTAAGAGGGCCGCCCGACGGGCAGGAAGGAGAGGGAGAATTGAGGGAAAGAATCTGTCTGGGGGCCAGGAACGGAATGCTATCCTGTATCCTGAGGTGACCACCTTGCACACCCACCGGTCGGAGATCCGGGAGGTCCACTGAAACGTGAACCTGCAAGGACGTCCCCCCCACCCCAGAGTCAGGCAGGGGCAAGACTCCATGCAGCGGTGGGCTTGGGAGCTTGCTTGGTAGACTTACGCACCCAGGGACGCTTATGTCCCCCAGCCGCACTTTTCCCAGTCTGGGAGGGCTTACCCGTGGATTCTGACTGACGAGAAGAAACTCATTCTTCTTTGCCAGAAAGGGAGGACCCGGCCTATGGTGGGGCTCCTTTTTCCGTACCAGACTGAGGAAGGAAGGTGCTCTAACCCCTTGTGACATCCATAATAATGGCATCCAGGGCGGCCCCAAACAGTATACCGCCCTTAAAGGGCAAGTCAGCCAGGAGCTATGTGGAAGCTAGGTCGGCCGACCAGCATTTCAGACAGATAAGGCGACGCAGCACCACAGCAGAGATAGGGGCCCCAGAAATTAAAGTGGCCACATCCAAAGTGGCATCGCACACAGAGACTAAACCCTGCGCCAGTTGGTGAGCCAGGGTAATGGTCTCAGGAGGGAGATTATGCTCCTGAACCGTCTGGTGCAAAATCTTTGCCCATCCTGTGAGTGTCTTGAGACACAAGTGTCGCCGCCCCTATAGGGCGTAAGGCAGACCCCAATAAGGTAAACATAGTTCTACTCACCACTTCTGACCTCCTGTCAGTGGGATCCTTAAATGCAGGAGTCCCTTCCATTGGGAGCGTGGTAGCCTTATTCAAACGGGCGACCGGGGGGTCGACCACTGGGGGGAGAGCCCCTTCATAACCAGGTCCTCCTTAAAGGGGTACCTCATGGCTAGGCGCCGCGGGTCCGCCAAAGTCCTCTGCGGTTTACCCCACACTTAGTCAATGAATGTATCAAAAAAGGCACATATGGAAAAAACCTTTTTGAAGAAACGGCTTTAAAGGAACCAAAGGAGACAGCTTCCACCTGAGGTTCCTCAGCCTCAACATTCAGCTTGAGAGTGTTCCTCACAGCATCAATGAGTTCACTTACAAGCACCCTGTCAGTTATTCAGAACTGGGGTCTTCCTCACAAGGTATGTCCTGTTCACAAACATGAAAATCCTCAGAGCTAGGGTCCTGAGCAGCAGTAGCTAGGCCCATATCTGAGTGAGAGCACTCCCTTACAGGAGAATGTGTGGGGAGGGGGCGCTTTACAGCTCCCTTGTGCTCGCACACCGCTTCCATCCTGACAAGGATGATTCCAGGTTTGCCGACAACTAGTCGCTAGGGACCGCAGGTGCAGGAGCACTGCCAGTTGCCTCAGACAAGTGTGGAGAAGCAGGTGAACTAGACTCCATACTGCCACCCTCTGACTGTTAAACACCATCATAATGAGTAACACAGTCCACCCACTGGCTATGCTGAAGCTGAGTAGGGGACACACAGAGTACTCACCAACCCCTGTAAGGACCGCTCAGTCCGCTGTATGAACCGCGCGGCCGCGCGGATGAAGCCTGGGGAGAGTGAGGAGACTGTGAGGAGACCGGACTGTGAGGAGATTGGATATTCACGCCACAGCAGCGGCCGATAGAGGCTGAAACTGTAAGCAAAAACGCTGCGGCTTCAAGAAAATGTCCGCCGACCGCATACAATACTGCGCCATCGATCCACGGCAAAATAGCCGCCGAGCGCGTTTTTTTTTCAAAATTACCTCACAGCGCTAATGGCGCACATGTTTTGCGGTTGTTCACTAACCACAAGGCAGGAGCTCCTACCCTCACTGGCTGTGGCACGGCAAGCGCTGGGGCGGCTGTGTGAACACAAACAGCCCCACTCAGGAACTGAACCTGTGAAGCTTAGCTTTGCCAAGCATGCATGTAACCACTATTCCTCCACAGTATGTCAAACTCACACACCAGAACACTGCCCCAGTGCCCTTAAAACAGACATGAGCTCCCCCAGCCAAGCCAGAGTGACCCCCAAGCACCCCCACACAGCACAGCACCAGTACAGGGTGCAGAGAGCAGCATAACAGGGGGGAGACAGAGAGAACCCCCCACATAAAGAAACACAGCCAGTATGTACTCACCTGCAGCAGGAGAGACTACTTACCCGTCCCTGGAGGGACCCACTGGCTTGTCTCAGACAGACCTATCACAGAGTAGTACTGCGTAGCTGTCGGCCCGGTCCACCGCGAAAGATACAGTCAGGTACTGTTCAATCTTGAGAGGACCGCAGGAGCATGAAAGCAACCCGGCCACCCCTGGAGCCATGGGGTATGTCGTGAACTGAGTCTCACGCACACAAGGCGAGGATCAGCACGCTCGATGGTCGGACAGGGAAGACTACGAGGATACCAGTGTACCCAACCTGTTGCCCAGCCGACAGTTGATTGAAGGTCTCAAAAATAAAACAACAAAATTCCCAAAGGAATAAAATTTAAAAGTAAAATCTTCCAGGAGACTGGCTCCTGAGAGAGCCACGTCTTCTCCTTCTGCTAGGCAGAAAAAAACTGAGGTCTGCTAGCTGCTGGTGGGAGGGTAATGTCCGGAGGGACCGTTTGTTCTAGAATGTTTTAACATCTAACATTCTGCCTAGGTCTTCTCCTACCCACACGTAATCAGTATGACAGCTGTGTCAGTCCATGGACGATAAGAGAAATCATAATTTTTTTTTTGCTAGATAATTACACAGAACCCCCAAACATTATATATTTTTTTTTAGCAAAGACCCTAGAGAATAAGATGGCCATCGTTGCAACTTTTTATCTCGCACGGTAATTGCACAGAAATTTTTGAAAGGCGTTTAAAAAAAAAAAAAATACCGAACATGTCACGCTTCAAAATTGCACATGTTCGTGGTATGGCATCAAACTTCGGTACTTAACCACTTCCCGACCGTCATATGACGTCCTTGACTTTGAGCGGCTATATCTAAATGATGCCTGACGTCCCCCCCTCCTGCCGCCCTCCGGTGCTTCTACCGACTCACTGCTACGATTGGTGAATCAGAAAACGGATCCGCCAGCCCCGGATGTTTACCATAGAGATATCCGGCGGACCAGATGGTCACCGGAGTCTCTATAATCGTCGGAGGTCCGGCGCGATGTTATGATGTCACACCCGGCCTCTGCATTCAAACAATCGGCACCGCTTGGACTGGGAAGCCAGGATAGTTTTTTTTGTTTGTTTTTTTTATTTCAGGTTTCCCAGCCTAGAGGTGAGATGTGGGGGTCTTATTGACCCCATATCTCACTGTAAAGAGGACCTGTCATGCCAAATTCCTATTACAAGGGATGTTTACATTTCTTGTAATAGGAATAAAAGTGATTAAAAATGTTTTTTTAAATTGTGTCAAACTAAAAAAAGAAAAAAAATTTAAGCGCCCCTGTCCCCGTGTGCTCGCACGTAGAAGCGAACGCATACGTAAGTCCCGCCCACGTATTAAAACGGTGTTCAAACCATACATGTGAGGTATCGCCGCGAACGTTAGAGAGCGAGAGCAATAATTTTGGCCCTAGACCTCCTCTGTAACTCAAAACATGTAACCAGTAAAAAAAATTAAAGCGTCGCCTATGGGGATTTTTAAGTAGCGAAGTTTGGTGCCATTCCACAAGCGTGTGCAATTAAAGTGGCAACCCTACTGGGCAGTCAGGAGATGGTAAAAATATGGCTCAACCATCTGTTTTTGCTGTCTGTGTGAAAGAGCTGTGTAGCGGGTACTTGAATTTAGGGGGAAGCATCTGGGTGGTAGTGTAACCCAGATGCACTGATTGTTAGGGAATTCAAGGTCCCCTTTATGGTTCTTGGAGGACTCTGGTGGTGTGAGGTTCCCTGCGGCCTACAGGTGGCATTGTCGCCCTGGGCTGGAGCTGAACCCATACAGCAAGACTGCCTTTTTGTCCTCCCCTGGCGCTGGTACAGCGGGGCGGGGAACCCGCTGTGACGCAAAGGGAGAGGGGATAAAGGGGGCAGGCGCCAGAGTTCAGGGTCGTCGTCGCGTGTGAGGAGTCGGAGGACTCGGCCGCACCCAGGCACTTTCAGCTTGGGTGCTGGCGTTCCGATGTTCCGGGCCCAGGTGCCTTTGACCTGGCTGGAGATGGAGTCCATCTCAGGCACCTTTAGCCTGGGGTGAGGTACTATGGCGGATGCCTGGGACTCAGTACCCTCAACTGAGTTCCACGAGGGTGGAGGAATCCGAGGGGGCCCTAACTCCTTGGGTGCCCATGTCTGAGTTTGTGAGGACTGGTGTGCAGAACTTCTCTGAAGAGTCCGGCGCAGCATCGCTGGTGACAGAGAGGCCTCCGGTTTCTCCCTTGGACGGATATCCTTCCCCTGACAGGGGCCGTGCTAGTGAAGGTAATTCACGTTCTACCTCACATAGTCAGTGGCAGTGACTATTCACCACTGGTGAGACCACAGTGGTGACGCAAGAGAAGGGAAAGGATTGTGCCTCGATCTATCCCCATTACTACTAAGTTGTTGCAAAAGGATCCAACTTAACTGTGCTGTGTGTTTATTCGCTGAAAAGAATAAAACTGTGTTGGACCTACTCGCTGTGTGGAACTCTGGTTACTAGGAGCAAAGGAGTCAGGGACAAAGTACAGGACTTGACTCTAGGACACCTACATGGGGCCCGATCTTTCTGGCCTTCACCTCTTAGCTATGGAGGACATGGGCCGTGGTGTATCTCATCCCTCTCCCCAGCACTAACATCCCTAGACGAAGAAAGACAAGCCGAGAATGAGAAGGGGAGAGAGGGGTGAGGCCGCTACACGTGGGGGCATCGTATCCGGGATGTGTATGGTGTCTGAACTTGAACTTTGCTGCCCGGAGGAGTTCCAAGTAGGTCGGCCATATTGCCCAACGCACCACGAGGCAACCCATAGCTGCGTAGTTCGTGGGCGGGGAGAAGGGAAAGCCCGCGAACAAGTGCAGAGTGTGGGAGGAGTCTGGCCATGTGGACGTACGCACGTGGAGATTCCGGCGCGGGTGGGTCAGTGCGCAATGGAGCAGCAAAGAGAGAAGATGACTTCAAACACTCTGTGGATTTCAGTTTCTTCCTTCGCGGACATGACTTCTCTGGCTGCTCCGATTATGGATACGGGAATAAGACTAAGGCCCCGGGGGCGATTGGCTCTGTACACCTGCAGAGACATCGAGGCCCTCGGTGTGATCTGTCCCGGCTGTTCGGGACTGGTGGTCCAGCTAAAGCCGTTCGGGCGATGTGAGGTCTGCAAGGAGTTTCTCTTCGAGGTGGAGCCATCCACAGAAAAGCCTCGTGCTTTCCACCTCAACTACCTCACAGGGACTGCCACTCCGGAGGGAGAGATCGATGCCTATGCGTTTCCCATGCGCACTGATCCGGGCGAAGTGACTGCCCAAGCGGAGATAAAAAGAGAAAAATCAGAGGATGCTGCCTCGGTCACCAGCAGCTCCCTGCTCCGACCGCTGAAGAGGAGAGTCGGCCTGGTACAGGCCTCCTGTGGTCGTGAAAGAGCTTCGCCCCGCCGCTTGCCTGGCCTGGATGGATCCGGAGGGAAGAGCCCTGGACATCCCTGTTCTTCTAAAGGCCCAGGTGAGCCAGGGGTTGGGACTGTCTGTGTGGTTAAAGGTGGCGGAAGCCCACGGTCGGTAGAGGCTGTCAAGGGGGATGATTCTGTGACTGGGAATTATCTGCCCGCTGAGTACTATGACACCTCTGACCTGGATTCATTGTCTGACAATGGCGATGATGGGGAGATAGATGAAATCTTCCACCAGAAGGGATGGGACAAGATGAAGCTACCCTCGTCCCGTGTCACAAGGGACCCACCTATGTCTACTGGGGATGGTACACCCCGGGTGGAGGCCTCGGCGCCTAGGGAGGAATCTGGTCCCCTGTCTGAAATTCCTCTTCTGGATTCAACGTCTATTTCACCTGCTCCTGTTGCCGGAGTGCAACGCAAGTCACTGCGGGCCCCTATGCCCAAATCTACTGAGGTGGTGAGCGCACCTCGCCATCCGGAAGCAATTGTTCCGCCTGGAGAAGGAGACCGGGTCACCATGCCACCTTTGTCAAGGCTGCAGCATCTCTTTAGCCAGAAGGTTGCCCAAGAGTATGGGTGGGAGTACCCGTACCTACCTCGAGAATTGCTCTATGAGGTGGAAGTTTTTCGCCAAAGATGGTACGATACCTTTGTGTGGGACAAACTTAAAGTACCGCAAGCACGGCGATACCTTTCCTGTTCACCAACAGTCACCAGGAAGTTTCAGGACTGTAAAGCTAAGTGGATGCTGGGAAGGCATATTCATGCGGACAGAGTGGTGATTTGCCGCAGGGAAGGAGGAAGTGTTGATTACAACGTGGAGGTTTTTTGACAATCGTTTGAAGCCTGTGTCCCTGCCCCATCCAAAGTTTTAACTTTAGGAGAAAAAGACTCCTGTGTGTTCTTTCTTGCTGTTCATTGCTGAACTTTCCGGAGTGCCTTTGCCGGAACACAAGAACTGTGCCCTAGTTTTTTTTTTGCATTTGGGCGTTCTACTCTTTGGAGAAATGGGAGCTGTTATTGTTTTGTTCTCCCTCCTTCTCCTTACACTTAAGAGAAATCAGTGACTTTGGGGTTTTAGTCAGTGTAGGGTCACAGAGAAGTGATCAAGAGAAAAGTTCATCTGGAAGTGATAAGTGTCTTGACCGCGGCATTGTCACCAGGTGGCAGTGTTGCGCAACGATTGTTGTTTTTTTTTTTTTTTTACATTATGCATCACTTATTGTAGTGAGTGGGTTTCTTCTCGGATAGACCCATTCATTCCAAGCAAGCACATACATTGTAGTAGGGTGTTTGTTTTTTTTCCCTTCTGCAGGAGATTCGTCTGTCAAGGCTGCTGAGAATGGGTGGTCCTTAGCCAGCAGTGGGAGGGATTGCGCATATGTGTAAATGTCAGGAGTGTTTTATTGAAAAGTTTTATAGTTGTACTGTTTTATGTTTTCCCTTTCCCATTCAGGTCTTGGCACAATTCAGGGTTAAATTGTGTAGTTTGGTTTCTGGGCTGAACTTATGTCACCACCCTTGGAGACATGGGTTTGCACCAGACACTGGGGACCAGTATCAAATCACCGGGGGGGAGTGTGTAGCGGGTACTTGAATTTAGATCACATCCAAAACTGTTCAACACATGACGTCACTTCTGAAGTTGTATTCTGTCGTACGAGAATTTTCGTATGGTGAGTAACCGCTTCACTTTTGACATGAGACTAGCATACAACAAAAAACGGACGAACAAAAATCTGATCGTGTGTGTATAAGGCTTTAGACTTCTAAGCAACATGAACAGCTATTCCCCCACTTGCTAAACAGATATAATAAAACACTTTCAATGGACTATTTAACAGGCTAAAAGGAAGCATTTAAAGTGATTGTAAACCCCCTTTTTCAACTTGCACCTACAGGTAAGCCTAGATTAAGGCTTACCTGTAGGTGCAAGAAATATCTCCTAAACCTACACGTTTAGGAGATATTTGCTGAAAATGACATTGCTCCATGTCTACGGCGCATTCATGGGGTTAATCCCATTCACAAATCCGGCTAAGTCGCAGCATTTGATGACTTAGCCGGATTCGACGGCTCCCGCGCGCATGCGCGGAGTCACGTCTTCGCCGCTCCGGCCAATCACAGCGCCGTGATTGGCCGGAGCGGCGATACCCGGAAGTAACCTTCTGGCTATCGCCGCAGCGATAGCTGCGGCTGGAGAGGGAGACAAGGGCGGCTTCGGGGGCCCCGATCTAAGGTAAGTGATGCATAATGAGCTATTATGCTTGTCATATTAGCTCATTATGCCTTTCTCTTACAGGTGATTTAAAAAAAAAAAATTCACAGGGGTTTACAACAACTTTAAGAGATTTATTTTACATACATCAGCCTTATATGGATATGTCTGCCTACAAGGCAATTGGTCTCCGGTAAAATGGCTTCCTGCCGTAATTGAAGACATGAGATACAGTTCAGTTTTACTGAAAGGAAGTCAACACTTTCCTCTAGTAATAGACGGAGAAAAGCCCGACACCCGTCACGTGATCTTACTTGAGCAATCAGCAGCTAGCTTATTCAAGAAGGCGTAAGCATCCCTAGAATTGCACGCTGGATGTGCGGGGAAGGTTAGGAGAGGCCGCCGGTGCTGGGCCTTTCCCGCTAGTTACAGTACGGGGCACCGACGGACGCCAATGTACAACTCGCTGCGCCGTGCTACTCAGAGGGCTGAGTGACGTAACATTTGCGGCCAGATAAGCGCGCATCCTCAGTGCGGGTGTAGCTGCTTTGCATTTCGTCATTTCCGGTGGTAACTTGCAAGCAGCTGGTAAGTGTGTCCTGTAGGGTGTAATGGGCATGGGTTGTGTATGGTGTTGAGGGGTTCTATGGAGCACTATGACCAGTCAGTCTATATCTCTGTACAGCATGGATATATACAGGGAGCTCAGAGGCCAGCTCTGCAGGAAGTCATTCCTTGGAATGTACATATGGAGAATGCAATAGTTCTATTACCACAGGAGTTCATACAGATAGTTGTATAGTTTAGTTTTTGCTTTGCACAGAGGGGGATAGAAACCCTGGCAGTATTTTGGCCTCTGAAGGTCAGGGTCACAGCTGTGCATAATATATATATATATATATATTTTTTTTTTTTTAGCATGTTTTCAGGAATGCTCAACAATCGATGGTTTATCATGGCTTCCTATGAGTCCCCCTCACATCTATGCAGTTTTCTGCAGTGCACTTTTGAAAGAGGTGGCGGTGTTCTGTTAAGTGATGCTCTGTAGGTACGGGATGCTCGCAAAGTGCGCGAGACATAAAATCTTTGGTTATGCGTCCCATACCCTTGCTTTGCAATGGTGTTCTTTCAGTATCGAACATTCTGTGTACGAGCCGACTATATTGACAAAGCAGCGGCTTTTCTAAAAAATGCGCTATTCTGGAGCGTTTCATATTGATGGAACACCTGTCGCAAAGTGAGTGGAACGCATACCGGAAGATTGTATGTCGCATGCGCAGTTTGTGAGTGTCCTATACCTAGAGTGTCCCATATCTACACAACACCGGAACTTTTGTTCATGCATTTTTTTTTATTTACTTTTTGCTTTCCATAGACTGCTATAGAAATGCACAAAAAAAAATGCATGCACATTTACAGATACTCCTCGTTTAACCACCGCTCAGGTCTTACAACCGGCTCTCCCCACCCGAAACGACGTGCTGTACATCATCGTATTGTACACTACAGAATTTTTGTTTTGTGTTCTATACTTATGCAAATTAAAATGTTGTTGAGCTGGAGTTTTTTGTGTTTTAGACCTTTTTTTTTTTTTTTTGCTGTACAGTAGTTAAGTGCTTTTTAAAATTTTGATTTAGTTGTGGCTCCTCCATTTAACGACTTGGTCGTTGGAATGGAACCTGGTCGTTAAGTCAGGAGAGCCTCTACATGTTTTGTGTTTAACGACCAGTTGCCTCTTCTTCCAAAAAAAGTGTGAAGAGTGAAAACGCAATAAAAATGCACCATAAATAAAAATCACGAAAAGCACAGGTGTGAACCTAGCCTTAATCCATAGCGCAACTTTACCCATAACTTGATAAAAAAAAATGTTCTTTAACAAGGAATATACAATTCACAGTAATGATTATGCCACCAAAATGAGTGTGCTGTAAATTTCCTCCAGTATTGCTCCCGTTTCTTCTTTTGAGCAGAAGTAAATCATAAAGCGGAACTAAAGATATTTATATGTTTAAAAAAAAAAAATGTTCTGTAATGCTGGAACTGCTAACTGTCACATTTGCTTGTTTCCTCAACTAAACTGTCAAACCATCAAACAGCTGGTGTCATAACTGATCACATGTGCAGTACCATGGCAGTTGCAGTTCAAACAGAAGCAGCTTACTTGGCTGTAAGGCCCCTTTCATACTGAGGCGTTTTTCAGGCATTTTAGCGCTAAAAATGGCGCTGTAAAAACGCCTGAAATAATCCTGCCCCAGCATTCTCAATGTGAATGCCCTGAGGGCTTTCACACTGAGGCGTTGCGCTGGCTGTGCGTTGGAAAAAATCCTGCAAACAGGTTTTTTGGGGCACATAAAATAGCGCTGTAAAAATGCCTATCCCCATTGAAATGAATGAGTACCGCGGTAAAAACGCCCAGAAGCTGTGAGGTCACATGACCGCAGTAGAGTGGAGGATTGTGGGATACCAAATCCTTTTTGCTGTAAAAACGCATAGGCGTCAGCGTTATTACCGCGTCGGCGCTAAAAATAGCGCTAAGCATTTTTAGCGCGTTATTGCAACGCCTCGCTGTGAAAGGGGCCTAAAGGATAGGAGGGTTTAATTCCACTTTAATGCTGAGTTCAACCCAAAAGTGGAACTTCCGCTCATTTGATCCCCCCCCCCCCCCCCCCTCCGGTGCCACAATTGGATTTTATAGAGTATTGACACTTATTTTTAGTGGTTTTTTTTCATAACTATACCTGCAAAAGGGGCCAGGCTGAAGTGATCTAGCAGGACTGACTTATCTTATAAAAGTTCAACTATAAGGAGATCTCCCTGCACGTTTCATCTGATAAAACAAGACTTATTATTTTATTTTCATTTTGAAACAACGAAGAGGATATTTTTTATTTCATTTTTGTGTCACTTTGAAATGAGAGGAAATTCCTCCAAAATGAGGAAATTCCTGGTTGTCACCAGAACTAGTGTCCCCGATAGAAGATTTTCCCTCTATTCCTGTTCTAGGGACAACTCAATGTTGCATTTCCTTTCCCTCTTGGTGATCCTAGTAAACGGGACGAGGAGAGGGTAAATCTCCTTGGCGGGAGCACAAACGGCAATGATAACTTCACAGGCATTCTAGTCCCTTTCCTCTCTATCCAAAAGTTTTGCCTTTTTAGTTAAAATTTAGGGAAATCTCCTCAGCTCACCACAATATACTATCTGATTGTGCAGTCTCCTTTAGGCCCGGTTCACACTGATGCGAGTTCATGCCGAATGTGATGCGTCAAGCATTCTAAATTTGCATGTCATCCATAAAGTCATTGTTTTCAATGACGGTTGTTCACATACATGCGTTGCTATTCCTCTACGAATGCGATTTAAAAAAAAAAGATTTTGTTTACTGCGTTGCGAATTTAGTCTCCATAGACATCAATGTAAAGCGTTCTGGAATCGCATTGATGGTTCACATATGTGCGAATTCCACCACACTACTCTTAGAGCTGGGCGATTTTCTCCCCAAAAAATCAGCGCTTTTTACATAAGCAGAGTGGTGTGGTAAAAAGCAGGTTCGGTGGGGACTGGACTAATTTCAATTCCTGTATGGCCACAATATGCTTCTCTACAACCAACTTGCCGGGTTTTTCTTGAACGATTAGTGACATCGGCTATAGCCGGCAACACTAATCATTGTGTTCTGCTGGCATAGAAGACTCCCCGTCAGCAGAATACAATATCTCTGCGGGAAGGATTCCCCCATCCACACTGACTGGGGTGATAGAGCAATTTTCTTTCCTTCCACCCATTTGTATTGCTGTTTGTGCCCCTTTTTAGGGAGATTCACTCTTAATTGTCCTGTTTATCATCCTCACCGAAAATGAAAGTAAGGAAAGCCTAAATTTTGGGTTGTCCCAAGAACAGTAATAGAGTGAAAATCTTCCAAAGGGGACATTTAGCTCTGTTGACAACCAGGGATTTTCTAACTCTGGAGGGATTTCCTCACTTCCTGTTTTGACTATGGGACAGGAAATGAAGGGCAATTTCCCCAGTGGGGCTTAGATGGCAAACAAAAAAACCTCACGTGGGTCATTATCCTCCCTTACTCCATCCAAAATAAAAAAAGTTTGCCCTTCGTTCTAATTTAAAGCGGAACTAAATCCTTCTATTTTTTACAGCTAAGGAAGCTGCTATGTTGACTTCTGTTTGATCTGCAGTTGCCATGGTGCACGTGTGAACAGTTCTGACACCAGGCTTCTTTTTTTTTTTTTTTAAGTTTCTTTAACAAAACACAAAAGAAAAAGAAAATAAGAGCAACTGCTCATGGCAGAATTCCACATATCACATATTTCCTTATTAACATATGTTATAAGAATACAAATTTAACAGTAGCTAACAAAAATATAAAGGTAACCAATTAACAAAATTCTATCATTTTCCAAGTTAGCAGGTCTCGCCCACCCCGTATTGGGATCAAACTGTGGGCGATGACCAGTCAACCTGTTAGCAATTTCATTATAGAAGATGCTTTTTCTACTCAACTATACTTGAGGTAGGAAACTATAGAATTACAAGGTACAGTTTTTTTTTTTAGATAATTAGAAGCTCTAGGATGGTTCAACCAATTTTTCCCATTTTTCTTTAAAGTTAGTTGTATTGTAATTTTTGTATGCCAGCATCAGTTCATATTGTGCTTGAATATTCAGTCTAACTATAACATTTGGTTACCTTTTTGGAGCCTCAGAGGATTTCCATAGACTGGATATTGTAATTCTGGCTGTTATAAGTGTATGGGCTACAATTTTTCTATACATTATAGGGTATATGTCAAGGTTTATTCCTAGGAGGGCAATGGCAGGAGTGAGATCAATCAGATTGCCAGTGAGATCTGCTAAAAAAATTTTTTTTCCAGAAACTCTGTATATTTTTTACAACTCCATAGGGTATGATGAAGATTTCCGATTTGATCATTACATCTCCAACAGATCGGTGAAGCTGCGGGGTAAATCTTTGATGGCCTATATGGCGTCAAATACCATCTGTTTAGAATTTTTTGTGAGTTATCCCAGTGATCAGTACAAGAGGAAGCCTTTCTGAATATTGAAATTATGACACCAGCCGTTTGATGGCATCTCTGTTCCGTTGAGAGTGCAAGGGGACTATGGCAGTTAAGCCAGCCATAGATGGAGCATTTTCTTTCCTACAACCACGGGTTGCAGGAAAGAAGATTGCTTAGTGAATCCCTCCCGCTGAGCCATTGTGTTCATCTGAGGGCGGAGGGGGAGAAACCGTTTTTATCGTATGAAAAGTCTGACCATGTTGGTTGTACCAACTTGGGTACATTCAGCTTGCGCATACATGATTTGAATCTTCGTTGGCCGGCTTTATCATTCACAGCATGCCCTGAATGTAACAGTTTTGGGACACTTAAATTGAGGCATGTAGTTCCACTTAAACAGAACAAGCTGAAGATGGACGCTCATTGGTTGCCATGCACAACTGCGCAGGTGGAATTATTTCCTGCTGCTTGATCACTTTCACAGCCAGCTGATGGTACAAGCCCCCTGCCCGCCTGCCTCCATGTATTCTATGCTCTGCTGTGGACCTGGGACTGGCATGGTTGGTGGAACAAAGGAAGACCATTGGCAAAAAAGCTGACTCGTGTCTGAAATACAATGCATTCACCTAAGAATTTTCAGCTCACATCTGCATCTGTTGTGTATTTCATGGTCTGTTCTCTTCTCTCCCATATCTCAGTCAGTTGGCGGATGAAGACCGGTTCAAGGATGTGGCATGAAGCTCGTAAACACGAGCGGAAGCTTCGGGGGATGATGGTGGATTATAAAAAGCGGGCGGAACGTAGACGGGAATACTATGAGAAAATTGTAAGTGGTATAATGCAAAAAAGTTGGGTAAACTCCTGCGCTGCCCTAACGTGTGATGGATGAGTGAACCTATGAACCCTGACAAAAAAAGGGTGAGGGGAGGAGGGGGTGGCACTGCTGGCAGACACCTGTGAATCCAATTCGGGAAAACTCAGAACAATATAAAACAGTGATGGTGTTGGCGCTGTGTTTAAACAAAGAGAGAGTAAGAAAACTGGGAGCAGTGTGACCGATAACACACTAAACCTAAATATTATAGTGACCTTATGTGAAAAATAGATAACTTAGTTAAACTCAAATATGATCACGTGAATCAACGTGATCGTGTAACCAGCTCCAAATTGTCCAATCGTGATCAATCCAAAAAGGTGTACTAGTGTGTGTATATATAAATACACTTATAAAAGAAATGTTGTTGAAAGTCCAAATAAATCCAATCAGACCGTGCAATCCAAAAGTATAAATAAAGTGATTCCCATCACCAAAAATTTAAATTGAAAAGTGGAAAAATAAAACACACATTAGTTCAGTGCTTAGAGCTTGATTTCTCTTCAGTGCTCCACCTCTGTGCCTGTAAGCAGCTTACCTTGTTGCTAATTAAGCTTAACAAAACCAGGTCACAGGGTTATTCAGAACAGGTGGACAGTAGCTTGGATGATGCCAGTCTCCTTCCTGTTGCTGCAATCCTCCCAGATATATATATATATATATATATATATATATATATATATATATATATATATATATATATATATATATATATATAACCAAAGAAGATGGATCATAGTATAGTACCACCAATGTCCACACACACACACACACACGCCAAAAAGGTACTCACTTCACAGATAAGTAATATGGGAACGTCTCCACGAGCGCTGAACTCGTCGTCCCTCTAATTGTCTATGGCTCTGCGTGGATCCCAGTGCCGTGGTGTCTCAGATGGACATCGTGTTCAATATAATAAAAGATATGACAAACATAGCATAGTTCCGTAGCAAAAGGTTTTATTAAAATGTAACACTCACATAGATTTACAAAGAAACTGCAGGGTATCCTACGAGCGCCTCGCTCGTCTACCTGCTCGGGTCCTGGTCTGTCAGCGAACCTCCAATCCCTACGCGTATCGTCACGTGTCTTCATCAGTGACGATACGCGTAGGGATTGGAGGTTCGCTGACAGACCAGGACCCGAGCAGGTAGACGAGCGAGGCGCTCGTAGGATACCCTGCAGTTTCTTTGTAAATCTATGTGAGTGTTACATTTTATTGTTTACTTTTAATAAAACCTTTTGGTACGGAACTATGCTATGTTTGTCATATCTTTTATTATATTGAACACGATGTCCATCTGAGACACCACGGCACTGGGATCCACGCAGAGCCATAGACAATTAGAGGGACGACGAGTTCAGCGCTCGTGGAGACGTTCCCATATTACTTATCTGTGAAGTGAGTACCTTTTTGGCGTGTGTGTGTGTGTGTGTCTCTGGACATTGGTGGTACTATACTATAATCCATCTTCTTTGGTTTTATATATATCTGGGAGGATTGCAGCAACAGGAAGGAGACTGGCATCATCCAAGCTACTGTCCACCTGTTCTGAATAACCCTGTGACCTGGTTTTGTTAAGCTTAATTAGCAACAAGGTAAGCTGCTTACAGGCACAGAGGTGGAGCACTGAAGAGAAATCAAGCTCTAAGCACTGAACTAATGTGTGTTTTATTTTTCCACTTTTCAATTTAAATTTTTGGTGATGGGAATCACTTTATTTATACTTTTGGATTGCACGGTCTGATTGGATTTATTTGGACTTTCAACAACATTTCTTTTATAAGTGTATTTATATATACTAGTACACCTTTTTTTTGGATTGATCACGATTGGACAATTTGGAGATGGTTACACGATCACGTTGATTCACGTGATCATATTTGAGTTTAACTAATCTATTTTTCACAAGTGGTATAATCACTTTGCTATTATGGCCACAGTTGAAGGCACTGATACCTATTCAAGTTCCAGTATGCTGAATGTGATCCTGTTTTGTAGATTTATGAAGTGTACACAAAGGGGCTCATTTACATGGACACTCAGCCCTGTGCAGCGACCAGAGCAATTTGTTTCCTGTTTTCAATACCAATGAGCTGCTTTCAGGCAGCCCATAGAAAGTGAATAGGTACGCATTAGCTGTACAGACTCGCCTGGGTACCTGTCAAACTCGGCTCTGTGGGTGAGTCCATACAGCTGATAAGTACCTATTCACTTTCTATTGATTGCATGCAGCTCAGCACTAAGGGAAATAAGTAGTAAATAAACAGCTCTGGCTGCTGCATGAGGTAGTTTCCCATGTGGATGAGACATTGGTGCAAAATTTTTTAAGTGTGAAGTACTTTATTAAAAAAGGAACCTGTCACCATGGATCAAATAGTAAATTTACTTTTAAAGTCAGCCTGTACTAAAACAAATATGTAAGCTGCCATTGCAGACCTTCTCTTTTTTTTTTTTTATTAATTTTCCAAAACATATATAACACACATTACAATACATAAAACACATTTACAGTCTCAATATTTCCCATTACAAATAAAAAAAAAAAAAGAGGAAAAGGGGGGGGGAGAGAGGAAAAAAAGGGGGGAGTGGGGATGATTTTAGAAGGGGGGGGTGGGGGAATACAGTCCCCCATACTCTCCCCCAGATATATTATGTGCTATCACTCTAGTGTTGATGTCTTCTAAAGTGAAATTAAATAATAAAGAGTGACAAAAAGTGGTTTCAAAAACTACTACAAACTGAAAAACAAGTGTTAAAATCTAAAAGTGGACTGTATAGAGGACTGGGGGATGAATTTACGCGTGACTGTACTGATGGAGTGACAAAACATGTACTGTATATAGAGAGAAAAGTGAGAGGTAAAGTTATCGTCACCTGTGCCAAAAGAAAAAAAGGAGGAAAAGAGAGAGATGAGAGGGGGGGGGGAGAGAGAAAAAAAAGGGGGGGATGGGGGAATACAATCCCCCATACTCTCCCCCAGATATATTATGTGCTATCACTCTAGTGTTGATATCTTCTAACGTGAAATTAAATAATAAAGAGTGAAAAAGTGGTTTCAAAAACTACTACAAACTGAAAAACAAGTGTTAAAATCTAAAAGTGGACTGTATAGAGGACTAAGGGATGAATTTACAAGTGACTGCACTGATGGAGTGACAAAACATGTATGTAGAAAGAAAAATAACAGGTAAAATTATCGTCACCTGTGCCAAAAAAAAAAAAAGGGGGAGGGGGGGAGTAGGGGAAGCCTCAGGGAAGAACAAGTCTAATCCCCCTCTCTCACTCTCTCCGAGAGAAGGAAGAGAACAAAAAAAGGGGTGTAAAGAAGGAAAGAAAAGGGAGGAAAGGGGAGGCCGGCATGCATGGTATCCAATAAAATGTTTGTCACAGTACATTTTAGTCTCTTAAGGGATAAGCCAAAGGATAACCACAGGTAATCAACCTTAAGATATAGATAGCTTATTCAATAGATGTAAACGGGTCTCAGTGGAATTGTGCAAGTATCTCTCTATAGGTTGTGGTGTCCTTGAACTCCATCCACGGAGTCCAAGTTAAAGTGTGTCCTTGTTACAATAAGTGATATCTTCCATGAGATGGACCTCCTGAAATTTTTTGAAACCACTTTTTCACGGATGGAGTCTCAGGCTGACCCCAAAGGGTAGGTATAAGTGCTTTAGCCGTATTAAGCAGATGTGGAACTAAAGAACATTTGTATTTTCTGACAGGTTCCTTGGTAGCATGGAAGAGAATGGTCCATGCATCAGCAGGGAGATTAATATTGGATATTTGTTGGATAATTCGAATAATGCTAGACCGGAAGGGGCGGATGAGTGGGCACGACCACCATATATGAGCGTGGGTTGCTCTGTTCCCACAATTCCTCCAACACAACGGGGAGTTGTCGGGGAGCATCTGATGAAGCTTTGATGGGGTATAGTGCCATCTGGTTAGTAGTTTGTAATTGACCTCAGCCATCCTTGATGCAATTGAAGAGATATGAGTCAGCTGTAGGACTTTATCCTTTTGGCTGTCTGAGAAGCAGGATTCCAAGTCTGCCTCCCACTTAGCGAGAAAGGGAGGATAAGTATCACCTTGGAGCTTGATGAGTAATTTGTAGAATACCGAGATACACTGTTCAGGTGGGTCCGTTGAATTAAAAACTTCCTCAATACTGTTTAAGTCCTGTATCCCTCTAAGCGGCTGAGGCAGAGTTCTAAGGAAACCTTGCAATTGATTATATCTCCATTTGTCAAGAAACGTAATGGGCTTGAGGCCGAGAATTTCCTTAAGAGGCTTAAGTGCATTTGCTCGGAGAACATGATGTAGTAGAAGAGGTTCTTCTGGCAACCACGTCCTATAGCCAGGATCTAATAGGCCAGGTAAGAAATAATCGTGGTCCAAAAGCGGTAACAGAGGAGAAGCATATGACCACGAGAACTTCCTATGTAAGGCATCCCATACATCAAGGGTGGAGGTACTTGGAGCAAGGTGTCTATGTAAGCGTGGCAACCAGGGTGTAGTTGCTAGGTCTGTGTTACTAAGAGCATGTTCCAAACTCACCCAGAGTTTGGAATTACCAGCATATTTCCATTCGGATATTCTAGACAGAATCACAGCATTATAATAAGCCTTAAAATTTGGAAGGGCCAGTCCCCCAGCTTCCTTGGAGCGAAATAATACTTCCTTAGATACTCTGGGGTGACTGTTCCTCCAAATAAAGCGGGAGACCATGGTCTGTAATAGGGGAAAAAAATCCTATAGGCACACCCAATGGGATCATTTGAAAGAAAAAAAGAACTCTAGGCAGAATGTTCATTTTAATTATACTCACTTTACCCAACCATGAGTGTGTCAGCATGTTCCACTTTTGTAAATCCCTTCTAATATTATTCAATAATGGGATGTAATTATATTTAAAGAGGGACTGAATGTGAGGCACAAGATTCACTCCCAGATATTTCATACTTCGTTGAACCCATCTAAAAGGGAAGAGGGGTTTTAAATTTTCCACCTCCCTTCCAGGTAGATTAATATTTAGAATTTCAGACTTAGAAAGGTTAATTTTAAAGTTGGAGAGTGTCTGTCTGAAAAGTAGAAAACGCTGACATTAAATTAGGAAGCGAGATACGAGGCTGCTGGATAAAAAATAAAATATCGTCCGCATATGCCGCATGTTTGTGCGTTTTATTACCTACTTGAATCCCATGTATATTTAAATTACATCTTATGGTTGCCAAAAAGGGTTCAAGGGTAAGGGCAAATAAAAGGGGAGAAAGAGGGCAGCCCTGTCTGGTCCCATTAAATAGTTGGAATGAGTCACTCAAAGTGCCATTAATGCGAATTTGTGCCGTGGGGTTAGAATAGAGGGAAGTAATGCGGTAAAACATTTTGGGTCCCAGCCCAAAATGTCACAGGGTCAGTTTGAAGTAATCCCAGTCCACCCTATCGAACGCTTTTTCAGCATCTGTAGATATAAATAGGGTGGACTGGGAAGACCTTTGAGCGTATTGTATAAGAGATATCGCCCGGAGAGAATTATCCTTGGCTTCTCTGTGTGGCATAAAGCCCGTCTGATCCGTAGAAACCCAACTAGGTATAAGAGGGAGTAGTCTGTTGGCCATTACCTTAGAATATAATTTGATATCGACATTTAATAGGGAAATTGGCCTATAGCTACTGCATTGAGTAGCGTCCTTATCTGCTTTAAGGATAACTGAAATATGGGCTGTAAGAGATTCCGGGCGTAGTCCCGAGGTCTGTGAGATTGAATTGGCATAAGCCGTGAGACGGGGCAGAAGATCACTGAATGTTTTATAGTACCGGATAGTGTAACCATCCGGTCCCGGGGCTTTACCTGTCGGTGAAGATTTCAGAGCTGCCTGAAATTCCTCAACCGAAAGTTCAGATTCAAGTTCCCTGAGAGTCGAATTTGAAAGTTTGGGCAAATTTGCTTCTTTTAGATATGTAAGCATAAGGTTACGGCTCTCCTTCACAGTCAGAGACGGGGAGTCACACTGCACTTTGTACAAATCTGCATAATAGTCCCTGAAAGCTTTAGCAATGTGAGGCGTCGCGTGGACTAAATTTCCGTTTGATAGCTTTATTTTAGGAATAAACGATCTAGTCTGTTTTTCTTTGAGGGATCTTGCTAATTGTCTGCTAGGTTTGTCCCCCCACTCATAGAATTTTTGCGAATATCGTTGGAATTTCCGAGCTGTATCAAGGTTAAGAAGATTTTTTAGTTCCTCTCGTTTCAATGTGAGAGCTTCTAGCTGGGATGTGTGCAAAGTGAGTTTGTGTTGTTTATCAAGTTCTGTTATTTGGTGCAGGACCTGTTCAAGTTGTTGACCATGCTCTCTTTTTTTTCCTTGCCCCAAGTTCTATGAATCGGCCTCTCATAGTTGCCTTGTGAGCTTCCCATACAATAGCAGGGGATGTCTCAGAAGGTTTATTGTCTTTAAAATATTGCGATATATGAGAGGCAAACACAGAAACTTCTGTTGGGTTAGAAAGAAGAGAATCATTGAGTCTCCAATTATTGGAGCGCTGAGTCAAAGTGTGCATAGTCATACTCATCGACACAGGTGCATGATCTGACAGTGTCGCAGTACCTATATTCGCCGATTGTAATAATAGGAGGTGATAGTGGTCTAAAAAGATATTATCTATTCGGGAATAAGACTGATGAGTCTTCGAAAAATGGGAAAAATCTTTTTCTTTTGGATGTAAAATACGCCATACGTCTATCAATTGTCGGTCTATTCGTCTCTTTTTAACAAAGGACAGGCGCTTAAAAGATGTTAGAGCGACCGTGGGATGTATCCAAAACAGGATCTAGAGACATATTTATGTTTCCTGCCAGTATGATTAGACCCTCAGCAAATTGTGATAAATCAGTAAGAATTTGAGAAAAAAAGGTAGGTTGATTTTGGTTCGGGCAGTATATGTTTGCTAGAGTACATTGGGTAGTACCTAAAAAGCCCTTTAAGAAAAGAAAACGACCATGGTCATCCGCTTGCATATCTAAAAAACGGAAGGGTACGCTACTACTAAAACCAATAGCCACACCCTTAGCTTTATTCGTATCTGAAAGGCTATAATACCACTGAGGAAAATAAAGCGAGGTCAATTTGACCTGCGTAGTATGGGTTAAATGTGTTTCCTGAAGAAACACAATAGAAGAGGCAAGTTTCCGTAATTCACGGGTAACCTGATGCCGTTTTGCCGCAGCATTTAAACCCCTAACATTATAAGAAGTAACTTTAAGTGTGCCCATTTATCACAGTAGAGCATAACCCTTGAACCTACTTAGCCATGCATGCCAGCCTTGATAGGGAAAATAAAACAAAAAAACGGGCAAGTATTGAGAAAAACAAGACAAATTTACATAAACAAAAATGTCCATCTGGACGCATGTGGGAAACCTTAATTTATCACGCAGATTTCTGCGGTGGTCCCTATGGGGGGAGAGAGCACGGGCAGCCATTCAGAACTCCCGTAGGAGAACGGATAAGAAAACTCGAAGGCTACCCGCTCTCCACAACCCCAAAAGGAAAGAAGGGGAGGGGAACGTGTCGTATAAAAGACACATAGGAGCATTGTGCTCCACCCGCATTCAGCTTGCGTCAGATAATGTGCAGAGGAATACTTTTTGCTCCAACAGTAAACAATAAACCTTTTTAAAAGAAATTTACTTTAGCGGCCAAGTCACATCTCATTAGATATAATAACTTACAGGCATACTCAACCAAAAAAAAAGGAAAGTACATAGGCATAATCACCCTTTACTCATCTATGTTATTATACAGGACCTGACGCTGAAGAGCGCCCTTTTTTAGTAGTAGGAGATTTTTGCCAATGGGAGTCCTGAATATGCGAAAACTTAGGGACCGAATCATGCCAGCCCGGGAGGTCCACTGAGGGCAGATTAAGGTCCTTTAAAAATTGTAACAATTCCTCTGGGAACCGGAGGGTGTGGGAGCGACCATTTTTGGTAGCAATAAGGCACGCCGGGAAACCCCATCTATAAGTAATCTCATTAGAACGTAAATGTTCCAAAAGTGGTTTAAGGGCTCTGCGGCGGTCTATGGTTTCTTTAGATAGATCCGAGAAAATATTAAGAGTCGCTCCGTCAAAGTCAATGTTGGGAATGCTCCTCAACTTGACCATAATGGCGTTCTTATCTGTGAAATAATGTAGACGGCATATTACATCTCTGGGTTGCTCAGGAGCAATGGTACGAGACCTGAGAGCCCGATGAACCCGATCAAAGCGCAACGGATCAGTGGATACATTTCCCAACACTGAATTAAATATACCTCTAATCTGCGACTCCAAATCTTTATCTCCAGTCACTTCGGGCAGACCTCTGATTCGCAGGTTGTTTCTGCGGTTTCTATTCTCGAGGTCCTCTAACTTATATAGTGAGGCACGTTGAGCAAGGGCTAGCTGTGTGACAGTCTTTTGTAGTTCTCTTATAGCTGTTTCATGAGTATCTTGTCTCTGTTCTGTGCCCTCCACCCTATCGAGAATATGCGCCATATCTGTTCTTACCCCTGTGATTTCCTTTTTTATTGATTTTTCGAGTCCATGGAACATCCCGGCTAACTCTTTTCTGATGCCGCTCAGCAGAGACGCCATATCTGAGCCTGTGGGAGACTCAGGTTCTTCCATGATCTGAGCAGTAAGATGAGGCAGGCGAACTTTCTCTTACAGAGGTTGCTAATGAAGCGAGAGATGCGTTGCGTCTCGTGCGTCTAGCTTGACTGCTACATGCGCCAGGGCCGGTTCCACTGGCAACCAGGAATCGCTGTATGGAGCTAGAGGCGGTTTGGTTAGTCGCCGTTCCTTTACTATGTGTCTTGGGAGTTGTAGAGCGGATTTTGTGTATCTTTGCTGGCATAGTTGGAGCTTCAAAACTGAATGCTAAGTGGAGCGCCCCTCAGTCTCATTCGCTTAACAACATGTGTACAGCGTAGTATGGAACATATGGTTATTCAGGCCCATATCTGACACAGTCTTTCTGATCAAAAAATGGTATAGTAGCAGAGGATGGTGGCTGTAATTCTGATCAGTAGGCAGGGGAGGAATAGCCAAATTCTGGTGTATTAGTGATTGCCAGCAGGGCTGAGTGCAATAGGTGTAGCAAGATGGCCGCCACGCTCCGGGAGTAGGCCGAAGCCGCGGACTTTCCTAGTAACAGTGTCCGGCCGCGTAGTGGGTTAATTTGGCTCTCCTGGCTCCATCTAGGGCCTTCTGCCGTCTTTTGGAAGTGCTCTGGGGGTAGATGATAGTAGGGTGGGGTAATAGGTGGAATAATAGGTGAACAGGGGATTCGTCTAGCAGTGTCTCTTACTAGTCCCCACCTCCCCAGGCACTCACCCACTCTGGATGTAGCGGTCAACCGATGACTATAGAAGTCGATCGCATCCTCCGGGGTCGCATCCGATCTCACAAACCCCCCGCTGGGCTTTCTGACCCTCTATACGTTCCAGGCGAGTCCGACAATCCTCCGAAGCGGTATAGGCCGAAAAAATGGCGGCCGGAGGCCTGCAATGCCGGCCTCCACTTACGTCGGACAGAGCGGCGGGCTGGATGCCCCAGCAGCACGGCCAAGCAGCCCACACACCTCGCCACACAGCAGGGGGATCGCCGTGTAATTTCTGGCCGAGAATGGCTCCAGATCCGGCCGGATGGTGAGGAGCTCTAGCACAGCACGTCTGCTCCTTCTCTTCATTGCAGACCTAAGAATGTTAGCTACCTGTCTTAAGCCAGCTATACATGGATCGAAATTCAGCAGGGACTGCACAAATTTTGATCCCTATATGGGCATCCTGGTTGTACACTGTCAATCAACATGTGTACAACCAGCCTGTTGGCTATCAACAGGATCTGTAGGTGCAACCAATGCTTCTTAAAGTGGTTGTAAACCCACTTTGACAACTTGCACCTACAGGTAAGGCTAGATTAAGGTTTACCTGTAGGTGCAAGAAATATCTCCTTGACTTACACGGTTAAGGAGATATTTGCAGATAACACTGCACCGATGTCTACGGCGCACTGAGCGTCCCGGCATAATGAATGGGATCAAGCCGGGATTATGCCGGTCCTGCGCCGGATCGACGACAGCACCGGAGCAGCGATGCCAGGAAGAAGCTCGGAGGGGAACGAGGAGGACTTCGGGGGCTTTGATTTCAGGTAAGTGCCACATAATGAGCTAGTATGCTATGCATACTAGCTCATTATGCCTTTCTCTTGCAGGGTTTGCTTTTATCCCGTGTTTTTTTTTTCCGGGGGGGTGGGGGTGTTTACTTCCTCTTTAAGATGCATCTAACTATACATTCACCTGCTATGGATGAGGATGCCTGTGAATCTCCTGCACCATCTCCTAAAGTCCACGTATCGGTCATTCTACATGATGCCTTTCCAACATTGAAACGCACATCCTCAACTCTGTATATTTTTATTATACAGAATTTATATAGCGCCAACAGTTTGCGCAGCGCTTTACATCAGGGAAGACTGTACAGTCACAATACAATTCAATGCAATACAATTCAATTTCTCGAAGATTCTAGCATCTCAACACCTGATAAAAAGGGATTGAAGCCAAGGGTGACCATATGGGTAGCTTTATCAGAAGGTCAGCAATGGCAGCTTCTGTATCTGTCTTGGTTCAGATTTCCATTACCTTTGCAAACTCCATGGCTGTTTGTGTAAAGTTACTGAATGATTCACTTTGAGCAGAGATTCGGAACTGTCAGTCACTGGCTCTCTGCTCTGCCCCTCCAGCGCTCACTGGAATGCTGGACTGTGGAGGGGGCTGGCCAAGTGCCAGTTCAGACTGTTGGGTGGATCCCGACCATATAATTGGGTTCTTTTCAGAGCCTGGACCGGTTTAGATGCCGCTGTTGGGTAAAAAGGGGTCACAGGAGCACAGAACGAACTGCACTCCTGTGATCCATAGGAGACGTTCAGCCAAAAAAGCTTTGGCTATACATGAAGATGTAGACAAGGTAATGTGCATAGTTGCAGTTCTCAAGTTTGAATGGAACCTGTGAGTGTAGTATACAAGCTGCCATTCATTTGATAAAGGTGCAGACTGGCCCTATTGTGCTTTTCTAGCACATCACTGATCTGACGCCAATATGCAGTCTGGCTTTGGGGGTTATTTACTAAAGGCAAGTGCACTTGAATCTGCACTGGAAGTGCAGTCGCTGTAGATCTGAAATGAGGGGAAGCTCTGCTGACTCTGCTGATCATCCAATCATGTGCAAGCTAAAATGCTGTTTATTCACCTTGCATGTCCCCCTCGGATCTACAGCGACTGCACTTCCAAGTGCATTTTGCACTTGTAGTTTGTACTTGTAGTGCAAAGTGGATTTGCCTTTAGTAAATAACCCCTTTTTGTGTCAATACTTTGAGCATCTTTCCCAAAATGAGAACTTGTGACTTTACACAAAGTTTCTGTGCTGCATACTTGTAGCTGGTCTTTGGTTCAAAGTATTCAAGTGCAACAACCAAATAACGTCCTTTTTAAAAATAAAATAAAAATTAATGGATGTAAACAATGGCAGTTCCCATATTTCTTCATGAAGGTTTACCTTTTTAAAAATAAAAATCAGCAGTGAAGAAATCCTATTCTTATTAGGTTTACTTTATGTTGCAAGAGTGGGTAATGGCTGCTCTCCCACAGCAAAGGAATTCAAAATGCTAATTGGTTATAGTTTTCCTTTTCATCAAATCCTCATTCTAAAACCACATCCTCTTCCCTTTGTATTTAAATTGGAGCTTCTAATACAGTATGCACATTTTAAAAAGGTCCTTATTAGTGTATGTTGGATATAAAAACAATGTAATTATTCTCTCCCACAGAAAAAGGATCCTGCTCAATTCCTTCAAGTACATGGGAGATCATGTAAGATCCATCTGGATTCTGCTGTGGCTTTGGCAGCAGAGAGCCCTGTTAACATGTGAGCATTTTTTACAGCAAAGGGCCTAGTTTTCAAAATACACTTCAGACAGAATTACAGCCTTTCAATTAAATATTTTTACTTCCTTTTAAGGATGCCATGGCAAGGCGATCCTAATAACATGATTGACCGCTTTGATGTCCGAGCCCACCTTGACTACATTCCAGAATATAAACCCCCTCTCCTTACAACAATGTGAGTATCCAGTTCGGTTATTTGCACAGTACAAGGTTAATGATTTAAAGTTTTATATGTAGCCCCTCACATTGTAAAACAGCCCATTCAGTTTAAAATAGAAATTAATAGCAAAATGTGTGTGTCTTTAGATATAAGAAAACCTAAATGCCCTTTTTTGTGTATATGTGTGTGTGTGTGTATATGTGTGTGTGTGTGTGTATATATATATATATCACATACCCACTGCTCTCAGTTGCATAAGGAGCTTGAGGAGGAGAAACGGCAACACACTTCCCAGTGAATGGCTATGCGGGGGGGGGTTTACCAGGACAAGTCTGATCATTGAAGGAGAGCAGGCAGAGTTCCCATCACAGCTAGGAAACTGACTACGCTTTGCTTTAATGACTACTGTGGTCAGTTTTTGATAGGAAAGCAGAGAGACTGTGAAATTCCTGGTATTTCAGCCACAAAAGAAGCAATACAAAGAGAACAGAACTTTTCATACAAGTACTTGGTACACCAGGCACATATCGGGAATATGAAATATTAGATTTACATACTGTTTTTAGCAATTCAGTAAGCTTTTGTGTGTGTTTTTTTTATTTTTTTATATATTTTTTTTTTTTCTTTATCGTACACCACGGGACACAGAGCTAGTCATTACATAATGGGTTAAGGGTCACCAGCGGTGATTGGACACTGGCACAACCAATGGAAGACAGTTCCCCTCCATATAACCCCTCCCATCAGGGAAGTACCTCAGTTTTTTCGCCAGTGTCGAAAGGCGTTGGACGCGTTAGGAGGTGCTAAAGGAAAGCTCTACCAAAGAGACCCTCTGGGGGTAAAAGAGCTATGCTTTCGGATCCATCCAAGACGCCTACAAATGAGCTGAATCTGGATGGGATCCGGGCCTCATCCATGAGGCGTCGCCTGTAATGTCTCTCTTCGGAGGACTGGGCTCTAAGATCCAGCACTTTCGCTATTTCGCTATAAAGTCCTGGTAAGAGTCTTGTACAAGGCCCAGGGGAGAGGTATCCTTTAAATAGGAACCCATATCCCTGAAGGTTGGCACACATAGCCCACCGTGAAGGGTGAAGTTTGGTATCTGTCTGAAATCTTTCAGCAGAAAAACCTGCGGCGTGGATAAGGTGAGATTAGAAGGTCCATAACTAGGTTGGGACCTTTTTCAAAAAGTGGATGTATTCTTTTTTTCCACCACTGGGGGGAGTAAAGAGCTGAATATACTCACCTCACTCTGTTCAGTGTCGGCTTCGGCGAAGTACACTGCTCGTCACCTCCGCTGCTGAGCTTGCTTGAGCACCCCGCTCCTCCTTCCGGTGGCCGATACAGACACCTGCAGATGCAGGTAAGTGGGGACAGGGGCTGATGAGAGTCCTCTCTCACTATGGCCACCACCATAGCGCTAAAGGCCGCGCGCGCGGGAGCGCGCTTTATCGGAGGGGGGGGGGCCGAGGCGTGCACGGGCACGTGGCGCGCGCAGGCACGGAAACGGCGCCAAATTTAAAAGACTGTCAGTGTAAAAAGCACTGCAGCAGCAAGCAAGCTCGTTAGTTCTCTTGTTCCTGGCAGAGAAACACAGCAGCTATACAGGGACGTAAGACTCCATGTGGTTGGATTGGGTACTTCCTAGAAGACATCCATGTTATGCATAGTTATGTGTTAAAAGTTGCATACTTAATGTATTTGCTAAACTGAACACGGTAGTATATGCATTTAGGTACCTTGTATTTTGTCTAAACAGTAAGCCTTCCAGGGGAAGTAATGCGGACAAAAAGAGATAAAAGAGCACCGCCGCCTGAGACAGGGGGCGCTAGCTGTGCTGACTCGGTACCTTCCTCTCCTGTGTTGCCAAAAGCACCTGTACAGGATGAGCCATTACCTCTGTCAGGTATGGCGGCTTCCCCAGTGAAGCCTGGGCCTGCATATGTCACTGAGGACACTTTATCAGCTGCCCTAAATAATCTGGAGGAGAAAATTGCTACTTTAATCGCTAAATCCTCTAAAAAGGACAATAAGCGAAGCAGATCTCCTCCAGTATTGGACCTCCCTTCAGAAGTACCTGAGGAGGAGGAGGATGAGGAGGAGGCTACATCAGCAGAGGATGAGGAGTCAGACGGATCAGGGATATCGGATGAGCCTTTTTCGGTATCCCAGATTTTAAAGTCACAGGTGCAATGCTATGCAGGAGCCGTGCGAGCTGCATTTAGGTTACCCTCTTTGGAGGTAACAGAATCACCTGTCTCCTCCCTAGGATCATTAAGATCCCTGCAAGGTGCATGCTCCTTCCCGGTTCATCCGTTACTAGAGGATCTATTGTACGCAGACTGGCAACATCCAGATAAGCGTTTTTCACCTCCAAAAAAGTTTAACATTCTTTATCCTATGGAGGAAATTTTTTTTAAAGAAATGGAGCCTGCCTACGGTAGATGCGGCTATTTCTTGTGTAAATAAAAACCTGACATGTCCAGTGGATAATGTACAAGTGTTTAAAGATCCTTCTGAGAAGAAGTTGGAATCCTTACTGAAATCCTCCTTCCTTTTGGCCGGCTCAATTACCCAACCTGCAGTAGCAGCAGTCGGTATGTGTCAGGTCGTCAGCCAACAGGTAAAGCAGGGGCTGAAGGAGCTGCCTTCAGAGCAGGCTAAAAATTGGGAGAATTTGCCTAAAGCCTTATGCTTCACAGTGGATGCCATGAGAGATTCTATCATACAGGCATCACGCCTTACACTCCAGCTGGTACAGATGCGCAGAGTACTTTGGCTTAAGCATTGGTCAGCGGAAGCCCCATGCAAAAAGTTGTTGGCAAGTTTCCCGTTCCATGGCGAACGCCTTTTTGGGGAAGATTTAGAAAGATATATCCAAAAGATATCAAGTGGTAAAACGACACTTTTACCTGAGAGAAAGAAAAACAAGAGACCTTGTTTTAAACACACTCTCTCCCCAGCTCCCGGGAAATCTGACTCCAGCCAGTGGCGACGGCCTTTTCAGCCGCCCAAAAAAGCCAAAGAACAGGCTCAGAAGAACAAGAAGCCGTGGGGTTCAAGAGCTAATAAGCAAGCCCCCAAAACCTCTCATTGAAGGGGCGCCCCCGCTCGGCCGAGTGGGGGGAAGGCTTCGTCAGTTCTCAGCGACTTGGCGGACAGAAACCCAGGACAAATGGGTGGTATCCACAATATCCTCAGGGTACAGACTGGAATTTCGAGAGATCCCATCTTCTCAATTCCGAAGTTCAAGACTCTCCAAGGATCCACAGAAAAGAGGATCCTTCTTCAAAGGTTTGAATCACTTAATAGCTCAAGGTGTGGTTACAGAGGTACCCCAAAAGGAGCAAGGTTCAGGTTTTTACTCAAACCTCTTTGTGATTCCAAAACCGAACGGAGAAGTCAGACCCATCCTGGATCTAAAAAATCTAAACCAGTTTCTGAACGTTCGCCATTTTCGAATGGAAACGATTCGATCCGTGGTCGCTACTTTAAAAGGCGGAGAATTCATTGCGTCCATAGATATCAAAGACGCATATCTACACATACCAATCCTCCCCGCTCACCAAAGATTCCTAAGGTTTGCGGTAGAAGATCGCCACTTTCAATTTGTGGCCCTGCCATTTGGTGTAGCCACCGCACCCAGAGTATTCACAAAGGTGCTAGCTCCTCTGTTAGCAAACCTAAGAACACGGGGCATTGCGGTAACAGCCTATCTAGACGATCTACTATTAATAGATCAGTCAAAGGAGGGATTGGATCACGTTGTAGACACTACAGTAGGATACCTGGAGCATTTAGGATGGATTATAAACTTACAAAAATCCTCTCTCCAGGCCCAAAGAAGGATAGTGTACCTGGGCATGATCATAGATACAGCCCAAAACAGGGTATACCTGCCAGAGCCAAAGATACAGTCTCTGAAAGACCTGATCCACAAGGTCAAAGCAAACAAGAGGCCGTCTATTCGCCTTTGCATGAGACTATTGGGAAAGATGGTAGCCTCCTTCGAGGCGGTCCCTTACGCCCAGTTTCATTCGAGACTACTTCAAGGCAATATTTTAGCCTCCTGGAACAGGAAGAGCCAAGCTCTGGATATACCCATGCGCCTGTCCTCACAAGTACGCCACAGCTTCAATTGGTGGCTAGAAGCCAGGAATTTACGGAAGGGAAAGTCCTTCCTCCCAGTGGCCTGGAAGGTGGTATCTACGGATGCCAGCCTATCGGGCTGGGGTGCAGTATTCGAGGAGGCTTCTACCCAGGGAACCTGGGCCAAGACTCAGGGGATCCTGCCCATCAATGTGCTAGAGATCCGGGCGGTATATCTAGCCCTCAAAACCTGGACATACAGGGCTACCCAGTTCGGGTTCAATCCGACAATGCTACGGCAGTAGCTTACATCAATCACCAAGGAGGCACCCACAGTCGGGCAGCCCAAAGAGAGGTGAACCGGATCTTGGCATGGGCAGAAGAGCATGTACCTTGCATCTCTGCAATCTTCATTCCAGGGATAGAAAACTGGCAAGCAGACTACCTGAGTCGTCAGCAGCTGCTACCAGGAGAGTGGTCTCTTCACCCAGAGATTTTTCAGGCCATATGTCTGAGATGGGGAAACCCAGATGTAGACCTGCTAGCTTCCAGGTTCAACAAGAAATTGGACAACTTTGTGTCCAGAACGAGAGATCCTCTAGCCTACGGGACAGACGCTCTAATAACTCCATGGAATCAGTTCTCACTGATCTATGCATTCCCTCCGATCCCTCTTCTACAAAGACTGCTTCGCAGGATCAAGGAGGAGGGAATACCAGTAATCCTAGTGGCCCCAAACTGGCCCAGGAGGCCTTGGTATGCCGAGATCGTAAAAATGGCGATAGGAAGGCCCTGGAAGCTTCCACTTCGACACGACCTGTTGTCACAGGGTCCAGTATTCCACCCTTCCTTACAAAGGCTAAATTTGACGGCCTGGCTGCTGAGACCCACATTTTGAAAAAGAGAGGGGTCTCTGGTCCGGCTCTTTCTACGCTCATTAATGCTAGAAAGCCAGCCTCCAGACTCATCTATCATAGAGTCTGGAAAGCATACGTTTCCTGGTGTGAATCCAGAAGTTGGAATCCTCTGAAATATGAAATAAGTAGGATTCTTGCTTTTTGCCAGTTAGGAGTGGATATGAAATTAGCCCTTAGCACCATCAAAGGGCAAATATCGGCTCTATCAGTCTTCTTTCAGAGACCATTGGCATCTCACTCCCTAGTTCGGACATTCATTCAGGGGGTACTGAGGATAATTCCTCCAGTCAGGTCTCCCTTGTGTCCATGGGATTTGAATTTGGTATTGTCAGTGTTGCAAAAGCAACCTTTTGAACCTATTCGCCATATTCCTTTAATTATATTAAGTAGGAAATTGGCCTTTCTGATTGCTATAGCTTCTGCTAGGAGAGTATCAGAGCTAGCAGCTCTTTCTTGTAAAGAGCCTTATCTAATTTGTCACAAGGACAAGATCGTACTACGACCCCATCCGGCTTTTCTGCCTAAGGTGGTGTCGGCTTTTCACTTGAATCAAGACATTGTTCTGCCTTCAATTTTTCCCCCGCCGTCCGCGGGTTTGGAAAAAAGATTACACTCTCTAGATCTAGTAAGAGCGGTAAGGGTGTATCTGCAAGCAACCGCTCAGATACGTAAAACAGATGTTTTGTTTATTTTACCAGATGGTCCCAAGAAGGGCCAAGCGGTATCAAAATCCACCATTTCCAGGTGGATTAGACAAGTAATTGTTCAAGCTTATGGTTTAAAGAACAGGACTCCTCCTTTTCCTGTTAAGGCGCACTCTACCAGGGCGATAAGTGCTTCATGGGCAGTGCACCACCAGGCTTCGATGGCTCAGATCTGTAAGGCTGCAACTTGGTCCTCAGTCCATACATTTTCCAAATTCTATCAAATAGATGTGAAAGGACATGAGGATTCCGCCTTCGGGCGAAGTGTGCTGCAGGCAGCAGTATAGGGCTTCTGGTCCGCAAGCGGTCGGTTTGATCTGTGTCTCCCCCCCTTCATATGAGCATTGCTCTGGGACGTCCCATTATGTAATGACTAGCTCTGTGTCCCGTGGTGTACGATAAAGAAAATAGGATTTTTATAACAGCTTACCTGTAAAATCCTTTTCTTGGAGTACACCACGGGACATAGAGGTCCCCCCCTTCTTATGGGAACCTTACTGCTTTGCTACAAAACTGAGGTACTTCCCTGATGGGAGGGGTTATATGGAGGGGAACTGTCTTCCATTGGTTGTGCCAGTGTCCAATCACCGCTGGTGACCCTTAACCCATTATGTAATGACTAGCTCTGTGTCCCATGATGTACTCCAAGAAAAGGATTTTACAGGTAAGCTGTTATAAAAATCCTATTTTTACTTGCCGCCTGCCAACTGCCCACTCTTAAGCTGCAATAGGCAGTGAACAGGGGTGTTTACATGCCGCAGCCATGATGCTCCATGCCAGTGTTCCGTCAGATTTGGCGACCCATCAGAATTGCTAACGCAGGTGACGTTTCGTCGCCGCCACCTTTTTGCTACACCCCGCACTCCACCATAGTAAAGATACACTGAGAAGGGGGCAAGCGGACATCTTGTTACACCCATCGGAATTTTGCATTTTTCACTTCTTCTTCGTCTTCTTCGTCGTCTTCGTCTTCGTCTTCGTCTTCGTCTTCGTCTTCTTCTTCCCTGTGGGATTAGCAGTCTTGCCGCTGCTTTTAAAATTCAAAATGTAATTGTCACCAGATTGTAACTTCAGACGTTGTTCCCTGTATTGCATGTTAAACCACCAATAAATATATTTTCAACCCTAAAATTCAAAATGTAAATAGTCAGGCGGAGTTGTAAGTACTGTATTTCACTATATCAACTCGGTCTACTGTTAAAAAAAAAAAAAAAAGTGTAAAATGCAAAAATCCCATGGGTGTAACAAGATGTCCGCTTGCCCCCTTCTCAGTGCATCTTTATTATGGTAGAGTGTGAGGTAGAGGTCGGCCGATATATCGGTCGGCCGATTTTTGGCATTTTTTCATTAATCGGCTTTGGCCGATATTCTGAGAACAGAAGCCGATATTAAAAAAAAAAAAAAAAAACTTCAGCGCGGCTTGGAAATGACATCTCTCATAGAAGTCAATACAAGTTGCCTGAAGTTTCCCGTGCAGTGACTCATCTTTGGGCAGCCTGCCAAGTGAGAGAGAAAAGTTACAAATGTTTCTTCTTATCAATGAACTGAACTTGTGAGTAGAAGTTCTCAGTTTAACCATTTAAAGGCTAAATCTTTTCTGACACTTGTAGCTTACAAGTAAAAATCCTGTCTTTTCTGCTAGAAAATCACTTGGAACCCCCAAACATTATATATTTTTTTTTTGCAGAGACCCTAGGGAATAAAATGGCGGTTGTTGCAATATTTTATGTCACACGGTATTTGCGCAGCGGTCTTTCAAACGCAATTCTTTGGGAAAAAAATACACTTTAATGAATGTTAAATAAAACTAAACTTTTTTTTTCGTCAAAGTTTTGATTACCTGTTTTTGTGCCTGCTTCCTGATTCCCTTACCGAAGATGGCGGCGGCAGCACCCGAGAGCCGAGAGAGAGATCGGCTTCGGGTGCCGACATCGCGGGCGCCCAGGACAAGTAAGTGTCCATGTATTAAAAGTCAGCAGCTGCAGTATTTGTAGCTGCTGACATTTAATATATTTTTTTTTTTTGGCGGAACTCAGCTGCTTTCACACTGGAGCGGGCAGGCGTTGGCGGTAAAATGCAGCTAGTTTTAGCTGCGCTTTACCATAATTTTAGCGGCGATATTCGGCTGCTAGCGGGGTGCTTATAACCCAGCTAGCGGCCGATGAAGAGGTTAAATGCGCCCGTGTAGCACCGCTGCAGAAGCGCTTTGCAGGCGCTTCAGCAGCAGTGCCCATTAATTTCAATAGGCAGTAGTGATGGAGGAGCGGTATACACCGCTCCAAAGATGCTGCTTGCAGGACTTTTTTTTAACGTCCTGCCAGCGCACCGCCTCAGTGTGAAAGCACTCAGGCTTTCACACTGAGACTGCAGGGGAGCTGTTTTGCAGCCATTTTTACAGGTGCTATTTTTAGCCCAAAAGTGCCTGAAAAACACCCCAGTGTGAAAGGGGTCCAACTGTTAGTTTTTTTTTTTTTTTTCCCCTTCATCGGCCTAACATATCGGCCCAAAAAAATCGGCATCATATATCGGCCATCGGCCACAGCGATTTCTAAATATCGGCATCGGCCAGAGAAAAACCCATATCGGTCGACCTCTAGTGTGAGGTGTAGCAAGATGGTGGCGACGAAACGTCACTTCCGTTACCAATTGTGACGGGTTGCCATATCTGACGGAACACCTGCAAAGTCTACCTAACATGTTGCGATCTGCTGACGACAAACACGACATCCTCGTGCAGATGGGCAAGTACCGCAATTGCATGCAGTGCATGTGGTTGCAGCGTGTTGGCAAAAATTGGGGGTAAAACAGGTGGTGAGATGTGACATCACTTCGCACTGCCTGTTAGTAGCCTCCTGAAGCACTATCCAAATGTGAATCATGCTTCAGAGGAAAGATTTAGACGCATGTCCAAATCCTAAGGAGATAGAACTGGATTTACTCTATATTAAATATTTCCCTTGTATTTCTTTCTTCAGCTCGCCTGAGCAAGATGCTGACGACAGAAAGTGTAATTATGAGCGATATCGAGGTTTGGTTCAGAATGACTTTGCTGGAAGTGAGTATCCTTTCTGGGTTTTAGATTGACTTGGACAAGAACAAATCGTGTGTGTGTTGTGTGTTTTTTTTTATTTTTTTTTTCAGAATCACACTTTATACAGGCATTATTTTTATCATGAATTTAAAGGTACACTCAAGTCAGGAAATACTATTTTGAATGACACTCGGGTATATAGACTGTAAATAATGAGTGATAACATTCCTGTATTCTGGTATTCATTGGCACGTAGCTCATCCTCAGAGTTTAAACCTGTAAAAAAATTAATATCGGGCTGTTTTGTTCGTTCACTGTCCACACTGTGAGCCCATTGCAGACTTTTCCACTTGGGCATGGTATTGATGTTGCTAAGCAGAGGGGAATTGTGATAGAAATGACCACATTTTTATGATTTCAGTACAGCAATGTTGTTAAAGTCTAGTTGCACAAGTGAACACTCGCAGGGTTTCTGCTGAGACAGTTATTTTTCTGTACTTGCAGCATACGTGTATATATACGTTGCGGTTTGCAAGTGAATTATCGGGGTTATGGCTAAAGCCATCAACCATAACCCTGTATCTTTTATTTTTAGTTGGCTTTTTCATGAAAGCGATTTGAGTGGCTCATAAGCCACTGGATCGCTTTCAAAAGCGGATCGAGGGGATGTCCACCACTGCTCGCTGGTGTTTCTTGGGCTTACCACTTCCAATGGCTTGCCCGAGAAACGATTAGACAGTGCAGCCGGCTGGTCACAGAAGCAGCGAGCGACTAGATTGTCTGCCTCTATGGCCTTGGAGGACCGGAGCAATGTCATGAAGTCCCTTTCAGTCCAGGTTGAAAGGAAACCATTTTTTACAATGGTAAAATAGAAAGTTGGACTTTTTGATGCCGCCTATGGAGGTTTTTAAGTACCGTAGCTTGTCGCCATTCCATGAGCGTGCGCAATTTTAAACAGTGACATGTTGGGTATCTATTTACTCGGCGTAACATCCTTTTTTTTACATTTTAGAAAAAATTGGGGTATACATTTTTGTGTTTTTTGTTTCTTAATTTATTTGCAAGTGTTTTTGGTCCTTAGATATACACTTTTAAGTGGCAGCATTAGCAGGTATAGGTAAAACATGTAACAGTAATTGTCTGACAAGGTTGCGTGTAGTATACAAAAGCCTTGCTCCAGATTGTGCTGATACAGATATTTTAATTCTTTGCAGTATAATAATTTGTTCTTACTTTGTAGTTTCTGAAGAGCAGTGCTTATACCAGATCTATATTGATGAGCTTTATGGTGGTCTACAGAGACCTGGAGAAGATGAGAAAAAAAAGTAAGTTCTTGTTTGAAACCTTCAGTTTACAACCCTGGCTAAAACTGGAGTTATGGTGCAAATATCAAAACAAAGATAATGTTTAGTCTCAAAAGGTGTTCTGTAGCATGAAATGATCACTTTTTCTCTTATCGTCCATGGACTGACACAGCTGGATACTGTAAACGTGTGGGTATATGTCCCTGCTCGCAGGAGAAGATCTAGGCAGAATGTTAGATGTTAAAACATTCTAGAACAAACCAGAGCTGAACAGCCCCGCCCAGGGGGGCAGTCCCTCCGGACATTACCCTTCCACCTGCAGCTAGCAGACCTCAGTTTTTTTTTCTGCCTAGCAGAAGGAGAAGACGTGGCTCTCTCAGGAGCCAGTCTCCTGGAAGATTTTACTTTTAATTTTTATTCCTTTGGGAAATTTATTTTATTTTTGAGACCTTCAATCAACTGTCGGCTGGGCAACAGGTTGGGTACACTGGTATCCTCGTAGTCTTCCCTGTCCGACCATCGAGCGTGCTGATCCTCGCCTTGTGTGCGTGAGACTCAGTTCACAACATACCCCATGACTCCAGGGGTGGCCGGGTTGCTTTCATGCTCCCGCGGTCCTCTCAAGATTGAACAGTACTTGACTGACTGTATCTCTCGCGGTGGACCGGGCCGACAGCTACGCAGTACGACTCTGTGATAGGTCTGTCTAAATTTCTGTGATGTTAGTAATAGATAAAAAAAAATAAAAAAAAAGTCGGTGTTCATTGTGATTGGGGACAACATGGGATTGTCGTTGTCTGTAAAGAGCGTGACAGTAAACCTCTTATCAATTTGTTTGCAGGCTAGCAGAGAAGAAGGCCACAATTGGCTATACATATGAAGACAGCACTGTTGCTGAATTGGGGGACTCTCCTGATAAATTGGATGATGAGGATTCTGATGATGAGAGCAAATCTGATGAAGATGAAGTAATCCCCGACATAGGTTTGTTTATTGCAGACTTAGGGGCGGGGGGGGGATACACACAAATTATTTTTTCTCTTGATAATTAAAGGGTTGCTTGCTAAACAGACGTATTTCAAAATGTAACTAGCCATCTAGAGCAAGGGCAGTTAGAGCCTTAGTCAAGCCTTTATTGCTGTTGCTACAGAAAATATTTCTGTTTTTATATTGTCACCAGCAGTCAATGAAGACAGACAAGCAGGGGCACATATAGTAATAAAAAATGTTATTTAAAGTTTTTTTATCTTCTCCCATGCTACTGGAAGAGAATTTGGTTGTCTTAGGCTGGGGTCACACTGGTGCAAATTGGATGTGGGGTTCCTTGCATTCAATTTGCATGACAGGCTACTCTGCTCCGGGGGCCGCAGAGCACACTGGAAAATTGGTCCTGTGCGTCTTTGGCTCCGTTTTCAGGTCTGAATTCAGGCAAAAATTTGGACCTGATACAGAGAACAGGGACACACCGGACCACCTGCTTTGCCCCCCTGGCCGCAGCAAGTGTGAACCCTGCCTCGGTGTTTGTATTCACTGTCCTAGTGAGAGCAAATATTCCCAATGGTACCACAAGTGGCAGTAAAAACCTGATAAAGGTTGTAATCTCCCCCTGTGCACTCTCTGGAAGTGCAAAGGTTTTGGCTGCAGTTTCATATTGGTGTCTTATAGTTTATCTGTTCAAATTTGCTGTGTTAGTGAGATTTTAGGCTTTCTCTTCATATATTGCAGGGCTCACTTTATGTATTTTTTTTTTTTTTCCCAGATGTGGAGGTGGATGTGGATGAGGTCACAGAAGAACAGGTTGCTGATCTGAACAGGCAAGCAACAACTTATGGAATGGCTGAAGGGGATTTTGTACGGTAAGTAACAACAGTGCAGTTTTCGGGAAGGCGTGTTTGAATCACAAAATTCACTGAACATGGTAAAAAAAAAAATGTATCCTAAACACATGGCTTGTTTTCTTTCTCGTACATCACGGGACACAGAGCGACATAGTCATTACTAATGGGTTATATAGATACCGTCAGGTGCTGGCACTGGCAACTTCCAAAACCGGAAGTACCCTCCCCTATATAAGCCCCTCCCATCCGGGAGCACCTCAGTTTTTTTTGCCAGTGTCTAAGGTGTTGGCCAAGAAGAAACATGTGTTTTTCACTGAGCTTGCGTACAGGTTCTTTTGGGCCTCAGTAAGCTATTCCGGATCCGACCAAAAAAGCTTCATAGCTAAACGGTCGGTACCCGGGCCTTGCAGAGAAGAGCAAGGTTTTGCCTGTAATGCTTCTCTTAGGAGAGCTGGACCCTGGGATCCAGAGCTCTGGTCATACCCACGACCAAGATGTTTTCTGTGCAGGGTGCTATACAGGTCCAGGGGAGTGGAATCCTTGGGAACCCGGTCCCTGAAGGTTTGATTACAATGCCTGCCGTGATAGGTGAAGTTTGGGCTTTTTGTGGACCAAACAAAGTCCTGCGGCGGGGAACAGGTAAGTGGGGGCCCCCAGGAACTTGGTTCTATTGGGGGACCCCCAAGCCTAATTTTGTCTTTCTGTCTGTTACCTAATGGTATTCCCGCAAAATTCTGTGCATGCCTGTAACTACTAAAAAAAAATGTAATAATTTTTAATGGTGGTCAAGAAAAAAAAAAAAAAAAAAAAAATTTATATATATATATATATTTAATATATTAGACTGCGGTACCTGTGTTTGTCCACTAGAGGCCGCTGTGGAATGTTTTCTTGTCATGTGGACTAGCTTCTTCTCAGCAGAGCAAAGTCCAGGCAGATGGGGAGTTCTCTTATAGGAAACTGCTTCCTCTGCCATGTTGCAGTGCTCGTCCATCCCCCGGCCTGCGGCAAAGAGGGGCCCTGGCTCCTGTCCCTTGTTACCATATTTGAAATTAGCGCCGAAGGCGCACGTGGCCGTGCGCGTGCACGCGCCTCTATATATAGAGGTGAGCCGGGAAAGGGGGCGGAGCCTGGGGGATGACGCTCTGTGCGCGCCGCAGCGCTTCTGCGCATGTGCGGGCGTCCCAGCAGTTTTTAAAAAAAAAACCACAATATTGTAGTGAGCTGGCTATGAAGTACAGAGACAGAGCTGGCAACATTTAAAGGCATACAGCAAGCGGTTGATACAGGCATCCCCTAGAAAGGCACATTAGTAGACACCAACTGTGATATAGCAGCAATTGTGCTAGACTATTCTCAGTAAAAGTGGTGTATTACGGCTGGAATACCTCAGCTTTAGGCTTAGGAATATGCTGTCCAGAAGCTCCGGAACTGAATCTTCCAGGAAGCGAAGGGGGTCTCATCGGGCTCTGAGGATCTTGGGCATACTTCTGCTGCACCAGTCTCCCCTGAAGTTCAGAGGTAAGTGACCGTAGAGACCCCGCAGGGGTACTTGGTACTGTGGCTGTCCTCAGTTCACCTGCTCCTGTGTATGTAACAGAGGAGGTTTTTTCCTCAGCTCTGGGAGGATTAGAGAGAGATTGTCAACATTTATCGCTGCCTCCCTGTCAGGGAAAGCACGCCCGATCTCCGTCTCCTCCTTCAGAGTGCCTGTTAGCAGAGCAACAGTCCCATACAGGGATCGACCTGCCTGAAGGGGATCAGGATGAGGTTGATTCTGTTATAGAGGAATCAACAGTGGGGGAACCTTTTCTCAGCATCTCAAGCTGAAAGATTATGGGTTCAGTCTCTGACTAACATGGTCCGATCAGCATTTAAAAATGCACCTTGCGGAACCATCAACCACTACTGTATCCTCGTTGGGGTCGCTAGAAGCCCCCAGACTGTTTGTTCTTTTCCACTTCACCCTTTACTGAAAGGGCTCATTTACCAGGATTGGGAACGTCCTGAGAAAATATTTATTCCTCCAAGAGATTTCCGGTGGTCTATCCCATGGAGGATAAGTTCATCAAAAAAAAAAAAAAAATGGAAGGTCCCTACAGTGGACGCAGCCATCTCTTGTATGTATAAATCACTGACATGTCCAGTGGATAATGTCCAAATGTTCAAGAACCCAATAGATAAAAGATTGGAGTCCTTATGAAAATCTGCTTGGTGATACAACCAGCAGTAGCAGCTATTGGGGTCTGCTAAGCAGTGAAGGATCAGTTGAAACAGGTCTTGAGGGACTTGATAGATCAGCAGGCTTTGCCCTAGCTGATCTACCTAGAGCCTTAGGCTTTGCGGTTGACGCCATAGAGGATTCAGTCCATCAGGCCTCCCGCCTTACGCTGTCTATAGTACATATGCGTAGGCTCCTATGGCTCAAAAACTGGTCTGCTGAAGCTCCCTGTAAAGAATGGCTGGTTAGCGTCCCATTTCATGGTGAACGCTTATTCAGGGAAAACCTGGACAAATATATCCAGAAAATTTCCAGCGGTAAAAATACGCTCTTGCCGGTTAAAAGCAGAGTTAGAGGTCCCTCTTTAAGAGGCCTGCTTCTCCAGTCCCTGGGGCATCGGCTGTGTAACAGTTCCGACGGCCTCCTCGGTCAAATCCCGGGGGTAAAAAACAGGGACAGTAGCAGGGTAATGAGAAACCCTGGGTCAGGGGAGGTACAAAACCTCCCCCAAAGTTAAATTCATGAAGCCCCCACTCAGTCGGGTGGGGGGAGGACTCCAGTTGTTCGCAAGAGACCTGGCGGGACACGATCAAGACAGATAGGTGCTCTCCGCAGTAGGTTTGGGATACAGTTTGGAGTTAAAAGACTCTCCTCCTTCCCATTTTGAGGTCAAACGTGCCAAGGGATCCCCGGAAGAGAGAGTCCCTCCTGTTGGCACTAGAACAACTATTGCTCCAAGGAGTAATTATGGAGGTTCCCCTGGAAGAATGAGGGTTCGGGTTTTACTCAAACCTCTTTACAGTCCCGAAGCAAACGCGGACGGGAGGCCCATATTAATTCTAAAAGGGCTATACAAATTCCTGTATATCAGGACTTTCCGATGGAGTCGATCCGATCGGTGGCCACTGCCCTACAAGGGGAGGATTGGTTAGCCACGATCGACATCAAAGATGCTTATTTGCACATTCCCATCTTTCCAGTCCACCAAAAATTTCTACGCTTTGCAGTAGAAGGGCGCCATTTTCAGTTCAGAGCCTTACCCTTCGGTTTGGCCACAGCACCACGAGTGTTTACAAAAATTCTGGCCCTTTATTGGCCAATCTAAGAACACAAGGTGTAATGATAATGGCATATCTGGATGACTTGTTGCTGATAGACCACTCAGTGAAAAAACTAGACGTGGTCGTTCACAAGACGATCAAGTATCTGGAATCTCACGGTTGGATTATCAACCGAGACAAGTCAGCCCTAAAAACCAGTCAAAAGTCTGGAATACTTGGGGCTAAGGTTGGATTCAGGCCAGAGAAAAATATTCTTGCCTCGAGGAAAGGTGTTGTCTTTGAAAGATTTGATCCACTTAGTGGGTACAAAAAAGACAGCCGTCCATACGCCTGTATATGAGGCTGCTGGGAAAAATGGTGGCATCATTCGAAGCAGTACCCTACGGTCAATTCCATTCAAGGAATTTGCAAGGGGCCATACTGTCAGCCTGGAACAAAAAAGTTCAGGCCCTAGACTTACAATGTCCTTGTCCCTTTCCGTTCGCAAGAGCCTCCGTTGGTGGTTGGTTCCCCAGAATCTGGAGAAAAGGAAATCCTTCAGTCCGATTTTTTGGAAGGTGGTCACTACAGATGCCAGCCTTATAGGCTGGGGAGCAGTACTGGAGCAATAGTCTCTCCAGGGCAGATGGTCGGATGCAGAAAAGGCCCTGCCCATCAATCTCTTAGAGATACGAGCAGCCCGGTATGCCCTAGTAGCATGGACATCCAAACTCCAAGGGTCCCCTGTCAGAATTCAATCAGACAATGCCACAGCAGTGGCATATATCAATCATCAGGGGGGCACCAGGAGTCGTGCAGCCCAGAGGGAAGTAAATTACATCCTGAAATGGGCAGAAAAATATGTCCCAGCCATATCTGCGGTATTCATTCCAGGAGTGGAGAATTGGAAGGCGGACTTTCTAAGTCGCCAGCAATTAGGCCCAGAGGAAGGGTCCCTTCACCCCGAGGTTTTCTGGACAATATGTCAGCGGTGGGGAACATCGGATGTAGATCTTCTAGCATCCAGATTCAACGCAAAGGGGGACAGGTTTGTCTCTCGGACAAGGGATCCCCTAGCTTGCGGCTCGGATGCCCTAGTGTTCCCTTGGGATCAGTTCAAGCTGATATATGCATTCACACCGCCACAATGGTTACCTCGATTACTCCGCAGAATCAGGGTAGAAAAGAAACCAGTGATTCCGGTGGCCCCGAAGAGCGTGGTACGCGGAGATTGTAAAATTTCAGTGGGGAGTCCTTTGGACTCTCCCACGTCATCCGGCTTTCGCAAGGACCGATATACCACCCTTCTTTACCAGCCCTAGGTTTGACGGCCTGGCTATTGAAGCCCACATTCTAAAAAAGAGAGGGCTCTCTAATGCTGTGGTATCTACCATGATCAATGCCAGGAAGCCGGTATCCAGGCAGATCTACTGTAGAATCTGGAAGGCGTACATCGCGTGGTGTGAGGCCAAGAAATGGCATCCACATAAGTACGTAATAGGTAGGATTCTGGACTTCCTACAGTGGGCTGTAGATAGGAAGCTTGCCTTGAGTACTATCAAGGGTCAGATTTCGGCCTTGTCAATATTTTTTTCAAAGGCCCTTGGCTTCGCATTCACTAGTCAAAGCCTTTATACAAGGAGTGAGGCGTATTAGTCCTCCGGTTAATATTCCCATATGTCCATGGGATCTAAACTTGGTTCTGTCGGTTCTACAGAAACAACCATTTGAACCATTACAGCATATTTCCTTGGTGCTTCTCACCAGGAAATTGATTTTTCTAGTAGCCATTTGTTCGGCTAAAAGAGTATCGGAATTAGCAGCTATGTCCTGTAAGGAGCCATATCTGGTTATCCATAAGGATAGAGTAGTATTACGTCCTCATCCAGCCTTTCTTCCTAGGGTGGTATCGAGGTTTCATTTGAACCAAGATGTGGTTCTTCCTTCTTTTTTCCCCAAACCTACTTCGGTAGAGGAAAAGTTATTGCATTCTTTGGATGTAGTAAGAGCAGTTAAAGCTTATCTAAAAGCCACTGCTCAGATTCGCAGAACGGATACTTTGTTTATTCTGCCGGAAGGCCCCAGAAAGGGTCAGGCAGCGTCAAAATCTACTTTAGCCAAGTAGATTCGACAGGTCATAATACAAGCCTATGGCCTGAGAAGTAGACCGCCTCCGTTCAAAGTTAGGGCGCACTCCACGAGAGCAGTTGGAACTTCATGGGCAGTGCATCACCAGGCCTCCCTGGCTCAAATCTGTAAGGCCGCAACATGGTCTTCGGTACACACGTTTACTAGGTTCTACCAGGTGGACGTTAGAAGTCAGGAGGATGTCGCCTTTGGGCGCAGTGTGTTGCAGGCCGCAAAAGATCCTCATGTCTGATAGCGCTCAGCTTATATATGGTGTATCCCCCCCCTCATTTTGGCATTGCTTTAGGACATCCCATTAGTAATGACTATGTCGCTCTGTGTCCCGTGATGTACGAGAAAGAAAATAGGATTTTTATAACAGCTTACCTGTAAAATCCTTTTCTTGGAGTACATCACGGGACACAGAGCTCCCGCCCCTCTTTAGGGACACTTATTGCTTTGCTACAAAACTGAGGTGCTCCCGGATGGGAGGGGCTTATATAGGGGAGGGTACTTCCGGTTTTGGAAGTTGCCAGTGCCAGCACCTGACGGTATCTATATAACCCATTAGTAATGACTATGTCGCTCTGTGTCCCGTGATGTACTCCAAGAAAAGGATTTTACAGGTAAGCTGTTATAAAAATCCTATTTTTGTTGTCCCAACACTGTAATTTGGATTTGGCAGTATGGTCATCTCTGCAAGCTTACTGGAGTTCTGTCTGGTGTGACAGCTGCCATCAATTACTTTAGAAATGGGTAGGCCCTGGGTTGGCCATCTTGATTTTACTGCTAATTTAGTCAATAGTCGTTAAATGAGAATATCTGTCATGAAGTCAAGTAAAGCCTCGTACACACGGTTCGATTGTTGGAAGGGGATGGTCTGTTGACAGACTGTCTGAAATTCTTACCGTTGGTACGCTCCTTTTGACAATTGTTTTCCAATTTTCTGACAACAAATGTTGGATGACAGGCTAGTAATTTTTTGTCAAACGACAGCTCCACGTCAGATTTTCTGATAGTCAGTACACGAATCCGTCGCACAAGTCGAAAGTACAAACACGGATGCCCGGAATCAATGCTCACCAAACACGAAATTCGCAGAAGGGGCCCAAAGGGTAGCGCTCAAGAGCTGAAATTCCTCGTAGTACGTTACTATGTTTTGTGGCACGACAATTGTGTAACATTAGTATGCAAGACAAGATCCTGGCACACTCCCTTTTGATTAAAATCAGACACTCGGTTGTCCAACAATTGTACCGTATGGACAAGGCTTAAGAATGAGGATGTTAGTCTGCACTTCTATATATTTTAGCTTCCATATGTCTCTTGAATATTGCTGACTTGCAATCCCTTTTTTAGACCTCTCTAATTCCAAACGTGAAGGTAAGAAGGTGTAATCAAAATCTTTTTATTGTATTTTGTAGAATGCTACGTAAAGACAAAGAGGAATCCGAAGCAATAAAACATGCTAAGGCACTGGAAGAAGAGAAGGCCATGTATTCTGTAAGGATCTGCACCATATAATAGCTCGATGTGACATGGTTCATTGCAGCAGACTGATATCCTCCGCTAGTAACTTGCTTATCTCTGCCTTGGGGTTTCCCCAACAGATTGTTTACGGTCTACAGACATTTTTGTTTTACAAGGATTGGACTCATTTGTCTCATACAGCAGTAACTTTTTATATATGTACTTTCAGGGACGCCGTTCCCGTCGCCAGAGGAGAGAGTTCAGAGAAAAACGACTAAAAGGAAGAAAGATTAGTCCACCAAGGTATGGATGACTAACCCAAAATATGACAGTCTGTCTGACAGTTTCTACTGATTCAGTAAAAATGTGAAACTGTTGAAGAAAGATCTGTGGTCCGGTACTCCAAAATGTGAAGATTTCATATGTTATAGGGACCATTCAGAAGTGTTTCTAAAGCCTCATACACCCTATCAGACTTCCATCTGATTTTTCCGTGGATTTTGGTCCGAAGGGGCGTTGGCCGTGAACTTGGTATGCATACACACGGCAGAACTTTTTCAGCCAACATTCACCAAATCACGTGGTTTTTCAGCTCTTTACCGCCACCCTATGGGCAACTTCTGCGTTTGTTGTCTGATCTTTAGCATTGGTTCCGAGCATGCGTGTTTGTACTTTAGACTTTAGTACACACGGTAAGATGATCCTCCATCGGACATTTGTTGCCGGAAGGTTTTGAGAGCATGCACAGCGAACATTTGTCCGTTGAAAAACTGAAAACAATTGTCTGATAAAACGCATCCATCGGACCGTTGTCTGACCGTGTGTATGGGCCTTAAGTAGTACTTTTTGTCTAGATTTCCTTCCGAAAAATAGTAGTGTACCTCCTGGATGTGGCTGAATATTTGCAGTTGAAGATCTCGAGCACTGCTGTCTGACTGCTAGCCTCAGTAAATTGGAGTGAGATTTGCTAAGGTCACTACTACACTGCTCATTCTTCAGCTGGATGCTCAGACATGAGGGAGGAAAGCCCTGCCATCTACCAAGATGGTTGCTTTCACACACAGATAAGGTGTGTGAAAGTTCCTCTCTCTTCTCCCCCCCCCCCCTTTCCAAGGGGATATAGATGTATATACATACAAAAGTTTTAACCATTCTTTAATCTATCCAAAACGGCAGCCCAAAGTTTTGGGCCTTCCCTTCCATCCCGGAGGGGTATCTTTACACTACAGGAATCCTTGGAGCCTCTGGACAAAAATGTCCTTCGCCTGGCCACTTGTGCACTTAATTTACTTGGCCACATGCACATTTAATCCCCATGGACATGGAAGTACTTGGAAGATGGCCTTTTAGAGGTCTGTAGGAATCGACTGTCCAGCCACAGCCAGGTGAAAGATATTGTCTGGGGAGCTTTTGAGAAGGGAGGCCATATCTGTCTGCTTCATGTAAGCACCTTTTAGGACTAAAGGAAGGTTCCACCACCTCAGATGAAGTAGGCCAGGGCCAGGTCGATAACTTTTTCTAGTGCAGTTATGGATAAGTGGTATGTGTAATTCAGCTGACAAGGAGGCTGCCCAATCTGTTCTGTGTAATTTTCTTCTTTTTTATACTTCAAGCATTGTCAATCAGACTCCACCTTTCTGGACAGTTTGCTGGCAGATGTACTGACAATTTGTTACATCAGGCTTTCTCTACATGAGAAACCATACAGTCTACAGTGGAAATGTTTGGACATTCTTGTAATAAATTACAAATATGTGTAAGCAAATAATGGTTTTCAGGGGCAACAGAACACTGTCAAAAGCATGTAGAGTGCACTTCAGCGATACTTAGATAAAATACAAACTAAAGACTTGAGCAGGTGTGTAGTGTTCATTAAACAACTCAAGATGAGCGCTAGGTGCTATAAAAAAAAAAAATCTTGCTCTAAACATTAGGTATACAATCAAAATAAAACTTCGCAACATAAGCTGTTAATTGCCCTTATGCAAATGTGCAATAATCAACGTAATCATGTGAAACTGATATTAAAGTGCATAAACTATGAAGAATCCATCAATCGTGCCAAAGCCCATGTGTAAATCATCGTTCCAACGTGCGCTACACACTTCTTGCAGATGAGACTGCCTGTCTCCACTCAGTGCTCCTCTGTTCCCCTGTGCAGTTATGACTCACCAGATCCCTAGACCCAGAGTGAAATGTGTGTCTAGTAACGCTTGTTGTGAGCCTTAAGCATGGGTGGTGGTGAGACCAATAATCTGCTATCTTCCTCCAAAGGTAAACCGCAAGATCATAGTGCAACCCATTTTTTAAATCCCCCATAAAGTATAACGTTTCCACTTGCATATGATCGTGCTCAGCTGGCACTAGCAGGATTCAGCAATGTGCTATCTCTGTGTCACCGTCCACCCCACAAACAAGATGGCGGTAGTGTCATCAGGAAGCCTTGAAGTAAATTATGAAAGAACTTCCCAGATCTGCAAAATTTAAATGAGTGTTGGCCCTCAGCATGCTTTCTAACTAGTTTTGTTTTTGGGAGAGTTTTATGTTATATTAATAGCATTGCTCCTAGGTATTAAAACAGTCAACATATTTTGAGCTTAATGTGTTTAAAATATTAACTACTTCTCTTTTATTGCCCTATGCTACAGTTACGCCCGGCGAGACAGTCCAACATATGATCCCTATAGAAGGTAAAGGGGGGGTGAAATGCATACTTGATGGCATAGAAATTTATTTTGGCCATTTGGGTTTGGCAAGTATGTGTGTGTGTGTATATGTGTGTGTGTGTGTGTGTGTGTGTGTGTGTGTGTGTGTGTTTTGAACATGTCCCCTCCTTTTTTTTTTATTTCTCTTCAGGTCCCAGTCGGAGTCTTCCTCTGGTTCACGTTCTCATACACCAAGCCCTGGAAAGGAGGAAGCCATCACTTTTATAACCAGCTTTGGGGGTAGTGAAGATGAGTCGGCATCTGCTCATGCAACCCAAACACCTGCAGGAACTGGCAGCAAAAGGGCCCCACATTCACAGGCCTCTGGGACTTCTTCAGGTCGTAAAGAGGCCTCCCGGTCGGTAACTTTAGATTCTCCCCAGCCGTATGTCGTGTGGGTCGGCCTTTACGGGGGAGGGCGGGAGGCCCAGAATCTTCTGCCTTAGAAGGGCCGGAACTCCCCAACCGGTAATTGGAATGGGGCAGTACTTCTATGCGGCCCTGCTGTTTCAATCATTTTCAGTCTTACTAAAGTTTTAATTTGAAAAGTATTTATCGATCTAAGTTCTTGTGACACAATTTAAAACATAGATGGATAATGCTATGTCCTTCAAAATCTGATTAACTTATTGAAGAACTGCTGAGAGCAACCCTGTCAGGTTTAAAAAATCTAATCTAAGACTCTTAAAGAGCTTTTATACTCTCTCTGGTGATCTGTCTGCTACCTTCCCTCTGTTCCATTGCTGCAGCCCTTTGTAAGAGACTTTTGCATGTGATACGTTGGGGGGGGGGTTTTGGATGCCTGTGTCTCCCGCTGCGCCTTTTGGCTTCATGCTTCAACCCTTACGTCATTACTTTGTCCTTTTTAATGACATAGGGGCCAGAGGAAGGAAATGCAACATTCTGCATACAGGAATAAAACCCAGAAGTGTCAAATGCCAAAGAGGCCACAGGAGAGGCCGTTGAATAGGCTTTTTCAGGGACCTTTTTTGGGTTTAACTTTTTTCTCTTTATTGGGGAAATTTTTTATTTTATTTTTTGTCAATATTGTAACTCTGCATAATGTATGTACAGAATTCCAAAAATGATTGTTGAATTTGTGGGTTTTTAATTTAATCTTATATTTGGGAAAATGGTAAGTACGATTTTGTTTGTCAGGGAATGATTATGGATTGTTATCGTTGGCTTAAAGGAAAACTCCATCTTTTGGGGGGGGGGGGGCCCCACAGCCAGTGCGTCCAGGAGCAGCAGAATTTTGGCAGAAAAACCTTGACACGCTTAAGCTCTAGGCACGTTTATTGCTTGAGCATTAATTCATTTCAATGGCTACAATTATTGATTATTGTGGCCAATTAAATGAACTCGCTCCCAAGCATTTGACATGCCTCAAACTTTGCCAAAACTCTGCTGCCAGGAGAAAAATGAGTCTAGGAGAGATGGCAAAACATCCAGCATGATGCCTCCTTTCTTTGTGTCCCACATGATTGCCTATCGGTGTCCAAATTTGTTTGCAGATTGGGCCAATCTAGGCCATGTATAGACATCTTGATTGTTTTTTAAACACCTTTCCATAAACAATAGCGCCTTTTTTCTTCCCCCTTCTTCTTCTTTTTTTTTTTTTTTTTTTTTGTGCACGCTATAAACAAAAAAAGCAACAATTTTGGGAAAAACTATTTCTTCATCAGTTTAGGCTGATATGTGGTCTTCTACATATTTTTTGTAAAAGAAAATAAGTGTATATTGATTGGTTTGCGCAAAATAGGGAATAGATTTTTGGCTTTTATTTTTGTTTTGCTAGTAATGGCGGTGATCTGCGCGTGTGTGTTTGTTTTTTCTCTCTTACACCCCCCCCCCCCCCCCGTGATTGCAGCTGACATATCTGACACCTGAAACTTTTTTTGGACCACTGACATTTATGCAGCGATCGGAGCTATGAATGGCAGGGAAGGGGTTAAACACTAGGGGTGACCAAGGGGTTAACTGTTACCTCACTGGGTTCTAACTGTAGGGGGGGGGGTTGGGGCTACCTATCGCTGCTCCTGATGACAAGGAGCAGTGGATCCCTGTCATGTCATTCAGTCAGAACGAGGCCTTGTTTACAGGGGCATTTCCTCGTTCTGCCTGTGTACAAGGCAATTGCAGGCTGCCGGAGGACATAGAGTCCGCCTGACCCGCGGGAGCGAGCACGCAGTGCGCGCCTGCACGAGGCGCAGGAGATCCACGGTGTCTTTAAGTGGTTAATGTGACAGAGCATTGATGTAATTTTATTTCTTAAATTGAACATTTCTATTCACTTATGTAATTATGGTAACTTCATAAACTGCCCTATAAACCATCTAAAACCTACATCTCCTTATGTCAAAATGTGTAGTCTAAGATTTAACAACATTAGATTTGTAAAGTTAAACTTTTTTTTTTTTTTTTTTTTTATCGAAAAGAACAGCCTATACATTAGTTTTCATGTGATCCAGGCTGTTGATATACATAGAGAACTGTGACTTTGAAAAGGCAGCATAGTGTTTGATATACAGGTTGTAACTGCCAGCCAAGATTAACCTTCTCTGTGCTACGAGAGGCAGGATGGTAATGCCAAATGGAGGACTAACTGGCCTCCAGGCACAGGCTGGAGCAGCATTTTGTTCATAGATTATGTTGTGGGTTGTATTATTAAAACTGAATAGTTCATATTTGTCAGTTGGTGCTATAAACACTAGCAAAGTAAAGGGTTACTTTTAATAATGCTAATGAATTGTTTAGTCTCTGTGTTTTTGAGTCTGGAAGCTCTTGACCGTACACTGGTAATGCTTTATTGTGCTTTGTTTTGTGTTTTGACACGTTTTGTGTTCTCCCCGTCTCTTCAATTTTCAGACGGAGGGTTTCTTCATCTTCCTCATCGTCTTCCTCTTCAAGATCCAGAACCTCTTCCAGGTCTTGGTCCAGCTCCAAATCCAGAAGAGACAATCGGAGGCGCAGGTCAAATTCTCGTTCTCGCTCAAGGCGGTATTCTCGCAGTCCTGTAAGACGATACTCAAGTGGAGGAGGGGCAAGAGACAGCAGAAGATATTCCAGATCAAGGTCACCTGATCGTGATAGACATTATGGAGGAAGGCGCCGCTCCAGGTGAATGGCAATTTTTTTCTTTTTTTTTTTTTTTTTTCTTTTATAATCACGCAATTGTTTCGTTTTTATATAGACTTGCCATTGTTTTTGATGTATAGAAGTTCGGGATTGATTTAAAAAATAATAATCAAACACGCTGTGATCGCTCAGTTCTCAGTCTTCAGGTTACAGGTGATTGTCAGCCACCGGCTCTTTGCACTCACTGGAGCGCTGGCTGTGGAGGGGGTGGGAGAGGCTGAGCCAACTGCCAGTCCAGACATATGTGCGGATCCCGACCATATGGGTTTGTCTTTTCTCGTACATCACGGGACACAGAGCGGCATAGTCATTACTAATGGGTTATATAGATACCGTCAGGTGCTGGCACTGGCAACTTCCAAAACCGGAAGTACCCTCCCCTATATAAGCCCCTCCCATCCGGGAGCACCTCAGTTTTTGCCAGTGTCTAAGGTGTTGGCCAAGAAGAAACATGTGTTTTTCACTGAGCTTGCGTACAGGTTCTTTTGGGCCTCAGTAAGCTATTCCGGATCCGACCAAAAAAAGCTTCATAGCTAAACGGTCGGTACCCGGGCCTTGCTGAGAAGAGCAAGGTTTTGCCTGTAATGCTTCTCTTAGAGAGCTGGACCCTGGGATCCAGAGCTCTGGTCATACCCACGACCAAGATGTTTTCTGTGCAGGGTGCTATACAGGTCCAGGGGAGTGGAATCCTTGGGAACCCGGTCCCTGAAGGTTTGATTACAATGCCTGCCGTGATAGGTGATGTTTGGGCTTTTGTGGACCAAACAAAGTCCTGCGGCGGGGAACAGGTAAGTGGGGGCCCCCAGGAACTTGGTTCTATTGGGGACCCCCAAGCCTAATTTGTCTTTCTGTCTGTTACCTAATGGTATTCCCGCAAAATTCTGTGCATGCCTGTAACTACTAAAAAAATTTAATAATTTTTAATGGTGGTCAAGAAAAAAAAAAAAAAAAATTTTTTTATTATATATTTAATATATTAGACTGCGGTACCTGTGTTTGTCCACTAGAGGCCGCTGTGGAATGTTTTCTTGTCATGTGGACTAGCTTCTTCTCAGCAGAGCAAAGTCCAGGCAGATGGTGAGTTCTCTTATAGGAAACTGCTTCCTCTGCCATGTTGCAGTGCTCGTCCATCCCCCGGCCTGCGGCAAAGAGGGGCCCTGGCTCCTGTCCCTTGTTACCATATTTGAAATTAGCGCCGAAGGCGCACGTGCGTGCGCGTGCACGCGCCTCTATATATAGAGGTGAGCCGGGAAAGGGGGCGGAGCCCTGGGGATGACGCTCTGTGCGCGCCGCAGCGCTTCTGCGCATGTGCGGGCGTCCCAGCAGTTTAAAAAAAAAAAAAAACACAATATTGTAGTGAGCTGGCTATGAAGTACAGAGACAGAGCTGGCAACATTTAAAGGCATACAGCAAGCGGTTGATACAGGCATCCCCTAGAAAGGCACATTAGTAGACACCAACTGTGATATAGCAGCAATTGTGCTAGACTATTCTCAGTAAAAGTGGTGTATTACGGCTGGAATACCTCAGCTTTAGGCTTAGGAATATGCCGTCCAGAAGCTCCGGAACTGAATCTTCCAGGAAGCGAAGGGGGTCTCATCGGGCTCGGAGGATCTTGGGCATACTCCTGCTGCACCAGTCTCCCCTGAAGTTCAGAGGTAAGTGACCGTAGAGACCCCCGCAGGGTACTTGGTACTGTGGCTGTCCTCAGTTCACCTGCTCCTGTGTATGTAACAGAGGAGGTTTTTTCCTCAGCTCTGGGAGGATTAGAGAGAGATTGTCAACATTTATCGCTGCCTCCCTGTCAGGGAAAGCACGCCCGATCTCCGTCTCCTCCTTCAGAGTGCCTGTTAGCAGAGCAACAGTCCCATACAGGGATCGACCTGCCTGAAGGGGATCAGGATGAGGTTGATTCTGTTATAGAGGAATCAACAGTGGGGGACCTTTCAGCATCTTAAGCTGAAAGATTATGGGTTCAGTCTCTGACTAACATGGTCCGATCAGCATTTAAAAATGCACCTTGCGGAACCATCAACCACTACTGTATCCTCGTTGGGGTCGCTAGAAGCCCCCAGACTGTTTGTTCTTTTCCACTTCACCCTTTACTGAAAGGGCTCATTTACCAGGATTGGGAACGTCCTGAGAAAATATTTATTCCCCCAAGAGATTTCCGGTGGTCTATCCCATGGAGGATAAGTTCATCAAAAAAAAAAGAAAAAAAAAAAAAAAAAAAATGGAAGGTCCCTACAGTGGACCCAGCCATCTCTTGTATGTATAAATCACTGACATGTCCAGTGGATAATGTCCAAATGTTCAAGAACCCAATAGATAAAAGATTGGAGTCCTTATGAAAATCTGCTTGGTGATACAACCAGCAGTAGCAGCTATTGGGGTCTGCTAAGCAGTGAAGGATCAGTTGAAACAGGTCTTGAGGGACTTGATAGATCAGCAGGCTTTGCCCTAGCTGATCTACCTAGAGCCTTAGGCTTTGCGGTTGACGCCATAGAGGATTCAGTCCATCAGGCCTCCCGCCTTACGCTGTCTATAGTACATATGCGTAGGCTCCTATGGCTCAAAAACTGGTCTGCTGAAGCTCCCTGTAAAGAATGGCTGGTTAGCGTCCCATTTCATGGTGAACGCTTATTCAGGGAAAACCTGGACAAATATATCCAGAAAATTTCCAGCGGTAAAAATACGCTCTTACCGGTTAAAAGCAGAGTTAGAGGTCCCTCTTTAAGAGGCCTGCTTCTCCAGTCCCTGGGGCATCGGCTGTGTAACAGTTCCGACGGCCTCCTCGGTCAAATCCCGGGGGTAAAAAACAGGGACAGTAGCAGGGTAATGAGAAACCCTGGGTCAGGGGAGGTACAAAACCTCCCCCAAAGTTAAATTCATTGAAGCCCCCACTCAGTCGGGTGGGGGGAGGACTCCAGTTGTTCGCAAGAGACCTGGCGGGACACGATCAAGACAGATAGGTGCTCTCCGCAGTAGGTTTGGGATACAGTTTGGAGTTAAAAGACTCTCTCCTCCTTCCCATTTTTGAGGTCAAACGTGCCAAAGGATCCCCGGAAGAGAGAGTCCCTCCTGTTGGCACTAGAACAACTATTGCTCCAAGGAGTAATTATGGAGGTTCCCCTGGAAGAATGAGGGTTCGAGTTTTACTCAAACCTCTTTACAGTCCCGAAGCAAACGCGGTCGGGAGGCCCATATTAATTCTAAAAGGGCTATACAAATTCCTGTATATCAGGACTTTCCGATGGAGTCGATCCGATCGGTGGCCACTGCCCTACAAGGGGAGGATTGGTTAGCCACGATCGACATCAAAGATGCTTATTTGCACATTCCCATCTTTCCAGTCCACCAAAAATTTCTACGCTTTGCAGTAGAAGGGCGCCATTTTCAGTTCAGAGCCTTACCCTTCGGTTTGGCCACAGCACCACGAGTGTTTACAAAAATTCTGGCCCTTTATTGGCCAATCTAAGAACACAAGGTGTAATGATAATGGCATATCTGGATGACTTGTTGCTGATAGACCACTCAGTGAAAAAACTAGACGTGGTCGTTCACAAGACGATCAAGTATCTGGAATCTCACGGTTGGATTATCAACCGAGACAAGTCAGCCCTAAAAAACAGTCAAAAGTCTGGAATACTTGGGGCTAAGGTTGGATTCAGGCCAGAGAAAAATATTCTTGCCTCGAGGAAAGGTGTTGTCTTTGAAAGATTTGATCCACTTAGTGGGTACAAAAAAGACAGCCGTCCATACGCCTGTATATGAGGCTGCTGGGAAAAATGGTGGCATCATTCGAAGCAGTACCCTACGGTCAATTCCATTCAAGGAATTTGCAAGGGGCCATACTGTCAGCCTGGAAAAAAAAAGTTCAGGCCCTAGACTTACAATGTCCTTGTCCCCTTCCGTTCGCAAGAGCCTCCGTTGGTGGTGGGTTCCCCAGAATCTGGAAAAAAGGAAATCCTTCAGTCCGATTTTCTTGGAAGGTGGTCACTACAGATGCCAGCCTTATAGGCTGGGGAGCAGTACTGGAGCAATAGTCTCTCCAGGGCAGATGGTCGGATGCAGAAAAGGCCCTGCCCATCAATCTCTTAGAGATACGAGCAGCCCGGTATGCCCTAGTAGCATGGACATCCAAACTCCAAGGGTCCCCTGTCAGAATTCAATCAGACAATGCCACAGCAGTGGCATATATCAATCATCAGGGGGGCACCAGGAGTCGTGCAGCCCAGAGGGAAGTAAATTACATCCTGAAATGGGCAGGAAAAATATGTCCCAGCCATATCTGCGGTATTCATTCCAGGAGTGGAGAATTGGAAGGCGGACTTTCTAAGTCGCCAGCAATTGGGCCCAGAGGAAGGGTCCCTTCACCCCGAGGTTTTCTGGACAATATGTCAGCGGTGGGGAACATCGGATGTAGATCTTCTAGCATCCAGATTCAACGCAAAGGGGGATAGGTTTGTCTCTCGGACAAGGGATCCCCTAGCTTGCGGCTCGGATGCCCTAGTGTTCCCTGGGGATCAGTTCAAGCTGATATATGCATTCACACCGCCACAATGGTTACCTCGATTACTCCGCAGAATCAGGGTAGAAAAGAAACCAGTGATTCCGGTGGCTCCAGCGTGGCCCCGAAGAGCGTGGTACGCGGAGATTGTAAAATTTCAGTGGGGAGTCCTTGGACTCTCCCACGTCGTCCGGCTTTCGCAAGGACCGATATACCACCCTTCCTTACCAGCCCTAGGTTTGACGGCCTGGCTATTGAAGCCCACATTCTAAAAAAGAGAGGGCTCTCTAATGCTGTGGTATCTACCATGATCAATGCCAGGAAGCCGGTATCCAGGCAGATCTACTATAGAATCTGGAAGGCGTACATCGCGTGGCGTGAGGCCAAGAAATGGCATCCACATAAGTACGTAATAGGTAGGATTCTGGACTTCCTACAGTGGGCTGTAGATAGGAAGCTTGCCTTGAGTACTATCAAGGGTCAGATTTCGGCCTTGTCAATATTTTTTCAAAGGCCCTTGGCTTCGCATTCACTAGTCAAAGCCTTTATACAAGGAGTGATGCGTATTAGGCCTCCGGTTAATATTCCCATATGTCCATGGGATCTAAACTTGGTTCTGTCGGTTCTACAGAAACAACCATTTGAACCATTACAGCATATTTCCTTGGTGCTTCTCACCAGGAAATAGATTTTTCTAGTAGCCATTTGTTCGGCTAAAAGAGTATCGGAATTAGCAGCTATGTCCTGTAAGGAGCCATATCTGGTTATCCATAAGGACAGAGTAGTGTTACGTCCTCATCCAGCCTTTCTTCCTAAGGTGGTATCGAGGTTTCATTTGAACCAAGATGTGGTTCTTCCTTCTTTTTTCCCCAAACCTACTTCGGTAGAGGAAAAGTTATTGCATTCTTTGGATGTAGTAAGAGCAGTTAAAGCTTATCTAAAAGCCACTGCTCAGATTCGCAGAACGGATACTTTGTTTATTCTGCCGGAAGGCCCCAGAAAGGGTCAGGCAGCGTCAAAGTCTACTTTAGCCAAGTGGATTCGACAGGTCATTATGCAAGCTTATGGCTTGAGAAGGAGACCGCCTCCGTTCAAAGTTAGAGCGCACTCCACGAGAGCAGTTGGAACTTCATGGGCAGTGCATCACCAGGCCTCCCTGGCTCAAATCTGTAAGGCCGCAACATGGTCTTCGGTACACACGTTTACTAGGTCCTACCAGGTGGACGTTAGAAGTCAGGAGGATGTCGCCTTTGGGCGCAGTGTGTTGCAGGCCGCAAAAGATCCTCATGTCTGATAGCGCTCAGCTTATATATGGTGTATCCCCCCCCTCATTTGGCATTGCTTTAGGACATCCCATTAGTAATAACTATGTCGCTCTGTGTCCCGTGATGTACGAGAAAGAAAATAGGATTTTTATAACAGCTTACCTGTAAAATCCTTTTCTTGGAGTACATCACGGGACACAGAGCTCCCGCCCCTCTTTAGGGACACTTATTGCTTTGCTACAAAACTGAGGTGCTCCCGGATGGGAGGGGCTTATATAGGGGAGGGTACTTCCGGTTTTGGAAGTTGCCAGTGCCAGCACCTGACGGTATCTATATAACCCATTAGTAATGACTATGTCGCTCTGTGTCCCGTGATGTACTCCAAGAAAAGGATTTTACAGGTAAGCTGTTATAAAAATCCTATTTTTTTTCTTTTTTTTTTTTTTTTTTTTCTTTTATAATCACGCAATTGTTTCGTTTTTATATAGACTTGCCCATTGTTTTTGATGTATAGAAGTTCGGGATTGATTTAAAAAATAAATAATCAAACACGCTGTGATCGCTCAGTTCTCAGTCTTCAGGTTACAGGTGATTGTCAGCCACCGGCTCTTTGCACTCACTGGAGCGCTGGGCTGTGGAGGGGGTGGGAGAGGCTGAGCCAACTGCCAGTCCAGACATATGTGCGGATCCCGACCATATGGGTTTGGTCTTTTCAGAGCCAGGCCTGGCTTTGCGATGACAGCAGGCTTTAGCCCACTGTCGTCTGAAAACCAGTCACAGGAGTGCAGAACGAACTGCACTCCTGTGATCCTTAGAAGTACAGCCAAAAAATCTCTCTGAACTACAGCACCCCCCCCCCCCCTTCATGTAATTAAGAGGTATAGGTGTTCTCTTTTGCCTAAAACGCACCTTGGCCTAAAGCAGTGGTTCTCAACCCTGTCCTCAAGTACCCCCAACAGGCCATGTATTGGGAATTTCTCTTAGATAAAATAGCTGTCCAAAATACCAAGCCATTGACTCTGATTTTAAAGCACCTGTGCAAGATAAAGGAAAACCTGCAAACATGGCTTGTTGGGGTACTTGAGGACAGGGTTGAGAAACTGGCCTAGGGTGACAAAAAAAAAAAAGAGAATTTAATGCAGATACCACATCAAAGGACTGGTAAACTGGAAATTATTACTTCTTTTTTTTTTTTTTTTTTTTAACACTTTGGATATGATACACTGTAAATCTTTGTGTGTGTGTGTGCACATTGATGTCTGACTCTTGTGTGTTTTTTTTTAGAAGTCGCTCTCGGTCACCTGACCGTCATGGGCGTGGTGGAAGGAGCAGTGGGCGCCCACATGGAAGTAACCAAACCAGTGTGTCTAGGAGTCCTTCACCAAATCGAGAAAAAGTATCTGGAAAGAAGGTATCCCCAGCTGTTGTGGAGCGATTGAAAAGGTAAGCATTGCTTTTCTCATATCGCCTCACCTTCAGAACGAGGTTTCACTCAAAATAGACTAGTTTCCTTTTTTAAAACCTAGCACAAAAACGGCCCAATTCCAAAGAAGTTGAGATGCTGTGTAAAATCTACAAAAAACAATTCAATTATTTGCAAATCTCAAACTCTTATTTTTACTAGGGATGAGCTTTATGTTCGAGTCGAACATTGACTGTTTGAACAATTTGGGATGTTCGCTACAAATTCGAAAAGCCGTGGAACGCCCTTTAAAAGTCTATGGAGAAATCTAAAGTGATAATTTTAAAGGTTAATATGCATGTTATTGTCATAAGTGTTTGGGGACCTGGGTCCTGGCCCAGGGGACATGTATCAATGCAAAAAAAGTTTTGAAAGCGGACGTTTTTTTTCGGGAGCAGTGATTTTAATAATGTTTAAAGTGAAACAATAAAAGTGAAATTCCTTTAAATTTCGTACCTGGGGGGGCTGTAAAGTAGTGCTGGTTTCCCGTGTTTAGAACTGTCCCTGCACAAAATGTCATTTTCTAAAGGGGGGGGGGGAAGTAATTTAAAACTACTCGTGGCTATTCATGAATTGTCTGGTCCCAGCAATACAGTTTAAAGTCGTTGAAAAAAACGTCAGGGGTCCCCCCCCACAGTCCATTACCAGGCCCTTCAGGTCTGGTATGGATTTTAAGGGGAACCCTGCACCAAAATTTTTAAAAAAATGGCGTGGGGACCCTTACCCGAGCACGCAACCTGGCAGGCCGCAGGAAAAGAGGGGGGACGAGAGAGCGCCCCCCTTTCTGAACCGTACCAGGCCACATGCCCTCAACATAGGGAGGATGTCCCCATGTTGATGGGGACAAGGGCCTCATCCCCACAACCTTTGCCCGGTGGTTGTGGGGGTCTGCGGGGGGGCTTATCGGAATCTGGAAGCCCCCTTTAACAAAGAGGACCCCCAGATTCCGGTCCCCCCCAAATGTGAATTGGTAACGGGATAAATTGTACCCCCTACCATTTCACAAAGTGTAAGAAAACACAGAAAGTTGGGATAAGTTTTTTTTTTTTTTTTTTTTTTTTTTATATAAACAAAAACATTCCAGCAATGTAATCCAGTCTGTCCAGCGTTGTCCTCTATGTCCCGCGGTGATCTGATGTCCAGCATGCAACCCCCATGACGTAAGAGGGGGCGGGGTCCACCCATCCACATCATAGGGTAAGCCCCGGCAAACGGGGAATACCCAATGATGTCGGCGGGTATTCCTCGGTAAGCGGTGAAAACAAGGGCTTGCCCTATGATGTGGATGGGTGACCCTGCCCCCTCTTGCATCATGGGGGTTTCGTCTGGAGTGGAGACTTGAGACTGCAGCATCGCTGGACATCGGATCACTGCGGGACATAGAGAACAACGCTGGACAGGACAGACTGGATTACATCGCTGGAATGTTTGTTTTATATATATATATATATATATATATATATATATATATATATATATATATTATATTATATTATATTATATTATATTATTATTTTTTTTTATGGACTTATCCCAACTGTTTTTTTTAATTTTTTTTTTACACTTTGTGAAATGGGGTACAATGTACCCTGTTACCAATTCACGTAGGGGGCAGAATCTGGGGGTCCCTATATTGTTAAACAGGGCTTCCAGATTCTGATAAGCCCCCCTCTCCCCGCAGACCCCCACAACCACCGGGCAAGGGTTGTGAGGATGAGGCCCTTTGTCCCCATAAATGTAAGGGTCTGGTATGGATTTTTCCACGCTTTTTTATTTATTTTTTTTTTTTGTTCTGCAGGGTTACCCTTAATATTCATACCAGACCCAAAGGGCCTGGTAATGGACTGTGTGGGGACCCCTGCTTTATTTATTTTTTTGATCTGTATTTCCGGGACCAGGCAATTCATGAAACATCCACGAGTAGTTTTAAAAAAAAAAAATTTTTTTTTTTCCCCTTTTTTAGAAATGACATTTTGTGCAGGGACAGTTCTAAACACTGGAAACTTTTGTTTCACTTTAAGCATTATTAAAATCACTGCTCCCTAAAAAACGGCCGTTTTTCAAAACTTTTTTTTGCATGGATACATGTCCCCTGGGGCAGGACCCAGGTCCCCAAACACTTTTTTTATGACAATAATTTTTGCATATTAACCTTGGATATTAATATATAATAACTTGCATATTACCAAGTGCACTCCTGTGATCCACAGGAAAAGTATGGCAGATTTTGCGCACTCCAATGTTTAGTAAAACAACCTCCAGAGTGTCAAAAGTAAAGAATGGCAGCAGCTCACCAATCTGTGAAAAACTACGCCTAAAAATTGTCAAACAATTTCAGAATTATGTTTTTAACCACTTCAATACAGGGCATTTTCACCCCCTTCCTGCCCAGACCAATTTTTAGTTAACAGTGCTGCCGCACTTTGAATGACAATTGCGCGGACATGCAACACTGTACCCAAATGAATTTTTATTTTATTTTTTCCCCCCACAAATGGAGCTTTTCTTTTGGTTATATTTGATCACCTCTGCGGTTTTTATTTTTTGCGCTATAACCTAAAGAGTAACAAGTTTAAAAAAAACAATATTTTTTACTTTTTGCTATAATATCCATTTTAAAAAAATTTCCTCCAGCAAGTCGGGGCCTTCATTTTTTGCGCATAAGCGGTATTTTCGCCAGTCAGGGCCCGCTGGCAGACCCTCCCAAGCTGACAAAGGTCCAGCTGGGGAACAGAAGCGTCCCTGGGTGCGCAAGCCTGCTACCGCATGAAGTTTTGCCCCGCCCGACTCCCGGGTGGGGGGACGGCTTTAAGTTTGCAGCTCGGTGGACCTCCCTGCTTGCCGACCAATGGGTTTGCGAAGTGGTCACCTCGGGGTACAAGATAGTTTCTTTCTTGTCCACCAGACAGATTCTTTCCCTCCAAATCTTCCTCTCCTTCCGGCTCGTCGGAATGCCCTAATGGGTGGCAGTACAGGACTTGCCGAAGTGCGGGGTAATCATACCTGTGCCGCTGCAGGAAAGGTTTCAGGGATTCTACTCAAATCTGTTTGTGGTTCCAAAGAAGGACGGAGTCCTGGACCTCAATGCCTTTGTGAGGGTTCGGACGTTCAGGATGGAATCGATCCGCTCAGTGGTTGCTGCGCTCCATCAGGGGAACTTTCTAGCATCCTTGGACATCAAGGACGCTTACTTGCATGTCCCCATCTGCGTCAGGCATCAGAGGTTCCTGCGTTTTTGCAATCGGGGATGACCACTTTCAATTTTTGTGGCGCGCCCCTTTGGCCTAGCGTTGGCACCAAGAGTTTTTACCAAGGTGATTGCCCCCATTGTGGCTTTGCTGAGACAGCGCGGCATTGCTATCGTGGGCTACTTGGAAGATCTTCTGAGAGCTGCTTCAAGCTCAGAATTAGTGGTGGACGTGTCTTTTGCCAGTCAGACCCTCCGAGAATTTGGTTGGGTGCTGAACCTCCAGAAGTCGGTTTTAGTACCGACCCAGCGTCTGGAATACCTGGGGTTGATTCTGGACTCCTCGGAGGCGAGAGTTTTTTTCTTTCTTGGAAAAGTTAAGGATACTTCAGACTGCGGTAAAGTTGCTGACAATCCCGCAAATGGTCGTCTCTACGCTTCTGCATGCGGGTCCTGGGCCTCATGATGTCCTCCTTCGAGGCAGTACTGTATGCCCAATTCCTCACGAGTCTTGCAGAAGGAGATTCTCTCCAAATGGAACAGATCTCCATTGTCTTTGGGTCGTCGGATTCGGATAAGTCACCTAGTCAGGGCCTCCCTGCGTTGGTGGCTGAGATCCCCGGCTCTTCAGTCCGTGAAGTCGTTCCGTCCCTTCCATTGGACTGTGATCACGATGGATGCCAGCCTGACAGGTTGGGGGGTGTCTGGGGAGTTCAGTCAGCCCAGGGTCGCTGGACTTCGGATGAATCCCAACTGCCGATCAATGTCTTGGAACTCTGGCTGATCAGACTGTGCCTCTCCAAGTGGTCAGAGGCTACAAGGGCGTCCAGTCAGGATCCAGTCGGACAACGCCACGGTGGTGGCATACGTCAACCATCGAGGAGGTACATGGAGCTCAGCTGCAGCGTCGGAGGTCGCTCACATCCGACAGTGAGTGGAAAGGAGCGTGCCAGCTCGGTCGGCCGTTTACATCCCGGGGCGTAGTACATCTGCCAGTTTTCTATCAGTCGCCAGACACTGGACCAGGGGGAATGGTCGCTACATCCAGAGGTGTTTCAACTCCTTTGCCAAAGATGGGGCACGCCAGACGTGGATCTCCTGGCTGCTTGTCTCAATTGCAAGGTGTCAAGGTTTGTGGCCAGGTCCAGAGATCCCTGGGCAGACGCGTTGGTATCTCCATGGGGTCAGTATTGGCTAATTTATGTCAACCCCCCCACTGAAACTTCTTCCTCTTCTGCTCCGCAGAGTGGAGGCCGAGGGGATCCCAGTGATCCTAATTGCCCCAGATTGGCTTTGGCGTCCCTGGTACGCTGATCTAGTGCGCTTTGTGGCGGATGCACTTTGGCGACTACCGATGTGGGAGGACCTTCTCTCGCAAGGTCCCATTCTTTATCCTGCTTTACAGTCGCTGGCTTTAACGGCATGGCTATTGAGAGCCAGGTACTAAGGGACTGAGGCCTGTCCGATTCGGTCATTTCCACTATGCTGAGGGCACGAAAGTAGTCTTCTCGAAAGATCTACCATCACACGTGGAGAGCCTACATCTCTGTGTGAGGAGATGGAGTGGCGTCCACGGGTGTATTCTATTTCCAGGAGCCTGCTGTTTTTACAGCGTGGAGTGGATCAGAAACTTGCCTTCTGCACCATTTAAGGGGCAGATTTCAGCCTTGGCTGTTTTCTTTCAGTGACCCCTGGCAGCTCATTCACTGGTGAGTACGTTTGTGCAAGGGGTCTGACTTGTGGCTCCTCCGATTCGACCACCACTACCTCCGTTGGATTTGAATCTGGTGCTCTCGGCACTTCAGAAACCTCCCTTTTTGAGAACATCAGGGAGATTCCTCTCTTGACGCTCTCTCAGAAAGTTGCTTTCCTAGTGGCCATCACATCGGTCAGGAGGGTTTCTGATTTGGTGGTCTTGTCTTGCAAGTCCCCATACTTGATCCTCCATAAGGATAAAGCGGTGCTACGCCCGCAGCCTTCCTTACGAAGGTAGTTTCGGCCTTTCACCTGAATGAGGACATCCATCCTTGTGTCCTCGACAATCGCATTCTAAGGAGGTTGCGCTGCATTCTTTGGACGTGGTACGTGCCGTGCGGGTGTACCTGTCTGCTACGGCTCCATTCCGGAGGTCTGATTCACTGTTTGTGTCGGTGACTGGTCAAAGAAGGGCCTGGCTGTCTCGTCTGCCACCATTTTCGCGGTGGATCAGACAGACCATGATCCCAGGCATATGCCCTTCAGGGGCGGTCGCCTCCCTTTCCTGTCACGGCGCATTCAACCAGGGCAATTGGTGCTTCCTCGGCTTTCCGGCATCAAGCCTCTGTCTCACAGGTGTGTAAGGCAGCGAGCTGGTCGTCCGTTCACACTTTTTCCAAATTTTACAAGGTTGATGCGAGTGCATCTTCAGACGCTTCCTTCGGCCGCAAGGTTTTGCAGGCGGCCATTTGAGGTTGCAACTCCTTCATTGAGGAGCTCTGTTTGTTTGTTTGTTTGTTTGCTGAAGTTAGTTTTTTGATTTCTGTTCCCACCCCTTGTTTGACACTGCTTGGGGACGTCCCTACTGTCAAGAATTAAGGAGCGGTGTCCGTCCATGGACGAAAAGAGAAAATAGGATTTTTGTACTCACCGTAAAATCCTTTTCTCTGTCGTCCATGGACGGACACAGCACCCACCCCTTCAAGTTTGTACTGCTTTTTTACGAACTGAGCTGCTGACTGCAGCGTGTGGGGTTATGTTATGTCCCACTCAGATCTACAACGACTGCACTTCCAACTGCACTTGCAGTGCAAAGTGGATTTGCCTTTAGTAAATAAACCACTATGGCTTTTTCAGGAGTTTACAGGCAGAAAATTAATAAAACCCACCAAACTCATGCTTTTGAGAGGAGCTTTTCGAGCAGAAAAGACGCCTAAAACATATGAAAAAGCTCAAACGCACACAAAAATAGGAAAAATGAGCTCTGAGGGTTTGTGGAGGAAACACTTATGGTCAAAGAAGTTCAGTAAAAACGTGCAAAAAAGCATAAGCTTCTTCAAGCTTTTAGGCAGAGAAATAAAAGCTCAAATGCCTGTAAAAGCTCCTCCCTCCCCTCTCCTCCCCTCCTGAAACAGCTTATGGTAGAGAAATGAACATTTAATTCAGGGGCAATAACTCTGGTGGACATTCCTGCAGTCAGCATGCCAATTGCACGCTCCCTCAAAACATGTGGCATTGTGCTGTGTGATAGAACTGCACATTTTAGAGTGCCCTTTTATTGTGACCAGCCTAAGGCACACCTGTGCAATAATCATGCTGTCTCATTGTAAAGGTCGTTTAACCACAAAGGGGTTAATATGGATTCTACTGCTGTTCCGAATTGTGAAGTTTAGATATCATTGCATGCAACTTGGAAGCAGAGACTGACACATCCGTTCAGGTCCGTTACTTCTGTATCTAATGATTTATTCTAGGCAGTACTAAGTTTTTACACACAGCATGATACGTCACTATTATGTTAATGTGACACTAATAAACACATCTCATTGGCTACAATACAAAAGGAGTACAGAAACGTGATGATTATGCTGGGCTGTCCTCTGGTCCTATCTTCATATCCGCATTCCAAAGGTGTGTGGGAGCAGGGGCCATTCGCCATTTTCTGCCTTCTCCAATCTTTTCGATGGGAGGGGTTGTTATTATAAACTGATTTTGAGTAAGGAAATATTACAGCAGTGGTGTACATGAGAAAGCAATATAGACTTTATAGTGAAGATGCATAGAGAATAAACATTTTCTAGTTTAACATTATGCTCATCACATTCCTTCACAGACCCCCCCCCTAAAATGACTATTTTCTATCTGTCCCTCAAACTAAAGGACCTGACCACCACCTGGACCATTCCCCAGGACCTTTTTTCAGGCTAAGTATAGAGATGGGCAGTAACTAGTTCACTACCCCCCTCGACGAAGCCGGGAAGGACAGTCAGGCGGTTCCCTATTCTATCCCTATAGCCCTATATCCCTATAGGACTGTGAGATTATGGACGGGGAGTGACTGTAAAGGAGTGAAAGGTTTATCCTCTTCCTCTTGGTGGAGAAATGTAGGTGTACTGTTATCTACAGCCTTGCTCATTAACTTCTTTACAAAGGGCAGAATACAGCATACAACCAGAGCTAAAAGAACTAGGATTATTAATACTGTAACCCCTATCTGGGCGAGCATCTTTTGCCACCCACCCATCCAGCTGAAATATTGATCCCACGGGTCTGTAATACCTGAGTTCTTCTTCAACTCTAATGACAGAACTTCTAATTTCTTTATAGCTAGAGTAACCTTACCATTTGGGCCAGTATTGTCAGGAATGTAGGTGCAACAGGTTCCCGTTTTCTTTATCATCTTACAGACACCTCCTTTCTCAGCTAACACCATGTCGAAGGCCATTCTGTTCTCAAATGTCATATAAGAAGTGGGGGCTAACTGGTCAGCAATTCCCTGGAGGGCATCTCTAGTGTAATTTACAAATCTCTGTTGGTTGTAGTATATGTAATTAATCCAATCTACATTCTTGTTGACAGTTAATATGGGGATCAAAGACTCAAAACCAGCTTTTACCTGGTCCCCGGCCTTGAATTGATCAGGGACCCCCCTTGGGACCCCTATGGCATCTATGTACACATGAGGGTCAAAGCTTCCGGAGGGAGCTGCTCGCTTCCTCCTGTAACTGGGTATGTCACGGTATAAGTTACATTGCCAGGGAACTGGAGGACAGGAGACTATGTTACAGTAATCAAAGATAAAGGTGGCCACACGTGTGTTTTGAAGAGTTATACTAGAATGTGGTGAGTAACTTGTCATTTTGTGTAATGGCTACCTGCTGAGCCCCCACTAATCCCAACAGGAAAAGGATATACAACACCATCATTGTGGTGTTGTCAGGATCTTGTCTTCAGGAGATGGAGCTTTATTGCAGTGGGAGGCGTGTATTCAGGTGCTTTTCCCTTCTAGCTTTACTGATGTAGCTGTGGTCAGCAAAACTTGAAATGGACCATCATATTTTGGCTCAAGGGAGTGCTTCCCCACACACTTCTTTACTAGCACCCAATCTCCTGGCAGTAGTTGGTGTGTTCCTGTATCTACTTTAGGATCTGGAATGGAAGAAAACACTTGAACGGATATTAGTTAATGCTCTAGACAAACATGTGACATAGCTAGTTAACACATCAGATTGTAACTGTAACTACTGTGGGAACTAACAGCCAGGTCTGGGGGCTGAACCAGACAAAATTTCGTAAGGGGACAGAGCATGTTTCCCTAGAGTCCCATTCATCCTTTCTACCTTCCCGCTGCTTTGAGGGTGGTATGGGGTGTGTAGAGCTATCTGAACTCCCAGTGCTGCCCAAATCTCTTTTGTAAGGGTTGCTGTGAAGGCTGGGCCCTGATCGCTCTCTATCACCTCTGGAACCCCAAATCTACATACTAGCTCGCTCAGTAGTTTCTTAGCCGTGGTCTTGGCTGTCATGTTTGTAACAGCGTAGGCTTCTGGCCAGCCGGAGAACATGTCCACCACCACTAGGGCATATTCATATCGGCCACTTTTTGGCATCTGTATATGATCAATCTGTATCCTCTGGAATGGATAGAGAGGTTTCGCCAAATGCTTCTGCGGTGTCTTCTCTGTTCGGCCCGGGTTGCATTTTGCACATACTGCACATGAGGTGCAGTAATTTCTGGTTAGGGTGGTTATCCCTGGAGCCCAGTAATACTTGCTGATCAGTGAATTCATTAAGTTCTTAGAGAGATGTGCAGGTCCATGTGCCCATTGGACAACTGCTGGATACATATATTTTGGTAAACAGGTTTTCCCTCTCATCAGATATAGATCTCCATCGTATTCCGCTCCTTTATCGATCCATTCCGAATGTTCTTCTGAGTGAGCTGCATTTTGCATAGAGGCTAGGTATTGCCTGTCAGATGGCACATGGACTGCCACAGGCATCTGCGCCAAAGATTCACTCTCCTCTTCGGCCACTTCAGCCGTTTTCCGTTGGTCTTTCGCTGCTTCTTTGGCAGCTATATCCGCCAGGTGGTTCCCTCTGGCTTCTTGAGAATTCAGTTTGCCATGTGCTTTAACCTTCAAGACAGCCACTTTGTCAGGCAGGAGTAGTGCATCCATTAAGTTCTTGATGGCTGTGCCGTGTTTCACCGGCGTTCCGGCCGCTGTCAGAAATCCTCTAGCCCTCTAGATGACACCAAAGTCATGAGATACTCCCAGGGCAGGGCGTACCTTGAGTCTGTGTAAATGTTGGCTTTTTTACCTTCTGCTATCTTACATGCTGTAGTGAGGGCTTGGAGCTCCGCTTCCTGAGCAGATACATTCGATGGTAATGCTCCTGCTTGAAGAAGTTCAAATTCAGAGGTCACAGCATAACCTGTGTGGTACTTGCCTCCTTCATCTGCATATCTGGAGCCATCCACAAAAAGTGTGAAGTCAGGGTTTTCCAGAGGAGTTTCACTCACTGTAGGTAAGTGTGTGGTTTCCATGCGCATCATTTCAAGGCAGTCATGTGGAGCAGTACAGGGGTCTTTTTCTTCACCATCTCCTTCTTCTTGTCCTCCCTCGAAAAATGGCAGAAGTGTGGCCGGATTGAGAGTGAGACACCTTTTGGAGGGTCACATTGTCTGGAAGGAGGAGGGAGATATGTAACCGAAGATGTCTGGTGGTGGACAGGTGGCGGGGTTGCACCTGATTCAGAATGGCAGCAATGTCATGTGGCGCCAAAAGAAGCAGGGGGTGTGCTAGAACGAGGTCAGAAGTTTTGTCCAGCAGTGCTTGGGCAGCAAAGACAGCTCTTAAACAGGAAGGACCACCCCTAGCCACGGGGTCTAAACGGCATGAATAGTACCCAATGGGTCTAGTTCGGCCTCCATGTGATTGAGCTAGGACCCCAGTGGCGTGGCCATTTCTTTCCGACACAAACAGTTTAAAGGGTATTCCATAATCTGGGAGGCCCAAAGCAGGAGCTGTGGATATTGCTTGCTTCAGCAGAAAGAAATTGTCCAGGGCCTCGCTTGACAGGGTAAATGGCACAGACTTGAGAGCATCATAGAGCGGTTGCATGAGGATCCGATGCATCAGGGATCCACGCGTGCAGTAAGCCAGGTCCACTACAGTGAAGTACTCAGCCGTTGGAGGTATACCTGATAATAAGGTATGTGGATTTGGCACAATTGGGGTGTCCAACACTGTGGCTTTGTTAACTGCTCGGAGGTCTTGGACCATTCTGTATTTTTCTGGTTCTCCTCTTAGGGTTCGTTTCTTCACTGGGAACAAGGGTGTATGGGATTCCGAAGTACAGGGTATCAGAGCTCCATTGGACACAAGTGTCTCGACCTGTCTCGAGATGGCTGCGGCTTGAGCAGGCTTCAAGGGGTATTGTGGTTTCCGGGGAAATGATGCTCCCTCTTTGAGCTTAACTAAAACTGGTGGCACTTTCAGGTGACCGATGTCTTCCGGTCCCGTGGACCATAGGCATGCAGGAATTCTGTCAAGCACTTCCTGTGGAATGGAACTTGGAGTTGTCGTTTCATGAAGTATCATCATGAGAGGCAGAGAACACAAAGCAGATGAGTCTTCCAAGGATAGGGGAGTATGTAGCTTCACTCCTCCTTCAGGTGTGAAAAATAATTGAGGTCTGTAGTCTGGACAACACATCAGCTCCAAGAAAATTCATGGGACATGTAGAGGACACTGCCATAAGGGGTGACAGGGGTTTGCCCATTCGTGGAGTTGGGCGCAGAACTCCACACTCGAGGAATAGGAAGTGGCACTTGTCAAGCAGGCATCATTGAAGGCCGCCTGCATGACCGGCCAAAAGACATGTCCTGCTTTAATTTGGCATAATCTGATCAAATCTCTCCAAGCAGCTGAATAAGTTTTTTGTATCTGCACCATCCTGCGGTAGAAGGGCATTTGTTGTTTCTCTGGGTCAGGCAGACTTGTCACTAAGGCCGCTGCTTGTGATGGGGTAAAAGCGACATACATCACCGGTGCCCCTTCTGGCAACAGAGATTGTTGTTGGGGCGGGGGCTGACAAGGGGTACTGTTCTTTATGGTTGCCAGCATATGTTCGAGATTCTCTCTGAACTGTGAGTCTGGAGCTGGATTGGGGGTTAAATCAGCGAGTGGGCCTTGCTGCTTGCTGGTGGTCTTCCCACTCGGACGCTTCTTCATCATTAATATATGGCACTTCCGTATTGTGGAAGACAGGAGTGTGGTAGGAACCATCCTGGTTTATAACGGGGAGAACTGGGTAGAGGCCTTGGTTGGGCCTTCCGGGTGTACCAAGATGGCCACTTGCAGGAAGTGTACTGGGATGGGCAGGAAGTGAGGGCATGGGTGCACTAAGATGGCTGCCGGGAGGAGGTGCAGAGTGGGTGGTCTCGAGCCGGGAAGGGCAGGAATGTCCCTCCCCTCCTTTGTTCCAAATCCCGTAAGGGGGAGTTTCGGACACACACATTATCAGTTCTGTAGTACACATATACAATACAATCGCCATCTTTCTTCGCTTCTTCATGCAATGTTTTAGCAGCACGAAACCAAGATTCTGGCACTTGCAATAAGCTTTTATCACATAGAATTACTTTCTGTTCCGTCTTATCAACATGCGCCACTTATCTGGCAGTCTTCCAATTCACAAACTTTCTCTACAACAACGCTTGAGTAACTTCTGTCCTCTTCACAATATTCTTGTTTCACATCCAACAAATCTTGTTAATTTTTCAAATCTTCTGTCCGCTTCTAGTGCATGTCACTTTCAATTTCTTTAACCATTTCCTTGCTGATTCCTTACATCTAATATTATGCTACACTGGTGATTTCATATCTAGCAAGGGTTAACATTTATTAAACACCGTTTCTCACAGGAATGTGTCCATGAGATATCCTAACCCATCCTCCCCCTCCCTTTCTCTTTCTACGAGGGTGGGGGCTCGTATCGTGCGTGGGGATACTAACAAGCTTTTTTCCTATCCCCTCTTTCACTGAGTAATAAACGTTTAATCTCAACACAAACGAACAGGACATCACACCTGCAGCCCCTTGGCACCGCAAAACCTTAGCAGCTGAACGCCCTCAGGTTAACCATTTCTGCAGGTGTAGCTCACCTGTACCAGAACATGGTACACCATTCTGCAGGGGCAGACAGCTCACCTGAACCAGAACCCCTGAGTGACATTTGTTGCAAACCTCACCGTCCTTTAGAGGGGCAGACAGCTCACCTCCGGACACGACCCGTCTTCTCAGGGGCAGACAGCTCACCTGAGTCAGAGTACTCTAATTGCAACAAATTTTCAGTCTGCCAAGAGCTGTAATGCCTAGGACAACAGACACTGAACAAATACAAACACCAAACAAATAGTCAGTAGAGATCCAATAGCAGGTTCGTTAAAACAGCCCCAGGCGAGATATACAAAGTACCTGCCTCTTAGTTTGCCTCCAGAAGCCGACAAAGCCAGCTGCCAACCCAGACAGAACGAATTTGTACAGTGGTAAGTATATAAGTACTCACCGTACCCCAGGGGTGCGCAAGTCCCTGTATTCGGTCAGTCCCGATTGGCCACTCAGCCCTTAGGTTGCGGTCTTCCTTCGGTCAAAAACCTGGAGCCCCACGTTGGGCGCCAGTTGTAAAGGTCGTTTAACCACAAAGGGGTTAATATGGATTCTACTGCTGTTCCGAATTGTAAAGTTTAGATATCATTGCATGCAACTTGGAAGCAGAGACTGACGCATCCGTTCAGGTCCGTTACTTCTGTATCTAATGATTTATTCTAGGCAGTACTAAGTTTTTACACACAGCATGATACGTCACTGTTATGTTAATGTGACACTAATAAACACATCTCATTGGCTACAGTACAAAACGAGTACAGAAACGTGATTATGCTGGGTTGTCCTCTGGTCCTATCTTCATATCCGCATTCCAAAGGTGTGTGGGAGCAGGGGCCATTCGCCATTTTCTGCCTTCTCCAATCTTTTCGATGGGAGGGGTTGTTATTATAAACTGATTTTGAGTAAGGAAATATTACAGCAGTGGTGTACATGAGAAAGCAATATAGACTTTATAGTATAGTGAAGATGCATAGAGAATAGACGTTTTCTAGTTTAACATTATGCTCATCACATTCCTTCACATCATCGCCATCTTAATATGCCACAACTGTGAGGTTCACACTGAGTGCGGAAATGAAAGCGTACAAGTTCAGCTGAGCTCACACGCTTTCATTCTGCATGTCGGTCTCGATTTCAGAGATATATCTGTGCGGGGTTTCTGCACAGATGTCAATGGAAATTGGCAAAAGTACAGAAATGACTATTGGAAATCGGTGCGGCGCTGCACCAATTAGGACGGGGCTATTGCCGGTGATTTGACATCTCAAATCGCACCAATATAAAACAATTTTTGCCTGTAGGAGCATATGCCTGAAAAAGCCATGGTGTGCATGGACACAATGGCTTGGGAATTTTCCCGGCAGAAAAAATTTGAGTTAAAAAAAGCGGCTTCTTTGAGATGCAGTGTGCATTAACCCCCTAAAAGACCAGGGCATGCTACACTGTGGTAAACGTGGCACTGTCACCTTTTTTAAGACGGGTTGCTTCTATCAATTTTAAAATGCCATTTTATCAAAATAAAGGTACATTTTTGTCAGTTTAAACATTTGATATGATTTTCTTCCGATTTTTAAAGAAAATATGGGTTTGAGATTTGCAAATCATTGCATTCTATTTTTATGTAAATGTTGGTGGGTTCTATTAATCTTGTAATTGTACTGTAAACTAAAACTTCATTGTCTGTTTCTTTTCCCAGACCTGAGCTTGCTGTTAGCAAAGAGAGCGGAACATCCAAAGTCAGTAAGAATTTTACCACCTTGTTAATTGACGCAGGATGCAGTTATGTGTATAGCACGCAGAACATGTATTGCACAGGCTACGTTATGCTGCACCCCTTTGCAGAGTGGCTTGTTGATGAGATTTTTGAAACTTTAAGAGTAATGTAATCCGTGCATACTTTGCATTTATAGCTCACAGCAGTGGTGTTTGGTGAAAAATACTTCTAAATTGAGGTGTTTTATTGAAAATGGTAGACTGGAGTCCATTTACACATTGGGTGTCTCAAGTGCCTTTTACCATTTATCTTTATGTGTGCTTAACCTTTTTGTGATGTGTTTCTGTAAATATGGTTTTGACAGGCAAAATATACTGTGACATTTACATCTGCTGGATCTGAAATTATTGTAATGCAAAACTTATTAGCATTATTTAATATGCACAGTGATTTGTGTATTGAATTTGCTTTCTTAATAAAACCATACAATTCTAAGTTTTTACTTCAACATTTCCTCCAATCCCTAGCTCCTCCATTTTTCTCTGCAGCCATTTTTTCATTTCCCTGGACTTCATTTCCATAATTCTCTTCTGCTGTAAGATTTATTCTTTTTTTTCATTCATGCCTTTTTTTATTTTTATTTTTTCTCATTTATAGGCCAAGTTAACGCCGCAGGAAAAGCTAAAACTCCGCATGCAGAAAGCACTTAATAAACAGTGTAAGTACTAACGTGTAAAAGAATATGAAGATGGATTAAGTCAACCCTGCCATGACTAAAATTTATATATAATTTTTGAAACGCTGTAAGGTAAGAATGCTTTCAAATATTTTTCATTTGTTTTTCAATTTTGCAAAATTGGCCAAAAGGAAGAAAAATCCAATATTGGATGTAGGTTGCCTCAAATTCTTCTGTCACGTAATCCCAGACACTCGCTGTTGCGATCAGGACTCTGTGGGGACCAAACCATCACTTCCAGGACCCCTTGTTCTTTACGCTATAGATGGTTCTTTACCACTTCCCGGCCGCTCTATTGCAGATTGACGTCCGCAATGCGGCTCCGTTATCCTGACATGACGTCCAGCAGGATAAGCCACTCGTGCGCGCTGATTGGTGGTGCATTGTCACTCCTACCCACTGCATCTCCGATCATAGTTAAGAGCCTATGACGTAGGCTCTTTAACCACGTGATCATCAGTAACCAGGAAGTGCCGGTAAACGTCTTTACTTGGTTCGCGCTGACAGAGCCGGTTGGCGGCTCTCCTGTGGGGGGTGTCTGCGCTGATAATCGGCACAATATCAGCTCAGCCCCCATCAGAGGTGCCCATTAAACTGTCAATCGGTGCCCATCACAGATGCCAATCAGTAATGTCAGTGCCACCCATCGGTGCCTGTCAGTAAAGGAAAAAACTTAATTTTATAAATGGAATGAACTTTTTTTTTTTTTGGTGTCAGGTAAGTGCCCTGTATTGAAGTGGTTAATGACTATGTTTCGAGTCATTTTCCAGCTGCAGAATACATTTTGGGGCCAGTCACAAACCTGCATGATGGATAAATATCTGCCTGCATTTGTCAGCATTGAGGACACTATTGATCCTGACAATCTCCAACTCCATTTGCAGAAATGCAACTCCAAACTTGCAAGGAAGCTCCACTATGCTTTTACTGTTGCCTGCAGACATTCATTATTGTAGTGCTCTCCAGCCCTACAGCGAACAAACTGCTTCCTGCTACAGCCAAAAATTTCTAATTTTGACTCCTCAGTCCAGAGCACCTGCTATTTTTCTGCTCCCCAGTTCCTATGTTTTCGTGCATAGTTGAGTTCTTTAGCCTTGTTTCTACTTCAGCTTTTTGAAAGCGGTTCTTCCATGAAGATCATTTCTGACCACACTTCTCCTGACTGTAGAAGAGAGTGTACCTGGGTCCCAGTGGTTTCTGCCAGTTCTGTGCGGATGGCACTGCTGGACATCTGCTGTCAAAGGGAAATAAGCATGATGTGTCTTATCAGCTGCATTAAGTTTCCTTGACTGACCACTACATCTACATTCCTCAACAATGCCTGTTTGTTTCTTTTTTGTTCTTCAAAAGAACATGAACAGCAAATCTTGAAACCCCGGTCTGCTTTGAAATTTGCCAGGAGAGACCTTGCTGATGCAGTATGACTCCCTGTCTTGTTGCTGTGCTCAGTTTTGCATTGGTGTATGACCTGTGACATGAAAGTAGGGGTGCAACGGATCAAAAAACTCACGGTTCGGATCGTTCCTTGGATCAGAGTCACGGATCGGATCATTTTTTCGGATCAGCAAAAGAAATTGCAGTCATTGTTGCATGATTATTTTATCTCCCCAGTGTACAGGTTTTTCCATCTTCCTCATTCTGGGCTGTATGCGCCAGGCTGCTTTAACCACTTAAGCCCCGGGCCAATATGCAGCATAAAGACCAGGCCCCTTTTTTGCGATTCGTCACTTTAACTGACAATTGCACAGTCATGCAACGTGGCTCCCAAAAAAAATTGCGTCTTTTTTTTTTTCCACAAATGGAGCTTTCTTTTGGTGGTATTTGATCACCTCCTGCCGGTTTTTTATTTTTTGCGCTATAAACAAAAATAGAGCGACAATTTTGAAAAAAACGCAATATTTTTTGCTATAATAAATATCCCCAAAAATATATAAAAATTCTCTTATCGTCCATGGACTGACACAGCTGGATACTGTAAACGTGTGGGTATATGTCCCTGCTCGCAGGAGTAGATCTAGGCAGAATGTTAGATGTTAGAAACATTCTAGAACAAACCAGAGCTGAACAGCCCCACCCGGGGGGCGGTCCCTCCGAACATTACTCTCCCACCTGCAGTCAGCAGACCTCCAGTTTTTTTTTTTTGCCTAGCAGAAGGAGAAGACGTGGCCCTCTCAGGAGAAGATTTTACTTTTAAATTTCTCCTGGAAGATTTTACTTTTTTTAAATTTTATTCCTTTGGGAATTTTATTTTCTTTCTCGTACATCACGGGACACAGAGCGACATAGTCATTACTAATGGGTTATATAGATACCGTCAGGTGCTGGCACTGGCAACTTCCAAAACCGGAAGTACCCTCCCCTATATAAGCCCCTCCCATCCGGGAGCACCTCAGTTTTTTGCCAGTGTCTAAGGTGTTGGCCAAGAAGAAACATGTGTTTTTCACTGAGCTTGCGTACAGGTTCTTTTGGGCCTCAGTAAGCTATTCCGGATCCGACCAAAAAAGCTTCATAGCTAAACGGTCGGTACCCGGGCCTTGCAGGGAAGAGCAAGGTTTTGCCTGTAATGCTTCTCTTAGGAGAGCTGGACCCTGGGATCCAGAGCTCTGGTCATACCCACGACCAAGATGTTTTCTGTGCAGGGTGCTATACAGGTCCAGGGGAGTGGAATCCTTGGGAACCCGGTCCCTGAAGGTTTGATTACAATGCCTGCCGTGATAGGTGAAGTTTGGGCTTCTGTGGACCAAACAGAGTCCTGCGGCGAGGAAAAGGTAAGTGGGGGCCCTCGGGAACTTGGTTCTATTGAGGGACCCCCAAGCCTATTTCTTTCTCGTACATCACGGGACACAGAGCGACATAGTCATTACTAATGGGTTATATAGTTACCGTCAGGTGCTGGCACTGGCAACTTCCAAAACCGGAAGTACCCTCCCCTATATAAGCCCCTCCCATCCGGGAGCACCTCAGTTTTTTGCCAGTGTCTAAGGTGTTGGCCAAGAAGAAACATGTGTTTTTCACTGAGCTTGCGTACAGGTTCTTTTGGGCCTCAGTAAGCTATTCCGGATCCGACCAAAAAAGCTTCATAGCTAAACGGTCGGTACCCGGGCCTTGCAGAGAAGAGCAAGGTTCTGCCTGTAATGCTTCTCTTAGGAGAGCTGGACCCTGGGATCCAGAGCTCTGGTCATACCCACGACCAAGATGTTTTCTGTGCAGGGTGCTATACAGGTCCAGGGGAGTGGAATCCTTGGGAACCCGGTCCCTGAAGGTTTGATTACAATGCCTGCCGTGATAGGTGAAGTTTGGGCTTTTGTGGACCAAACAAAGTCCTGCGGCGGGGAACAGGTAAGTGGGGGCCCCCAGGAACTTGGTTCTATTGGGGGACCCCCAAGCCTAATTTGTCTTTCTGTCTGTTACCTAACGGTATTCCCGCTAATATCTGTGCATGCCTGTAACTACTAAAAAAATGTAATAATTTTTAATGGTGGTCAAGAAAAAAAAAAAAAAAAGAATGTTTTTTTATATATGTTTAGTATATTAAACTGCGGTACCTGTGTTTGTCCACTAGAGGCCGCTGTGGAATGTTTTTCTTGTCATATGGACTAGTTTCTTCTCAGAGAGCAAAGTCCAGGCAGCTGGTGAGTTCTCCTACAGGAAACTGTTTCCTCTGCCATGTTGCAGTGTTCGTCTATCCCCCGGCCTGCGGCAAAGGGGGCCCTGGCTCCTGTCCCTGGTTTCCATGTTTGAAAATTAGCGCCGAGGCGCACGTGGCCGCGTGCGCGTGCACGCGCCTCTATATATAGAGGTGGCCGGAAAAAGGGGGCGGGGCCTGGGGGATGACGCTCTGTGCGCGCCGCAGCGCTTCTGCGCATGTGCGGGCGTCCCAGCAGGTTTTTAAAAAGCCACATTATTGCAGTAAGCTGGCTATGAAGTACAGAGACAGAGCTGGCAACATTTAAAGGCATACAGCAAGCGGTTGATACAGGCATCCCCTAGAAAGGCACATTAGTAGACACCAACTGTTTATTATAGCAGCATTTATGCTAGACTATTATCAGTAACTGGTGTATTTTCGGCTGGAATACCTCAGCTTTGTGGCTTAGGAATATGCCGTCTAAAAACTCCGGGACTAGAAATTCCAGGAGGAATAGGGGGTCTCCATCGGGCTCTGAGGATCTTGGGCATGCTTTGGCTGCACCAGTCTCCCCTGAAGAATCAGAGGTTAGTGACCGTAGGGCACCCCCAGGAGTACCTGGTACTGTGGCTGTCCCCAGTTCACCTGCTCCTGTGTATGTAACAGAGGAGGTTTTTTCCTCAGCTCTGGGAGGGCTGGAAGAGAGATTGTCAGCACTAATTGCTGCTTCCCTGTCACAGGAGAAAAGCGCTCGATCTCCGTCTCCTCCCTCAGAGTGCCTGTTAACAGAGCAACAGTCCCATACAGAGAACGACCTACCTGAGGGGGATCAGGATGAGGTTGATTCAGTTGTAGAGGAATCAACAGTGGAGGAGCCGTTCTCAGCATCACATGCTGAGAGGTTATGGGTGCAGTCCCTGACTAATATGGTCCGATCAGCATTTAAAATGCCACTTGCGGAGCCATCCTCCTCTTCTGTCTCCTCGTTGGGGTCGCTAAAAGCTCCCCAGACTGTTTGTTCTTTTCCGATCCATCCTTTACTGGAGGGGCTCATTTACCAGGATTGGGAGCATCCTGACAAAATATTTACTCCCCCCAAGAGATTTCCGGTGGTCTATCCTATGGAGGATAAGTTCGTCAGAAAATGGAAGGTCCCTACAGTGGACGCAGCCATCTCTTGTGTGAATAAATCACTGACATGTCCGGTGGAAAATGTCCAAATGTTCAAGGACCCAATAGATAAAAAATTGGAGTCCTTATTGAAATCTGCTTTTTCTACAGCAGGATTGGTGACACAACCAGCAGTGGCAGCTATAGGGGTCTGCCAAGCAGTGAAGGATCAGTTGAAACAGGTCTTAAGGGACGTGCCAGATCAGCAGGCTCTTGCTCTAGCTGATCTACCTAGAGCCTTATGCTTTGCGGTGGACGCTATAAAGGATTCAATCCATCAGGCCTCCCGCCTTACGCTGTCTGTAGTACATATGCGCAGGCTTCTATGGCTCAAAAACTGGTCTGCTGAAGCTCCCTGTAAAAAATTGCTGGTCAGCTTCCCATTTCATGGGGAGCGCTTATTCGGGGAAGACCTGGACAAGTATATCCAGAGAATTTCCAGCGGTAAAAGTACACTCTTGCCGGTCAAAAATAGAGTTAGAGGTCCCTCTTTTAAGAGGCCGGCTTCTCCAGTCCCTAGGACATCGGCTGTGAAACAGTTCCGACGGCCTCCCCGGTCAAATCCCGGAGGTAAAAATCAGGGACAGTTGCAGGGTAACAAGAAGCCCTGGAGCAGGAGAGGTACAAAACCTCCCCCAAAGTCAAATGCATGAAGGGTTGCCCCCACCCAATCGGGTGGGGGGAAGACTTCAGTTGTTCACAGAAACCTGGCGGGACACGATCCGAGACAGATGGGTGCTCTCCGCAGTAAATCTGGGATACAAATTGAAGTTAAAAAACTCCCCTCCTTCCCGCTTTATAAGGTCGAACGTGCCAAGGGATCCCCAGAAGAGAGGATCCCTCCTGTTGGCACTGGAACAATTATTGCTTCAAGCAGTAATTATAGAGGTCCCCCTGGAAGAATGGGGGTTCGGGTTTTACTCAAACCTCTTTACAGTTCCGAAGCCAAACGGGGACGTGAGGCCCATATTAAATCTAAAAGGGCTAAACAAATTCCTACATATCAGGACTTTCCGGATGGAGTCGATCCGATCGGTAGCCACTGCCCTACAAGGGGAGGAATGGTTAGCCTCGATCGACATCAAAGATGCGTATTTGCACATCCCCATCTTTCCAGCCCACCAAAAATTTCTACGCTTTGCGATAGAAGGGCGCCATTTTCAGTTCAGAGCCTTACCCTTCGGTCTGGCCACAGCACCAAGAGTGTTCACAAAAATTCTGGCCCCATTATTGGCCAATCTAAGAACACGAGGTGTAACGATAATGGCATATCTAGACGACTTGTTGCTGATAGACCACTCAGTGGAAAAACTAGAAGTGGTTGTTCACGAGACAATCAAGTATCTGGAATATCACGGTTGGATTATCAACCGAGACAAGTCAGCCCTAAAACCAGTCAAAAGTCTGGAATACTTGGGGCTAAGGCTGGATTCAGACCAGAGAAAAATTTTCTTGCCTCGAGAAAAGGGGTCGTCTTTGAGAGATTTGATCCACTTAGTGGGTTCAAAAAGACAGCCATCCATACGCCTGTGCATGAGGCTGCTGGGAAAAATGGTGGCATCATTCGAAGCAGTACCCTACGGTCAATTCCATTCAAGGAAGTTGCAAAGGGCCATACTGTCAGCCTGGAACAAAAAAGTTCAGGCTCTGGACGTACCAATGTCCTTGTCCCCTTCCGTTCGCAGAAGCCTCCGTTGGTGGTTGGTTCCCCGGAATCTGGAAAGAGGGAAATCCTTCAGTCCGATTTCTTGGAAGGTGGTCACTACAGATGCCAGCCTTTTAGGCTGGGGAGCAGTACTGGAGCAATGGTCTCTCCAGGGCAGATGGTCGGATGCGGAAAAGGCCCTGCCCATCAATCTCTTAGAGATACGAGCAGCCCGGTATGCCCTAGTAGCATGGACATCCAAACTCCAAGGGTCCCCTGTCAGAGTTCAGTCAGACAATGCCACAGCAGTGGCATATATCAATCGTCAGGGGGGCACCAGGAGTCGTGCAGCCCAAAGGGAAGTAAATTACATCCTGAGATGGGCAGAAAGATATGTCCCAGCCATATCTGCGGTATTCATTCCAGGGGTGGAGAATTGGAAGGCGGACTTTCTAAGTCGCCAACAATTATGCCCAGGGGAATGGTCCCTTCATCCCGAGGTTTTCCGGACAATATGTCAGCGGTGGGGAACACCGGATGTAGATCTGCTAGCATCCAGGTTCAACACGAAAGTGGACAGGTTTGTCTCTTGGACAAGGGATCCCCTAGCGTGCGGCTCGGATGCCCTAGTGTTCCCTTGGGATCAGTTCAAGCTGATATATGCATTCCCACCGCCACAATTGTTACCTCGATTACTCCGCAGAATCAGGGTAGAAAAGAAACCAGTGATTCTGGTGGCTCCAGCGTGGCCCCGAAGAGCATGGTACGCGGAGATTGTAAAAATGTCTGTGGGGAGTCCTTGGACCCTCCCACATCGTCCGGACCTGCTTTCGCAGGGACCGATATACCACCCTTCCTTACCAGCCCTAGGTTTGACGGCCTGGCTATTGAAGCCCACATTCTAAAAAGGAGAGGGCTCTCTAATGCTGTGGTGTCTACCATGATCAATGCCAGGAAACCGGTATCCAGGCAGATCTACTATAGAATCTGGAAGGCGTACATCGCCTGGTGTGAGGCCAGGAAATGGCATCCACGTAAATACGTAATAGGTAGAATTCTGGACTTCCTACAATGGGCTGTAGATAGGAAGCTTGCCTTGAGTACTATCAAAGGTCAGATTTCGGCCTTGTCAATATTTTTTCAAAGGCCCTTGGCTTCGCATTCACTAGTCAAAGCCTTTATACAAGGAGTGATGCGTATTAGTCCTCCGGTTAATATTCCCATATGTCCATGGGATCTAAACTTGGTTCTGTCGGTTCTACAGAAACAACCATTTGAACCATTACAGCATATTTCCTTAGTGCTTCTCACCAGGAAATTGATTTTTCTAGTAGCCATTTGTTCGGCTAAAAGAGTATCGGAATTAGCAGCTATGTCCTGTAAGGAGCCATATCTGGTTATCCATAAGGACAGAGTAGTGTTACGTCCTCATCCAGCCTTTCTTCCTAAGGTGGTATCGAGTTTTCATTTGAACCAAGATGTGGTTCTTCCTTCTTTTTTCCCCAAGCCTACTTCGGTAGAGGAAAAGTTATTGCATTCTTTGGATGTAGTAAGAGCAGTTAAAGCTTATCTAAAAGCCACTGCTCAGATTCGCAGAACGGATACTTTGTTTATTCTGCCGGAAGGCCCCAGAAAGGGTCAGGCAGCGTCAAAATCTACTTTAGCCAAGTGGATTCGACAGGTCATAATACAAGCCTATAGCTTGAGAAGTAGACCGCCTCCGTTCAAAGTTAGGGCGCACTCCACGAGAGCAGTTGGAACTTCATGGGCAGTGCATCACCAGGCCTCCCTGGCTCAAGTCTGTAAGGCCGCAACATGGTCTTCAGTACACACGTTTACTAGGTTCTACCAGGTGGACGTTAGAAGTCAGGAGGATGTCGCCTTTGGGCGCAGTGTGTTGCAGGCCGCAAAAGATCCTCATGTCTGATAGCGCTCAGCTTATATATGGTGTATCCCCCCCCTCATTTGGCATTGCTTTAGGACATCCCATTAGTAATGACTATGTCGCTCTGTGTCCCGTGATGTACGAGAAAGAAAATAGGATTTTTATAACAGCTTACCTGTAAAATCCTTTTCTTGGAGTACATCACGGGACACAGAGCTCCCACCCCTCTTTGGGGACACTTATTGCTTTGCTACAAAACTGAGGTGCTACCGGATGGGAGGGGCTTATATAGGGGAGGGTACTTCCGGTTTTGGAAGTTGCCAGTGCCAGCACCTGACGGTAACTATATAACCCATTAGTAATGACTATGTCGCTCTGTGTCCCGTGATGTACTCCAAGAAAAGGATTTTACAGGTAAGCTGTTATAAAAATCCTATTTTTGTCTTTCTGCCTGTTACCTAAGGTATTCCCGCTAATATTCTGTGTATGCCTGTTACTACTGAGAAAATGTAAAAATTTTAATAGTAGGCAAAAAAAAAAAATGTAAGACCGCGGTACCTGTGTTAGACACTAGAGGCCGCTATGGTTCTTTTTTCTTGTAATGTGGATTTTTTTCTTCCAGAATCAAATCCAGGCAGTTGGTATGTTCTCTCCTGGGAAGCTGTCTCCTCTGCCCTGTTGCTGCGCTCATCCATCCCTGGGCCCTGCGGCAAAGGGACCCTGGCTCCCATCTAGCTCCTTGTTGTTTTCAAAAAAGGCGCACGTGCCCGCGCGCGTGCGCGTGCACGCGCCTCTATTCATAGAGGCGATCTGGAAAAAGGGGCGGAGCGGGTGGATGACGCTCAGGTGTGCGCTGCGGCGCTACTGCGCATGTGCGGGCGTCCAGCGTGTTTTAAAGCACATTATAGCTGGCTGTTGAAGTGCACAGACAGAGCTAGCAACAATATAAAGGCACACAGATGCGGTTGATGCAGGCATCCCCTAGAAAGGCACTTTAGTAGACACCAACTGTGATATAGCAGCAATTGTGCTAGACTATTCTCAGTAAAAGTGGTGTATTACGGCTGGAATACCTCAGCTTTAGGCTTAGGAATATGCCGTCCAGAAGCTCCGGAACTGAATCTTCCAGGAAGCGAAGGGGGTCTCATCGGGCTCTGAGGATCTTGGGCATACTTCTGCTGCACCAGTCTCCCCTGAAGTTCAGAGGTAAGTGACCGTAGAGACCCCGCAGGGGTACTTGGTACTGTGGCTGTCCTCAGTTCACCTGCTCCTGTGTATGTAACAGAGGAGGTTTTTTCCTCAGCTCTGGGAGGATTAGAGAGAGATTGTCAACATTGATCGCTGCCTCCCTGTCAGGGAAAGCACGCCCGATCTCCGTCTCCTCCTTCAGAGTGCCTGTTAGCAGAGCAACAGTCCCATACAGGGATCGACCTGCCTGAAGGGGATCAGGATAAGGTTGATTCTGTTATAGAGGAGTCAACAGTGGGGGAACCTTTTCTCAGCATCTCAAGCTGAAAGATTATGGGTTCAGTCTCTGACTAACATGGTCCGATCAGCATTTAAAAATGCACCTTGCGGAACCATCAACCACTACTGTATCCTCGTTGGGGTCGCTAGAAGCCCCCAGACTGTCTGTTCTTTTCCACTTCACCCTTTACTGAAAGGGCTTATTTACCAGGATTGGGAACGTCCTGAGAAAATATTTATTCCCCCAAGAGATTTCCGGTGGTCTATCCCATGGAGGATAAGTTCATCAAAAAAAATAAATAAAAAAAAATGGAAGGTCCCTACAGTGGACGCAGCCATCTCTTGTATGTATAAATCACTGACATGTCCAGTGGATAATGTCCAAATGTTCAAGAACCCAATAGATAAAAGATTGGAGTCCTTATGAAAGTCTGCTTCTTTCTACAGCAAGCTTGGTGACACAACCAGCAGTAGCAGCTATTGGGGTCTGCTAAGCAGTGAAGGATCAGTTGAAACAGGTCTTGAGGGACTTGACAGATCAGCAGGCTTTGCCCTAGCTGATCTACCTAGAGCCTTAGGCTTTGCGGTTGACGCCATAAAGGATTCAGTCCATCACGCCTCCCGCCTTACGCTGTCTATAGTACATATGCGTAGGCTTCTATGGCTCAAAAACTGGTCTGCTGAAGCTCCCTGTAAAGAATGGCTGGTTAGCGTCCCATTTCATGGTGAACGCTTATTCAGGGAAAACCTGGACAAATATATCCAGAAAATTTCCAGCGGTAAATACGCTCTTGCCGGTTAAAAACAGAGTTAGAGGTCCCTCTTTAAGAGGCCTGCTTCTCCAGTCCCTGAGGCATCGGCTGTGTAACAGTTCCGACGGCCTCCTCGGTCAATTCCCGGGGGTAAAAAACAGGGACAATAGCAGGGTAATGAGAAACCCTGGGTCAGGGGAGGTACAAAACCTCCCCCAAAGTTAAATTCATTGAAGGGTTGCCCCCACTCAGTCGGGTGGGGGGAGGACTCCAGTTGTTCGCAAGAGACCTGGCGGGACACGATCAAGACAGATGGGTGCTCTCCGCGGTATGTTTGGGATACAGTTTGGAGTTAAAAGACTCTCCTCCTTCCCATTTTTGAGGTCAAACGTGCCAAGGGATCCCCGGAAGAGAGAGTCCCTCCTGTTGGCACTAGAACAACTATTGCTCCAAAGAGTAATTATGGAGGTTCCCCTGGAAGAATGAGGGTTCGGGTTTTACTCAAACCTCTTTACAGTCCCGAAGCAAACGCGGACGGGAGGCCCATATTAATTCTAAAAGGGCTATACAAATTCCTGTATATCAGGACTTTCCGATGGAGTCGATCCGATCGGTGGCCACTGCCCTACAAGGGGAGGATTGGTTAGCCGCGATCGACATCAAAGATGCTTATTTGCACATTCCCATCTTTCCAGTCCACCAAAAATTTCTACGCTTTGCAGTAGAAGGGCGCCATTTTCAGTTCAGAGCCTTACCCTTCGGTTTGGCCACAGCACCACGAGTGTTTACAAAAATTCTGGCCCTTTATTGGCCAATCTAAGAACATAAGGTGTAATGATAATGGCATATCTAGATGACTTGTTGCTGATAGACCACTCAGTGAAAAAACTAGAAGTGGTTGTTCACGAGACAATCAAGTATCTGGAATATCACGGTTGGATTATCAACCGAGACAAGTCAGCCCTAAAACCAGTCAATAGTCTGGAATACTTGGGGCTAAGGTTGGATTCAGGCCAGAGAAAAATATTCTTGCCTCGAGGAAAGGTGTTGTCTTTGAAAGATTTGATCCACTTAGTGGGTACAAAAAAGACAGCCGTCCATACGCCTGTGCATGAGGCTGCTGGGAAAAATGGTGGCATCATTCGAAGCAGTACCCTACGGTCAATTCCATTCAAGGAATTTGCAAGGGGCCATACTGTCAGCCTGGAACAAAAAAGTTCAGGCCCTAGACTTACAATGTCCTTGTCCCCTTCCGTTCGCAAGAGCCTCCGTTGGTGGTTGGTTCCCCAGAATCTGGAAAAAGGGAAATCCTTCAGTCCGATTTCTTGGAAGGTGGTCACTACAGATGCCAGCCTTATAGGCTGGGGAGCTGTACTGGAGCAATAGTCTCTCCAGGGCAGATGGTCGGATGCAGAAAAGGCCCTGCCCATCAATCTCTTAGAGATACGAGAGCCCGGTATGCCCTAGTAGCATGGACATCCAAACTCCAAGGGTCCCCTGTCAGAATTCAATCAGACAATGCCACAGCAGTGGCATATATCAATCATCAGGGGGGCACCAGGAGTCGTGCAGCCCAGAGGGAAGTAAATTACATCCTGAAATGGGCAGAAAGATATGTCCCAGCCATATCTGCGGTATTCATTCCAGGAGTGGAGAATTGGAAGGCGGACTTTCTAAGTCGCCAGCAATTATGCCCAGAGGAAGGGTCCCTTCACCCCGAGGTTTTCTGGACAATATGTCAGCGGTGGGGAACATCGGATGTAGATCTTCAAGCATCCAGATTCAACGCAAAGGTGGACAGGTTTGTCTCTCGGACAAGGGATCCCCTAGCTTGCGGCTCGGATGCCCTAGTGTTCCCTTGGGATCAGTTCAAGCTGATATATGCATTTCCACCGCCACAATTGTTACCTCGATTACTCCGCAGAATCAGGGTAGAAAATAAACCAGTGATTCTGGTGGCCCGAAGAGCGTGGTACGCGGAGATTGTAAAATATCAGTGGGGAGTCCTTGGACTCTCCCACGTCGTCCGGACCTGCTTTCGCAAGGACCGATATACCACCCTTCCTTACCAGCCCTAGGTTTGACGGCCTGGCTATTGAAGCCCACATTCTAAAAAAGAGAGGGCTCTCTAATTCTGTGGTATCTACCATGATCAATGCCAGGAAGCCGGTATCCAGGCAGATCTACTATAGAATCTGGAAGGCGTACATCGCCTGGTGTGAGGCCAAGAAATGGCATCCACGTAAATACGTAATAGGTAGGATTCTGGACTTCCTACAATGGGCTGTAGATAGGAAGCTTGCCTTGAGTACTATCAAGGGTCAGATTTCGGCCTTGTCAATATTTTTTCAAAGGCCCTTGGCTTCGCATTCACTAGTCAAAGCCTTTATACAAGGAGTGATGCGTATTAGTCCTCCGGTTAATATTCCCATATGTCCATGGGATCTAAACTTGGTTCTGTTGGTTCTACAGAAACAACCATTTGAACCATTACAGCATATTTCTTTGGTTCTTCTCACCAGGAAATTGATTTTTCTAGTAGCCATTTGTTCGGCTAAAAGAGTGTCGGAATTAGCAGCTATGTCCTGTAAGGAGCCATATCTGGTTATCCATAAGGACAGAGTAGTGTTACGTCCTCATCCAGCCTTTCTTCCTAAGGTGGTATCGAGGTTTCATTTGAACCAAGATGTGGTTCTTCCTTCTTTTTTCCCCAAACCTACTTCGGTAGAGGAAAAGTTATTGCATTCTTTGGATGTAGTAAGAGCAGTTAAAGCTTATCTAAAAAGCCACTGCTCAGATTCGCAGAACGGATACTTTGTTTATTCTGCCGGAAGGCCCCAGAAAGGGTCAGGCAGCGTCAAAATCTACTTTAGCCAAGTGGATTCGACAGGTCATAATACAAGCCTATGGCTTGAGAAGGAGACCGCCTCCGTTCAAAGTTAGAGCGCACTCCACGAGAGCAGTTGGGACTTCATGGGCAGTGCATCACCAGGCCTCCCTGGCTCAAATCTGTAAGGCCGCAACATGGTCTTCAGTTCACACGTTTACTAGGTTCTACCAGGTGGACGTTAGAAGTCAGGAGGATGTCGCCTTTGGGCGCAGTGTGTTGCAGGCCGCAAAAGATCCTCATGTCTGATAGCGCTCAGCTTATATATGGTGTATCCCCCCCCTCATTTGGCATTGCTTTAGGACATCCCATTAGTAATGACTATGTCGCTCTGTGTCCCGTGATGTACGAGAAAGAAAATAGGATTTTTATAACAGCTTACCTGTAAAATCCTTTTCTTGGAGTACATCACGGGACACAGAGCTCCCGCCCCTCTTTGGGGACACTTATTGCTTTGCTACAAAACTGAGGTGCTCCCGGATGGGAGGGGCTTATATAGGGGAGGGTACTTCCGGTTTTGGAAGTTGCCAGTGCCAGCACCTGACGGTATCTATATAACCCATTAGTAATGACTATGTCGCTCTGTGTCCCGTGATGTACTCCAAGAAAATAGGATTTTTATAACAGCTTACCTGTAAAATCCTTTTCTTGGAGTACATCACGGGACACAGAGCGACATAGTCATTACTAATGGGTTATATAGATACCGTCAGGTGCTGGCACTGGCAACTTCCAAAACCGGAAGTACCCTCCCCTATATAAGCCCCTCCCATCCGGGAGCACCTCAGTTTTGTAGCAAAGCAATAAGTGTCCCTAAAGAGGGGTGGGAGCTCTGTGTCCCGTGATGTACTCCAAGAAAAGGATTTTACAGGTAAGCTGTTATAAAAATCCTATTTTCTTTCTCGTACATCATGGGACACAGAGCGACATAGTCATTACTAATGGGATGTCCTAAAGCAATGCCAAATGAGGGGGGGGGATACACCATATATAAGCTGAGCGCTATCAGACATGAGGATCTTTTGCGGCCTGCAACACACTGCGCCCAAAGGCGACATCCTCCTGACTTCTAACGTCCACCTGGTAGGACCTAGTAAACGTGTGTACCGAAGACCATGTTGCGGCCTTACAGATTTGAGCCAGGGAGGCCTGGTGATGCACTGCCCATGAAGTTCCAACTGCTCTCGTGGAGTGCGCTCTAACTTTGAACGGAGGCGGTCTCCTTCTCAAGCCATAAGCTTGCATAATGACCTGTCGAATCCACTTGGCTAAAGTAGATTTTGACGCTGCCTGACCCTTTCTGGGGCCTTCCGGCAGAATAAACAAAGTATCCGTTCTGCGAATCTGAGCAGTGGCTTTTAGATAAGCTTTAACTGCTCTTACTACATCCAAAGAATGCAATAACTTTTCCTCTACCGAAGTAGGTTTGGGGAAAAAAGAAGGAAGAACCACATCTTGGTTCAAATGAAACCTCGATACCACCTTAGGAAGAAAGGCTGGATGAGGACGTAACACTACTCTGTCCTTATGGATAACCAGATATGGCTCCTTACAGGACATAGCTGCTAATTCCGATACTCTTTTAGCCGAACAAATGGCTACTAGAAAAATCAATTTCCTGGTGAGAAGCACCAAGGAAATATGCTGTAATGGTTCAAATGGTTGTTTCTGTAGAACCGACAGAACCAAGTTTAGATCCCATGGACATATGGGAATATTAACCGGAGGACTAATACGCATCACTCCTTGTATAAAGGCTTTGACTAGTGAATGCGAAGCCAAGGGCCTTTGAAAAAATATTGACAAGGCCGAAATCTGACCCTTGATAGTACTCAAGGCAAGCTTCCTATCTACAGCCCACTGTAGGAAGTCCAGAATCCTACCTATTACGTACTTATGTGGATGCCATTTCTTGGCCTCACACCACGCGATGTACGCCTTCCAGATTCTATAGTAGATCTGCCTGGATACCGGCTTCCTGGCATTGATCATGGTAGATACCACCGCATTAGAGAGCCCTCTCTTTTTTAGAATGTGGGCTTCAATAGCCAGGCCGTCAAACCTAGGGCTGGTAAGGAAGGGTGGTATATCGGTCCTTGCGAAAGCCGGACGACGTGGGAGAGTCCAAGGACTCCCCACTGAAATTTTACAATCTCCGCGTACCACGCTCTTCGGGGCCACGCTGGAGCCACCGGAATCACTGGTTTCTTTTCTACCCTGATTCTGCGGAGTAATCGAGGTAACCATTGTGGCGGTGTGAATGCATATATCAGCTTGAACTGATCCCAAGGGAACACTAGGGCATCCGAGCCGCAAGCTAGGGGATCCCTTGTCCGAGAGACAAACCTGTCCCCCTTTGCGTTGAATTTGGATGCTAGAAGATCTACATCCGATGTTCCCCACCGCTGACATATTGTCCAGAAAACCTCGGGGTGAAGGGACCCTTCCTCTGGGCCTAATTGCTGGCGACTTAGAAAGTCCGCCTTCCAATTCTCCACTCCTGGAATGAATACCGCAGATATGGCTGGGACATATTTTTCTGCCCATTTCAGGATGTAATTTACTTCCTTCTGGGCTGCACGACTCCTGGTGCCCCCCTGATGATTGATATATGCCACTGCTGTGGCATTGTCTGATTGCATTCTGACAGGGGACCCTTGGAGTTTGGATGTCCATGCTACTAGGGCATACCGGGCTGCTCGTATCTCTAAGAGATTGATGGGCAGGGCCTTTTCTGCATCCGACCATCTGCCCTGGAGAGACTATTGCTCCAGTACTGCTCCCCAGCCTATAAGGCTGGCATCTGTAGTGACCACCTTCCAAGAAATCGGACTGAAGGATTTCCTTTTTTCCAGATTCTGGGGAACCAACCACCAACGGAGGCTCTTGCGAACGGAAGGGGACAAGGACATTGTAAGTCTAGGGCCTGAACTTTTTTGTTCCAGGCTGACAGTATGGCCCCTTGCAAATTCCTTGAATGGAATTGACCGTAGGGTACTGCTTCGAATGATGCCACCATTTTTCCCAGCAGCCTCATATACAGGCGTATGGACGGCTGTCTTTTTTGTACCCACTAAGTGGATCAAATCTTTCAAAGACAACACCTTTCCTCGAGGCAAGAATATTTTTCTCTGGCCTGAATCCAACCTTAGCCCCAAGTATTCCAGACTTTTGACTGGTTTTTAGGGCTGACTTGTCTCGGTTGATAATCCAACCGTGAGATTCCAGATACTTGATCGTCTTGTGAACGACCACGTCTAGTTTTTTCACTGAGTGGTCTATCAGCAACAAGTCATCCAGATATGCCATTATCATTACACCTTGTGTTCTTAGATTGGCCAATAAAGGGCCAGAATTTTTGTAAACACTCGTGGTGCTGTGGCCAAACCGAAGGGTAAGGCTCTGAACTGAAAATGGCGCCCTTCTACTGCAAAGCGTAGAAATTTTTGGTGGACTGGAAAGATGGGAATGTGCAAATAAGCATCTTTGATGTCGATCGTGGCTAACCAATCCTCCCCTTGTAGGGCAGTGGCCACCGATCGGATCGACTCCATCGGAAAGTCCTGATATACAGGAATTTGTATAGCCCTTTTAGAATTAATATGGGCCTCCCGTCCGCGTTTGCTTCGGGACTGTAAAGAGGTTTGAGTAAAACCCGAACCCTCATTCTTCCAGGGGAACCTCCATAATTACTCCTTGGAGCAATAGTTGTTCTAGTGCCAACAGGAGGGACTCTCTCTTCCGGGGATCCCTTGGCACGTTTGACCTCAAAAATGGGAAGGAGGAGAGTCTTTTAACTCCAAACTGTATCCCAAACCTACTGCGGAGAGCACCTATCTGTCTTGATCGTGTCCCGCCAGGTCTCTTGCGAACAACTGGAGTCCTCCCCCCACCCGACTGAGTGGGGGCTTCATGAATTTAACTTTGGGGGAGGTTTTGTACCTCCCCTGACCCAGGGTTTCTCATTACCCTGCTACTGTCCCTGTTTTTTACCCCCGGGATTTGACTGAGGAGGCCGTCGGAACTGTTACACAGCCGATGCCCCAGGGACTGGAGAAGCAGGCCTCTTAAAGAGGGACCTCTAACTCTGCTTTTAACCGGCAAGAGCGTATTTTTACCGCTGGAAATTTTCTGGATATATTTGTTCACCATGAAATGGGACGCTAACCAGCCATTCTTTACAGGGAGCTTCAGCAGACCAGTTTTTGAGCCATAGGAGCCTACGCATATGTACTATAGACAGCGTAAGGCGGGAGGCCTGATGGACTGAATCCTCTATGGCGTCAACCGCAAAGCCTAAGGCTCTAGGTAGATCAGCTAGGGCAAAGCCTGCTGATCTGTCAAGTCCCTCAAGACCTGTTTCAACTGATCCTTCACTGCTTAGCAGACCCCAATAGCTGCTACTGCTGGTTGTATCACCAAGCAGATTTTCATAAGGACTCCAATCTTTTATCTATTGGGTTCTTGAACATTTGGACATTATCCACTGGACATGTCAGTGATTTATACATACAAGAGATGGCCATTTTTTTTTTTTTGATGAACTTATCCTCCATGGGATAGACCACCGGAAATCTCTTGGGGGAATAAATATTTTCTCAGGACGTTCCCAATCCTGGTAAATGAGCCCTTTCAGTAAAGGGTGAAGTGGAAAAGAACAAACAGTCTGGGGGCTTCCAGCGACCCCAACGAGGATACAGTAGTGGTTGATGGTTCCGCAAGGTGCATTTTTAAATGCTGATCGGACCATGTTAGTCAGAGACTGAACCCATAATCTTTCAGCTTGAGATGCTGAGAAAAGGTTCCCCCACTGTTGATTCCTCTATAACAGAATCAACCTTATCCTGATCCCCTTCAGGCAGGTCGATCCCTGTATGGGACTGTTGCTCTGCTAACAGGCACTCTGAAGGAGGAGACGGAGATCGGGCGTGCTTTCCCTGACAGGGATGCAGCGATAAATGTTGACAATCTCTCTCTAATCCTCCCAGAGCTGAGGAAAAAACCTCCTCTGTTACATACACAGGAGCAGGTGACTGAGGACAGCCACAGTACCAAGTACCCCTGCGGGGTCTCTACGGTCACTTACCTCTGAACTTCAGGGGAGACTAGTGCAGCAGGAGTATGCCCAAGATCCTCCGAGCCCGATGAGACCCCCTTCGCTTCCTGGAAGATTCAGTTCCGGAGCTTCTGGACGGCATATTCCTAAGCCTAAAGCTGAGGTATTCCAGCCGTAATACACCACTTTTACTGAGAATAGTCTAGCATAATTGCTGCTATATCACAGTTGGTGTCTACTAATGTGCCTTTCTAGGGGATGCCTGTATCAACCGCTTGCTGTATGCCTTTAAATGTTGCCAGCTCTGTCTCTGTACTTCATAGCCAGCTCACTACAATATTGTGGTTTTTTTAAACTGCTGGGACGCCCGCACATGCGCAGAAGCGCTGCGGCGCGCACAGAGCGTCATCCCCCAGGCTCCGCCCCCTTTCCCGGCTCACCTCTATATATAGAGGCACGTGCGCCTTCGGCGCTAATTTTAAATATGGTAACAAGGGACAGGAGCCAGGGCCCCTCTTTGCCGCAGGCCGAGGGATGGACGAGCACTGCAACATGGCAGAGGAAGCAGTTTCCTATAAGAGAACTCACCATCTGCCTGGACTTTGCTCTGCTGAGAAGAAGCTAGTCCACATGACAAGAAAACATTCCACAGCGGCCTCTAGTGGACAAACACAGGTACCGCAGTCTAATATATTAAATATATATAAAAAAAATTTTTTTTTTTTTTTTTTTTCTTGACCACCATTAAAAATTATTACATTTTTTTAGTAGTTACAGGCATGCACAGAATTTTGCGGGAATACCATTAGGTAACAGACAGAAAGACAAATTAGGCTTGGGGGTCCCCCAATAGAACCAAGTTCCTGGGGGCCCCCACTTACCTGTTCCCCGCCGCAGGACTTTGTTTGGTCCACAAAAGCCCAAACTTCACCTATCACGGCAGGCATTGTAATCAAACCTTCAGGGACCGGGTTCCCAAGGATTCCACTCCCCTGGACCTGTATAGCACCCTGCACAGAAAACATCTTGGTCGTGGGTATGACCAGAGCTCTGGATCCCAGGGTCCAGCTCTCCTAAGAGAAGCATTACAGGCAAAACCTTGCTCTTCTCTGCAAGGCCCGGGTACCGACCGTTTAGCTATGAAGCTTTTTTGGTCGGATCCGGAATAGCTTACTGAGGCCCAAAAGAACCTGTACGCAAGCTCAGTGAAAAACACATGTTTCTTCTTGGCCAACACCTTAGACACTGGCAAAAAACTGAGGTGCTCCCGGATGGGAGGGGCTTATATAGGGGAGGGTACTTCCGGTTTTGGAAGTTGCCAGTGCCAGCACCTGACGGTATCTATATAACCCATTAGTAATGACTATGTCGCTCTGTGTCCCGTGATGTACTCCAAGAAAAGGATTTTACAGGTAAGCTGTTATAAAAATCCTATTTTTGAGACCTTCAATCAACTGTTGGCTGGGCAACAGGTTGGGTACACTGGTATCCTCGTAGTCTTCCCTGTCCGACCATCGAGCATGCTGATCCTCGCCTTGTGTGCGTGAGACTCAGTTCACGACATACCCCATGGCTCCAGGGGTGGCCGGGCTGCTTTCATACTCCCGCGGTCTGCTGAAGATTGAACAGTACCTGACTGACTATCTCTCGCGGTGGACCGGGCCGACAGTTACTCAGTACTATGTGATAGGTCTGTCTGAAACAAGCCAGTGGGTCCCTGAAAGGGACGGGTAAGTAGTCTCTCCTACTGCAGGGGAGTACATGCTGGCTGTGTTTTCTTTTATATGGGGGGTTTCTCCCTGTTTCCCCCCTGTTATGCTGCTCTCTGCACCCTGTACTGGTGCTGTGCTTGGGGGGTCACTCTGGCCTGGCTGGGCGCTCATGTCTGCAGTTTTGGCCTGGCTGGGCGCTCATGTCTGCAGTTTTCTGATGTGTGTGTGTGTGTGGTGAATATTGCCTGCGCCGTTGGCACGCATTAGAGCTTTGAATTTGGCGCTCGGCGGCCATCTTGGCGTCCAGTGGCACAGTTATAGCTGCGGCCGGCGCCCATTTTCTCGTGGCCACCGCGCATTTATTTTCGATTCTGGCGGCGTGAATCCCCTCACAATCTCCTCAGACTGAGCGGTCCTTAACCCTTTCCCACCGAGCGGACGCAGATATGCGTCCTCGGCTTTTGGGGGTTATACCGGGATGATGCCTGCAGCTGCAGGCATCATCCCGGTACCGTAGTTTTAGAGCCGGCGATTTGGCTTTCCAGGTATAACCGATGCGGCTAAAACCGCTCGGTTGTTATACCGGAGGAGCGGGAGGGGACATCCGCTGCCTCCGCCGCTCTTACCGGGCCTCCCGTCCCACCGGGAGACCCGATTCACGATCTGCCACCCTGGGTGCCTAGAGAGAGACTGAATCTAAGCCGCGAACGGCTTTGATTCAGTCTCTTCACTGTAACCACGTCATGACGTCACGTCCGGGTTACTTGGCTGCCAATGGCGCCGGATTTAAAAAAGTGCACAGTATTCAGAATCGCCGTTTTCGGCGATCTGAATACTTTGAAGTGCAAAGGAGGGATTGGGGGTCTTTTAGACCTCCGATCTCTCCATAAAGAGTACCTGTCACCGTTTTATTACTGTCACAAGGGATGTTTACATTCCTTGTGACAGCAATAAAAGATCAAATTTTTATTTATTTTTTTAAAACCCTTTTTTTATTATAATAAAATGGAAAAAAAAAACATTTTTTTTAAAGCGCCCCTGTCCCCGCGAGCTCGCGCAGCAAAGAAAACGCATACGGAAGTCGCGCCCGCATATGAAAACTGTGTTCAAATCACACGTGAGGTATCGCCGCGATCGTCAGAGCGAGAGCAATAATAGCCGTAGACCTCCTGTAACTCTAACTTAGTAGCCGTAAAAAAAAATTAAAGCGTCGCCTATGGAGATTTTAAGGTACCGTAGTTTGTCGCCATTCCACGAGTGCGGGCAATTATAAAGCATGACATGTTTGATATCTATTTGCTCGGCGTAACATCATCTTTCACATTATACAAAAAAATTGGACTAACTTTACTTTTAAATTTTTTTTAAAATTCATGAAAGTTAATTTTTCCAAAAAAGTTGCGTTTAAAACACAGCTGCACAAATACTGTGTGACATAAAATATTGCAACGATCGCCATATTATTCTCTAGATTCTCTGCTAAAAATATATATATATATATATATATATATATATATATATATATATATATATATATAATGTTTGGGGTTTCTAAGTAATTTTCTAGCAAAAAATAAGCATTTTACCTTGTAAACACCAAATGTCAGAAATGGGCTTAGTTATGAAAGGGTTAAGGGTTGGTGGGTCCTCCGGGTATCCCCTCCTCAGCGTAGCTAGTGAGTGGACTGTATATTCACTGTATAGTGTATAAGGTCTCAGAGGGTGGCGTTATGGAGTCTGATACACCTCCTCTCCACACTTGCCTGGGGCAACTGGCAGTGCTGCACAATTAAACATGTTCATATGTTTCCTGCACCTGCGGTCCTTATGGACCAGTTGTCAGCAGTCCTGGATTCATTCCTTGTCAGAATGGAAGCGGTGTGTGAGCAAAAGGAGTTATAAGCCCCCCCCCACAAAAATCTTTAGTGAAGGAGTGCTTTGAGTCAGGTATGGGCCTAGCTACTGTGCTCAGGACCATAGCTCTGAATATTTAAGGTTTATGAACAGAACATTCCCTTGTGAGGAAGACGCCAGTTCTGTGTCAGTGAATGACAGGGCGCTTGTAAGTGATCTCATTGATGATGTGAGGAACACTCCTCAAGCTGGAATTGCTGTGACAAGCCTTTCTTTTACACAGCTTCCTCACTGTTTTCCTCACACCCTGCCTCAAGAGCAGCATGGATGATACATGGGGGGGGGGGGACGTTATTCATTTGTCTCTAGTCCCTGTGAGCCTTCTGTGTGATATCCTGAGGCAACATTTCCTGGGGAACGATTTGAGCTCTGACAGACACACGGTCTGAGGATCAGAGGTTACCTTTTACCTGCATGTTGCTTCGGCAGCACAGTCAAGCAGGTTGGAATGATACAGAGAAGATTATGCGCCTCTGCGCCATAATTTAACTCTTCCTATACCTCTACACTGCATACATTCACAGTGTATGTATGTGTTATTGGTCTCTGTGTCTGCGTGGGTGTCCCCCCCCCCCCCCCCCCACGTTCCAATGCTGTGTTTCAGTGCCATACATGATATAAACTTACAAAATATGTTTATGCACGACTCCAGATACATTCACACGGCGGGGGCTCCGGTGTCCTCCCGCGCTCTCATGGTATGTGCGCTTTGGCTCTCTGCACAGTATAGACATGTTCAATATGTTTATTGCACATACTATACATGTTTACAGTATGGGTATACTGTTTGCGTGGGGTTCCTCCGGGTACTCCGGTTTCCCCCCACGCTCCAATGAAAATGCACAGCATAAACATGTGCAATATGTTGATTCACATGCTATCATTCCTACACGGTATCTGTGTGCTGTCTGCGTGGAGTTCTTCCGGGTGTTCCGGTTTCCTCCCACGCGCTGACTGCATGTGCGCCTTTGGCCTTCTGCACAGTTAAACATGTTCGATGTTTATCACACATGCTATAATACCTACACAGTATGTGTAGGCAGTCTGTGTCGTTTTCCTCCGGGTACTCCGGTTCCCTCCCACACTACATTGGTATGGGCGCTTCGGCGCTATGCACAGTCTAAATTTGTGCGATTGGATATCCACATACCTACCTGGTATGTCTGTGTGGGTTTCCGCCCATGCTACATGACATGCATGTCTTTGGTGCAATACACAGTGTAAACATAAACATTCTGTTTTATACACTACACTAAATACATTCACAGTAGTTGTAGGTATTGCATTCTCTGAGTATGCTGGGGTACTTCGGTTCCTCCCACGCGCCAACAGTGTGCGCGCCTTCGGTGCTATGCACACATGGGCTTGTGCAAAATGTTTAGCACACATACTATAATACCTACACGGTATGCGTATGCAGTCTGCATGGGTTTCATCCGGGTGCTCAGGTTTCTCCCCTGCGTTCCAATGGTGTGCGCATTCTCAGCGCTATGCACAGTATAAACATGTGCAATTTTGTTTATTCGCAGGCTAACATACCTACACGGTTGTGTACGCAATCTGCGTGGATGGTTTACGTCCAAGCACTGATGATGTGCGCGCCTTTGTCGCTGGCACAATATATACGTGTTTTAATAGGTTTATCCACACATACTAAACTACATACGCCGTATGTGGTGGTATTATGCTCTTTTGTGGCTGGGTGGGTTTCCTCCCACACTCTATTTGCGCGTTTGACGCAATACATAGTATAAACTATGTGTTTGTACAATCAGCACTTATCCATGGGTAGCTGCTGGATGGAGCATCGTAACAAGGATCCCTGGTTTCAGGGGTATCACTTTCCACCTGCTTTCAGTGGTGATCAGAAGCGCTGGCTTGGACTGTGTTCGCCAGGCTGAGGTTAGCGTTACGCCCGTTAGTGGCTGCGTCTCTGGCTTTTTTTGTAGCTCAATGACTGGGCAAAAGCCTCTGCTTCATCCATCAGTCGTCTAGCAGGTGCACTGCAACTGCTTTAGCCTTTAGGGTCTCTGTGCCTGGGGTGGGTTTGCGCCACCTGTGGAGGCTGAGGTACTAGTCCTCTGACCGAGTTTCTAGGGAAGTTCCGTCAAGTTGCCTTTATTGGCCAACAGTTGAGGCACCCTGTACACCGGGGGCCTCCCTTCTCCGATACATTGCGGAGTCTCTGGGATTTTCATACATCTCGCTGCAAGACGGTCCTGTCGGCCGTGTGCATTGCAGGGGAAGGGTCCTTGCATCCGGAGGTGTTTCCACCTCCTTTACAGGAGGTGGGGCACCGGAAGTGGACCTTATGGCCTCTCGACTCACTCGCAAGGTGGCAAGATCGTGGTCAGGTCCAGGGACCCCTGGGCGGACGCGTTAGACGCGTTGGAAGCCCATGGGGGCAGTATCGCCTGATATATGCTTACCCTCCACTACTGTTGTTGCCTCGCCGGCTTCGCAGAGTAGGGGCTGAGGCCATTCCAGTGCTCCGGAACGGCGACATTGGTACGCCGATCTACTTTGGCTAGTCGCAGACGTTCCTGGCGACTGCCTATTGGGGTGGACCTTCTGTCTCATGATCCCATACTTCATCTTGCTTTACAGTCTTTTTAATGGCATGGCTGTTTAAATCCAGGTGCTGAAGGACCGAGTTCTCTCGTATTCTGTCATCTCTTCTATGTTGTTGACACGGGAATCTTCCTCCAGAAAGATATTTCACCGTACCTGGAAGGCTTACATCGCTATGTGCAAGGAACTTGAGTGGCGTCCTCTGATGTATTCCGTTCCCAGGATTTTGCTGTTCTTACAGCGTGGTGTGACCCAAAAGCTGGCCTTGCATACCTTTTTTTTTTTTTTTTTTTTTTTTTTGGGGTCGGATTTCGGCCCGGGCTGTCTTTTTTTTCAATGACAGCTACCGGGCCATTCCTTGATTAGCACCTTTTGTGCAGGGGGTTTGCCATGTGATCCCTCCTGTCAAGCCTCCTCTCCCTACTTGGGATCTGAATTTGATGCATCTCGGTTCTCCAAGAACATCCCTTTGAGAATATCAGAGATTCCTCTCTTGACCTTGTCCCGGAAGTTGGCCTTGTCTGAGTTGGCGGCCTTGTTCGGCAAGTCGCCTTACTTGGTCCTCCATAAGGAAATGGCGGTGTTGCAACTGGTGCTTCCTGGGCCTTCCGACATCAAGCGTCAGTTGCACAAGTTCATACCTTTTTCAAGATTTTATAAGGTTGATGTTGCTGTATCTTTGGATGCTCCCTTCGGCCGCAAAGCATTGCAGGCCGCTGTTTAATGTTGCAACTCCTCAGTTGAGGAGCTCTGCTTGTTTGGAGTGAAGTTTGGTTGTTCATTTACTATTTTGCTCCCACCCTTTTCTTATACTGCTTTGGGACGTCCCACACATAATCAGTGTGACAGTTGTCAGTCCATGGACGATAAGAGAAAATAGGATTTTTGTACTCTCCGTAAAATCCATTTCTCTGACGTCCATGGACTGACACAGCACCCACCCTTCCTTTTAAGGTTTGTACTGCTTTGTTACGAACTGAGGTCTGCTGACTGCAGATGGGAGGGTAATGTCCGGACTGACCGCCCCCCTGGGCGGGGCTGTTCAGCTCTGGTTTGTTCTAGAATGTTACTAACATTCTGCCTAAATCATCTCCTGCGAGCAGGGACATATACCCACACGTTTACAGTATCCAGCTGTGTCAGTCTATGGACGTCAGAGAAATGGATTTTACGGTGAGTACAAAAATCCGTTTTATTTTTTATTTTTTTTCCTCAGTTTAGGCCGATACGTATTCTTATTTTTGGTGAAAAAAAAATTGCAATCAGCGTTTGGTTTGTGCAAAAGTTATAGCGTTTACAAAATAGAGGATAGTTTTATGGCATTTTTATAAATTTTTATATTTTCTACTAGTAATGGCGGCGATCGGCTTTTTTTTTTTTTTTTTTTTTCCCTTACCTTTCGTGACTGCGACATTATGGTGGACACTTGACACATTTTTGGGACCATTGTAATTTTTACAGCCATCAGTGCTATAAAAATGCACTGGTTACTCTAAAAAAAAATGGCAGTGAAGGGGTTAACCACTAGGGGCACTGAAGGGGTTAAGTGTGTCGTAGGGAGTGATTCTCACTATTGGGGGGCGTGGCTACGAGTGACACGTCACTGATCTCCGCTCTGATTACACAGAGGGGAGATCGGTGTCAGTAGTCGAGTGGGGAAATGTTGTGTTTACACTAACATCTCCCCGCTCCATCCCTCCGTGAGACAATCGCAGGGAACCCCCGCGGCAATGGATTCCGCAAGACCCGCGGTTCGACTCACGGGGATGGCGGCAGGGTCGCGAGCGCTCCGGCGACCACACGGCAGACCGTTAAAGGCGACGTACAGGTACGTGATTGTGCCTGTGCGAGCCTTTCTGCCTACATATATATGCCGTGGTTAATTGTGTATTTGTGTTGGATCTTTTCGGATGTGCATGCTTCTGTCTCTATGTTGCTGGGCTTGAAAAAACATTTGTGCTGAGATGTTCCTTGTGCGTTTTACGGACACCCCAACCCCATCCATATTGGATGATAACATTGTGTGTTCCATGTATTCCAATGGCTCTAGTTGGCACCATGCAGTCAGTTTCCACACCGGAAACTGACTGCATGGTGTGAACTAGAGCCAACAAGAGCCATTGGAATACATGGAAAACACTGCATGCATTTTGTGCAGAAAAAATGCACACAACTGTACGGAACTGAATCTGGTGTGAACTGGCCCTAAATCTACATATGAAATTGATCATTATCGCCTGCTTAGTATAATTGGTTAATCATACACCTGACTCTAATCCTACAAAATACCTAACTTTAGAAGTGTAAAGGTGAGTGCACACTAAGAAAATCGGGCAAACGATCAAACTGGTTTCCTCGTTTCACATTAAGTCGAAACCAAGGATGGAATTAATGTAAGAATATTTTTTTTTCTGATCATGTGCAGTCTTTCGTATCTGATTTATTTTATTTTTTTCTCGTACGAAAACTGTACACATTAAACGAAAATCGTTCTGTTCACGTACGAGAGAATTTTTTGGAGTTTATTTTGGAATTTTTGGTTTGGAAAGTCTTAATCCGATGGTATAGTGTGTACACAACTTGTGACAATTTATATGGTTTGAAGCCAAAGATTAGTCACACCAAATACTGATTTGAATTGGCTTTATATTCTGTTCGCTCACTTTGCACTTTGTAAATTGATAAACAATTATATATTTGAAATTTATTTTTGAAAGCATTTCTTCACATCTGCCTAAACATTTTGCACAGTACTGTGTCTATATAATAAAATCCTACTGGAATTTCCCTGCAATACAAGACCCCATATTCTTGCCTCCTACAGTGCTCTGAAGCCTCAGTCAGTCTAATTAGCATTTGTACTTTTGGAAAGGTCAGATGCCTGTGTTCCTTGCGGTGTTTGGCACCATCCTGTTACTACAGGGCACAACGGTGACATAAGGGTCAGAAGATGGAACAATACTGACACTTCTGGAAGTGACAAATGCTAGTACAGACATGGACTGCAGTGCTGCAATGGAGCAAAGGTATTGGACACAGGCCAACAGAGATGTAAGTACAATACTTCTTCTGTTGCAGGTACCTTCCAATGATTGTTTTAGCCTTGCACCCTGTTAGGGGCCATTTGATTTAGAAGTCCTTGAACCCCCATCTAACAAAAACCAACATGGTGGTTATCCAAACGTCCTAAAGGTGCTGTTTGTATGCCACCACCTTGGTTGTGATGTCAGCAGACTTGGAGGTGTCATTCTAGTAACTTCACTCCTCCCTTGACGGCTACATAAAAGTTTGTTGGGAGGTAAAGGCAGGGTTGGAGGATCTTTTTAAAGGTAAATAACATATATAACATACGTTAAATGCACATATAACTTGTGTTTTTTTTTTTTTTTTGTTTTTTTTTTATATATATATATATATTATGAAATAGTCTGGGGACAGGCTTTATTTCAGCATCGGGAACATAGAAACATTGCTTGCTGCCAAAATAACTATAATATGTCATACCCCATCATGCGCTCCTTTTTTATGTAGCTATACCATACTTTCAGATGTGAGAAATTTAGAAAGTGAAGTGATTATGAAGTTCTTGCAGGCTTCAGTGTTTCAGAAGTACCACTTCCAAGTCAACTAGGTGCTAGTAAAACGAAACTAAAATGTGTCTGGTTAATTCGACTTTTTTTTTATATATTTTATTAGACAAGGCGGATAAGAAGGCAGCTCAAGAGAAGGTTATTCAACAGGAGCATGAACGCCAAGTATGTAGACCTTTAAACTGTTTTTAGCACAGCCAACCTTTTTTGAGCTACCAGATTATTTTATTTTCTTCAAAGGGTCAGCCCTCTTAAAGCCGTATTTCGTTTAATTGTATTAAAAGGTATAAATGAATCAACTGATTACTTGGTGATTTTCTATTAGCTTTGCTGACTCTATTTTTGTCCGACCATCCCTGCTACATGAATGGTGTTGTGTTATATAAAACACAATAAAAAAAATCCAGCAGGGACAGACAGTGGAACCTCCGGTTTGTTGCCCTGTCTGGTTACAGATCAGGGATCTCAGTTTTGGAATTCTTTACTAATTGGTTTGGTTTTACCCAAGATATTTAGTTAACAGGTATTGTACAGTAACAATGAAATGCTGACATGTGGATGGACTGATCTAAGTGCAATACAGAATGCATGGAAGATATTCCAGCAACTTCTATTCCTTTCTTACAGGAGCGGGAAGACGAGCTACGAGCCATGGCACGAAAGATACGCATGAAGTGAGTTAACTATGGTAGTTATGTGTAAATGTGCAAACAGTAGTGGGTTATTTTCCAGTTTTGTTTTTGGTTACCTGTATTGGAGAACACCAGATAATTATTTCTAAAGAATTAGGCATGCCACATACAGACCCTACTGCATCCCTTGTGTTAACCGCCTATTGTCCTAAGGACCACCTTAGCTTTGTACTACCAACTCACTCATTTCAGCTATTACTACCACATCTTGGGAATAACCGCCCTCTGTTCTCACCATGTGTACAAACTAGTATCCAGATACTCATAACTTTTTTTATTTTCATTGCAGTGAAAATAGCCAGATTTTTGCCATTTGTGTGTCCTTTGTAGACCTACAGCCTTTCCCCATACAAACCAACTAAAGACCTTCAACATAAAGTATCATTCCTACAGTCTGCTACCTTGGTGCCCTCTGTACTGAATGCATATCTCCTTTACTAACAGCTTACATTATTCCAGCATTTTTGATCTCTGGACCTTTTGGCCTCAGATGGAATGAGAGTGGTAGAGCCAATTCTCAAGATCACAAGGCTTTATTAATCACTGCTGTTTAAACCCGCAACTCCATTTATACTTCTGGAGAAACTGTCTTGAACAATAAGAATACCCTTGTACAGTTAACAAAATTGATGCTTGTTGAAGCCAAAGCAGCATTCAAGAAATGACCAGCTTTTTTCCAAGCAGTTTTGTTTCCAAATTAAAAGCTTCCCTGGAAAGATGATAGTAAATACTTGCTCCTCCTGCTGCCCTCACCCCTAGTCTCTACTATATTGAAGAGTTGTCATCACTTAGACGCTTTAGAATCCCACACTCATGGTAGTGTCAATTTTCTGGTCCCCACCAGTATTTGATGTGGCTCCTTTCGCCGGCCCCTACTTTCATACAGGACATGGGGAGGTTTAGAAAGTTGATACTCCTGCAGGCATCTGATTTTTGAATTTCTCTTCACCACTGTCTGCATGTCGGCAGCATGTATATAGCAACTTCAGAAGCATAGTAAGTGTTCTGCATTCATTGCTTCTCAACAGAGAGCGCGAGCGTCGTGAGAGGGAGCGTGACGAGTGGGAGAGACACTATACCAGAAGCAGATCGCCTTCACCAAGACACAGTAAGTGTAGTGTGAGAATAGCTCCTGGAAGTACCGGTAATTGTTTTCCATTGGGATAATTATAGAATAAAAATTGCACTTTTTTCGTGTTATTTATATTGTTATATGCAAGCTACCTTCAGGTCATAGGACACTGAAAAATAACTTTGCTGGGGCTGCCCTTTTTCACGCTCATATAACCCCATTTAATCTGAGATACTCAATTTCTTTTTCGTACATCACGGGACACAGAGCGACATAGTCATTACTAATGGGTTATATAGTTACCGTCAGGTGCTGGCACTGGCAACTTCCAAAACCGGAAGTACCCTCCCCTATATAAGCCCCTCCCATCCGGGAGCACCTCAGTTTTTTGCCAGTGTCTAAGGTGTTGGCCAAGAAGAAACATGTGTTTTTCACTGAGCTTGCGTACAGGTTCTTTTGGGCCTCAGTAAGCTATTCCGGATCCGACCAAAAAAGCTTCATAGCTAAACGGTCGGTACCCGGGCCTTGCAGAGAAGAGCAAGGTTCTGCCTGTAATGCTTCTCTTAGGAGAGCTGGACCCTGGGATCCAGAGCTCTGGTCATACCCACGACCAAGATGTTTTCTGTGCAGGGTGCTATACAGGTCCAGGGGAGTGGAATCCTTGGGAACCCGGTCCCTGAAGGTTTGATTACAATGCCTGCCGTGATAGGTGAAGTTTGGGCTTCTGTGGACCAAACAAAGTCCTGCGGCGGGGAACAGGTAAGTGGGGGCCCCCAGGAACTTGGTTCTATTGGGGGACCCCCAAGCCTAATTTGTCTTTCTGTCTGTTACTAACGGTATTCCCGCTAATATCTGTGCATGCCTGTAACTACTAAAAAAATGTAATAATTTTTAATGGTGGTCAAGAAAAGAAAAAAAAAAAAAAAAGGAATGTTTTTTTATATATGTTTAGTATATTAAACTGCGGTACCTGTGTTTGTCCACTAGAGGCCGCTGTGGAATGTTTTTCTTGTCATATGGACTAGTTTCTTCTCAGAGAGCAAAGTCCAGGCAGCTGGTGAGTTCTCCTACAGGAAACTGTTTCCTCTGCCATGTTGCAGTGTTCGTCTATCCCCCGGCCTGCGGCAAAGGGGGCCCTGGCTCCTGTCCCTGGTTTCCATGTTTGAAATTAGCGCCGAGGCGCACGTGGCCGCGCGCGCGTGCACGCGCCTCTATATATAGAGGTGGCCGGAAAAAGGGGCGGGGCCTGGGGGATGACGCTCTGTGCGCGCCGCAGCGCTTCTGCGCATGTGCGGGCGTCCCAGCAGTAAGCTGGCTATGAAGTACAGAGACAGAGCTGACAACATTTAAAGGCATACAGCAAGCGGTTGATACAGGCATCCCCTAGAAAGGCACATTAGTAGACACCAACTGTTTATTATAGCAGCATTTATGCTAGACTATTATCAGTAACTGGTGTATTTTCGGCTGGAATACCTCAGCTTTGTGGCTTAGGAATATGCCGTCTAAAAACTCCGGGACTAGAAATTCCAGGAGGAATAGGGGGTCTCCATCGGGCTCTGAGGACCTTGGGCATGCTTTGGCTGCACCAGTCTCCCCTGAAGAATCAGAGGTTAGTGACCGTAGGGCACCCCCAGGAGTACCTGGTACTGTGGCTGTCCCCAGTTCACCTGCTCCTGTGTATGTAACAGAGGAGGTTTTTTCCTCAGCTCTGGGAGGGCTGGAAGAGAGATTGTCAGCACTAATTGCTGCTTCCCTGTCACAGGAGAAAAGCGCTCGATCTCCGTCTCCTCCCTCAGAGTGCCTGTTAACAGAGCAACAGTCCCATACAGAGGTCGACCTACCTGAGGGGGATCAGGATGAGGTTGATTCGGTTGTAGAGGAATCAACAGTGGAGGAGCCGTTCTCAGCATCACATGCTGAGAGGTTATGGGTTCAGTCCCTGACTAATATGGTCCGATCAGCATTTAAAATGCCACTTGCGGAGCCATCCTCCTCTTCTGTCTCCTCGTTGGGGTCGCTAAAAGCTCCCCAGACTGTTTGTTCTTTCCCGATCCATCCTTTATTGGAGGGGCTCATTTACCAGGATTGGGAGCATCCTGACAAAATATTTACTCCCCCCAAGAGATTTCCGGTGGTCTATCCTATGGAGGATAAGTTCGTCAGAAAATGGAAGGTCCCTACAGTGGACGCAGCCATCTCTTGTGTGAATAAATCACTGACATGTCCGGTGGAAAATGTCCAAATGTTCAAGGACCCAATAGATAAAAAATTGGAGTCCTTATTGAAATCTGCTTTTTCTACAGCAGGATTGGTGACACAACCAGCAGTGGCAGCTATAGGGGTCTGCCAAGCAGTGAAGGATCAGTTGAAACAGGTCTTAAGGGACGTGCCAGATCAGCAGGCTCTTGCTCTAGCTGATCTACCTAGAGCCTTATGCTTTGCGGTGGACGCTATAAAGGATTCAATCCATCAGGCCTCCCGCCTTACGCTGTCTATAGTACATATGCGCAGGCTTCTATGGCTCAAAAACTGGTCTGCTGAAGCTCCCTGTAAAAAATTGCTGGTCAGCTTCCCATTTCATGGGGAGCGTTTATTCGGGGAAGACCTGGACAAGTATATCCAGAGAATTTCCAGCGGTAAAAGTACACTCTTGCCGGTCAAAAATAGAGTTAGAGGTCCCTCTTTTAAGAGGCCGGCTTCTCCAGTCCCTAGGACATCGGCTGTGAAACAGTTCCGACGGCCTCCCCGGTCAAATCCCGGAGGTAAAAATCAGGGACAGTTGCAGGGTAACAAGAAGCCCTGGAGCAGGAGAGGTACAAAACCTCCCCCAAAGTCAAATGCATGAAGGGTTGCCCCCACCCAATCGGGTGGGGGGAAGACTTCAGTTGTTCACAGAGACCTGGCGGGACACGATCCGAGACAGATGGGTGCTCTCCGCAGTAAATCTGGGATACAAATTGGAGTTAAAAAACTCCCCTCCTTCCCGCTTTATAAGGTCGAACGTGCCAAGGGATCCCCAGAAGAGAGGATCCCTCCTGTTGGCACTGGAACAATTATTGCTTCAGGCAGTAATTATAGAGGTCCCCCTGGAAGAATGGGGGTTCGGGTTTTACTCAAACCTCTTTACCGTTCCGAAGCCAAACAGGGACATGAGGCCCATATTAAATCTAAAAGGGCTAAACAAATTCCTGCATATCAGGACTTTCCGGATGGAGTCGATCCGATCGGTAGCCACTGCCCTACAAGGGGAGGAATGGTTAGCCTCGATCGACATCAAAGATGCGTATTTGCACATCCCCATCTTTCCAGCCCACCAGAAATTTCTACGCTTTGCGATAGAAGGGCGCCATTTTCAGTTCAGAGCCTTACCCTTCGGTCTGGCCACAGCACCAAGAGTGTTCACAAAAATTCTGGCCCCATTATTGGCCAATCTAAGAACACGAGGTGTAACGATAATGGCATATCTAGACGACTTGTTGCTGATAGACCACTCAGTGGAAAAACTAGAAGTGGTTGTTCACGAGACAATCAAGTATCTGGAATATCACGGTTGGATTATCAACCGAGACAAGTCAGCCCTAAAACCAGTCAAAAGTCTGGAATACTTGGGGCTAAGGCTGGATTCAGACCAGAGAAAAATTTTCTTGCCTCAAGAAAAGGGGTCGTCTTTGAGAGATTTGATCCACTTAGTGGGTTCAAAAAGACAGCCATCCATACGCCTATGCATGAGGCTGCTGGGAAAAATGGTGGCATCATTCGAAGCAGTACCCTACGGTCAATTCCATTCAAGGAAGTTGCAAAGGGCCATACTGTCAGCCTGGAACAAAAAAGTTCAGGCTCTGGACGTACCAATGTCCTTGTCCCCTTCCGTTCGCAGAAGCCTCCGTTGGTGGTTGGTTCCCCGGAATCTGGAAAGAGGGAAATCCTTCAGTCCGATTTCTTGGAAGGTGGTCACTACAGATGCCAGCCTTTTAGGCTGGGGAGCAGTACTGGAGCAATGGTCTCTCCAGGGCAGATGGTCGGATGCGGAAAAGGCCCTGCCCATCAATCTCTTAGAGATACGAGCAGCCCGGTATGCCCTAGTAGCATGGACATCCAAACTCCAAGGGTCCCCTGTCAGAGTTCAGTCAGACAATGCCACAGCAGTGGCATATATCAATCGTCAGGGGGGCACCAGGAGTCGTGCAGCCCAAAGGGAAGTAAATTGCATCCTGAGATGGGCAGAAAGATATGTCCCAGCCATATCTGCGGTATTCATTCCAGGGGTGGAGAATTGGAAGGCGGACTTTCTAAGTCGCCAACAATTATGCCCAGGGGAATGGTCCCTTCATCCCGAGGTTTTCCGGACAATATGTCAGCGGTGGGGAACACCGGATGTAGATCTGCTAGCATCCAGGTTCAACACGAAAGTGGACAGGTTTGTCTCTTGGACAAGGGATCCCCTAGCGTGCGGCTCGGATGCCCTAGTGTTCCCTTGGGATCAGTTCAAGCTGATATATGCATTCCCACCGCCACAATTGTTACCTCGATTACTCCGCAGAATCAGGGTAGAAAAGAAACCAGTGATTCTGGTGGCTCCAGCGTGGCCCCGAAGAGCATGGTACGCGGAGATTGTAAAAATGTCTGTGGGGAGTCCTTGGACCCTCCCACATCGTCCGGACCTGCTTTCGCAGGGACCGATATACCACCCTTCCTTACCAGCCCTAGGTTTGACGGCCTGGCTATTGAAGCCCACATTCTAAAAAGGAGAGGGCTCTCTAATGCTGTGGTGTCTACCATGATCAATGCCAGGAAACCGGTATCCAGGCAGATCTACTATAGAATCTGGAAGACGTACATCGCCTGGTGTGAGGCCAGGAAATGGCATCCACGTAAATACGTAATAGGTAGAATTCTGGACTTCCTACAATGGGCTGTAGATAGGAAGCTTGCCTTGAGTACTATCAAAGGTCAGATTTCGGCCTTGTCAATATTTTTTCAAAGGCCCTTGGCTTCGCATTCACTAGTCAAAGCCTTTATACAAGGAGTGATGCGTATTAGTCCTCCGGTTAATATTCCCATATGTCCATGGGATCTAAACTTGGTTCTGTCGGTTTTACAGAAACAACCATTTGAACCATTACAGCATATTTCCTTAGTGCTTCTCACCAGGAAATTGATTTTTCTAGTAGCCATTTGTTCGGCTAAAAGAGTATCGGAATTAGCAGCTATGTCCTGTAAGGAGCCATATCTGGTTATCCATAAGGACAGAGTAGTGTTACGTCCTCATCCAGCCTTTCTTCCTAAGGTGGTATCGAGTTTTCATTTGAACCAAGATGTGGTTCTTCCTTCTTTTTTCCCCAAGCCTACTTCGGTAGAGGAAAAGTTATTGCATTCTTTGGATGTAGTAAGAGCAGTTAAAGCTTATCTAAAAGCCACTGCTCAGATTCGCAGAACGGATACTTTGTTTATTCTGCCGGAAGGCCCCAGAAAGGGTCAGGCAGCGTCAAAATCTACTTTAGCCAAGTGGATTCGACAGGTCATAATACAAGCCTATAGCTTGAGAAGTAGACCGCCTCCGTTCAAAGTTAGGGCGCACTCCACGAGAGCAGTTGGAACTTCATGGGCAGTGCATCACCAGGCCTCCCTGGCTCAAATCTGTAAGGCCGCAACATGGTCTTCGGTACACACGTTTACTAGGTTCTACCAGGTGGATGTTAGAAGTCAGGAGGATGTCGCCTTTGGGCGCAGTGTGTTGCAGGCCGCAAAAGATCCTCATGTCTGATAGCGCTCAGCTTATATATGGTGTATCCCCCCCCTCATTTGGCATTGCTTTAGGACATCCCATTAGTAATGACTATGTCGCTCTGTGTCCCGTGATGTACGAAAAAGAAAATAGGATTTTTATAACAGCTTACCTGTAAAATCCTTTTCTTGGAGTACATCACGGGACACAGAGCTCCCGCCCCTCTTTGGGGACACTTATTGCTTTGCTACAAAACTGAGGTGCTCCCGGATGGGAGGGGCTTATATAGGGGAGGGTACTTCCGGTTTTGGAAGTTGCCAGTGCCAGCACCTGACGGTAACTATATAACCCATTAGTAATGACTATGTCGCTCTGTGTCCCGTGATGTACTCCAAGAAAAGGATTTTACAGGTAAGCTGTTATAAAAATCCTATTTTTTGCTAGTGTGCTTAGGTGAAGGACCTTTTTTTGTGTGTGTGATGATGAGTTGTGTGTTGTGTTTTTTTTTTTTTTCTTTCTTCAGCCTTAGGATTTGACTGCTTATTGACCAGGGCTGTCTTACAGTTTCTGGAATGGTAACTTGTAATGGTAACACTGTAGTTGGTTTGGCCTGTAATGTTTGCAAAGGCAATGGATCTTAACTTTCATGCTATAAGTATTTACACTTCCTGCTACCTTCTAAAACAGACAGCAAAGGAGCGAAGTCAGTGCCTAGGTTATAGAGGCTCTTCTATTCTGAACACACTCAACCCCATTTCTTCACATTCATTCTGATCCCCTCACTTAGCAATGGCCGTTCAGGGAGGAAAGGGACTGGGACAAAATTACCCAATAACATGTGTTCTGCTGATGGCCTACAGGAAATGCAAAACACTGCTCTGGGTAAAGGCTTTTCTCTTTTTTCCTGGAGCAATGTCCTATTATGACACCGTCTAGGCTTATGACCCCACACTCCTGAGAGTTTGCCAGGAAGGGAGGGGGATGAGTCATAAGAGGGCTAGTCAGAGTTGCAGAGCTGGAGGTGTGCCTCTGTGTAAATCCAGGAAGTGAACAGGCAGCAGCTTCAGCTGTCCAGTTAAAATTATTGCAGCCAGCCTCAGTGGAGGGAGATTTCTGCAGCATATTGGGCAAGTACAGAGTGTGTGTGTGTATGTATATATGTATATGTGTGTGTATGTATGTATGTATGTATGTATGTATGTATGTATGTATATATATATATATATATAATGTTGGAGGGAAGCTTCAGATTGGCAAGGTTTTTATTACAAATTATGTGGATAGTATGCGACCAGTCTAAACTATGTGGCATGTTCACCAATTTCAGGAGCCTGGCGGACAAGATGGGTGAACTAGAATTACTGTTGCATGAGGATTTGGATTTTGTGGGATTACAGAGAACAGCTCTCATGATTGGCTGGCAACCATTTCAAGGGTATACCCTTTATCGCAGGAATAGAGAGGGTAAAAAAGGGGGAGGGGTATGCCTATATATCAAGAATAATTCACAAGTGAATGTGAGAGATATCACTATGGGAGCTAGATAGAAGGTGGAATCCTTATTGGTAGAGCTCCAAAGGGATGAGGCTAAGGGGAAAATAATACTGGGAGTATGCTATATGCCCCCTAACCTGAGGGAGGAGGGGGAGACGGATCTCCTATCACAAGTTAGATTAGCAAGGATGGGAAGTGTTATCATAATGGGGGATTTTAATTGTCCAGACGGACTGGGCGGAGGGAACCACGCATTCATCTAAGGCTCGCCAGTTCCTAAATGTCCTTGCAGGACAATTTCATGGTTCAGATGGTAGACGCACCAACTAGAAATAAAGCGTTACTGGATCTACTGATTACCAACAATACAGACCTGATTATGAATGTGGAAATGCAGGGCAATTTAGGAAACGGCGATCACAAGTCAATTGGCTTCAGTATAAATCACACAAATGGGAAACTTAAGGGGAATACAAAGACACTGAATTTCAAAAGAGCCAACTTCCCTAAACTACGAACCTTGCTAGAAGGCATGAATTGGGATAAAATCTTAGGCACAAAGAACACGGAGAGATGGGTTTGCTTTAAGAGCATATTCAATAAGGGCATTAGTCAATGCATCCCATTGGGTAATAAATTTAAAAGGGTGAACGTAAGTCCTGGATGGCTTAACTCCAATGTAAAAATGCATATAAAAGCAAAGGAGAAGGCGTTCAAAAAATACAAGGTTGAGGGATCATCATCATCATCATTCAGACTTTGTAAAGAATGCAAAAAGAAATGTAAGGGTGCAATTAGGGCGACTAAGATAGAACACGAAAGACACATAGCGGAGGAGAGCAAAAAAAAGTATGTAAACAGTAAAAAAGGAGCACAGACCATATTGGCCCCATAAAGAATGAGGGAGGAAATCTGGTTACAAAGGATGGGGAGATGGTTGAAGGTATTGAATTTATTCTTCTCCTTAGTCTACACGAGGGAATCGAGGGGGGCTTCAGTAACCAAAACAGCAGTGTTTATCCTTATGACACATCACAGGAAGCAGCTCCAAGGTTAACAGGACAGAATTAAAAGTTAGACTTGGGAAACGTAACATTAATCACCGGGACCAGATGGCTTGCACCCAAGGGTACTTGGGGGAACTCGGTCAAGTAATTGCCAGACCATTGTTCCTAATTTTTACTGACGGGCTACTGACTGGAATGGTACCAGCTGATTGGAGAAAAGCCAGTGTAGCACCAATATTTAGGAAGGGCACAAAATGCATTCCTGGGAGTTAGACCAGTTAGCCTAACAATAGTATGCAAACTCTTGGAGGGGATGATGGGGGCTATATACAAGATTTTAGTAATGAGAACGGTATCCTTCACAGTAATCGGCATGGATTCATGAAGAATCGTTCTTGCCAAACCAATCTATTAACCTTTTATGAGGAGGTGAGTTGCCATCTAGATAAAGGAAGCCCCATAGACGTGGTGTATCTGGATTTTGCAAAAGCATTTGACACAGTTCCACATAAACGTTTACTGTACAAAATAAGGTCCACTGGCATGGACCGTAGGGGTGAGTACATGGATTGAAAACTGGCTAAAAGGGCGAGTTCAGAGTGTGGTGATAAATGAGGAGTATTCTGAATGGTCAGGGGTGGGTAGTGGGGGGCCCCAGGGTTCTATGCTGGGACCAATCGTAGTTAATTTGTTCATTAACGACCTGGAGGATGGGGTTTTCCAGTTCAAACCGGCTTCCTTCTCCCTGTTCGGTATGGAGATGAGTGAGGGGAAGATGGCCCCCACCCATCTCCATACCATTGCAGAAGCGACGTCAAAGCGTCACTTCCGCCCATAACTTTTTTTTTGGTTTTGTTTTTATTGCATTTTAGTGTAGATATGAGATCTGAGGTCTTTTTGGATCTCATATTTAAGAGGTCCTGTCATGCTTCTTTTTTTTTTCTATTGCAAGGGATGATTACATTCCTTGTAAGAGGAATAAAAGTGACACTTTGTCTTTGTTTGTTTGGTTTTTTTTTTTTTTTTTTTAAGAACAGTGTAAAAATAAAAAGGTAAAATTAAATAAGAAGAAAACATTTTTTTTTTTTTTTTTTTAAACTCGCCTTTCCCACCGAGCTCATGTGCAGAAGCGAACGCATACATGAGCAGCGCCCACATATGAAAACGGTGTTCAAACCACACGTGAGGTATCGTTGGAGCAACAATTCTAGCCCTAGACCTCCTCTGTAACTCAAAACATGCAACCTGTAGAATTTTTTAAACATCGCCTATGGAGAGTTTTAAGGGTAAAAGTTTGTCACCATTCCAGGAGCGGGGCAATTTTGAAGCATGACATGTTGTGTATCAATTTACTCATCATTCACAATATAAAAAAAAATTGGGCTAACTTTACTGTTTTATTTTTTAATTAAAAAAAGCGTGTATTTTTTTTCCAAAAAAAGTGTGCTTGTAAGACCGCTGCGCAAATACGGTATGACAAAGTATTGCAATGACCACCATTTTATTCTCTATGGTGTTAGAACCCCCTAACATTATATTTTTTTTCGAAGTAATTTTCAAGCAAAAAAAAACCTGTTGACTTGTAAACACAATCTCAAAACGAGGCTCGGGGCTATAGTGGTTAAGGGCACTTTCAGGCAAATCAGCGTCTTGCGGTGCTTTTCCGCTGCTAGCTGGGTGCTTTTAACCCCCTTTAACGGCCGAAAAAGGGTTAAAAGCGACACTGCATCGGCGCTTTGCCAGCGCTTCCCATTGATTTCAATTGGCAGGGGTGCTTTAAGAGCGGTGTATGCACCGCTCCTACAGCACCTCAAAGATGCTGCTTGCAGGACTTTTTTGAGCGTCCTGCCAGCGCACCGCTCCGGTGTGTAAGGCATTTCATGATTTGAGCGGAAGCCTGTCTTTCATTTCACCTTAATTGGAGTTGAATATAGTGTGCATTGGTCCATCTCTGCCAACACCTGAGGTAAACTTGGGAGGGTGATCTATTATGGTATTTGTCAGTTCCCAAGTTTGTATGCCAGTTTCCGACTGCAAGAGATTTATTTTCTTTTTCGTACATCACGGGACACAGAGCGACTTAGTCATTACTAATGGGTTATATAGATACCTTCAGGTGCTGGCATTGGCAACTTCCAAAACCGGAAGTACCCTCCCCTATATAAGCCCCTCCCATCCGGGAGCGCCTCAGTTTTTTGCCAGTGTCTAAGGTGTTGGCCAAAGAGTAACATGTGTTTTCACTGGGCTTGCGTACAGGTTCTTTTACGGGCCTTAGTAAGCTGTTCCGGATCCCACCAAAAAAAGCTTCATAGCTAAACGGTCGGTACCCGGGCCTTGCAGCAGAAGAGCAAGGTTTTGCCTGTAATGCCTCTCTTAGGAGGGCTGGACCCTGGGATCCAGAGCTCTGGTCATACCCACGACCAAGATGTTTTCTGTGCAGGGTGCTATACAGGTCCAGGGGAGTGGAATCCTTGGGAACCCGGTCCCTGAAGGTTTAATTACAATGCCTGCCGTGATAGGTGAAGTTTGGGCTTCTGTGGACCAAACAGAGTCCTGCGGCAGGGAACAGGTAAGTGGGGGCCCCCAGGAACTTGGTTCTATTGGGGGACCCCCAAGCCTAATTTGTCTTTCTGTCTGTTACCCAACGGTATTCCCGCTAATATCTGTGTATGCCTGTAACTACTGAAAAATGTAATATTTTAATAGTAGTCAAGAAAGAAAAAAAAAGAGGACCGCGGTACCTGTGTTAAACCACTAGAGGCCGCTGTGGTCCATTTTTTCTTGTCATGTGGATCTTTGGTTTTCTCAAGTCAAAAGATCCAGGCAGTTGGTAAGTTCTCTGTGGGAATCCACTTCCTCTGCCCTGTTGCTGCGCTCATCCACCGCACAGGCCCTCCGGCAAAAAGGGCCCTGGCTCCTAGTCCCTGCTTGGTTTCGAAAAGGGCGCCAATGGCGCGCGGGCGCGTGCATGCGCCTCCTATGAAAAGAAAGGGGCGGGTGGATGACGCTCGATGCGCGCCGCGGCCCTTCTGCGCATGTGCAGGCGTCCCAGCATGTGTAAAAGACACAGTACAAGTGTCAGCTGGATGCAAGCAGAGCTAGCAACAAAACGGTGGCACACAGAGGCGGTTGATGCAGGCATCCCCATAGAAAGGCACTTTAGTGGACACCAGCTGGTATATAGCAGCAACTGTGTTAGACTATTACCAGCAAAATTGGTGTATGACGACGGGAATACCTCAGCTTTGTGCTTATAGATATGTCGTCCAGACGCTCTGGAAATAAGTCTTCCAAGAAGCGAAAGGGGTCTCCATCGGGCTCTGAGGATTTTGGGCATGCTGTACTGCGCCAATCTCCCCTGAAATTTCAGAGGTCAGTAGCCGTAGGAAACCCCGCAGGAGTACCTGGTACTGCGGCTGTCCCCAGTCCACCTGCTCCTGTATATATAACAGAGGAGGTTTTATCCTCAACTCTGGGAGGATTGGAAGAGAGATTAACAGCATTGATCGCTGCTTCCCTGTCACAGGAAAAGCGCGTCCTATCTCCGTCTCCTCCTGCAGAGTGCCTGTTAGTGGAGGAACAGTCCCAGAGATCGAACTACCTGAAGGGGATCAGGTGAGGTTGATTCAGAGATAGAGGAATTAACAGTGGAAGAACCTTTCTCAGTATCTCAGACTGAAAGATTATGGGTTCAGTCTCTGACTAACATGGTCCGAGCAGCATTTTAAATGCCTCTGGCGGAACCATCAACCACTACTGTTTCCTCGCCTGGGGTCGCTGAAAGCTCCCCAGACTGTCTGTTCCTTCCCAATCCACCCTTTATTGGAAGGGCTTATTTACCAGGATTGGGAGCATCCTGTTAAAATATTTACTCCCCCCAAGAGATTTCCAGTGATCTATCCCATGGAGGATAAGTTCATAAAAAAATGGAGGGTCCGTACAGTGGACACAGCCATCTCTTCTGTGAACAAATCACTGACATGTCCAGTAGATAATGTTCCAATGTTCAAAGACCCAATAGATAAAAAATTGGAGTCTTTACTAAAATCTGCTTTCTCTACAGCAAGCATGGTGACACAACCTGCAGTAGCAGCGATTGGAGTCTGCCAAGCAATGAAAGATCAGTTGAAACAAGTCTTAAGGGACTTACCAGATCAGCAGGCTCTTGCCCTAGCTGACCTACCTAGAGCCTTGTGTTGCGGTGGACGCCATAAAGGATACAATCCAACAGGCATCCCGCTTTACGCTGTCTGTAGACATATGCGTAGGCTTCTGTGGCTCAAAAACTGGTCTGCTGAAGCTCCCTGTAAGAAATTGCTGATTAGCTTCCCATTTCATGGAGAACGCTTATCTGGAGAAGATCTGGACAAATATATCCAGAAAACTTTTGCCGGTAAAAGTACACTCTTGCCGGTTAAGAACAAGGGTAGAAGTCCTTCTTTTAAGAGGCCTACTTCTCCAGTCCCTGGCACATCGGCTGTGAAACAGTTCCGACGGCCTCTGCGGTCAAATCCAGGGGGCAGAAATCAGGGACAATCACAGGGTAACAAGAAACCCTGGGTCAAGAGAGGTACAAAACCTCCCCCAAGTCATGAAGGGTTGCCCCCACTCAATCGGGTGAGGGGAAGACTTCAGTTGTTCACAGAGACCATGGCGGGACACCATCAGAGACAGATGGGTGATCTCCGCAGTAAGTCTGGGATACAGGCTGGAGTTAAAAGACATTCCTCCTGCCCATCTTATGAGGTCAAACGTGCCAAGCGATCCCCAGAAGAGAGGATCCCTCCTTCTGGCACTAGAACAACTATTGCTCCAAGGGTAATCATGAGGTTCCCTTGGAAGAAAGCGGGTTCGGGTTTTACTCGAACCTTGTCACAGTCCCCAAACCAAATGGGGACGTGAGGCCCATATTAAATATAAAAGGGCTAAACAAGTTCCTACATATCAGGACTTTTTCGGATGGAGTCGATCCAATCGGTGGCCACCGTCCTACAAGGGCAGGAATGGTTAGCCTCGATCGACATAAGGGATGCTTATTTGCATATTCCCATCTGTCCGGCCCACCAGAAATTTCTACGCTTTGCAGTAGAAGGGCGCTATTTTCAGTTCAGAGCCTTACCTTTCGGTCTGGCCACAGCACCACAAGTGTTCACAAAAATTCTGGCCCTACGATTGGCCAAACTAGGAACACAAGGTGTAACGATAATGGCATATCTAGACGACTTGTTGCTGATAGACCACTCAGTGGAAAAAACTAGAAGTGGTCGTTCACAAGACAATCAAGTATCTGGAATCTCACGGTTGCATTATCAACCGAGACAAGTCAGCCCTAAAACCAGTCAAAAGTCTGGAATACTTGGGGGCTAAGACTGGATTCAAATCAGAGAAAGATTTTCTTACCTCCAGAGAAGGTGTCGTCTTTGAAAGATTTGACCCACTTAGTGGGTACAAAAAAAAAAAAAAGAAAACCATCCATACGCCTGTGTATGAGGCTGCTGGGAAAAATGGTGGCTTCTTTCGAAGCAGTACCCTACGGTCAATTCCATTCAAGGAACTTGCAGAGGGCCATACTGTCAGCCTGGAACAAAAAAGTTCAGGCTTTAGACTTACCAATGTCCCTGTCCCCTTCCGTTCGCAAGAGCCTCCATTGGTGGTTGGTGCCCCAGGATCTGGAAAAAGGGAAACCCTTCAGTCCGGTTTCTTGGAAGGTGGTCACTACAGATGCCAGCCTCATAGGCTGGGGGGCAGTACTGGAGCAATGGTCTCTCCAGGGCAAGTGGTCAGAAGCAGAGAAGGCCCTGCCCATCAATCTCTTAGAGACACGAGCAGCCCGGTATGCCCTAGTAGCATGGACATCCAAACTCCAAGGGTCCCCTGTCAGAATTCAATCAGACAATGCCACAGCAGTGGCATATATCAATCACCAGGGTGGCACCAGGAGTCGTGCAGCCCAGAGGGAAGCGAATTGCATCCTGAAATGGGCAGAAAGATATGTCCCAGCCATATCCGCGGTTTTCATCCCAGGAGTGGAAAATTGGAGAGCGGACTTTTTAAGTCGCCAGCAATTATGCCCGGGGGAATGGTCTCTTCACCCCGAGGTTTTCCAGGCAATATGCCAGCGGTGGGGAACACCGGATGTAGATCTGCTAGCATCCAGATTCAACGCAAAGGTGGACAGATTTGTGTCTCGCACAAGGGATCCCCTAGCTTGCGGTTCGGATGCCCGAGTGTTCCCTTGGGATCAGTTCAAGCTGATATATGCATTCCCACCGCGATTAATCCGCAGAATCAGGGTAGAAAAGAAACCAGTGATTCTGGTGGCTCCAGCGTGGCCCCGAAGGGTATGGTACGCGGAGATTGTAAAAATGTCAGTGGGAAGTCCTGGGACCCTCCCACATCGTCCGGACCTGCTTTCGCAAGGACCGATATACTACCCTTCCTTACCAGCCCTAGGTTGACGGCCTGGCTATTGAAGCCCACATTCTAAAAAAGAGAGGGCTCTCTAATCCTGTGGTATCTACCATGATCAATGCCAGGAAGCCGGTATCCAGGCAGATCTATTATAGGATCTAGAAGGCGTACATCACGTGGTGGGAGGCCAAGAAATGGCATCCACGTAAGTACGTAATAGGTAGGATTCTGGACTTCCTACAGTGGGCTGTACATAGGAAGCTTGCCTTGAGTACTATCAAGGGTCAGACGGCCTTGTCAATATTTTTTCAAAGGCCCTTGGCTTTGCATTCATTAGTCAAAGCTTTCATACAAGGAGTGATGCGTATTAGCCCTCCGGTTAGTATTCCCATATGTCCATGGGACTTAAACCTGGTTCTGTCGGTTCTACAGAAACAACCATTTGAACCATTGCGGCACATTTCCTTGGTTCTTCTCACCAGGAAATTGATTTTCTTAGTAGCCATTTGTTCGGCTAAAAGAGTATCGGAATTAGCCGCCTTGTCCTGTAAGGAGCCATATCTGGTTGTCCATAAGGACAGAGTAGTATTACGTCCTCATCCAGCCTTTCTTCCTAAGGTGGTATCGAGGTTCCATTTGAACCAAGATGTGGTTCTTCCTTTTTTCCCCAAACCTAGTTCGGTAGAGGAAAAGTTATTGCATTCTTTGGATGTAGTAAGAGCAGTTAAAGCTTATCTAAAAGCCACTGCTCGGATTCGCAGAACGGATACTTTGTTTGTTCTGCCGGAAGGCCCCAGAAAGGGTCAGGCAGCATCAAAAATCGAATTTAGCCAAGTGGATTCGACAGGTCATAATACAAGCCTATGGCTTGAAAAGGAGACCGCCTCCGTTCAAAGTTAGGGCGCACTCCACAAGAGCAGTTGGAACTTCATGGGCAGTGCATCACCAAGCCTCCCTGGCTCAAGTCTGTAAGGCCACAACATGGTCTTCAGTACACACGTTTACTAGATTCTACCAGGTAGACGTTAGAAGTCAGGAGGATGTCGCCTTTGGGCGCAGTGTGTTGCAGGCCGCAAAAGAGCCTGATGGCGCCCAGCTTATGTATAGTGTATCCCTCCCCTCATTTGGTATTGCTTTGGGACGTCCCATTAGTAATGACTAAGTCGCTCTGTGTCCCGTGATGTACGAAAAAGAAAAAGGGATTTTTATAACAGCTTACCTGTAAAATCCTTTTCTTGGAGTACATCACGGGACACAGAGCTCCCACCCCTCTTTTTGGGACACTTATTGCTTGGCTACAAAACTGAGGTGCTCCCGGGTGGGAGGGGCTTATATAGGGGAGGGTACTTCCGGTTTGGAATTGGCCAGTGCCAACACCTGAAGGTAATCTATATAACCCATTAGTAATGACTAAGTCGCTCTGTGTCCCGTGATGTACTCCAAGAAAAGGATTTTACAGGTAAGCTGTTATAAAAATCCCTTTTTTAGGGCCTTCTACAGCTCTTCTTTCAAACAATATCCTACTTTCTTATTAGGCCTCATGCACACTGAACGTTATAAAAACGCCAGTAGCTTTGCAGTGAGTTTTTCAGCTTTTTTGCAATGGCATTTTTTTAAGCGTGTGTGGTGGGTTTTTTTTTTTTTTTTCAGAGGGATCAAAAATGTTAAACGCTGATGAGCTGCGTGTTTGAGCATTTATCTGCGGTTTTTGGCGTTTTAGAGAATATTTACAGCTGACAAACTCCTCAGAACCCAGTAGTTTTATTTTTTTAAATTTAAAATTTTTTTTTCTTATTGTTTTTGGCTGAAAAAAAAAACAGCCTATGTGTGCATGGACACCTAGGATAATATGCGGGAGAGTTTGACTGTAGAAGAAAAATGTCTGAAGCCAAAAACTGCAGCTGTAAAAATGTCCAGTGTGCAAGAGGCCTTATGGTGTATTTTGATAAATTTCATGCCATTGTTTAGTTGCCATATCACAGCACAGACCTCTTTCTTTATGCAGGTCGGGAGCACAGCTCTTCAAAAAGGTGAGAGATCTAAAAACGTTATCAGGTTGTGTGACTTTGTGTAGTAAGGTAGAACAGATTTCAAATGATTGTAAACAGTAAAAATACTAAGCTGTTTTTTTATTTTTAGATTTGTTTATGCCATTATGCTTTTTTTTGTTATTTTATTTTTTATTCCCTGTAAACTTGTAATTTGACATTTAACATTGGAGCCTGTATTTTTAATTTTGAGCACATTTTATTTTTTGTAATTGAATACAGTGCATCCGGAAAGTATTCACAGCGCTTCACCTTTTCCACATTTTTGTTGCATTACAGGCTTATTCCAAAATGGATTCTATTCTATACTTTCCTCAAAATTCTACAAACAATACCCCATAATTACAACGTGAAAGAAGTTGTGTTTGCAATCTTTGCAAATTTAGTAAAAATAAAAAAACAAAAATCACATGTACATAAGAGCCCTTTCACACCGAGCCGCCCCAAGCGTCGGCAGTAAAACGCCGCTATTTCTCTTTTCGTCCATGGACGGACACAGCTCCTTAATTCTTGACAGTTGGGTTATGTTCCGTCTATTAGAGGACTAGGCAGAACATGTTAAATATTTAATACATGTTGAACAGCCCTGCCCAGGGGGCGGTCCCTCCGGACATAACCCTCCATCCTGCAGTCAGCCGCCTCAGTTTTTTTTTTTTTTTGTGCCTAGTAGAGAAGGACCTGGCTCCCTTTTGGGCCCAGAGTCCTAAAGAAATTTTTACTATTTTATTTTTTGAGCATTCAATCAACTGCCGGCTGGGCATGACAGGCAGGATAATGTAGATCCTTGTAGTCCCCCCCCCCAGTCCGACCATCAAGCGTGAGCAGGCCTTGGCTACGTGCGAGGTCGGCCACGACATACCCCATGGCTCCAGGGGTTGCTGGTGAGCTATGCTCCAGGGTTCACATATGACCAGGCTGCTTGCTGTCTCAGTGGACTGGGCCGACAGCTACTCCGTACTGCTCGTTTGTAGGTCTGTCAGGAATGCACCAGCAGGTCCTCGCAAGGACGGGTAAGTACGGTTCCTCCTACTTCGGTGGGATGGAACAGCTGGGCATTCCTAAGGGGGTTCTCCTGCCCTCCTTCCTGCCCCCCCCCCCTGTCACCCTTTTTCCTCCTCCCCTTGCGGGGCTCGCTGCGACCGGGGAATACCTTTTTTTTTTTTGGGGGGGCTGTGGGGGTGTCCAGGCCCACTCTGTGTGGGGGGGTAGTAAATTCTTGGAAGCCTCTGCTGCTGGCCTTCTCGTCCACCTCGCTTGCTGGGCGCCATTTTTCTGGGGCCTGTGCATTGCAAATCCCATTGGTGGCCATTTTTCCGTGGTCTGCAATTGCGGGCGGCCATTTTCTTGTGGTCCGCACGCTTTCTCTGAGGCACCCGGCGGCCATTTTGAAGTGGGTTTTGGCCTCTAGTGCTGTCTGAGCTTCCCGAACGGCGCAATTCACCTCACACAGTTCCTCTGTCACACTCGGTGTGCGGATGGAGAGCGGGCAGCGGCGTTGAACAGTCTCTGGCTAGGTGGTGAGTCCCTTGGGTAACACCCCCTCGGTCAGTGCAGCCAGGAGGGTGGACAAAATTTTGTGTCGGGTATCTTGACTAGGTCCCTAAGGGCTTGTCAGTGGGCAATATGGAGTCAGAAGCTGGCGTTTTTCCCCCAAACATTCCAGAGGCAGCAACTGGTGCCCCTGCGGTTCCCATGGATGCTTTGTCGGCGGTCCTGGAGTCATTTGTTGCCAGGGTGGAAGCGACGTGCGGGCGTAAGGGGGGTACTAAGCCCCCCCATCTCCTGGGGAATGTTCTGACTCAGACTCGGGCCTGGCTGCGGCTCAGGACCCCTGTTCTGGTATGTCAGAAGAGGCAGACCAGGACCTTTCCTGTAAGGAGGACCCCTCGTCCGTGTCAGTGCAAGACGGGGCACTTGTGAGTGCACTTATCAATGCTGTGAGGGACACTCTCAAGCTGGAAGATGCAGCTGGGACTTCCACAGCAGGGCCTGCCCGTTTTTTGGTCGCACAATCCGACCCGCTCTGTTATAAAAAAAAAGTTGTTTTTTTTTTGTTTTTTATTGATTTCTTTGACAAGTTCATAGATAAGGAATGGGAACGGCCGCAGAGGCCCTTTGCGGTCCCTCAGTGCATGGCGGTCCGTTGTCCATTTTTTTCAAAAGGCTCTCTTCAAATGGGTTTCTCCTCTGATCGTTGCTTTCCCCACCCCCCCCCTTTCCACCTCCGGTCTCTCGGTTAAATAAAGTAACCACTATCCCGGTGGAGGGGACCCTTGCTTTTAAGGACCCTGATAAAAGGTCCGAAGCGGTGAGCTGCTCAATGTTCACCATGCTGGGGTCAGCATTGCGGCCTATATTGGCTGCTACCTTGGTGTCCCAGACACTCACTGAATGGGCAAAAATATTGCACCAGACTGGAGGAGCATCGGCTCCCTCCAGAATGCGTGTCACTGGCCCGAACAGTCGGTACAGGGACTTGTGTATGTCCTGTGATGCAACCCCTTTGATCTCCAGGGCCTCTGCATCTGCGGTGGTATTGCGCCGCCTAATCTGGCTGAAATGCTGGTCCGCTGACCAAGCTTCTAAAGAAAACTCTGGCAGATTTGCCTTTCAAAGGTGGGAGGCTTTTTGGTGCCTCACTGGGCGACGACATTAAGGATGTCACTGGAGGTAAGAGCACACTTCTCCCTCTTTCCACTAAAGGGAAGGAGCCGCGCCGTAAGCCGGGGCCCTCCTTTCCCACACAGAAGCGGTATTTTCGTCAGTCAGGACCTGCTGGCAGACCCTCCCTAGCGGACAAAGGTCCAGCTGGGGGACAGAAGCGTCCCTGGGTGCGCAAGCCTGCTACCGCATGAAGTTTTGCCCCCGTCAGACTTCAGGGTGGGGGGACGGCTTCGCGGGTTTGCATCTCAATGGACCTCCCTGCTCTCCGACCAGTGGGTCTGCGAGGTGGTCACCTTGGGGTATAAGATAGAGTTCCTTTCTTGTCCACCAAACAGGTTTTTTCCCTCAAATCTGCCTCTCCTTCCGGCTCGTCTGGCTGCCCTCCAGGGGGCAGTGCGAGACTTGTTGCGGTGCGAGGTGATCATACCCGTACCACCACAGGACAGGTTTCAGGGTTTCTACTCAAATCTGTTTGTGGTCCCAAAGAGGGACGGAGTCCGTCCAATCTTGGACCTCAAGGCCCTCAATGCCTTTATAAAGATTCAAAAATTCTGGATGGAATCGATTCGTTCGGTGGTGGCTGCGCTCCATCCGGGGGACTTCCTGACGTAATTGCATGTCCCCATTTGCGTCAGGCATCAGAGGTTCCTGCGCTTTGCGATCAGCGAAGACCACTATCAATTTGTAGCTCTTCCCTTTGGCCTAGCATCGGCACCAAGAGTTTTCACCAAGGTGCTCGCCCCGATTCTAGCTTTGCTGAGACAGCGCGGCATTGCTATCGTAGGCTACTTGGACGACCTTCTGAGAGCTGCTTTAAGCTCAGAATTGGAGGAGGACGTGTCTATAGCCAGTCAGACCCTCCGGGAGTTTGGTTGGATACTGAACCTCCAGAAGTCGGTGTTAGTACCGACCCAGCGCCTAGAGTACCTGGGGTTGTTTCTGGACTCCTTGAAGGCCATAGTCTTTCTTTCCTTGGAGAAGTTGCAGACGCTCCAGACTGCGGTGTGGTTGTTGACATCCCGCAAATGGTTGTCCCTCCGTTTTTTTTTGTTTTTGTTTTTGTTTTTGTTTTTTTTTTTGCATGCGAGTCCTGGGCCTCATGGTAGCCTCTTGCCCAATTCCACACTCGGGTCTTGCAAAGGGAGATTCTCTCCAAATGGAACAAATCTTCGTTGTCTCGGGATCGTCAGATTCAGATAAGTCATCTAGTCAGGGCCTCTCTGAGTTGGTGGCTGAGCTCCCCGGCTCGTTGGTCTGGGAATTCGTTACTCCCCTTTCATCGGACTGTGATCACGACGGACGCCAGACTGACCGGTTGGGGGGGCGTCTGGGGGGTCAGGCGCCCAGGGCCGCTGGACTCTGGACAAGTCCCAACTGCCGATCAATGCCCTGGAACTCTGGGCGATCAGGCTGTGCCTCTCCAAGTGGTCACATAGGCTACAAGGGCATCCAGTCGGACAACGCCACGGCAGTTGCATGCGTCAACCATCAAGGAGGAACAAGTAGCTTGGCTGTAGCGTCGGAGGTCGCTCACATCCTGTGGTGGGCAGAAAGGAGCGTGCCGGCTCTATCGGCAGTTTACATTCCGGGCGTGGAAAACTGGCAGGCGGACTATCTGAGTCGCCAGATGCTGGACCAAGGGGAATGGTCGTTACAGCTGGAGGTTTTTCAACTCCTTTGGCGGAGATGAGGCACGCCAGACGTGGATCTCCTGGCTTCTCGACTCAATCGCATAGTGTCGGGGTTCGTGGCCAGGTCCAGAGATCCCTGGGCAGATGCGTTGGTGGCCCCGTGGGGTCAGTATCGACTAATTTTATGCCTTTCCCCCACTGAAGTTGCTTCCTTGTCTGATCTGTAGAGTAGAGACTGAGGGGATCCCGGTGATGCTCATCGCCCCGGATTGGCCCAGGCGTCCCTGGTATGCCGACCTTGTGTGCCTAGTGGCGAAAGCACCTTGGCGACTGCCAATGCGGAAGGACCTTCTCTCGCAAGGTCCCATTCTTCATCCTGCTTTACAGTCGCTGGCTTTAATGGCATGACTTTTAAAAGCCAGGTACTAAGGGACCAAGGCTTGTCGGATTCAGTCATTTCAACCATGTTGAGAGCACAGAAATATTCTAGGAAGATCTACCATCGCACAGGGAGAATCAACATCTGTGTGAGGAGATGGAATGGCGTCCCACGGGCATATTCAGTTTCCAGGATCCTGTGGTTTTTACGGCGTGGAGTGGATCAGAAACTTGCCTTAAGCACCATTTAAGGGGCAGATTTCAGCCTTGGCTGTTTTCTTTCAGCAACCCCTAGCGGCTCATTCTTTGGTGAGCACTTTTTTGTGCAAGGGGTCTGACAGGTGGCCCCTCCGGTCCGACCACCACTACCTCCGTGGGATTTGTATCTGGTGCTCTAGGTACTTCAGAAACCTCCTTCATTTGAGGACATCAGGGAAATTCCTCTTTTGACGCTCTCTCAGAAGGTTGCCTTCCTAGTCGGAGGGTTTCTGAATTGGCGGCCTTGTCTTGCAAGTCCCCATATTTGGTCCTCCCATAAGGACAAAGCGGTGCTACGCCCGCAGCCTTCCTTCCAAAGGTAGTTTCGGCCTTTCACCTGAATGAGGACATTGTACTTGTGTCCTCGGCCATCGCATCCCAAAGAGGTTGCGCTGCACTCTTTTTAGATGTGGTACGTGCCTTACGGGTGTATCTGTCTGCTACGGCTCCGTTCCGGAGGTCTGACTCGCTGTTTGTGTCAGTGTCTGGTCTGCAGAAGGGTCTGGCGGTTTGTCGGCCACCATTTCTCGGTGGATCAGGCAGACCGTCATCCAGGCCTAAGCCCTTAAGGGGCAGGCACCTCTTTCCTGTCACGGCGCATTCGACCAGGGCAATTGGTGCCTTTTTGGGCTTTCCGACATCAACCGTCTGTCTCACAAGTGTGTAAGGCGGCGACCTGGTCGTCCTTTCACACTTTTTCAAAACTTTACAAGGTTGATGTGAGTGCATCTTCGGATGCTAGCTTCGGCCGTAAAGTTTTGCAGGCGGCTGTTTGAGGTTGTAACTCCTCCGTTGAGGAGCTCTGCTTGTTTGGGGTGAAATTGTTTTTTTGATTGCTGTTCCCACCCCTCATTTTTTTACGCTGCTTTTGGGACGTCCCAACTGTCAAGAATTAAGGAGCTGTGTCCGTCCATGGACGAAAAGAGAAAATTGGATTTTTGTACTCGCCGTAAAATCCTTTTCTCTGTCGTCCATGGACGGACACAGCACCCACCCCTCTATTAGCTTGTACTGCTTTTTACGAACTGAGGCTGCTGACTGCAGGGTGGAGGGTTATGTCCAAAGGGGCTGTTCAACTCTGTTTAAGTAACATGTATTAAATATCTAACATGTTCTGCCTAGTCCTCTCCTAATAGACGGAACATAACCCAGCTGTCAAGAATTAAGGAGCTGTGCCCGTCCATGGACGACAGAAAAGGTGAGTTTTGTACGGTGAGTACAAAAATCCTATTTTTTAGTGGTGCTTTATCGGATTTGTAGCGCTTTTTGGCCACTAGCGGGGCGCTTTTAACCCCCGCTAGCTGCCGAAAAAGGGTTAAAATCGCCCGCAAAGCACCGCTACATCTGTGTTTTGCCAGCGATACGGCGGCGCTGACCATTGATTTCAATGGGCAGGAGTGGTAAGTTCACCGCTCCAAAGAAGGTGTTGGCAGGACTTTTTCTGACGCCCTGCCAGTGTATCGCTCCAATGTGTCGCTCGGGCTTTCACACGAGTGAATGGAGCAGCTGTTTTAGGGCGCTTTGCAGGCGCTATTTTTAACGCTTTAGCGCCTGCAAAACTCCCCAGTGTGAAAGGGGTCTAAGTATTCACAGCCTTTGCCAGGACACTCAAAATTGAGCTCAGGTGCATCCTGTTTCCACTAATTATCCTTTTTGAGATGTTTCTACAACTTGATTTGTAGTCCACCTGTGGTAAATTCAGTTGATTGGACGTGATTTGGAAAGGCACACACCTGTCTATATAAGGTCCCACAGTTCGCCTAGGTTCACACTGGGCTGCGCGAATGAAGCCGTGCGAGTTCAGCTAAAATCACACGATTTCTCTCCTGCTGGCAGTCCCGATTTCGGCCGGAATTAGAGACATCTGTGCAGGTTTCTGTGTCAATCGTGGGCCGAAATCGCAAAAAGTAGTACAGAAACTACTTTTTGAAATCGGTGCAGCGCCGCAGATTTGGCATCGCACTGATTAGGACGGTGCAAATGCTGCCGATTTGACATGCGATTTAGACATTTCAAATCGCACCAGTGTGAACCAGGGCTTAACAGTGCATGTCAGAGCACAAGCCATGAAGTCCAAAGAATTGCCTGTAGACCTCTGAGACAAGATTGTATCAAGGCACACAACATTTTCTGCAGCATTGAAGGTGCCAATGGGCACAGTGGCCTTCATCATCCATAAATAGAAGAAGTTTGGAACCACCTGGACACTTCCTAGAGCGGGCCGCCCGGCTAAACTGAGCGATCAGGGGAGGGCCTTAGTCAGGGTGGTGACTCTGTGGAGAGAGGAGAACCTTCCAGAAGAACAACCATCTCTGCAGCTCTCCACCAATCAGGCCTGTATGGTAGAGTGGCCAGACGGGCCAAAAGGGCACCTGAAGGACTCTCGGTCCATGAGAAACAAGTCTTCGGTCTGATGAAACAAAGATTGATCTCTTGCCTGAATGGCAAGTGTCATGTCTGGCGGAAACCCAGCCACCGCTCATTACCTGGCCAATGCCATCCCTACAGTAAAGCATGATGGTGGCAACATCACACTTTGGGGATGTTTTTCAGCGGCAGGAAACTAGTAAGGATTGAGGGAAAGATGAATGTAGCAATGTAGAGAGAGATCCTTGATAACCTGCTGCAGAGCGCTCTGGACCTCAGACTGGGGCAAAGGTTCATCTTCCAACAGGACAATGAAACAGAGATCAAGAAAAAGGTGCCACTTAGTTTAAAAACTGTCACACTTTAATAACACATAGTATTAAGGCACTCACTTCTTAGTAAACTGTAACAGGCACATAGAGGTCCGGGCAACGATCATGTTCCGCTAGTTGGCAGTCTCGGTGAAAATAGACATCCGTGCGTGCTGAGCGAGAAGCCGGTATGAGATCCATGTAGGTATATCCGGACAGCTTGGAGTCTGACTGGATGCGGTGCTCAGCGGAGTGACGTCACGACCAGCATGAGCATGCGCTGAGCGCCGCGTCCCAGTCAGACTCCAAGCTTGCGTTCCAGCCCTCCTCCTGGTTTATTGAGACTGTCCGGATATACCTACATGGATCTCATACCGGCTTCTCGCTCAGCACGCACGGATGTTTATTTTCACTGAGACTGCCAACTAGCGGAACATGATCGTTGCCCGGACCTCTATGTGCCTGTTACAGTTTACTAAGAAGTGAGTGCCTTTAATACTATGTGTTATTAAAGTGTGACAGTTTTTAAACTAAGTGGCGCCTTTTTCTTTTATCTCTGTTTCATATGTTGGAGTCTGGCTTCGGCTCCCCCAGCAAGGCTGCCCAGTTTTATCTCAGGACTGTTCAAACTCACACCAAAGCTTTCTTACAGCTTAAAGGACTATTGTGGTAATTACTATGTGTTTTGTCTCTATGCAACCATAAGTGCCAGTATTGTATACAACAGGACAATGACCCTAAGCACACAGCCAAGATAACAAAGCAGTGGCTACGAGAAAACTCTGTGAATGTCCTTGAGTGGCCCAACCAGAGCCCAGACTTGAGCCTCTCTGGAGAGATGTGAAAATGGCTGTGCACCGATGCTCCCTAGCCAACCTGATGGAGCTTGAGAGGTCCTGCAAAGAAGAATGGGAGAAACTGCCCAAAAATAGGTGTGCCAAGCTTGTAGCATCATACTCAAAAAGCCTTTTGGGTCTGTAATTGGTGCCAAAGGTGCTTCAACAAAGGATTGCGTAAAGGCTGTGAATACTTATGTACATGTGAGGTGTGTTTTTGAAATCTTTGCAAAAAAACAACCTTCTTTCACATTTGTCATGATGGGGTGTTCTTTGTAGAATTTTTTTGAGGATAATGAATGGAATAAGGCTGTAACATAACAAAATGTGGAAAAAGTGAAGCGCTGTGAATACTTTACAAATGCACACTGCACCTAAAGAAATCCTGTTCTCTTGCCCATTAGGAAAAAAAGACAGGCTCTCTAAACGGGCAACCCCATAACCTAGTATCCTTCACAGCAGCCCCTTGCTTTTTTAACGGCTAGGGTCCCTTTTAATACCATACAAGTATGGTGTCTTCTTGGATCTGTAGGTGATTAACTGTAACTACAGGAGTCTTTGGTATAAAACAGACTCTTTAGAATGTATACGCATTAAGTAGCCATTGCTTTTGTAAGAGTTTACAAATTTTTAAAACAAAACTGATTGGATGGGAATTGCCATCAAGAAGCTGATCTATTTGGCTCTGATCAGCCTAACTGTGACCAAGGCTTTTAGTAACAGTCCAGTTTAGAGCAAGGATGCAGTGATTTGTGTACAGGCTCTTAATTAAGGAGAAAATTACTTTAGCTTTGTTCGGTGCTGAAAAAGTGTATGCCCATTAAAATGCTTAATTAATTTTCTTTCCTGAAAATGAACTTTTATATAACAGGAGGTCCCGTTCGAGATCCAGGAGCCCTCACCACCGTCATTGATCCTACCTGTTTTGGTGATTTTTTTTTCTTTGTACTATGTTGTCACATAGGGTAAATGTGACTTTCTGATCATGTTGGTACATTCCATTGAGGCAGAAGGTATGGAAGCCACCAGAATTTGGCCACACAAGGTGGAAGCCGTTTATTTTGGGGAAATTAACCATTGATGTTGATCAAAATGCACTGCAATACTGTTTGCATCAATGAGGCCAACAAAATACTGTTTTTTTATATTTTGGAGGCATAATGACTGAAGAAATGCTATAGCAAGGTTATCAACTTGGTGAATCTATGTTGAAATGACCACTGTTTGAATAAATTGTCTTCCTTTTTGAAGTCCCAGTGGGTATCCTAATAACTGACTTGTCCATAGCAACTACCCTCTTCTTTCAGTGTTTTTTTGAAGCATATATGAAATAGAGGAAGCTATTAGTTATTAATAACTGCACAGATCTTTTTCCTTAACTCTTTCAGTAGTGATCAGCTTTGTTCCAGATGCGTACAAAATGGGTGCTACCTAAGATGTCCATCTGCCTATATAGACCTAATTACTCAATCAAAGGTTGGGCAAGTGAATCTTTGTCTTTGCTTGTGGCCAGATTTAAATATTGGCAGTTTGGTGCTCAAGCCCATCGGCTCTGTACAGTGTATGCAATCAAACACATTTAATCTTCGTACAATCTCTTGATACTGTTTTTGTTAGTAGTGTTTCATTACCAGATAAAGTCGAGCACAAAACTAACATATGCTGTCTTAATCACCCAAAGTTTAGATACATGTCATTATTTTACATTTTGAAAATCTCGAATGATTTCAAGAATAAGCATAATAGGCCTAATTTATTATCTGTTCTCCAGACAGTGTATTTTTATGTTACTAAATGCACAGTTGCAATGCAAATCTCTCATGTCCGGTTAGTCAGTCCTTGGTTATTCTGTTGAGCCATTTTTAGGATCAGGTCATCCCTGCCAGAAAACTCAGCTAGATGCTTGACATCCATTGCAGCAGCAAAGCTCGATCAAGAATACAACCCCAGCCTGCTGATTGGTGACAGAAGGAGCAGCAGTACATTGAAAAGCCCTTAGCTTGTTTATTCAGCAAGTTCCCACATCACCACATACGCCTTTATATTGGCCTGAAGTTCAGGTTAAATGCCCAATTGTAGTTTCATATTAAGGAAATTAGGCAAACTGAGGATGCATAAAAATATACATTTTCTTTAAATGTCTTAATTTTCCTTAATTTTTATTTGCACGCCAGTACAAAATCGAGGATTTCTGCAGGGGGCATGTTGGGCTGCTATAGACAGACTTTTGTACATAAACAGAGATTTCGGCTTTATCGTCGGCCTCTCACAGATCCTGAATTTTGAGCTAGCTTTGGAGCCAATTAACTGAACAATTGTAAGGCATTTTAGGACATATATATACTTTTCTGCACCCCTAGTTTGTATATTCTAAATCAGGGCAACCTCTGCTTTTGTCAGAGGACTACGCCCACCTGCTCATTACTACTTTATCTTTGAAAACCAGGCTGGTTGTAAATCCACTGCCGGTATCTAGATGAATAGGCCTTCCAATTGGCTAATTTCATTGGTTTGTACCCAACACTACGACCACACTAAGTTCCAAGGCCCATGTGGATTTGCCACCGGTAAACAAAATCAACGACACGTGTAGTTCAGCTGGCCCCATCCAGGGAGCCGGACTTCTTGGCTGGCCATGAAGTAAAGGGACATTTGATGGCGAACGCGACTTTGCAGGTAGCATAGTGATGAACAATTGGAGCTGCACAGAACACAGGTAAGGGACCTGCTTTGGTTGTGCAGGGGTGGAGAGGATTATGCACATGCTCCATGTAAAAAGGCAGCAAAGTTACTAACCAGGAATGGGGAGTGCAAGTTAGAAAGTTGGCACTGTAGATCTTAGGAACAGCTGCCTAGAGGGAGCATAAGCCACTCATCGTAACAGTAGGCAGCCAGCAGACAACCTGCAAATGTGTCTCCATGGGGATTCTCCTGATCTGGAGGTTCAGTTTGACACTTCCAAAGAACCATGGAAAGACATTGATTGGCGAGTCCAGTCCAGAAGGTGCAGCTGTTGGAAGCTCAGGAATCTTCTGGCAGGGACTGTATCCTTTTCTGGTTGTTTTCTTTTTTGCACCATTTGTGAGTGCATTCATTTGTAATGGGCCTTGCACAACTACTCTACACCAGTGGTTCAACCCTGTCCTCAAGTACCCCCAACAGGCCATGTTTTGGGAAGAACCACTGCTCTACACAATGTACCTTTTTTTTTTTTTTTTTTTTTTTTTTTTTTTATTGCAGTGTTTTCACTTTGCACCTCAAGTATCCCAACAGGCCATGTTTTGGAAAATTTTCTTAAATAAAATGGCTGTCATAAATGGCACGCCATTAACATTAATTTAAAGGATAAGTTCACCCTTTGACAAAAAATAATGCACATTTCTCTTTTAGTCCATGGACGGACACAGCTGCTTAAATCTTGACAAAGTGGGTTATGTTCCTGTTCATAGGAGAGGACTAGGCAGAACATGTTTGTTAAAGTTGCATGTTTTAAAGATAACTGAGTTGAACAGCCCCGCCCAGGGGGCGGTCCCTCCGGTCATAACCCCTCACCCTGCAGCATGCAGCTCAGTTTTTTTCTGCCTAGTAGAGGAGATGGACCTGGCTCCCCCTTTGGCCCAGAGTCCTACAGAAATTGGCCACGACATGCCCCGTTTGCTCCAGGGGTGGCCGGTGAGTTTTTTTTTTTTTTTTTTTTTTGCTCCAGGGCCCACATAGGACTGACCTACTCGGGGTTCAATCACAGTGGGCCATGGCTGACAGCCACTCCGTATGTCCGGCTGTGAGTCTGTCACTCCAATCCCATACTTAGAATCTCCTTCTGCAGCACCCATCAAAATGGAACAAATCCCCCATTGTCTCTGGATCATCAGATTTAGGTAAGTTGCCTAGTCAGGGCCTCTCTGACTTGGTGGCTGACATCCCCGGCTCTTCGGTCCGGGAAGTCTTTCCTTCCTTCCCACTGGACTGTGATTTACGACGGACGCCAGCTTGACCGGTTGGGGGGGGGGGGAGTCTGGGGGGTTCAGTCGGCCCAGGGCCGACTGAAGTGGTCGCAGAGACTTCAAAGGCGTCCAGTCAGGATCCAGTCGGAAAACGCCACGGCGGTGGATTATGTCCTCCATCAGGGAGGAACAAGGAGCTCGGCCGCAGCGTCGGAGGTTGCTCACATCCTAAGATGGGCCGAAAGGAGCGTAGCGGCTCTGTCGGCTGTTTACATTCCGGGCATAGAAAACTGGCAGGCGGACTATCTAAGTCACCAGATGTTGGACCAAGGGGAATGGTCGCTACCCTCGGAGGTGTTTCAAATCCTTTGTCAGAAATGGGGCACACCAGATGTGGATCTCCTGGACTCAATCGCAAGGTGTCGGTTTGTGGCCAGGTCCAGGGATCCCTGGGCAGACGCATCAGAGGCGTTGGTGACCCCATGGGGTCAGTATCGGCTAGTTTATGCCTCCCCCCCCCCCCCACTGAAGTTGCTTCCTCCGCAGAGTGGAGGCCGAGGAGATTCCGGTGATTCTAATCGCCCCGGCGTCCCTGGTACGCCGACCTCGTGAGACTGGTAGCAGACGCTCCCTGGCGTCTGCCATTGCGGGAGAACCTTCTGTCTCAAGATCCCATACTTCATTCTGCTTTAGTTGCTGGCTTTAACGGCATGGCTATTGAAAGCCAGGTACTAAGGGGAGAAAATGTACCGCTCTAGGGTTCCAAGTTCCCCTCTGATTGCTCCCGCCCTGCTTCACTAACAGGTGCTGGCTCTGCTCTGATCCATGGAGAAAGTGTAACATTTCCTGGACTGCCGCACTCTGTTTAAACGTTTATTTTCAAAAAAGTATTTTCCAAAATTTTCAAAAGCAATCAAACATAGACGTGGACATACAGGGAACAAGGCTAACGCGTTTTACATCAAAGCATGATGCTTACTCATAGCTGGAGTGTGAATGACCCAAAAAGTGTATAAGAAGGTAACATAAGCTACCTTTCCACCAATGAAGCCGCTTCAACACAGTGGTAGAATATTAGACACTTAATTGGATCTATCCCACTCCATGTTCAGAAAGCACCTGTTTAGTGGTAAAGATAAAATTGGATCACACAAAGCAAACTGTGTGTGTGTGTGTGTGTGTAAAGTGTATATAAATATATATGTAAATATCTTTAAAGAAAAATTAGAGAAGTCATATGACCAAAAAAAGTTTGGTTATATATATATATATATATATATATATATATATATAACCAATTAAAAGTAAGTAAAGGTGCTTTAAACAATGTGTTATCTATGCCGATGAACAACAATTATATTGGAAGTGTATGGTGGATCCGGGATTGGATCGTTTTTGAAAAAACTAGTTGTGCATGACACCAGTGTGTTCATAAATGAATGAAATTAATGTGGATTAAAAACGTGTGTGTGTGTGTGTGTATATAATAATAAATTCATAAAGGGAAATTACGAAAAAATTGTGATTTTGTTTGATTAGATTGTTTCATATTGAAACAATATAAACAAACAAAATCACGATTTTTTTCGTAATTTCCCTTTTTTATGACTTTATTATATACACACACACCTGTGTTTGTTTTTAATCCGCATTCATTTTATGAACACACTGGTGTCTTGCACAACTAGTTTTTTCAAAAACGATCCCCTCCCGGATCCACCATACACTTCCGATTTTTTATAATTGTTAGTTCATCGGCATAGATAACACATTATATATGCAAAACCAATTCAAATTAAGTAAAGGTGCTTAAAACTATTTTTTTTTTTTGGTCATGAGTTCTCTCATTTTTCCTTTAAAGATATTTACATATATGTTTATATACACTTTACACACACAGTTTGCTTTGTGTGATCCAATTTTATCTTTCCCACTAAACAGGTGCTTTCTGAACATGGAGTGTGATAGATCCAATTAAGTGTCTAATAGTCTACCACTGTGTTGAAGCGGCCTTCATTGGTGGAAAGGTAGCTTATGTTACCTTCTTATACACTTTTTGGGTCATTCACACTCCAGCTATGAGTAAGCATCATGCTTTGATGTAAAAACGCGTTAGCCTTGTTCCCTGTACGTCCACTTCTTTGCTTTTGCAGGATTTTGAAATTTTGGATATTTTGGAAAATACTTTTTTGAAAATAAACGTTTAAACAGAGTGCGGCAGTCCAGGAAATGTTTTCTTTCTCCAGGTACTAAGGGATCGTGGTCTGTCAGATTCAGTAATCTTCACCATGTTGAGGGCCCGGAAATCATCTTCCCGGAAGATCTACCATCGCACTTGGAAGGCATACATCTTCTGTGTGAAAAGATGGATTGGCACCCGCGGGAATATTCGGTTTCTCGGATCCTGCTGTTCTTACAGCGCGGAGTGGATCAGAAACTTGCCTTAAGCACCATTAAAACCATTTCATGACTAAGCATATTTCTGACATTTGGTGTGTACAAGTTAAAATGCGTATTTTTTGCTAGAAACTTACTTGGAACCCCCAAACATATATATATATATATATATATATATATATATATATATATATATATATATATATATATATATATATATATATATATATATATATAATTTTTTAGCAGAGAATAAATGGCGATTGTTGCAATATTTTATGTCGCACGGTATTTGTGCAGCGGTGTTTTAAATGCAACTTTCTGGGAAAAATGTCCCCTCCCGCTCCTCCAGTATAACAACCGATCGGCTTTTAGCTGCATCGGTTATGCCTGGATAGCCAATCGCTGGCTCTAAACGGTACCGGGATGATGCCTGCAGCTGCGGGCATCATCCCGGTATAACCCCCGAAAGCCAAGGCTGCATATATGGGTACGCTCGGCAGGAAAGGGTTAAGGGGCAGATTTCAGCCTTGGCTGTCGTCTTCCAACGACCCCTGGCGGCTCACTCACTGGTAAGTATGTTTTGTACAGGGGGTCCGACGCGTGGTTCCCCCGATTTTAGCCACTGCTTCCTCCGTTGGACTTGAATCTGGTGCTCTTGGTACTTCAGGAACCTCCCTTTGAGAACATCAGGGAGATTCCTCTCGACGCTTTCTCAGAAAGTTGCCTTTCTAGTAGCCATTACAACGGTCAGAAGGGTTTCTGAATTGGCGGCCTTGTTTTGCTACGCCCGCAATCTTCATTCCTTCCTAAGGTAGTTTCGGCTTTTCACCTAAACGACAACATTGTACTTCCATCCTTGTGTCCTCGGCCGTCGCGTCCCAAGGAGGCTGTGCTACATACCTTGGACGTGGTACACGCCCTACGGGTGTACCCGTCTGCTACTGCTCTGTTCCGGAGATCTGACTCGCTGTTCGTGTCTGTGTCTGGTCCACAGAAGGGCCTGGCGGTCTCATCGGCCACCACATTTCCAGGTGGATCAGGCAGACCGTCATCCAGGTCTATGCCCTTAAGGGGCGGGCGCCTCCCTTTCCTGTCATAGCGCATTCGACCAGGGCAATTGGTGCCTCCTGGTCTTTCCTACATCAGGCATCTGTCTCACAGGTGTGTATGTAAGGTGGCGACCTGGTCGTCCGTTAACACTTTCTCAAAGTTTTACAAGGTTGATGTGAGTGCATCTTCGGATGCTTCCTTTGGCCGCAAGGTTTTGCAGGCGGCTGTTTGAGGTTGCAACTCCTCCGTTGAGGAGCTTTGTTTGGGGTGAAGTTAAGTCTTCCTTTGATTGCTGTTCCCACTCCTCGTTTTTTTTCTGACACTGCTTGGGGACGTCCCACTTTGTCAAGATTTAAGGAGCTGTGTCTGTCCATTGACGAAAAGAGAAAAAAGTTTTTTTTGTACTCGCCGTAAAGTCCATGGACGGACACAGCACCCACCCCTCAAGTTTTTTACTGCTTTTTGACGAACTGAGCTGCATGCTGCAGGGTGAGGTGTTATGACCGGAGAAACCGCCCCTTGGGGCAGGGCTGTTCAACTCTGTTAAAGTTACATGTTTTAAGATGACTAACATGTTCTGCCTAGTCCTCTATGAACGGGAACATAACCCACTTTGTCAAGATTTAAGGAGCTGTGTCTGTCCATGGACGACAGAGAAAAGGATTGCTGATTAAAAAAAAGTGTTTTTTGTTTTGGGAGCCTGGAAAGCATTGCACCAGTGATCAGCAGATCACTGATGCCATGCAGGTCTTCCTTGTACGAGGAAGCCGATACATTCTGACAGGAATATTAATTCCATGAACTACCACAGCACTCACAGCGCCACTGTAGTTCATTGAAAACTACAAGCCGACAGCCACAAAAGCTGCCAGACCTTGTCGTTTTCCATTCAGAGGACTGTGAATGAGTAATGCGGCCCAGTGGGTGGAGCCCCATGCGGCCATGTCTTCTTTTTTTTTTTTTTTTTTTTTTTAATTGTGGCAGGAAAATGGGGAAGATTCCCGGTCTGCTGTCACAGCGGAGATTGTGGGTGGGTGGGGGGGTACCGATGCACCCATTACATGTTACACCCATAACAATTTAATTATGGGTGTTGCGTGTTATGAAAGGTGAACTTGTCCTTTAACCACTTAAGCCCCGTACCATTTTGCTGGTCAAAGACCAGGCCACTTTTTACGATTCAGCACTGCGTCGCTTTAACCGACAATTGCGTGACGTAGCTCCCAAACAAAGTTGGCGCTCTTTTTTTTTTTTTTTTGTTCCCCCCCCCCCCCCCACAAATATAGCTAGCTTTTGGTGGTATTTGATCACCTCTGTGGTTTATTTTTTGCGCTCTAAACAAAAATAGAGCGACAATTTTGAAAAAAATTCAATATTTTTTTTACTTTTTGCTATAATATCCCTAAAAAATTATATTAAAACAAACTGTTTTATCCACAGTTTAGGCCGATGCGTATTCTTCTACATATTATTTGGGGGGAAAAAACGCAATAAGCGTTTATTGATCGGTTTGCGCAAAAGTTATAGCGTCTATAAAATAGGGGGTAGTTTTATGGCATTTTTATTAATATAATTATTTTTTTTTTACTAGTAATGGCGGCGATCAGCTTTTTTTTTTTTTTTTTTTTTATCGTGACTCCGACATTATGGCCGACACGTCGGACACTTTTTTTACATATTTTTGAGACCATTGACATTGTTACAGCGATCAGTGCTATAAAAATAACCCCTTCACTGCCAGTGTCAAACTGTAGGGGGCGCTGAAGGGGTTAAGTGTGACCTTGGGAGTAATTCTTACTGTTGGGGCGTGGCTTGCCATGACACGTCATTGATCGTGTTCCCTCTGTGTCACCTAGGCAGAACGGGGAGATATTGTGTTTACACTAACATCTCCCTGTTCTTCAGCTCTGTGACCCGATCGCGGGACACCGGCGGCAATCGGGTCCGCAGGTCCTGCGGTCACGGAGCTTGGGACAGGGTCGCGAGCGCGCCACCACACGGCCGGCAATTTAAAGGGGACGTGTATATATACGCCCTTTTGCCTGTCCGTACCATTCTGTCGACGTAAATGTTTGTGCGGCGGTCGGAAAGCAGTTAAAGTACCTGTGCAAGGTGAAGGAAATCCTGAAAACATGCCCTGTTTTGGGGTAGTTGAAGATCTTTGGGAACCACTGCTTAAATGCATCTCGATGCACAAATATGAAAACACATGCTCTGTGTTGCCTAGAATAGGAAGGCCTCATAAGAAGCAACTTTGTCAAACCATGCATACGATCTCATGCACGCAGTAATTGTGAATGAGTCCTTAGTTCATATCCTCCTATGAGCAGGATCTATACTTCAGATGTCTGCTGTGCCCTCCAGCAAAGTTTGTCCCCAAAATTTGTGTAGCCTAAAATGTTTAGGTTCTCTATTGCTTTTCTAATGTGCTCTAGACAAACAGAGGAATTTGGTTGTAGTGGGTTTTTATTTAGGGAGGCCATCTATGTATTGTAGTGGCCAGTGTAAAATGAATGAACTGTGATTTAAGAGCTTTTTGTTCTATGAATGTATGAATATTCTTTTTTTCCTGAGCTCAGTGACTAGATTGCTGTGATTTCATGAGTCTGTTTTCTGAATGTAAAGGGCTTTGTGCACATTTTAGACCATGTTTTTATGTTCCTATATTTGGGGTGTAACCTAAAGCATGGTCGTACGCTTCCTCCCCCTCGCCCCACCGCTTTCCTGAATCGCGGGCTGCTTCTCCCTGCAGAATCACTGTCATCCAATGTTTGTAAACAATACTACAAGGCCCATCAAAACTCTCATGCCGGCAATCACTCCTCACTCACCAATATAATTGCCTGGTTCTTCCGCCAGCCAGGTCTGCACCTCCATATGGACCCAATCCTGATCATTTGCAGGAGAATGAGCATTGCACTTGTGACGCACTGATCACAGTTGCAATGCTATACAAGCCTGAATGTCAGAATTTAATAAATGCACATTTTTAGTTATTAATGTGAATGCATTTATTTTTGCAAAATGTAAAATCAGATGGTCCGTCTATTTCTCAAATGTGTCTGGCCAGAGAGTGAGTTGTATATTGTACAATATTGATATTGTTACCCATATTTTGCTGTTTATGTAAATAAAATTGTTTTCTAACAAAGATTGTTTTTTGTGTATTTTTTTTTTTGTTTTTCCTACCATACAAGCTTCTCGTTTTTAAAAAATTAAAATGTCTTGTGTAAGAGAAGCTGTACAGAGAAAACGGGTGGGCTGCCCTTTGCTATTGTGGTTTTTAACTGTTTCCTACAACAGTTACATTCAATGCATAGTTTGAATGGTAACTGTTACCAATATGGTTATGTTGACTTTTCACAAAATTGTCAAGCCATCAAATGGCTGATGTCATAGCTGATCACATGCAGCACCATGAAAGCTGAAGACCAAATGGAGGCTTGATGTCCCCGTCCTTGGCTGTAAAGGATAGGGAGGGTTTAGTTCCACTTGGTTTCTAAACTGATCTAGCCTTTAATAATTTCAGAGTGCACCAAACGATCTCTGGTAAACTGAAAATCTGATATATATATATATATATATATATATATATATATATATATATATATATATATATCTCCTGTTCAAAATTATTATGCCAATGATATTTTTCTCATTTACCTAAATAGTTGATGTAAACAGTCAGCATAATTCTCATGTTATCAACTATTAAGAGTACAATTCAAATTTTATTGAACAAACCTCCTAATAATAACTTTTTATTTCATTTTTCAAAATGAACTTCTAATGCATTGTTCCAAATTATTAGGCACAGTAAGTTTTTTTTTTTTTTTTTTCAAAACACTTTCTAGCTTGTAAAGAACTGAAAATTGTCATTTGTTGTGTTTTGCAGCATATTTACTAAAATCAAAAGCTATTTCAATCAAACTTAAAAAAAAAAAAAAAAAAAAAGTTAACATGTTGTTCAAACATTTTAACAGGTCATGTTACATTTTAACCTAGGACCCCTTATTTGATAGCAGCTTCACAAGTCTTGCATCCATTGAACTTGTGAGGTTTTTGTACAGTTTCTGCTTGAATTTGTTTGCAAGATGTCAGAATAGCCTCCCAGAGCTGCTGTTTGGATGTAAACTGCCTCCCACCAGCATAGATCTTTTGCTTGAGGATGCTCCAAAGGTTCTCAATAGGATTGAGGTCAGGGGAGGATGGAGGCCACACCATGACTTTCTCTCCTTTTTTTTATCCCCATAGCAGCCATTGATGCAGAGGAATTCTTTGCAGCATGAGATGGTGCATTGTCATGCATGAAGATGATTTTATTACGGAAAGCATAGTTCTTCCTTCTGTACCAGGGAAGGAAGTGGTCTGTCAGGAACTCCACATACTTTGCAGAGGTCATCTTTACACCTTCAGGGACCCTAAAGGGGCCGACCAGCTCTCTTCCCATGGTTCCGGCCCAAAACATGACTCCACCACCACCACCTTGCTGACGTTGCAGCCTTGTTGGAACAGGGTGGCCGTCCACCAACCATCCACTACTCCATCCATCTGGACCATCCAGGGTTGCACGGCACTCCATCAGTGAACAGGACTTTTTGAAAATTAGTCTTCATGTATTTTTCTGCCCAATGCAACTGTTTCTGCTTGTGAGCATTGGTTAGTGGTGGCCGAATGGAAGGTTGATGCACAGTTGCAAGACTGGAGGACTCTACACCTTGATGTCCGTGGGACTCCAGAGGCACCAGCAGCTTCAAATATCTGTTTGCTGCTATGTAATGGTGTTTTAGAAGCTGCTTTCTTGATTTGATGCATAGATCTGGCAGAAATCTTCCTCAATGTGCCTTTATCTGCATGAAACCCGTCTGTGCTCTGAATCGGCCACAAATCTCTTAATAGTGCGATGATCACGCTTACGTTTTCGTGAAATATCTAATGTTTTCATACCTCGTTCAAGGCATTGAACTATTTCACTCTTGCAGCAGAGAGATCCTTTTTCTTCCCCATATTGCTTGAAGATGGTGCTCTGCTTAATAATGTGGAATACCCTCCTTTTAGTAGTTTTTTTCCTTTTTTTTTAATTGGGCTCACCTGGCAATCTAATTATCACAGGTGTCCGATTGTTTTCAGTGATCAAAAGAGCCCTGAGACACAATGCCATCCATGAGTTAAACTGAAAAACTAAATATTTAATCTTTGGGCCACTGAAATATCATTGGCATAATAATTTGGAACAGGGTGTGTGTTTTATATATAAAACAAAAGTAGATATACCCCACTGCCACAATGCATCCCATCTCCCCCACCATTAGCCTTAAGCTAAGAGCTGCTGCAGTCTTGCTTCTGTGGCTGTACACACTCAGAACAATAGTTTGCGACCAGCAGGGAGCATAAGCCTTGCTCTGATGGGGTGTTCCAGACTGCTGCTCTAATAGAGCAGCTGTCCTTAAGGCTAGGTTCACACCAGCCCGCACTGTACAATGCAGGTGCGGGAAACGCATCAATTTCTGCAGCCGAATTGCACTGCTCTTGTGAGATGTGTGGGGCTGCCATTCTTTCTGAATGGCACCCCATGTATCGCAGTCTGCAGCAACCACAGGGTCAAAAAGACCATGCGGTTTCCCTGCGGCTGCGATTTTAAAGAAAGTGTAAGAACCCTTTTCATTTACAAAGATTTTATTAATATTCAATTCAACAGTATTGCTTGACATTTTGGTTGATACATTGCAGTTAAACATTAAGTCCAGGATAAGCAAAATAGAAATTTTCAAAAACCAGAAATGCCAAAATCAGACATACGAAACATCTGAAAAGTGAGAAGCGTAAACTGGAGCTTCCTTATCCTGAGGAATCTTGTGTGAAATGTAGAACTAAAGCGTTCACATATATTGTTAAATGTCAGCCTTTTATCAACCATGTCATTCAAAATTGTATATCCAGAATATAACTTTGACCAATGCTTGCTAGCATTGCTTTGGTCAAAGTTATATTCTTTGACCAATGCCTGGCAGTCTAAAAGGATGAATGGAATATCAAGCTAAAGATAGAGAAGCGGTGGGAGACAGAGGACTGAAAGATGGAGAAGGAGAGGGATAGAAAGAGAAAAGGGAGAAAAAAAGGGTGGGGTCTGCAGGGTGGGGAGTAAAGGCGTATTAAATCGAAAAATGTAGTATCAAATCTGGATGGTTTAATTTAGTCGACCCAGGGCTGCCAGACCCGAAGGAATTTATGGTGAGTGTCTGATAGAATAGCAGTCAGTTTCTCGTTTAACATGCTGTCATTCGTACGATTTTTAACCGCTTCAAAACTAAGTATAGGCGTTTCCATGCCCTAGCAATAGTTAACCTGGTTGCAGCAGAGAGATGCGTAGCCAGCTGGCGCTCCAGTCTGAGCAATTCTGCTATTGGTTTGCAGAGAAGAGCTTCATGGGGATCTCTTTTAATGTCGACATGAAGTATGTTGCAGAGAAGAGAGTAGACTCTGACCCAAGAACCTTTTTTTTTTTTTTTGTGCATCTCGTGCAGCAAAATAAATGTGCTTTTGTGCCTGAGCAAATGCAGGACACATGGTCTGCACTAGTGTGAACCTAGGGTAACTGCAGGCTAGTGACCGAAAACAAGCAGAATTAGTGGCAGTAGGGCATTCTTGTACTGATATCCCAGGCAAGATGCTGAGAGCTGTCAATTTTGTGCATCCTGAAAGGTTGCAAATTAAAAGACCTAAATTTTGAGCTTTAAAGCAGAGGTCCGCCCACCCCACGAAAAATTAAGTCAGCAGCTACAAATACTGCAGCTGCTGACTTTTAATATATGGACACTTGCCTGCCCAGGGAGCCCGCAATGTCGGCACCCCAGCCGATCTTTACATCGGCTGTCAGGTGCAGCAGCCATTGCCGGTAAGGGAACCCAGCAGCAAAGCCTTTTGGTTTGACAGCCGGTTCCCTACTGTGCATGCGTGCTGCACTTTCTAATTTGGCCTGGCAGTGGAGGAAGGGGGGCCGAGCTTCGCTGTGGCGCGGTCTCTGGAAGTGGGGAAGGGGTGCCTGTCAAAAACGGGAGGAGACAAATAAAGCAGAGTTCCACCCAAAAGTGAAATGTCCGCTTAAGTCTTGTTCTTGCGCCACATAAGATCTGGCTGATATACAACTGCCCACACACTTTGCTTTTAACAGTGTATGAGCAACAAGAAATAACTTGTACTGTACACCTATTTTTAATTGCCCCTATAATTCCTGCCTGTGGCTCGATCTTGATAATGACCCACTTTTCAAACTTCTTTGAATGTTAATTCTCGCTAAACACTGGACTGTCATCAGTTATCTTTCCATAGTCACTGAAAATACAGTTAAAAGACCATTATGGCTGCAGACTGGACTGGTGCCCCAAACGAGCCCACACTGCTGTACAAGTGATTTCCTGCGCACCTTTTAGCATTCTTTCCAAGAGAGCATCTGGTGTGGCAGGTAACATTGTCACAGTATGTTTCATCAGAATGAGTACCACAAATTTTTAAATTGTAGCATTCATTAACCCGTTGTCCACCGTCAAATAACGGCGGGCAGAAGACACTCGTTCTGACAGGACGTCATATGACGTCCTGCCTTTAAAACGAGCTAGGGGGCGCGCCCGCCGTGTTGCTGGGGACCTGATGCGTGGGCCGGGCGGTCGCGATTGCCGCCGGGCACCCGCGATTGCCCAGTAACTGAGCAGGAAAGTGGATCTGTGTGTGTAAATGCACAGATCCACGTCCTGTGAGGGAGAGGAGACTGATGGTGTGTCCCCTGTACATGGGGACAGCCATCGGTCACCTCCCCCAGTCAGTCCCCTCCCCCCACAGTTAGAACACATCGAGGAAACACATTTAACCCCTTCCTCGCCCCCTAGTGTTAACCCCTTCACTGCCAGTCACATTTCTACAGTAATCGATGCATTTTTATAGCAGGGATCACTGTATAAATGTGAATGGTCCCAAAAATGTGTCAAGTGTCCGATCTGTCCGCCGCAATATCGCAGTCACAATAAAAATCGCAGATCGCCGCCATTACTAATAAATTTTTTTTTTAAAAATGCTATAAATCTATCCCCTATTTTGTAGACGCTATAACTTTTGCGCAAACCAATCAATACACGCTTATTGCGATATTTTTGGAAGAAAAAAAAAAATGTAGAAGAATGCGTATCGGCCTATACTGAGGAAAATTTTAATTTGAAAAAAAAAAAAAACACTATTTACTTTTTGCTATAATAAATATCCATTTATTTTTTTTCGACTATAGCGCAAAAAATAAAAACCGCAGAGGTGATCAATACCACCAAAAGAAAGCTCTATTTGTGGGGGGGGGGGGGAAAAGGACCCAAATTTTGTTTGAATGACAATTGCGCGGTCGTGCGACGTGGCACCCAAAGTGTGACAGCGCTGAAAGCTGAAAAATGGCTTGGGCAGGAAGGGGGTTTTCGTGCCCAGTAGGGAAGTGGTTAAAATAATTAAACCTGGATAAGCTGGGACTTCTGTAGCCTATCCCTGACTCTACAGAGCATACTGTATTAAGTTACCAATAACATCAGTAGCTGGTATTTAAAAAAAAAAAAAAAAGTAACCACTTAACGACCGCTCACTGTATATATACGTCGGCAGAATGGCACCGACAGGCACAATCACGTACAGTGTACGTGATTGCCTTTGTACAGTTGGGGGGTCTGATCGGACCCCCCTCCTATACAGTGAGCGGTCGTTATTCATTGGGTAGCGATCCGACATGAGGGGGCGGCCATTCGATTGCTCATGAGGGGGCGGCCATTCGATTCCCCCGATCGCTCCCGGCGAATGGAAATGCTCCCTCTGCTGTGTAATGTTTACACAGGCAGAGGAAGCAGGAGGAAGTGATGTCATCTCTCATGCGGCGCTCACATATACCGAGCGCCGTACAAGAGAAGACACACAGGTCAGTACACCAACACTACACTGACACCAGGACACATAGGCACACAAATCGCCCCCCCCCAGCCCCCAGTCACAGTGTCACTGATTGCAGTGATCAGTAAATAAATGGTCACTGCAATCAGTGACATTTGTGACTGTAAAAGTGTCACTAAAGTTAGTTTTAGGTCCAGTGTAGCCCCCTAACCCCCCCCTAATAAAGGTTTAACCCCCTTAATCGCCCCCCAGGTAACCCTTTCACCCCTGATCACCACTGTCGCTAAGCGATCATTTTTCTGATCGCTGTCTTAGTGTCGGTGATGCAGATCGGTAGCCAGTAATTTTTTTTATGTTCGCCGCAGGTTTTTATAGCATCAGGTACCCCCATATATTACCTAATAAAGGTTTAACCCCCTAATTGCCCCTAGTTAACCCTTTCACCAGTGATCACCATATAAGTGTTACGGGTGACGCTGGTTAGTTTGCTTTTTATAGTGTCAGGGCACCCGCCGTATATATAACCCAATAAAGGTTTAACCCCCTGATCGCCCAGCGGGTGATATCAATTAGGTTTTAGCGTCAGAGAGGGTCTGCGTCACACCCCAGGCAGCGTCAGGTTAGTGCCAGTAACGCTAACACCCACGCGTGAAGCATACACCCCCCTTAGTGGTATAGTATCTGATCAGATCAATATCTGATCTGATCAGATCTATACTAGCGTCCCCAGCAGTTTAGGGTTCCCAAAAACGCAGTGTTAGCGGGATCAGCCCAGATACCTGCGTTTTGCCCCTCCGTCCAGCCCAGGCCACCCAAGTGCAGTATCGATCGATCACTATCACTTACAAAACACAACACACATAACTGCAGCGGTCGCAGAGACAGGCCTGATCCCTGCGACTCCAGTGCTGTAGGGGGTGATTTCACCACCACAGTTAAAAAAAAAAGCATATATGCCGAAGCATTGGGGCAGCAGGGGCGGAGGAGCGATTTTGCTCCTAATGCCGCGTACATACGGTCGAAATTCCGACGGAGGCTTGCCCGTGGAAAAGTCCGACCATGCGTGTGCGGCATAATTTTTTTGCGGGAGGATGCCCCCATGCTTCGGCATATATAAATGGTGCATGTATGCCCATCATTAGAAGTGGGTGGATGAAGGGAGGTATTCTAATGGTGGGCATACCCACCGATCAATCTTTTTTTTTTCATGCAGCCAGTTGGCTGAACGAAAAAAGAGATTACAATACATGTCCAACAAGGACCAGCAACGTACTGGTATGTTGCTGGACTTTGAATGTTTATACCAGAATGATGCCTGCGGGTTTAGGTATCATCTTGGTATCATTCTTTTCAGCCAGCGGCCGGCTTTCATGTAAAAGCAATCCTAGTGGCTAATTAGCCTCTGGACTGCTTTTACAAGCAGTGGGAGGGAATGTCCCCCCCCCCCCCAGATATAAAAAGCGTCATTGGGAAATTGGGAAAGCATTTTATCACACCGATCTTGGTGTGGTCAGATGCTTTGAGGGCAGAGGAAAGATCTAGGGTCTAGAAGACCCCAGTTTTTTCAAAAAAGAGTACCTTTCACTACCTATTGCTATCATAGGGGATATTTACATTCCCTGAGATAACAATAAAAATGATAAAAATAAATAAATATGGAAGGAACAATTTAAAAATAAAATAAAAAAGCAAAATTAATAATAATAATAAAAAAAAGCACCCCTGTCCTGCCCTGCTCTTGCACAATGGCGAACGCAAGCGTCGGTCTGGCGTCATATGTAAACAGCAATTGCACCATGCATGTGAGGTATCACCGCGAAGGTCAGATCGGGGGGGAGTAATTTTAGCAGTAGCCCTCCTCTGTAAATCTAACGGGGTAACCTGTAAAGGCTTTTAAAGGCTTTTAAAAATGTATGTAGTTTGTCGCCAATGCGCGTTTGTGCGAAATTTTAAAGCATGTTGTGTTTGGTATCTATGTACTCAGCCTAAGATCATCTTTTTTATTTCATCAAACATTTGGGCAATATAGTGTGTTTTAGTGCATTAAAATTAAAAAAAGTGTATTTTTCCCCCAAAAAATGCGTTTGAAAAATCGCTGCGCAAATACTGTGTAGAAAAAAAAATGCAACACCCACCATTTTAATCTGTAGGGCATTTGTTTTAAAAATATATATAATGTTTGGGGGTTCAACATTTTTTTTCTTGCAAAAAAAATGTTTTCATGTAAACAAAAAGTGTCAAAAAGGGCTTTGTCTTCAAGTGGTTAGAAGAGTGAATGTAAGCTTCCTAATGTTGTGTATAAAATGCCAGAACAGTTCAAAACCCCCCCAAATGACCCCATTTTGGAAAGTAGACACCCCAAGCTATATACTGAGAGGCATGTCGAGTCCATGGAATATTTTATATGTTGACACAAGTTGCGGAAAAAAGACAATTTTTTTTTTTTTGCACAAAGTTGTCACTAAATGATATATTGCTCAAACATGCCATGGGCATATGTGGAATTACACCCCAAAATGCTTCTCCTGAGTACGGGGATACCACATGTGTGAGACTTTTTGGGAGCCTAGCCACGTACGGGACCCCAAAAAGCAAGCACCGCCTTCAGGCTTTCTAAGGGTGTACATTTTTGATTTCACTTCTCACTGCCTATCACAGTTTCGGAGGCCATGGAATGCCCAGATGGCACAAACCCCCCCAAATGACCCCATTTTGGAAAGTAGACACCCCAAGCTATTTGCTGAGAGGTATTGAGTATTTTGCAGATCTCGCTTTTTGTCACAAAGTTTTGAAAATTGAAAAAAAAAATATATATTTTCTTTCTTCATTTTCAAAAACAAATGAGAGCTGTAAAATACTCACCATGCCTCTCAGCAAATAGCTTGGGATGTCTACTTTCCAAAATGGGGTCATTTGGGGGGGTTTTGTACTGCCCTGCCATTTTAGCACCTCAAGAAATGAGATAGGCAGTCATAAACTAAAAGCTGTGTAAATTCCAGAAAATGTACCCTAGTTTGTAGACGCTATAACTTTTGCGCAAACCAATAAATATACGCTTATTGACATTTTTTTTTTTACTAAAGACATGTGGCTGAATACATTTTGGCCTAAATGTATGACTAAAATTGAGTTTATTAAATTTTACTTAGATCGAAAATTTTGAAAAAAAATTATTTTCTACTTTTTGTTATATTTTCGTTTATATTGCAAAAAATAAAAATCGCAGAGGCAATCAAATACCATTAAAAGAAAGCTCTATTTGTGGGAAGAAAAGGACGCAAATTTCGTTTGGGTACAACATTGCATGTCCGCACAATTTACAGTTAAAGCAGCGCAGTGCAAAATTCTGAATTCACCTCTGGTCCTTTAGTTACCAAATGGTCCGGTCCGCTTAAGTGGTTAAAGGGGTTGTAAAGCGGATTTTTTTCTTTTTTTTTAAAAAAAACAAACGTGTTTTATTATCTCCACTGTGTAGCTCGTTTTGCACAGAGTGGCCCCGAACCTGGTCTTCTGGGTCCCTCAGCGGCTGTCTCGGCTTCCCCCCCCCCCCCCCCCCCCCCGCAAGGACTCCTCATCTTCATGCGAGCGAGCTTGCATCGTGTTGAGTTCTTGCGGGCGCTCTCCTGTGATACAGCCGGTGGCCATAGCCGGTCACTGTATCACCCGGCACGCCGCGTCATTGGATGTGATTGACAGCAGCTTTGCATTAAGGTGAAAAAACATGTACCTTTAGGGCCAGTTCACACCATAGAAACGCAATATGGATGCGTTCCAGGTGCTTTTTGCATGCGCGTTTTTGGTACGTTTTTAATGCAGTCCAGTGCTTTTTTTTTCACCCCTCTTCTTATTAACCTTAGATAAGGACAAGTGTGTTCCAGTGCATATTACAGCGTTCCAGTGCAGGTAAAATGCAGAATGTTCTTTTTTTTTTTTTTTTTTTTTCTGTAACGCACTGGAACTGCAAGCACTGGTGTGAACTATGCCATTGAAAACCATATAACCTACTTTCCATGCATTTTTGATGCAGAAAAAAACGCACTGGACTGCATGTGGTGTGAACTGGCCCTTAGTGTCCCTTTTTTAAATGTCAAAAATTGCCTGGCTTGATCAATGCAATCATTTGTAGCTGCTCTGCTTCTGAATCGCCACTACTACTTTAGCCTACAGCAAGATCCATTATAATTCTTCTTCTCCCTCTTTCCTTTTATGATCACCTGCTCCCTATACACTTGCTTATTTGTGCTTTATTCCTGAGTTTCCTTCTCTTCCTGCAACAACCGCAGTTGAATCCTATGCCCTTGATTGAAGGTGGAAGCAAAGAAGGTATAAACAAACCGAGCTGCGCTGCAAATTACTAGTACAAAAATCATGTCAGTTTTATATGGATACTCATATATAAACTACACCATAAAATTGATAATTGTAAATAATGATTTCAAAATCGTGAAAAAAGTGATTTGTAAAAAAAACAAAAAACAAGCGGGTCCTTGATAGCCAAAGTGATGTGACAAGACACTAATAGACCCAGATAGTGCATGTATGTCACATGAAACCAAAATGAATACCCTTCCAAATGTACATGTCACTGAAGACTATATTGACACAAACTGTTGGTCCCACACTGGAAGTGATGGGATACAGTTCTAAAAAGCAGTTCTTCAATGTGTTGGACACTGGTGACTCCAAACAGAAAAGCACCCAAGAAGAAGTGATGAAATGGAAAAGGATCCTCCACCTTTAATATGAAAGCTGCTTACCAGCTGTATAGATCTCTTGTCAGGAGATCGCAACTGCTTGTGGCTAATTACCCCAGCCCTGGGTCTCTTTTTGGAATATTGCAGACACTCCTGAGTCCTCTGCACCTGAAATCCTCAGTTTTCCTTGAGGTTAGTGATTCCCTATGCAAAGGCTACCATAGCGTGATACTGTATGGATTTTATTATAAAACACAAGGATGTACACTTACAATTATGTTGTAGATTAAAAGCATGTGATAAAATTCAAGCCGGCCGGCTCTTTTTCTCCGCTCGTTCCTTCTGGGACTGATGCGTTCTAACGCGGTGACGTCAGAACGCCGCTCCTGCCTGAAGCAAAGAAGACCCTGGTCCAGAGTGCTATAACTGCAAATGAGTTGGACCCATCCACTGTGAATACAAGTTTGAATTGATTTGCTTATTACTATAGGTAATAACCTACCCAAAAAAAGGGAGACTATAGCCCCAATGGGACTTTCTATGCATCTTTCAGAGACAACACTACCACCTTAACCACTTAAGCCCCGGACCATTTGGTAGCTAAAGGACCAGAGGTGAATTCAGAATTTTGCACTGCGCTGCTTTAACTATAAATTGTGCGGACATGCAATGTTGTACCCAAACGAAATTTGCGTCCTTTTCTTCCCACAAATAGAGCTTTCTTTTAATGGTATTTGATTGCCTCTGCGATTTTAATTTTTTGCGATATAAACGGAAAAAGACCGAAAATTTTGAAAAAAAATGATATTTTCTACTTTTTGTTATAAGAAAAATCAAACTCAATTGTAGTCATACATTTAGGCCAAAATGTATTCAGCCACATGTCTTTAGTAAAAAAAATGTCAATAAGCGTATATTTATCGGTTTGCGCAAAAGTTATAGCGTTTACAAACTAGGGTACATTTTCTGGAATTTACACAGCTTTTAATTTATGACTGCCTATCTCCTTTCTTGGGGTGCTAAAATGACAGGGCAGTACAAACCCCCCCCCCCAAATGACCCCATTTTAGAAAGTAGACACCCCAAGGAAATTGCTGAGAGGCATGTTGGGACAAAAAAAAAAAATATTCAATGGGCTCAAGTGATTGAATAATGACAAAAAAAAAATTACAAAAACTTGTCACTAAATGATATATTGCTCACACATGCCATGGTTATATGTGGAATTGCACCCCAAAATACATTCTGCTGCTTCTCCTGAGTACGGGGATACCACATGTGTGGGACTTTTTAGGAGCCTAGCCACGTACGGGACCCCGGAAACCAAGCACCGCCTCCAGGATTTCTAAGGGCGCAAATTTTTGATTTCACTCCTCACTACCTATCACAGTTTTGAAGGCCATAAAATGCCAAAATAGCACAAAACCCCCCCAAATGACCCCATTTTGGAAAGTAGACACCCCAAGCTGTTTGCTGAGAGGCATGGTGAGTATTTTACAGCTCTCATTTGTTTTTGAAAATGAAGAAAGAAAATTTTTTTCAATTTTCAAAACTTTGTGACAAAAAGCGAGATCTGCAAAATACTCACAATACCTCTCGGCAAATAGCTTGGGGTGTCTACTTTCCAAAATGGGGTCATTTGGGGGGGTTTTGTGCCATCTGGGTATTCCATGGCCTCCGAAACTGTGATAGGCAGTGAGAAGTGAAATCAAAAATTGACACCCTTAGAAAGCCTGAAGGCGGTGCTTGGTTTTTGGGGTCCCGTACGCGGCTAGGCTCCCAAAAAGTCTCACACATGTGGTATCCCCGTACTCAGGAGAAGCAACAGAATGTATTTTGGGGTGTAATTCCACATATGCCCATGGCATGTTTGAGCAATATATCATTTAGTGACAACTTTGTGCAAAAAAAAAAAATTGTATTTTTTCCGCAACTTGTGTCAACATATAAAATATTCCATGGACTCGACATGCCTCTCAGTATATAGCTTGGGGTGTCTACTTTCCAAAATGGGGTCATTTGGGGGGGTTTTGAACTGTTCTGGCATTTTATACACATTAGGAAGCTTACATCCACTCTTCTAACCACTTGAAGACCAAGCCCTTTTTGACACTTTTTGTTTACATGAAAACATATTTTTTTTTGCAAGAAAATTATGTTGAACCCCCAAACATTATATATATTTTTAAAGCAAATGCCCTACAGAATAAAATGGTGGGTGTTGCATTTTTTTTTCTACACAGTATTTGCGCAGCGATTTTTCAAACGCATTTTTTTGGGAAAAAATACACTTTTTTTTTTATTTTAATGCACTAAAACACACTATATTGCCCAAATGTTTGATGAAATAAAAAAGATGATCTTAGGCCGAGTACATAGATACCAAACACGACATGCTTTAAAATTTCGCACAAACGCGCATTGGCGACAAACTACATACATTTTTAAAAGCATTTACAGGTTACCCCCGTTAGATTTACAGAGGAGGTCTACTGCTAAAATTACTGCCCTCGATCTGACCTTCGCGGTGATACCTCACATGCATGGTGCAATTGCTGTTTACATATGACGCCAGACCGACGCTTGCGTTCGCCATTGGGCAAGAGCAGGGCAGGACAGGGGTGCTTTTTTTTTTTTTTTTTTTTTTATTAATTTTGCTTTTTTATTTTATTTTTAAACTGTTGCTTCCATATTTATTTATTTTTATCACTTTTATTGTTATCTCAGGGAATGTAAATATCCCCTATGATAGCAATAGGTAATGACAGGTACTCTTTTTTGAAAAAACTGGGGTCTATTGGACCCTAGATCTTTCCTCTGCCCTCAAAGCATCTGACCACACCAAGATCGGTGTGATAAAATGCTTTCCCAATTTCCCAATGGCGCTTTTTATATCCGGGGGGGGGGGACATTCCCTCCCACTGCTTGTAAAAGCAGTCCAGAGGCTAATTAGCCACTAGGATTGCTTTTACATGAAAGCCGGCCACTGGCTGAAAAGAATGATACCAAGATGATGCCTAAACCCGCAGGCATCATTCTGGTATAAACATTCAAAGTCCAGCAACATACCAGTACGTTGCTGGTCCTTGTTGGACATGTATTGTAATCTTTTTTTTCATGCAGCCTGTTGGCTGAACGAAAAAAAAGATTGATCGGTGGGTATGCCCACCATTAGAATACCGCCCTTCATCCACCCACTTCTAATGATGGGCATACATGCACCATTTATATATGCCGAAGCATGGGGGCATCTTCTCGCAAAAGTTATGCCGCGTACACATGGTCAGACTTTTCCACGGGCAAGCCTTCGTCGGAATTTCGACCGTATATATGCGGCATTAGGAGCAAAATCGCTCCTCCGCTCCTGCTGCCCCAATGCTTCGGCATATATGCTTTTTTTTTTTTTTTAACTGTGGTGGTGAAATTACCTCCTACAGCATTGGAGTCGCAGGGATCAGGCCTGTCTCTGCGAACGCTGCAGTTATGTGTGTTGTGTTTTGCAAGTGACAGTGATCGATCGATACTGCACTTCGGTGGCCTGGGCTGGACGGAGGGGCAAAACGCAGGTGCTAGCAGGTATCTGGGCTGATCCCACTAACACTGCGTTTTTGGGAACCCTAAACTGCTGGGGACGCTAGTATAGATCTGATCAGATATTGAGCTGATCAGATACTATACCACTAAGGGGGGTGTATGCTTCACGTGTGGGTGTTAGCGCTACTGGCACTAACCTGACGCTGCCTGGGGTGTGACGCAGACCCTCTCTGACGCTAAAACCTAACTGATATCACCCGCCGGGCGATCAGGGGGTTAAACCTTTATTGGGTTATATACGGCGGGTGCCCTGACACTATAAAAAGCAAACTAACTAACCAGCGTCACCCGTAACACTTATATGATGATCACTGGTGAAAGGGTTAACTAGGGGCAATTAGGGGGTTAAAACCTTTATTAGGTAATATATGGGGGTACCTGACGCTATATAAAAACCTGACGGCGAACCTAAAAAAAAAATTACTGGCTACCTATCGGCATCACCGACACTAAGACAACGATCATAAAAACGATTGCTTAGCGACAGTGGTGATAGGGGGTGAAAGGGTTACCTGGGGGGTGATCAAGGGGGTTACACCTTTATTAGGTAATATATGGGGGTACCTGACGCTATAAAAACCTGCGGCGAACCTAAAAAAAATTACTGGCTACCGATCAGCATCACCGACGCTAAGACATCGATCAGAAAAATGATCGCATAGTGACGGCGGTGCTAGGGGGTGAAAGGGTTACCTGGGGGGTGATCAAGGGGGTTACACCTTTATTAGGTAATATATGGGGGTACCCGACGCTATAAAAACCTGCGGCGAACCTAAAAAAAATTACTGGCTACCGATCAGCATCGCCGACGCTAAGACATCGATCAGAAAAATTATAACTTAGTGACAGTGGTGATAGGGGGTGAAGGGTTACCTGGGGGGCGATCAAGGGGGTTAAACCTTTATTAGGGGGGGGTTAGGGGGCTACACTGGACCTAAAACTAAATGTAGTGATACTTTTACAGTCACAAATGTCACTGATTGCAGTGATCACTAAATAAATGGTCACTGCAATCAGTGACACTGTGACTGGGGGCTGGGGGGGCGATTTATGTGCCTATGTGTCCTGGTGTCAGTGTGCTGTTTTGTGTACTAACCTGCATCTTCTCCTGTACGGCGCTCGGTATATGTGAGCGCCCCAGGAGAGATGACATCACTTCCTCCTTCCTGGCAGGCAGGGGAAGCTGTCTCATTCGCCGGGAGCGATCGAGAGGGGGTGGCCGGAATCGAACGGCCGTCCCCTCATGCCGGATCGCTCCCGAAGGTAAAACGACCACCCACTGTAAAGAAGGGGGGTCCGATCGGACCCCCCAACTATACAAAGGCAATCACGTATATGTACGTGATTCTGCCTGTCGGTGCCATTCTGCTGACGTATATTTACAGTGGGCGGTCGTTAAGTGGTTAAAGATATGAAAAAAAAAATTAAGATTTCTTTTTCGTACATCACGGGACACAGAGCGACTTAGTCATTACTAATGGGTTATATAGATTACCTTCAGGTGCTGGCACTGGCCACTTCCAAACCGGAAGTACCCTCCCCTATATAAGCCCCTCCCATCCGGGAGCACCTCAGTTTTTTGCCAGTGTCTAAGGTGTTGGCCAAAGAGTAACATGTGTTTTCACTGGGCTTGCGTACAGGTTCTTTTGGGCCTTAGTAAGCTGTTCCGGATCCCACCAAAAAAGCTTCATAGCTAAACGGTCGGTACCCGGGCCTTGCAGCAGAAGAGCAAGGTTTTGCCTGTAATGTCTCTCTTAGGAGGGCTGGACCCTGGGATCCAGAGCTCTGGTCATACCCACGACCAAGATGTTGTCTGTGCAGGGTGCTATACAGGTCCAGGGGAGTGGAATCCTTGGGAACCCGATCCCTGAAGGTTTAATTACAATGCCTGCCGTGATAGGTGAAGTTTGGGCTTCTGTGGACCAAACAAAGTCCTGCGGCGGGGATCAGGTAAGTGGGGGCCCCCAGGAACTTGGTTCTATTGGGGGACCCCCAAGCCTAATTTGTCTTTCTGTCTGTTACCTAACGGTATTCCCGCTAATATCTGTGTATGCCTGTAACTACTGAAAATGTAAAATTTTAATAGTAGTCAAGAAAAAAAGGACCGCGGTACCTGTGTTAAACCACTAGAGGCCGCTGTGGTCCATTTTTCTTGTCATGTGGATCTTTGGTTTTCTCAAGTCAAAAGATCCAGGCAGTTGGTAAGTTTCTCTGTGGGAATCCACTTCCTCTGCCCTGTTGCTGCGCTCATCCACCGCACAGGCCCTCCGGCAAAAAGGGCCCTGGCTCCTAGTCCCTGTTTGATTTTCGAAAAGGGCGCCAATGGCGCGCGCGCGGGCGCGTGCACGCGCCTCCTATGAAAAAAAAGGGGCGGGGCGGGTGGATGACGCTCGATGCACGCCACGGCGCTTCTGCGCATGTGCAGGCGTCCCAGCTTGTATAAAGGCACAGTACAAGTGTCAGCTGGTTGCAAACAGAGCTAGCAACAAACAGTGGCACACAGAGGCGGTTGATGCAGGCATCCCCATAGAAAGGCACTTTAGTGGACACCAGCGGGTATATAGCAGCAACTGTGTTAGACTATTACCAGCAAAATTGGTGTATGACGACGGGAATACCTCAGCTTTGTGCTTATAGGATATGTCGTCCAGACGCTCTGGAAATAGATCTTCCAAGAAGCGAAAGGGGTCTCCGTCGGGCTCTGAGGATTTTGGGCATGCTGTACTGCGCCAATCTCCCCTGAAATTTCAGAGGTCAGTAGCCGTAGGAACCCCGCAGGTGTACCTGGTACTGCGGCTGTCCCCAGTCCACCTGCTCCTGTATATATAACAGAGGAGGTTTTATCCTCAACTCTGGGAGGATTGGAAGAGAGATTAACAGCATTGATCGCTGCTTCCCTGTCACAGGAAAAGCGCGTCCGATCTCCGTCTCCTCCTGCAGAGTGCCTGTTAGTGGAGGAACAGTCCCAGAAATCGACCTACCTGAAGGGGATCAGGTGAGGTTGATAAAGTTATAGAGGAATCAACAGTGGAAGAACCTTTCTCAGCATCTCAGGCTGAAAGATTATGGGTTCAGTCTCTGACTAACATGGTCCGAGCAGCATTTTAAATGCCTCTGGCGGAACCATCAACCACTACTGTCTCCTCGCTGGGGTCGCTGAAAGCTCCCCAGACTGTCTGTTCCTTCCCAATCCACCCTTTATTGGAAGGGTTTATTTACCAGGATTGGGAGCATCCTGTAAAATATTTACTCCCCCCCAAGAGATTTCCAGTGATCTATCCCATGGAGGATAAGTTCATTAAAAAAAAAAAAAAAAAAAAATGGAGGGTCCCTACAGTGGACACAGCCATCTCTTGTGTAAATAAATCACTGACATGTCCAGTAGATAATGTTCCAATGTTCAAGGACCCAATAGATAAAAAATTGGAGTCTTTACTAAAATCTGCTTTCTCTACAGCAAGCATGGTGACACAACCTGCAGTAGCGGCGATTGGAGTCTGCCAAGCAATGAAAGATCAGTTGAAACAAGTCTTAAGGGACTTACCAGATCAGCAGGCTCTTGCCCTAGCTGACCTACCTAGAGCCTTGTGTTGCGGTGGACGCCATAAAGGATACAATCCAACAGGCATCCCGCTTTACGCTGTCTGTAGACATATGCGTAGGCTTCTATGGCTCAAAAACTGGTCTGCTGAAGCTCCCTGTAAGAAATTGCTGATTAGCTTCCCATTTCATGGAGAACGCTTATCTGGAGATGATCTGGACAAATATATCCAGAAAACTTCTGCCGGTAAAAGTACACTCTTGCCGGTTAAGAACAAGGGTAGAAGTCCTTCGTTTAAGAGGCCTACTTCTCCAGTCCCTGGCACATCGGCTGTGAAACAGTTCCGACGGCCTCCGCGGTCAAATCCAGGGGGCAGAAATCAGGGACAATCACAGGGTAACAAGAAACCCTGGGTCAAAAGAGGTACAAAACCTCCCCCTAAGTCATGAAGGGTTGCCCCCACTCAATCGGGTGAGGGGAAGACTTCAGTTGTTCACAGAGACCTGGCGGGACACCATCAGAGATGGGTGATCTCCGCAGTAAGTCTGGGATACAGGCTGGAGTTAAAAGACATTCCTCCTGCCCATTTTATAAGGTCAAACGTGCCAAGCGATCCCCAGAAGAGTGGATCCCTCCTTCTGGCACTAGAGCAACTATTGCCCCAAGGGTAATCATGAAGGTTCCCTTGGAAGAAAACGGGTTCGGGTTTTACTCGAACCTTGTCACAGTCCCCAAACCAAATGGGGACATGAGGCCCATATTAAATATAAAAGGGCTAAACAAGTTCCTACATATCAGGACTTTTTCGGATGGAGTCGATCCGATCGGTGGCCACCGCCCTACAAGGGCAGGAATGGTTAGCCTCGATCGACATAAGGGATGCTTATTTGCATATTCCCATCTGTCCGGCCCACCAGAAATTTCTACGCTTTGCAGTAGAAGGGCGCCATTTTCAGTTCAGAGCCTTACCTTTCGGTCTGGCCACAGCACCACGAGTGTTCACAAAAATTCTGGCCCTACGATTGGCCAAACTAGGAACACAAGGTGTAACGATAATGGCATATCTAGACGACTTGTTGCTGATAGACCACTCAGTGAAAAAAAAAATAGAAGTGGTCGTTCACAAGATAATCAAGTATCTGGAATCTCATGGTTGCATTATCAACCGAGACAAGTCAGCCCTAAAACCAGTCAAAAGTCTGGAATACTTTTGGGCTAAGACTGGATTCAAATCAGAGAAAGATTTTCTTACCTCCAGAGAAGGTGTCGTCTTTGAAAGATTTGACCCACTTAGTGGGTACAAAAAAGAAAACCATCCATACGCCTGTGTATAAGGCTGCTGGGAAAAATGGTGGCTTCATTCGAAGCAGTACCCTACGGTCAATTCCATTCAAGGAACTTGCAGAGGGCCATACTGTCAGCCTGGAACAAAAAAGTTCAGGCTTTAGACTTACCAATGTCCCTGTCCCCTTCCGTTCGCAAGAGCCTCCATTGGTGGTTGGTGCCCCAGAATCTGGAAAAAGGGAAACCCTTCAGTCCGGTTTCTTGGAAGGTGGTCACTACAGATGCCAGCCTCATAGGCTGGGGGGCAGTACTGGAGCAATGGTCTCTCCAGGGCAAGTGGTCAGAAGCAGAGAAGGCCCTGCCCACCAATCTCTTAGAGATACGAGCAGCCTGGTATGCCCTAGTAGCATGGACATCCAAACTCCAAGGGTCGTGCAGCCCAGAGGGAAGCGAATTGCATCCTGGAATGGGCAGAAAGGTATGTCACAGCCATATCCGCGGTTTTCATCCTAGGAGTGGAAAATTGGAGAGCGGACTTTTTAAGTCGCCAGCAATTATGCCCGGGGGAATGGTCTCTTCACCCCAAGGTTTTCCAGGCAATATGCCAGCGGTGGGGAACACCGGATGTAGATCTGCTAGCATCCAGATTCAACGCAAAGGTGGACAGATTTGTGTCTCGCACAAAGGATCCCCTAGCTTGCGGTTCGGATGCCCTAGTGTTCCCTTGGGATCAGTTCAAGCTGATATATGCATTCCCACCGCGATTAATCCGCAGAATCAGGGTAGAAAAGAAACCAGTGATTCTGGGGGCTCCAGCGTGGCCCCGAAGGGCATGGTACGCGGAGATTGTAAAAATGTCAGTGGGAAGTCCTTGGACCCTCCCACATCGTCCGGACCTGCTTTCACAAGGACCGATATACTACCCTTCCTTACCAGCCCTAGGTTTGACGGCCTGGCTATTGAAGCCCATATTCTAAAAAAGAGAGGGCTCTCTAATCCTGTGGTATCTACCATGATCAATGCCAGGAAACTGGTATCCAGGCAGATCTATTATAGGATCTAGAAGGCGTACATCACGTGGTGTGAGGCCAGGAAATGGCATCCACGTAAGTACGTAATAGGTAGGATTCTGGACTTCCTACAGTGGGCTGTACATAGGAAGCTTGCCTTGAGTACTATCAAGGGTCAGACGGCCTTGTCAATATTTTTTTCAAAGGCCCTTGGCTTTGCATTCATTAGTCAAAGCTTTCATACAAGGAGTGATGCGTATTAGCCCTCCGGTTAGTATTCCCATATGTCCATGGGACTTAAACCTGGTTCTGTCGGTTCTACAGAAACAACCATTTGAACCATTGCGGCACATTTCCTTGGTTCTTTTCACCAGGAAATTGATTTTCTTAGTAGCCATTTCTTCGGCTAAAAGAGTATCGGAATTAGCCGCCTTGTCCTGTAAGGAGCCATATCTGGTTATCCATAAGGACAGAGTAGTATTACGTCCTCATCCAGCCTTCTCCCTAAGGTGGTATCGAGGTTCCATTTGAACCAAGATGTGGTTCTTCCTTCCTTTTTCCCCAAACCTAGTTCGGTAGAGGAAAAGTTATTGCATTCTTTGGATGTAGTAAGAGCAGTTAAAGCTTATCTTAAAGCCACTGCTCAGATTCGTAGAACGGATACTTTGTTTGTTCTGCTGGAAGGCCCCAGAAAGGGTCAGGCAGCATCAAAAATCTACTTTAGCCAAGTGGATTCGACAGGTCATAATACAAGCCTATGGCTTGAAAAGGAGACCGCCTCCGTTCAAAGTTAGGGCGCACTCCACAAGAGCAGTTGGAACTTCATGGGCAGTGCATCACCAAGCCTCCCTGGCTCAAGTCTGTAAGGCCACAACATGGTCCTTAGTACACACGTTTACTAGATTCTACCAGGTAGACGTTAGAAGTCAGGAGGATGTCGCCTTTGGGCGCAGTGTGTTGCAGGCCGCAAAAGAGCCTCATGCCTGATGGCGCCCAGCTTATGTATCCCTCCCCTCATTTGGCATTGCTTTGGGACGTCCCATTAGTAATGACTAAGTCGCTCTGTGTCCCGTGATGTACGAAAAAGAAAATAGGATTTTTATAACAGCTTACCTGTAAAATCCTTTTCTTGGAGTACATCACGGGACACAGAGCTCCCACCCCTCTTTTTGGGACACTTATTGCTTTGCTACAAAACTGAGGTGCTCCCGGATGGGAGGGGCTTATATAGGGGAGGGTACTTCCGGTTTGGAAGTGGCCAGTGCCAGCACCTGAAGGTAATCTATATAACCCATTAGTAATGACTAAGTCGCTCTGTGTCCCGTGATGTACTCCAAGAAAAGGATTTTACAGGTAAGCTGTTATAAAAATCCTATTTTTTTTTTCATATGTAAACAAAAATAAATGATGTACAGCAATATTAAAAAAAAAAAAAATCTACAATAAGCCTGTCTCTTGTATAGTATGAATTACAGATTTGAACATCTTAGCAGCCCTGTAAATGGACACATTTTTCAATATTTAACCACTTTGGGATAAACACATTCACATGTTCATTTTATATAAATATACCGAAAAGCTCTTTTTTTTTTTTTTTTATCACCAGGTAAATATATTAATACATTCAGAAACCTGAACTAACAAATCAGTTAAATTGTCTCACCTAAATATGTGAGAGAGGAAAAAAAATGGGGGCAATAGCGTCCATAGCAACATGGGGCTTTCCTGCCTATGGGGGGAGCTATATAGTAGACATGTGCACACTGAAATATTTCGTTTCGGAATTTAGTTTTCGTCTGAAAAATACATTTATTTAGTTACTCCCGAAATTAGTTTTTATTTATTTCGTTTTTCGTTAGAAATTGCATTCGTCCGAAAATCTGAATTAATTAAGGTTGAATCTGTCATTGAAGGCTTATGGTGTCTGTCGAATGTTCAAAGAAGATTCGATGGAGCAGCGAAACTGTACGACGCTGCAATCGTACATTTCCGGTTGAATGTTCCGCCAACAAGCTATAGTAGAATTCTAATGTTGTATGACTAGTAATAATTATATTTATTAATTACTATTACTAGTCAACCAACATTAGAATTCTTCTATAGCCTATGGGCGGATGCATTTGACTGGAAATGTACAATTGCAGCGTCGTACAGTTTAGCTGCCCTGTCGAATCTTCTAACTTTCGACAGACACCATAAGCCTTCAATGACAGATTCAACGTTTGTATGTTTTTCGATGTTTTGTCGAATCTTCGTCATTCATATTGAATTGTCAAGTTAGTTCTAGCTATTTTACTGCTCCTCCTCATTGGTTACAATCAGCCAATAACATTCATCATCATCATTATTTTTTATTTTACTTCCCCCACCCAAACCCAGCAGCGATCTTTTTTCTCTATAATGTCGAATCTTTTCTCTCTATAATGTCGAATCTTTTCTCTCTATGTCGAATAATCTTGGACTAATAGAGTTGAGGTTAGGCACATTCGACCACAGGTTCGATAGGAGATTCGACGTGACGCTGACAATAACAATCTGTGTCTATCTATATCGAACTGTTATCGCAACGAAAATAAAGCATTTGTTTGTCAGATCTTTCGGTTTTCGGATTCTGTGCTTTCGTTTTCGTTTGTTAAAACGATAACGAAAATACCTGAAATTCGGACGAAAATGCATTCGGACGAAAACGAATGCACATGTCTACTATATAGGGAGCTGATGGCAACTAAAACCCAGCCGCAAACAAATATAATAGTAGGCTTGCCAAATCACATACTGCATCTTATAATGGGGAAGATACCTATTCTTCCTCCACTCCCAATTTACAGAACTTAAAGGTGCCAGATACCACAGCATACCTTCAGAGGTCTAGTGGCGTCCATGCCTTGACTGGTGGACATATTGCTGATCTGTGTATATGGACAACAGTTGTTTTTGACCGTTTACTATATGTGAGCAATAATTAGACTACATTGGCAGCAAAAGGGCTATGGCCAGTGCAAGCAAAGTATAACCTGCTGAACTAAAAAAATATAAATCAATCCTCATGTAAAGGATTTTCATAATTATTTTATAAATCTAGGGGCACCAATACTATATGCATCAAACTCATAATAAAAAGCCCATAAGCAATTTTACAACATAATCCTCTTCACATTTACAGTGCTATAGAATCTATTTTTGTGTATACGCAGATAGAAGTTTGGATTTAGAATGATAACCTTTATTGGCTAACTAAATAAATTACAATATATGAGTGATCGCTCTGCACTTAATTTGCAACGGAATAAAGTAATAAATAAAACAATGTTACAACAACTGGTATAGTTGATGCAATATATAACAGTGTCAAAGTCTCAACTGCAAATACTGTATTTATTGGCGTATAACACGCTTTTTTTTACCCTGAAAATAGAGGGTAAACTGGGCCTGCGTGTTATACGCAGGGGGCGGTGGAAAGTTTTTTTTTTTTTCCTGAAACGTCCCTCTTAAAGTTAGGGTGCGTGTTATACGCAGATAAATACGGTATATGCTCCACTGCTGTGTCAACTCAAAGTGATAGTTCATATAATAATATCCAATGTGTTCAATGACCACCACCTCCAGACAGATTGCCTGCTCGCCTCTAATCTATGACCCTACTACAGAGTCATAATCACCTTAATGTAATCCACTTCAGGATGGGGCTGTAATGTTCCTGCAAGGATCGTCCCTGTAACATGCTTTCTCTTTCATTCATGGACGGACACAGCTTCAATCTTGACAAAGTGGGTATTAGCCTTCATTCAGGAGTGACTAGGCAGAAAAGTGTTAACAACTTCAGAGCTGAACAGCCCCACCCAGGGGTGGTTTTACTGTCTATATCCCCTCAGCCTGCACTAAGCAGATCAGTTCTTTTCTGCCTAGCATAGGAGAAGGACATGGCTCCCTTCGGGCCCATAGGTCCGAGGGTTTTTTCTAAGTTTTTTTTTTTCGTTTTTTTTGTTTCTGCGATCAACTGCCGACTGGGTGACAGGCTGGATCCCAGATCCTTGTAGTCTCCCCAGTTTTCAGCCATCGAGCGTGTGCCGACCCTAGCTACGCGCTGGGTTTTCCACGACATGCCCGTCGCTCCACGGGTGGCCGGTGAGCTTCGCGCACCAGGGCATGCATATGACCGGTCTCTATGGCTGAATCACAGCATGCCGGGCTGACAGTCACCTCCGTAACCGTGCGGAAGATGATCTGTCCGGAATGTTTTCCAGCATAATCCACGCAGGAAGGGTAAGTAGCTTCCCCTGCTTCGGCAGTAGGACATGGCAGGACATTCCTGGTGAGATCAAGTAAGTGGTTTTACCCTTTCTTTCCTCTCTCCTTGCCTTCCCTCCTCCCTGGGCTCTGTGAGCTAGGCTGGCTTCTGGGTGCCGGGGGTTCACCTGGGGGGGCTCAATCTGGAGCGGGAACTGCGCTGTATGTCTGCTTCTGGGGTGTTAAAGGGCTGTCATTGGAAATGTCAGTTTTTCTGCTTACCTGTGTGTTTCTTCCTCCATGCTGTCGACAGCCATTTTTTTGTGGTCCATGCCTGTTTTGGCCTCTCTCTACTGCTCGGCGGCCATTTTCTTGTGGTCCGCGCCCGCTTTGGCCTCTGTCTACTGCTCAGCGGCCATTTTCTTGTGGTCCACGCCGTTCTTCAGCTCGGCAGACATTTTGTGGAAGTCTCCGGCATCTAGGGTGCTTTTTACAGGCACAAAATATACAGACACACGCTGATGGAGGATCAGACTGACACAGGCAGCTGTGTGAGAGCATCTCAGTCAGGAGCAGATGGCAGCAGTAACCGTTCTAAGGGTGGTGAGTCCTCTGGGAGACCCTGCATCTCTGTAGCAGCTAGGAGGGTGGGCTGTGATACCTTGCCTGGAGTCCCTGTGGCTGTCAGGCACGTGGGTCAGCATGACATCAGAAGCAGACGTTTTTTCCCCTGAAACACCTGAGTTGCCAACTGGTGCCCCTGCTATATCAGTGGACGCTATGTTGGCGATCTTGGAGGCTTTTGTTGCCAAGGTGGAAGCGGCGCGTGGGAACACTGGGAGTAGGAAGCGCCCCCGCCATCTGCTGGGGATAATTCTGATGCAGAGCCAGGCCGAGCTTGTGGCTCATGGCCCTGATTTTGATGCGTCAGATGCCACGGACTGTGACCGGTCGGACAGTGAGGATGACTCCAGGTCCGGGTCAGCACGTGAAAAGGCTTGGTATCTATCACTGCAGTGCGGGTTACGCTGAAGTTGGAGAATTCTGCAGAGACGGCGGTTCCCTTGGGTTCCGTAAGCCGGCCCGCACTGCCAAGGTGTTTCCTTGTATGTCTTATCTTGATAAACTTTTATACAAGGAGTGGGAAAAACCACTGAAGGTTTTTTCGGCCCCAAAAAATTTGGCGGTCCGGTATGCCTTTTGAGGAGAGTTTTTCCTGAAAAAATGGACCTCTCCCCCGATGGTGAACCCCCCTGTGTCCAGACTTAACAAAGTAACCACGAGTCCAGTGGAAGGGGCTCCTGTCTTCAGTAGGGGTGCAACGGATCAAAAAACTCACGGATCGGATCGATCCTCGGATCAGAGCCACGGATCAGATCATTTTCGGATCGGCAAAAAAAAGGAAAAGAAACGAAAAAAAAAAGTTTTCGATTTCACAGTTATTTTCAACACAAAACGGAGCTTATATGCTTAAATACAGTATTTGTAAATCCAACGGACTGTTTACATGTTCAATTTTAAAAGCGGCTGCAAACCTGCTGACCTTACATGCTTGCTAATGTGACAGAACACCACTGATTTTCACATTTAACTAAATAAGGTTTGCTGCTGCTTTTAAAATTTAAAATGTAAACAGTCCGTTGGATTTCCAAATAATGTATTTTAGCAGATACGCATAAAAACAAAACAAAAAAAAAACCCCCTGAAATCTAAAACTCTGTTGGGTGTAACAAGATGTCCGCTTGACCCTTCACAGTAATGAGAGTGAGGAGTGTGGGGTGGAGCAAGATGGCAGCGGCAAAACGTCACTACAGTGGCTGCCGCCAGGTGTACAAAGATGGCCGCCGCTCCGGAGCTAGGCCAAAGCCGCGGCCTTTCCTATGGCCGAGGCTCTGGAGCGGATCGTGTGGTGATCCGATCCAAACAAGGTGGCCCGTTCGGATCACCACCGTTCTGTTGCACCCCTAGTCTTCAGGGACCCTGCGGACAATCGCTCGCTACCTATACACAGTAGTGGGCTCAGCGGGGCGTCCAGCAATGGCTGGGGCTTTTGGTGTCTCAGACACTTACTGAGTGGGCAAAGATGCTACTCCAGGGGTTAAAGACACGGGAGGCTCCTCCGGACGATGTGGCTTTGGCCGACCAGTTGGTACAGGGCCTTAAGTTTGTATGCGAGTCAGACATGGATACTATCCCCTTGCTGTCCAGAGCCTCGGTTTATGCCAGGGATATGCAATTAGCGGACCTCCAGCTGTTGCAAAACTACAAGTCCCATCATGCCTCTGCCTCTGGGTGTCATGCTTGCTGCTGTCAGAGTCTCGCTATGCCTCATGGGACTTGTAGTTTGGCAACAGCTGGAGGTCCGCTAATTGCATATCCCTGGTTTATGCGGTTGTGTTACGCCACCTGTTTTGGCTAAAGTGCTGATCTGCGGACCAAAGACTTCCAAGAAGGCCTTATTGGATCTGCCCTTTTAAGGGTGACAGTCTTTTTGGAGCCTCTCTGGATAACATCATTAAGGATGCCACAGGAGGTATGAGCATGCTGCTCCTGCAATCCAAAAAAGGGTAAGGAGCCATGCCATAGGCACCGGGCCCTCCTTCACTGCGCACAAGCAGTTCTTTCGCCTGCCTAGTGTGGCAAGTAAACGATCCCAGGCTGATGAAGCGTCCCTAATTTCGCAAGCCTAACCTCGCTTGCCTACCGAACAGATTTTTTTTCCCTCTAAACCGTCAGCTTCTGCCGACTCGTTGGGAAGCCCTATATGGGGCGGTTCAAGGCCTGCTGATACTCAGGGTGGTCATTCCTGTTTCAGTACAGGAACAAGTTCAGGGGTTCTACTCAAATCTGTTCGTAGTGCTGAAGAAGGAGGGGGTTCGTCCAATCTTGGATCTCAGGGCCCTCAATTGCTTTGTGAATGTACAAAGATTCTGGAAGGAGTTGGTTCTGTTGTCGCTGCCCTCCATCCGGGGGATTTTCCGGCATCCTTGAACATCGAGGACGCATACTTGCATGTCCCCATATGCACCAGGCATCAGAGATGTCTGCGCTTTGCGGCTGGGGAAGACTACTACCAATTGGTGGCTCTCCCCTTTGGCCTGGCATCGGCACCAAGGTGCTCGCCCCGATTCTGGCCCTACTAAGACAGCGTGGCATCGCTATTGTGGGCTACTTGGACGATCTTCTTCTGAGGGCCACTTCAAACTCAAAATTAGAGGTGAGCGTGTCTATAACCTGTCAGACCCTCCGATACTTTGGGTGCTGAACACTCAAGTCAGTATTGGTACCGACTCAACTTCTAGTGTATCTAGGGTTGATTCTGGACTCCTCCAGAGGCGAAAGGTTTTTTTTTTTTCTCTCCCTATGGGAAAGTTGCAGACCCTTTGGGCTGCTGTACGGCAGTTGACATCCCAAAGATGGTCATCATGCCACTTTTTTCAGGTGAGTCCTGGGCCTCATGGTAGCCTCCTTCGAGGCGGTACCATATGCACTATTTCACACGCGAGAGTTTCAGAAGGTAATTCTGTCCAGAAGGGTCAAGTGCCCTTCATCAGTGGATTGTTAAAATCCGGGGGAGCCACCTAGTCAGGACCTCCCTAGTTGGTGGCCGACATCACCTGCACTTCTGTCTGGGAAGTCGTTCCTTCCTTTTTACTGGATGATGGTCACGACGGACGCCTGTCTTACCGGTTGGAGAGGAGTCTGGGGGGCTCAGTCAACCTGGGTTGCTGGACTCCGGAGGAATCCCACTTGCCGATCATTGTGCTGGAACTCCGGGCGATCTGGCTTTGCCTCTCCACGTGGTCTCGAGGCTACAGGAGCGTCCAGTCAGAATCCAGTCAGACAAACACCACAGTGGTGGCGCATGTCAGTCATCAAGGAGGAACAAGCAGCATCGGAGGTCGCTCACCTCCTAAGGTGGGCAGAAAGGAACGTACCGGCCCTGTCGACCATATACATTCCGGGTGTGGGAAACTGGCAGGCGGACTACCTGAGTCACCAGATGCTGGACCAAGGAGAATGGTCTCTACACCCGGAGGCGTTTTCAGCTCCTTTGCCAGAGGGGAGGCACGCCAGTCGTATATCTCCTGGCTTCTCGACTCAATCGGAAGGTATTGAGGTTTGTGGCCAGGTCAAGAGACCCATGGGCAAACACGACAGATGCGTTGGTGGCACCGTGGAGTCAGTACCGGCTAATCTATGCCTTTCCTCCTCTGAAGCTCCTTCCTCATCTGCTTCGCAGACTGGAGGCAGAGAGGATTCCAATGGTCCCAGTTGCTCTGGTTTGGCCTCGGCGTCCTTGGTACGCCGATCTAGTGCGTCTGGTAGCAGACGCCTCTTGGCATCCAACGCTAAGAGAGGACCTGCTGTTGCAAGGTCCTATACGCCATCCTGTTTTTACAGTCACTGGCTTAATGGCATGGCTTGAGAGCCAGGTGCTAAGAGACCGGGGCCTGTCAGACTCGGTGATCTCTACCATAACGAGTGCTCGGAAATCATCCTCTAGGAAGATTTACCATCGCACTTGGAAGACCTACATATCCATTTGTGAGGAAATGAGGTGGCACCTGCGTACTTATTTGGTTCTAGAGTCCTGCTGTTCTTACAGCATGGGGCGGACCAAAAATTTTGCTTTAAGTACAATTAAGGGGCAGATAGCTTTTTTCAATGACCCCTGGTGGCTCACTCTCTAGGGAGAACGTTTGTACAGGGGGTTCAGCAGGCGGCCCCTCCGGTCCACCCTCCTCTACCTTATGTAGCAGATGTCCTTTTGGCGTCTACCGCTATGAGAGGACCTGTTGTCGCAGGGTCCCATATGCCATCCTGCTTACAGTCAATGGCTTTAACGGCATGGCCTCTAGGTGCCTCAGAAACCGTTTGAGAACATCAGGGAGATTCCCTTGTTGACGCTTTCTCAGAAAGTGGTCCTTTTGGTGGCTGTTATGTCACTTAAGACGGGTTTCTGAGCGGGCAGCCTTGTCATGCTAAGCTCCCTATCTGATCTTCCACAAGGATAAGGTGGTGCTTCGTCCGCAGCCTTCTCTTCTTCCTAAAGTCGTGTTTCGACCTTCCATCTCAAGGAAGACATTGTACTGCCATCCTTGTGTTCTCATCCGTCAAATCCTAAGGAGATGATGTTGCATTCCTTGGACGTTGTCCGAGCTCTGAGAGTATGCTTGTCTGGTACTGCTCCGTCCGGAGTCCAGACTCACTGTTTGTTTCGGTGGCTGGTCCCAAGTAGGGCCCAGCGGTCTCGTCGGCCACCATCTCTAGGTGGATCTGACAGATTGTGATCAGGCTTACGCCATGAAGGGTCAGGCGCCTCCCTTTCCCGGCGCATTCGACAGGGGCAAGAGGTACCTCTTGGGCTTTTCTGACATCAAGCGTCTGTTTCCCAGGTGTGTAAGGTGGCGACTTGGTCGTCTGTTCACACTTTCACTAAACTTTACAAGTTGATGTGGGTGCATCTTCGGATGCTTCCTTCGGCCGTAAGGTATTGCAGGCGGCTGTTTAGAGTTGCAACTCCTCCGTTGAGGAGCTCTGTTTTTTGTTTTGGGGTGAAGTGGTTTTAATGCTGTTCCCACCCCTCGTTTTTTGACACTGCTTTGGGACGTCCCACTTTGTCAAGATTGAAGCTGTGTCCGTCCATGAACGAAAGAGAAAATAATAGGATTTTTGTACTCACCGTGAAATCCTTTTCTCCGAGTTCATGGACGGATACAACACCCACCCCTCGTTTTTAAGTTTGTACTGCTTTTTGACGAACTGATCTGCTTGGTGCAGGCTGAGGGGATATAGCCAGTAGGACTGCCCCCCGGGTGGGGCTGTTAAGCGCTGAAGTTAACACTTTTCTGCCTAGTCACTCCTGAATGAAGGCTAATACCCATTGTGTCAAGATTGAAGCTGTGTCCATCCATGAACTCAGGGAAAAGGATTTTACGGTGAGTGCAAAAATCCTATTTCACTTCTTATAGAGCCGGGAGGAAGAGGAAATGGTAGACTATTACATTAGATACAGAGTCACTAACATCCACGTCTACTCTCCCAGCTGAACCACGGCTGCCCACGCATTTAGGAGTTAATTTGAGGTATTTTAGAGATCAATATAAGCTCCTAATAATGGACGGTTCCCCACCTGCTGAAGAAGCCCAATAGGAGGGCATAACAGGTGGAAGGAGCTGTTGTCCATGACATCCTGATACTTGTGTATCAGCGTGGTGAGTGGATTATATGCTTGTTTTACACATCTGTGAGTGTTTTTAATTCCCCAATTCAGTTATAATTTGAAGCAGAGAGCACTGGTTTTTCCATTTCTATTCTATGGTATTACATTGTTGATCGAGATTCAAGAAGTGAAATGGCGTGTTTCAGGGACTATCCTTGCAGGAACATTTTAGCCCCATCCTGAATGGAGTACATTAAGACGATTATGACTCTGTAGTGGTGTCATAGACTGGAGGTGAGCAGGTAATCTGTCTGGAGGTGGTGGTTACTGAACACATTGGATATTATTATATAAACTATCGCTTTGAGTTGACACAGCGGTAGAGCATATATTTGCAATTGGGACTTTGTTGATACTGTTTTATTATTTTATTTGGCTACAATTATATAACAAGGTTACCACAACTGGTATAGTTGATGCAATATATGAGTGACTGCAGTTGCTATTTGCACTTTAGGGTATGAAGAGAGACTGGAGAACACACTTTGGAAGGTAGGAAAGCAAAAAGAGAGACAAGCTCTCGCAATTACGGGATTTTAAAGGGAGATACCAGTTCTGTTAGTAGGTGAGTACACTTAGTACATTAATACAATAATTTTAATGATGCTATGAATAAATTTATATTTTTCTAAACTATCGTTCTAAGTCATAAAAACTTGAAAATAAAGATCGAAATTGTGCAACTAGCCAACATGTTTTGCACTGTTGTGCTTCGTCAGGGCTTAGCACTTGTCTTTAAATTCCATAAAGTCTGTATAAGACATAAAATATGTAATTAATGTCAAGTAATAGTATAGCATCAATACATATGCAATAATTATTATAATAGAAATTTGCTGCATATTAACAAACAACAATGTATCGTGCTCACCTAATCTGATTAAGAAGGAAATGAACGGAATGCACATCACCATGACAGTTGCATCAAGCTGACGGCCAACCCCTGTCCCACCGCAGCATAACCCGGCGGATGCCAGAACCAACCGGTAGAAACGTAAGGATTTTGACTCTGTAAGCTGACCAAATAAACAATATAATGAATTTTTAGCGCATTGTCTCCCCATTAATAACCAACACTCCTCTGACCAACCAGGGGAAGATGGCAAATCAAGAACTTAGTGACATGGCGATGGGTACCACCCCATTTATCAATGTTCACCGATGCTAACACACACACACACGCCCCCTAGGGATCTAGGAGCAACCCCTAAAACCAGTCACGGTAATGCCCACCAAGGTCTTGGCCCTTTTAGGCCCGAATCAGATACCAGCCACACCCATTCCTCACATGAGAATGGGGAAAAATAGACCCATTTGTAGTCAAACAAGTTCTGACAGAGCAGGAATCTCTCTTCCTACGAACTCTCACCAATCGAAATTTGAAGTCCTACGACTGGGACTTCATTTCTGTCCACCTCAAAAAATCGATAAATTCATCCTTGCAAAGGACCTACACCTCTTTGCAAGGAACCTTACCTATAAATATATTTTTGATGGTGATAGGGGGCGAGTAACAGGCAGAGAGGAAGACCAATATAAAGGCTTCAAGGTGCAGGACTTTAGAGCCCTTAAAATTCTCATCCAATTATTGGATGAAAATGAGGCATCTGGTGAGTCCACGGATCCTTCATTAATGGATGAAGATGTAGAAGAGGAAAAAGAAATCACTCCAGAACCTTGTAAATTTAGGGCAAAATCACAAAAATTTCCCAATCTTCAGACATGCTCAGCTGTTTGGGCCTTTCTGAAACAGACAAAGAAACAAATAGAAAACTATACCTTTCCCAAACACTTTTCAAAAAATCAACAAGAAGCATTGACTAGAATTCCGAGTAATGATCAAATTATTGTCAAGCATTCGGATAAGGGCGGCAATGTTGTCGTCATGGACAGGGCCCAATATGTAACAATGTGCAATAAAATTCCAAGTAACCGAGAATGGTATAAAGAGGTGCCTCATGAAAATCTTATAGAAGCTAGAATCCAATATCTCTCCCTTATCACACAGGCATACCATGACACCCTTATTGACAAGGATCTACGTGAGTACCTCGAAATTAAATGGCCGATAACTCCGACCTTCTATTCAATACCTAAAATTCATAAAAGTGTGTCTAATCCGACGGGGCGCCCTATAATATCAGGGATTGGCAGTCACACTGAGACTGCCAGCAAATATGTTGATACCCAATTACGCCCCCATGTTATGAGTCTTCCGTCATATCTTAAAGTTACTATGGACCTATTCAAGGTGATAGAGGGAATTACGGTACCACCTGGTGCAATCTTAGCTGCTATTGATATAGAAGCTCTCTACTCTAGTATTCCGCACAAAAAAGGCATTGAGATAATATCAGGACTCCTGCGAGAACAAGATCATAACAATTGGAAACTCTCTGTAAATTTGTCACTAATCTCTTGGAACATATCCTGACCACTAACATCTTTATGTTTAATGGCTCCACCTACCTCCAGGTACAGGGAGTTGCGATGGGGACTTTGTGTGCCCCATCGTATGCTAACCTGTACCTGGGGGGTTGGGAGAGAGCCCTGTTCTCAGATGACTACGTCTCATTGTACCTCCGCCACGTATTGCTTTGGCGGAGGTACATCAACGACGCTTTGGTCGTCTGGACAGGCACAGCCAGTGAGCTCTCTGAATTATGATTTTCTTGTCAGTAAATAAATTTAATCTTAAGTTTACTATTCAATCCGATACCGTTAGCATTCCGTTTCTGGATCTACGCCTATACCTCAATGAAAATGGAAGTATACATAGCAGCCTGTATAGGAAAGAAATGGCCGGAAACACCATTTTGCACTATTCAAGCTCTCATCCTCGGTCTCTGGTACGTAGTATCCCGTTCAGCCAATATCTTAGGCTACGATAGGGGAATATCCTCCTCCCCTTTTCACCCTCCGTCCGCTTTGTTGTGGACGGCGGATCGCGCATGCGCTGTTGCGTTAATTGCGCACACGCAGCACCTGAACGCCCGGACCGGAAGTGAAGTCAGGGGTCATGCGTGACCCTTCACTTCCGGGATGACTCTGCTCATTTAAGATAGCGCAGTCGGCGTGATCCGACATGTGCCATCTTGATGACGATTTTTGCTGACATTAGGACTGTTTTCCTTTGGAACCAAGTGACCTACTACACCTTGGGACATCTGACTTCATGTGGATTGGACCCCTTAAAGGTATTAACGACATCCTTTCAAGGAGTGCGGGCTGGGAGACTCTATCAGGATGTAGGCAATCCTGATCATTAATAACCATGCAAAAAAAACTCTTGATTCTGTTTTGCATTGTTTCGCTGGTTGTAGTTCTTTTATATTTTTTATATATTTTGGCTTTACCATGCCACATTACTGTTACTGGATGGTGCAGGCTGCCAGTTTTTATGATCAACTGGCAATCTTGCTACCACAAAATATATATACATTTATATCCTTATTATCTTGTATCTATGCAAAATCATCAGCATATAACACAATGTCACCTTCCTACTTTTCTCCCTAAATAAAACCCCAAATATTCACCTCATTTATACCTTCTATGTATGAGTTGGTTCTGTAACCACATATACATACATTTTTATAGTAAGCCTTAATTGTCCTAAAATTAAAACTAAATATATGATACATCCTATACTGTGCCTTATCTATAATTATATTATTGGTACTTCTTATTGAAGCTCATTATCTACTTATCAATTTATTTTCAAATAATCCCCATAAGCATTATAGGACTTCTCTTTTTTGTCACTCTCCTACTATAGGGCAAAAGTTTAAAAATTCATTATATTGTTTATTTGGTCAGCTTACAGAGTCAAAATCCTTACGTTTCTACCGGTTGGTTCTGGCATCCGCCGGGTTATGCTGCGGTGGGACAGGGGTTGGCCGTCAGCTTGATGCAACTGTCATGGTGATGTGCATTCCATTCATTTCCTTCTTAATCAGATTAGGTGAGCACGATACATTGTTGTTTGAAGTTTGTTAATATGCAGCAAATTTCTATTATAATAATTATTGCATATGTGTTGATGCTATACTATTACTTGACATTAATTACATATTTTATGTCTTATACAGACTTTATGGAATTTAAAGACAAGTGCTAAGCCCTGACGAAGCACAACAGTGCGAAACAACATGTTGGCTAGTTGCACAATTTGGATCTTTATTTTCAAGTTTGTATGACTTTGTATTAATGTACTATCATTTTAATGATGCTATGAATAAATTTATAATTTTTCTAAACTATCGTTCTAAGTGTACTCACCTACTAACAGAACTGGTATCTCCCTTTAAAATCCCGTAAGTGCGAGAGCTTGTCTCTCTTTTTGCTTTCCTACCTTCCAAAGTGTGTTCTCCAGTCTCTCTCCATACCCTAAAGTGCAAATAGCAACTGCAGTCACTCATATAATTGTAGCCGAATAAAATAAAACAAGGTTACCACAACTGCTATATATTGCATCAACTATAACAGTATCAACAAAGTCCCAATTGCAAATATATGCTCTACCGCTGTGTCAACTCAAAGCGATAGTTCATATAATAATATCCAATGTGTTCAGTAACCACCACCTCCAGACAGATTACCTGCTCACCTCCAGTCTATGACACCACTACAGAGTCATAATCGTCTTAATGTACTCCATTCAGGATGGGGCTAAAATGTTCCTGCAAGGATAGTCCCTGAAACACGCCATTTCACTTCTTGAATCAACAATGTAATACCATAGAATAGAAATAGAAAAACAAGTGCTCTCTGCTTCAAATTATTTATTATAACTGAATTGGGGAATTAAAAACACTCACAGATGTGTAAAACAACCATATAATCCACTCACCACGCTGATACACAAGTATCAGGATGTCACGGACAACAGCTCCTTCCACCTGTTATGCCCTCCTATTGGGCTTCTTCAGCAGGTGGGGAACCGTCCATTATTAGGAGCTTATATTGATCTCTAAATTACCTCAATTAACTCCTAAATGCGTGGGCAGCCGTGGTTTAGCTGGGAGAGTAGACGCGGATGTTAGTGACTCTGTATCCAATGTAATAGTCTACCATTTCCTCTTCCTCCCGTCTCTATAAGAAGTGAAATAGGATTTTTGTACAGAACTGGTATCTCCCTTTAAAATCCCGTAATTGCGAGAGCTTGTCTCTCTTTTTGCTTTCCTATATTCTCTATGTGGGAGTGTTTCCAGTTATCTGTGTCTGGAAAACATCCAAAAATCCTTTATACACACAAGGTGTTGGCAGCAATCCATACCTCACTAATGGGCTAATACGTTTTGTGAGATTTTTGCACATTTTGTTTAGTCGTTGTTTTGCGCTGATTATATTTTATTTTGGAACAAAATACAGTAAATTGTAGCGCAAGCTTTTGAGGCATACTGGCCTCTTCAGGCTATATGCCTGTTGAAATCCAATCCCAAGAAGTGCAGCCTTCCACCAATGGACTGCAACTCACCATTTGCAGTGAGAAAAAAGGTCACCAGTGCTATCACAAGGGACTAAATAAAGGGCTAACGCTGTGACTCACTCAAAAGTGATTGGATGGCTCTGCAGGCACAAAAGGTCGTTAACTTGTTACATCAGTCATGTGTCTGTGAGCAATACAGACAATTGTGAAAGCCTGTGGGGGTGGTCCATAATGAGAAGGGGTTAGAAGGGTGGTCTGTACTGAGGGGGGTTTAGGGCTGTGGTGGGAGATCTGTAATATGTAGAAGAATACATATTGGCCTAAACTGATATCCAAAAAAAATACATATATATATATATATATATATATATATATATATATGTATGTATGTATGTATGTATGTATGTATTATAGCAGAAAGTAAAACCTTGATTGCCCTGTATTTGGCTCCATCCATCCTCCCATCAACTCTGACTAGCTTCCCTGTCTGCTGAAGAAAATCATCCCCACATGATGCTGCCACCACGTTTCACAGTGGGGATGGTGTGTTTAGGATGATGTGCAGTGTTAGTTTCCTGACACACATTTTGCTTTTAGGCCAAAAAGTTCCATTTTGGTTTTATCTGACCAGAGCACCTTCTTCCACGTTTGCTGCATCCTTCTCACAAACTGCAAATGGGATTTTTTATGGCTTTCTTCTTGCCACGCTTCCATAAAGGCCAGATTTGTGGAGTGCACAACTAATAGCTGTGGATTCTCCCACCTGAGCTGTGGATCTCTACAGCTCCTCCCAGAGTTACCAGGGCCCTCTTGGCTGTTTCTTTGATTAATGCTCTCCTTGCCCAGCCGGTCAGTTTAGGAGGACGGCCATGTCTTGGTAGGTTTGCAGTTGTACCATACTCTTTCCATTTTCGAATGATGGATTGAACAGTGCTCCGTGAGATGTTCGAAGCTGGAGATATTTTTTATAACCTAACCCTGCTTTAAACTTCTCCACAACTTTACCCCTGACCTGTCTGGTGTGTTCCTTTTTGGCCTTCATGATGCTGTTTGTTCACTAAAGTTCTCTAACAAACCTGAGGGCTTCAAAGAACAGCTGTATTTATACTGAGATTAATTTACACACAGGTGGACTCTATTTACTAATTGGGTGACTTCTAAAGGCAATTGGTTCCACTAGATTTTAGATATGGGTGTCAGAGTAAAGGAGGCTGAATACAAATGCACCCCACACTTTTCAGATATTTATTTGTTAAACATTTTAAAAACCATTTATCATTTTCCTAGTATGTGCTACTTTGTGTTGGTCTATCAAATAAAATATATTTACGTTTTTGGTTGTAACATGACAAAATGTGGAAAATTTCAAGGGGTATAAATACTTTTTCAAGGCACTGAAGTTCAACAAATACATAAATAATTTTATTAACCACTTCAGCCCCAGAAGGATTTACCTCCTTCCTGATCAGAGCACTTTTTGCAATATGGCACTGCATTACTTTAACTGCCAATTGCGCGGTCCTGCGACGTTGCATTCAAACAAAATGAACGTCCTTTTTTTTCCCACAAATGCAGTTTTCTTTTGGTGGTATTTGATCACCTCTGCGGTTTTTACTTTTTGCGCTATAAACAAAAAAACAGCGACATGTTTGAAAAAAACCCAATATTTTTTACTTTTTGCTATAATAAATATCCCCAAAAAATATATAAAAAAACGAATTTCTTTCTCAGTTTAGGCCGATACGTATTCTACATATTTTTGGTAAAAAATAAATAAAGCGTATATTGAATTGGTTTGCGCAAAAGTTATAGCGTCTACAAAATAGTGGATAGATTTATGTTTTTTTTTTTTTATTATTAGTAATGGCGGCGATCTGCGATTTTTATCGTGACTTCGACATTATGGCGGACACATCGGACACTTGACACTATTTTGGGACCATTGTCATTTATACAGCAATCAGTGCTATATAAAAATGCACCGATTACTGTGTAAATGACACTGGCAGGGAAGGGGTTAAACACTAGGGGAGATCAAAGGGTTAAGTGTATCCTAGGGAGTGATTCTAACTGTGGGGGGGGGGTGGTCTCACTAGATCCAGATGCAGTAGATCCCTGTCATGTTGCCAGGCAGAACAGGGAAATGCCTTGTTTGCATCTCCCCGTTCTGCAGCTCTGTATCAGGATCGCGGGCCCCCGGTGGACATAGAGTCCGCGGGACCCACGGGCGCGGTCACGGAGTATGCGCACGCCGTGATTTAAAGGAGGACGTACCTGTACGCCCATTTGCACAGCTGTGCAATTGTGCCGACATACATCGCCGTATGCTGGTCGGCAAGCGGTTAATAAACAATAACTCCCGAAATGTGTTTTCTGTTATGATAAATCTTCCAGTGCCACTACAGGAATATCTGTAAACCACAACATGTCCACGCCAACTTTTAAGTGCGGGGTACTACATGCGCTTTTATTCTGCCCTTTTAAAAATGATACCTCTTTGCTGCTGGGGAGTGAGGGCACTGCCCTTCTTCCAGTCTCCTATTTTCATGTGTCACATTATATGACTAGAGCCAGAAACAAGAAGTGATTGTTAAATTGCAGGACACACATAGTCTGAAATACGACAGCCTCGCTATAATGCCCCCATCATCCACCCCATCCCCAAGGGAGCACCCTTGGCTCCCATGTATTAGTGCGTTCAGCCCTCGGCAGCTTTTCTGCTCTTTCTTACCTTGCTCTGCTTCAGAGTAGCCCCGAACCTGGTTCTGCCCCCTGCGATGAGATAGCTGTTGTCAATAAAGTCATAACTGGCCAGTCCTCTTGTAACTTCAAAGGAGGCCAGTACTCCAATGGAGTAATGAGGAGCCAGCAGGTAGAGGGGAAGAACTGTGTGTAGTACAAACACAGACTGTCAGATGCAAGTAACGGGTGCTGGAATGAGTCGTTTTAGCTTCTAGTGCCCCACAATGAGACATATCCTGAAACAGTGAAACCCCAGGAACAAAATCTTGGGACAGTGCTTCAAGATCTGCTACGGTGGGAGGAAATAAAGGTGGCTGCTGTTGGGGGTGCTAGAAGAATGTTTCAGGGTGCTACACTCAGAGGCGTATCTAGTGAAAATGGCGCCTATGGCAAGCCGTGAAACTGCGCCCCTGTCAAAACATTTGAAACCCATCTTTCAGATAACCTTAACAAAAAAAAATCACTGATGACTGGCACACATTGCCATGCATAGAGAGACCGCTCCACATTGCCCTGCACAACCACAGAGAGACAGACTGCTCCGCATTGCCCTGCACACAGACTGCTCCGCATTGCCCTGCACAACCACACAGAGACAGACTGCTCCACATTCTTCTGCACATAGACTGCTCCACATTGATCTGCACAACCAAAGAGAGGGCGACTACTCCGCATTGCCCTGTACACAGACTGCTCCGCATTGCCCTGCACACAGACTGCTCCGCATTGCCCTGCACACAGACTGCTCCGCATTGCCCTGCACACAGACTGCTCCGCATTGCCCTGCACACAGACTGCTCCGCATTGCCCTGCACACAGACTGCTCCGCATTGCCCTGCACACAGACTTCTCCTCATTGCCCTGCACACAGACTGCTCCGCATTGCTCTGCACAACTACAGAGAGACAGACTGCTCCACATTGCTCTGCACACAGACTGCTCCACATTGTTCTTTCACAACCACAGAGAGACCGACTGCTCCGCATTGCCCTGCACACAGACTGCTCTGCATTGCTCTGCACAACCAGAGAGACAGATGCTCCACATTGTTCTGCACATAGACTGCTTTATATTGCCCTGCACACAGACTGCTCCGCATTGCTCTGCACACAGACTGCTCCGCATTGCTCTGCACACAGACTGCTCCGCATTGCCCTGCACACAGACTGCTCCGCATTGCCCTGCACACAGACTGCTCCGCATTGCCCTGCACACAGACTGCTCCGCATTGGCCTGCACACAGACTGCTCCGCATTGGCCTGCACACAGACTGCTCCGCATTGGCCTGCACACAGACTGCTCCGCATTGCCCTGCACACAGACTGCTCCGCATTGGCCTGCACACAGACTGCTCCGCACACAGACTGCTCCGCATTGCTCCGCACACAGACTGCTCCGCATTGTTCTTTCACAAACACAGAGAGACCGACTGCTCCGCATTGCCCTGCACACAGACTGCTCCGCATTGTTCTTTCACAAACACAGAGAGACCGACTGCTCCGCATTGCCCTGCACACAGACTGCTCCGCATTGCCTTGCACACAGACTGCTCCGCATTGCTCTGCACACAGACTGCTCCGCATTGCTCTGCACAACCAGAGAGACAGATGCTCCACATTGTTCTGCACATAGACTGCTCTATATTGCTCTGCACAACCACAGAGAGACAGACTGCTCCGCATTGCCCTGCACACAGACTGCTCCGCATTGCCCTGCACACAGACTGCTCCGCATTGCCCTGCACACAGACTGCTCCGCATTGCCCTGCACACAGACTGCTCCGCATTGCCCTGCACACAGACTGCTCCGCATTGCCCTGCACACAGACTGCTCCGCATTGCCCCGCACACAGACTGCTCCGCACACAGACTGCTCCACATTGTTCTGCAGAGCCACAGAGAGACCGACTGCTGTGTCCCCCACAGACCACCCCCCTTCTCCAATAGTTTAGACCTCCCTGAACAAAACACCCCCCTACATAGAATATTGCTCTGTCCAGCAGCAAAAAAACATCAGCAAGCCCCCTCCCCCCTCGGGCAGCGGAGGACATTGTCACTGCACCAGCGAGCAGCTCATATACACAGAACACCCAGGCAGCAGCTGGAGAGTAGAGGACAGTGTGCAGCTGTGCTGCCTGGGTGTAGAGCAGATCGTGACAGGCTTGGGACTGGGAGTGAGAGACAGAAAGGAGGAGGACACATGCAGGCACGACCTGGAGTTGTGTTTCCAGCTGTAGAAAAAATAAACTGCCAAAAGGTAGCAATGCCACTGCTTACTTGTAAAGTACAGACAACAGTTCAGACGTCTGCCCGGCGCTCCCCCCATACAGTACAGTCCCACTTCCGGCTAATGGCTATCCATATCTTCATCAAATCTGGCGGGCAGTGGAAGGAGGTGGGCAGGTTATAGCAGGCATCTGAATGCTGATTGGCTGAGAGTCGGCCGGGGGGCGGACAATTTCTGCAGAGGCACAGATAGGATCATGTTGGATCGGCTAACTCTCAGGCATCCTCGGAACATCCTCAGACACTCACGAGCGCCCCCTTCATGTGGCGCCCAGGGCGTTAGCCATATGTGCCATACCCTAGATACACCACTGGCTACACTACACCCATATGACCATGTCCATGAGAGAAACCAGCCAAACATTCTGGCTACACCTATAAAGCCTCGTACACACGGTCGGACTTCCATCGGACTTTTCCGTGGATTTTTGTCCAAACGGAGTTGGCCGGGCACACCCATAGCATACACACCACAGGACTTTTCTGCAAACTTTTCCAAAACTTTTTCCAACATCACGTGGTTTTTCTGCTCTTTACCGCCACCCTTTGGTCAACTTCCGCTATTGTTGGTTGATTTTTACATTAGTTGTTTTGTCCATCGGACAAAAGTCCGATGGTTTTCTGTACACACGGGTCAGACTTTGCTCCATCGGACTTTTGTTGGCGAAAAGTTTGTCTGTTTGCAGACCGAACATTTGTCCGATGAAAACCAAAAAAGTTTGTCCGATGGAGCGTACACACGGTCTGATTTTTTGTCAAACTTGCTCAAAATGAAGTTTGTTGGCAAAAAGTCAGACCGTGTGTACGGGGCTTAATACATTGGTTTTTGAGTGGAGTGACCATTTCAAATACCTTCTTTAAACTCTGTTCTTTATATTTTCCATTTGGGAATCCAGAGTTTTATTTAGAATATATACAATATTTGGTAGAAAAAAGAAAGGGTGGATAATCCAATACACAGTGTAATGTGTTGCTTAATTTTATTTGAATTAAAATATAATATAACTAAAATATGTAATTAAACATATTGTTAAACAATAATTTTCAATATAAATTTTATAAAAAAATTATTCAACATAACATTAGTATATTTTCTTATACAATAGAAAACAACATTGATGTACTTTTATTTCCTGGGTTCAAATTTAGTCTCTGGTCTCTAGGGCAGTGTTTGTCAATTCCAGTCCTCAAGGCGCACCAACAGGTCATGTTTTCAGGCTTTCCATTATTTTGCACAAGTGATTTGATCAGTTTCACTGTCTTAGTAATTACCACAGCCGTTTCATCTGAGGGAAAACCTGACCTGTTGGTGCGCCTTGAGGACTGGAATTGAGAAACACTGCTCTAGGGGGTCATGTTGGCTGGCTGGTTAGAATAGAAAGTCAGATCAGTAACCACTGGCAACTAAAAAAAATACAGAAAAGTAACCTTTAAATTGGAGGCAATGAAAAAACACTTCTGTTCAAATTAAAGTATAAATAAAGAATGATTGAAGGGCTGTAATTCAATTCTTTCCAGAAGAAAATGTTGTTTTGTGCACCCTCCTGTGATGGTCATGTGATCAAAATTCAAGGCATTTTCTCATCTGATCTCTGCAAAAGTTCAGACTGGCCAATCATCCCCTTCAGTTCAGCAGGAACCTGTCCAAATTACGATCGGACTATGGGCAGGCTGGTTGTACGGATGTCGATCCACCAATCAACTTCAGTATAACCAGCCTGTTTTTTTTTTTTTCGCTCAGTCATTACCAGCGGCTATAGTCACAAGCAGAGATCACTGTATTCTGTCGGTGGGGAAGGCTCCCTGCCAGCAGAACACAAAGGCGTTGCGGAAGGGATTCCCCAAATCAACATTGTCTGTGTTGATGGGGAAATCAAGCAATTTTCTTTCCTTCAACCCGTGGTTGAAGGAAAGAAAATTGCATAATGTATGGGCAGCCTTAGCCTTTAATTTACTCTTTATATGTATGCATCCTATCAAGACCGTTAGTAAGAGAATGGCTAAAGCTCCAAGTGGTTTGATGCCAGCTCTCTGGTGAGTAGTATGTATGCAAGACAATAAAACACTAGATGTGGTATTTCAGGTATCGGATGACTATGTCTCAGGCTAGATTTAGAAGGTGTTTTTGCTTTCCCAGTAATGTAGAATATACTTTATTGACAATAGGATGGACAGTAATCATGGAGGGGAGATTTGTATTGTATTGTTATGCAATCACTTTATTTTTAATACTTGCAATAACTGATCTATGCCTGACAAACCAGAAGTAACCTCCACCTGAGTGCCAGTGTCATGCATCGATAACCAGTCATTATCTCCAGAAATGCACCATTGGCAAACTGTAAGCAGCGGAAGGTCACTTTTTTGCATATTCATGGATTACCGAACTGGCAACTTGACCTCCACCAAGGTGTCTGAAATCCCTGGTACTTAAATCTCTGGAATCCCAAAACAACCTTCTTTTTTTATTTTATTGGACTAGATAAATTTGTAATTAACCCCCAGAATTATCAAACTATCAAAACCTCCAAAGGTCTTTGATTTTGATGACTGAATACAAACTTATCTATTATGTGGAAGGTTAAAAGGCAGATCACTTTTTTGCATACCAATTTCTTAAGGATTCTGGGTGGCAATACACCATCAGCTCAGACAAATAAAGGCAAGTGCTGTCGGCTCAGGCTTTAGTTTATCTTCATCAGTGCCATAGGCTCACTAATCCTGACCCTAAATTCCAGCTTTCAAATTGATTGACTTGTAGCCCTAAAACTGCCCCAGGTGCCTCTAATTTAATGAAGCTAATATATTTTTATGAAATGTGTACATTTCTTAAACTAATATGTGTTTCGGCCACACTGATAATTCTCTTCATTCGCTTAAGTTCAGTACTGCACATATGTCAAGGTGACATTTCCACCGACTTCCATCATGTCGATCTGGTTGGCAGGCAGACGATGGACATAGTTGAAAAGCTTTGATCCATTTGAGTAGACGCCCACTACTCCTCCCTCATTCCTGATTTCCATCTGTAATTAAAAGTGACGGTTTAGTTAAGGATGTCCTCAGATGGGAAATTCAATCTACTATGTGTTTTTCTCACCTGGAAGTTTTGCCCTTGGCAGAAAGGCATGTATGCGAGCTGCCTCTCTTCAGGACCCCATGCGCCCCTGTTCTGGGTGTTCCTTACTATTGTACCTTCATTAAAGCGAGGGTTCATATGCAGGTGGATATTTCTCGTTCTGCTATTCAGAAGGTTGACATGGAATCTACAAAATGTAAACAGTATAAAGTAAATGACAATATACTGCTCCACATCAGTGTTCTGTGCACACAGAAAAAAATAGCAAGAGTTTTTCAAAGAAACTAATGTTATGTGAGTAAGCAACCTAAAAGGAACAGTTGTTTTGTACATTTCTTTATTATGGGGAGGAAAAAAATAAGCATGTGGAGCTTTGTTTTTTTTTCTCACACTTGTGTGTCTATTTGCAGGTTTTTTCAATAGGCTGGAAATAAATCTACTCGTGTGTGTAAATTGTATATCTATCAGCTGTGACGTATACTTTTTTTTTTTTTTGGTCATCTTAAAGAATAAGTTCACTTTTAACCACTTGAGGACCGCCGCACACCAATGTACAGCGGCAGAATGGCACGGCTGGGCACATGGACATACAGGTACGTCCCCTTTAAAAGCCCAGCCGTGGGTCGCGAGTGCGGCGGCGCGCTCGCGACCCGGTCCTTTTCTCCGTCCCCGCGGGAACAGCGGACCCGATAGGGGCACAGAGAGGAAGAACGGGGAGAGGTAAGTGTAAACAAACCTCTCCCCGTGCTTCCTAGTGAGCCTGTCGCTGATCGTCTGTTTCCTATCATAGGGAACGACGATCAGTGACGTCACACGCTAAGCCACGCCCCCCCCACAGTAAGTAAAACATATCTGGGCACACTTAACCAGGAGGGGGCGCTGTAGGGGTTAACTCCTTTACCGCCAGTGTCATTTTCACAGTAACCAGTGCATTTTTATAGCATTGATCATTGTGAAAATGACAATGGTCCCAAAAAAGTGTCCGATGTGTCCGCCAAAATGTCGCAGTCACGAAAAAAATCACTGATCGCCGCCATTACTAGTAAAAAAAAAAATAATAATAATAAAAATGCAATAAAACTATCCCCTATTTTGTAAATTCTATAACTTTAGCGCAAACCAATCAATAAAACGCTTATTGCTATTTTTTTTTTTTTTACCCAAAATATGTAGAAGAATACGTATCGGCCTAAACTGAGGAAAAAATATTTTTTTTATATTTTTTTTTGGGGGATATTTATTATAGCAAAAAGTAAAAAATATAGCATTTTTCAAAATTGTCGCTCTATTTTTGTTTATAGCGCAAAAAATAAAAACCGCAGGAGGTGATCAAATACCACCAAAAGAAAGCTCTATTTGTGGGGAAAAAAGGACGCCAATTTTGTTTGGGAGCCACGTCACACGACCGTGCAATTGTCAGTTAAAGCGACGCAGTGCTGAATCGCAAAAAGTGGCCAGGTCTTTAAGCTGCATAATGGTCCGGGTCTTAAGTGGTTAATAAAAATAATTATTGGGCTCACTCTATATTCCGCTGCTGTGATTTCCTGTAACAAGTTGGTTGTCGCTTCCATTTGCCTGCACAGTAATGCCCGTTTAGCTCAGAGCATTCCTCTTTTACAATTCTACAGCTCACGACTACGGTTATAAGGTCAGTGTATGGTGTATATCACAACTAGGACGCCTTGAGAATCTATAGCACTTCGTTTTTGTCACACTAATGTAAATCCTTTGCTGCCTAGAACCTATGCATAACTTAGATGTAACAATCTCTCAGGTGTGTTAATTTGTTTGTTATAGGGGCTCTGCTTGTGAATGCTCCTGGGCACCTACTTTGTTGTTTATCTGTTCTGTTTTCTAGTTGGCTCTTTTGTAACTTGCTATATTTTGCGAAAAGATATTTGAACAAAGTGAATAAATTAGCATTTATTTATTTTTTATTTTTTGGAGCCTATAAAGCATTGCAGCAGTGATCAACAGATTGCTCGTGCCATGCAGGTCTCCTGCAAACCTGTCAGTGTATCTGTGTGCCCGTACATCCTGTACAGGCAAGCAGATACACTGACAGAAAGAATCAATGAACTACCATGGGGTTCCACAGCACCGTGGCACTTCATTGAGAACTGAAAGCCGAGATCCGCAAAGGATGTCGGGACTTGTAGTTCATTTATACACAGAGCTATGTGTAGGAATGATGCAGCCGATTTCAAAAACTGACAGCTAGTCTGGGGAACTTCTCCCCATACTGGTGTCACAGGGAAGGGGGGGGGGGGTCGGGGAAATCGGGCAGCAGCTGCAGCATTGGAAACATGTTACATGTTCCACCCTAAAAATGGGTGGAACATGTTCCCAAAGCTGAACTTATCCTTTTAACCTGTCTCTTCAAGGAGACACAAGGAAAGCAGCAACTGATTCATAGAATAATCAAAACCCATAATCCATTCTAGTTTATATTCTTTATTATGATTAGGATTGAAAATAAATACAAATTTTGTTTTTATTTTGTTTTTTCTCTATACCATAACCTTTGGATTAGCAAAACAGAGTAATTTAACCACTTCAGCCCCAGATGTATTCTTCTACATATTTTTGGTAAAAAAAAAAAAAAATCGCAATAAGCGTTTATTGATTGGTTTGCGCAAAAGTTATAGCGTCTACAAAATAGGGGGTAATTTTTTGGCATTTATATTAATATTTTTTTTTACTATTAATTGACTGCGACATTATGGTGGACACATCGGACACTTTTGACACATTTTTGGGAGCATTGTCATTTTTACAGCGAACAGTGCTATAAATATGCACTGATTACTGTGAAAATGACACTGGCAGTGAAGGGGTTAACCAGTAGGTGGTGCTGTAGGGGGTTAAGTGTTTCCTAGGGAGTGATTCTTACTGTAGGGGGGGATGGGCTGTGTGTCACATGACACTGATCTCCGCTTCCGATTACATGGAGCGGAAATCGGTGTCATTGTCACTAGGCAAGAGCGGGGAGATGCTTGTTTACACAAGCATCTCCCCGCTCTATCTCTCCGTGAGACGATCGTGGGTGTCCCCGCGGCGATCGAGTCCGCACTCACGGAGAAAGCGGCAGGGTCGCGCGTGACCCACACGGCGGCATCTTAAAGAGGCCGTACCTATGCCTGTCTGCTGACGTAAATATACAGGAGGCGGTCCTTAAGCGGTTAAGTGCTTACCTAAACATCGATTTCAATTTGGCAACTGCACTACATTCTATCTAGAATATATATATATATATTCTCTCTATCACAACTTTGGGTGGGTTACTTCCCTCTCTTCTTTTCAATGTAATGGAGAGATGTCAAGGTGGACTCCCAATCTTCCACCAATTTCAATAAAAACGACAAGGGGACATGCGCTCCAGTTGAAAACGATTTACTTATATCTTTAATTCATGTCATGAAAAAACAGCAAACGGCTACGGTACAGTTGCGAGCTTCCCTGCTCTTCGTCAGGCTGACAGGCTTAAGCCCCGTACACACGGTCGGACTTTTGGCCAAAAAACTTCATTTTGAGCAAGTTGGACCAACAATCCGACCATGCGTACGCTCCATTCGGACAAACTTTTTTTTGCTTTTTTCTTGTTTTCATCGGACAAAAGTTGGGTCTGCAAACGGACAAACTTTGCCCAACAAAAGTCTGATGGAGCAAAGTCCGACCGTGTGTACAGAAAACCATCGGACTTTTGTCCGATGGACAAAAACAACTAATGTTAAAATCAACCAACAATAGCAGAAGTTGACCAAAGGGTGGCGGTAAAGAGCAGAAAAACCATGTGATGTTGCAAAAAGTTTTGGGAAGTTTGCAGAAAAAGTCCGAGCGTGTGTATGCTATGGGTGTGCCGGCCAACCTCCGTTCGGACAAAAAAAACACGGAAAAGTCAGATGGAAGTCCAGACCGTGTGTATGGGCTTAAAGCCCTGTACACACGGTCGGACTTTTGGCCAACAAACTTCATTTTGAGCAAGTTGGACCAACAATCCGACAAAAGTTGGGTCTGCAAACGGACAAACTTTTGGCCAACAAAAGTCCGATGGAGCAAAGTCCGACCGTGTGTACAGAAAACCATCGGACTTTTGTCTGATGGACAAAACAACTGTTAAAATCAACCAACAATAGCAGAAGTTGACCAAAGGGTGGCGGTAAAGAGCAGAAAAACCACCTGATGTTGCAAAAAGTTTTGGGAAAGTTTGCAGAAAAGTCTGTGGTGTGTATGCTATGGGTGTGCCCGGCCAACTCCGTTCGGACAAAAATCCAGGGAAAAGTCCGCTGGAAGTCCGACCGTGTGTATGGGGCTTAAGCCTTTTTTCATGACATGAATTGAAGATCTAAATAAAATCGTTTACAACTGGAGCGCATGTCCCCTTGTCGTTTTTATATATATATATAAAAATGTATTATGTGTGTGTGTGTGTGTATATATATATATAAATATACACACACACACACACAGTAAAATAAGTATTGAACATGTCACCATTTTTCTGGGAAAATATATTTCTATAAGGTTCTATTGACATGAAATTTTCACCACGTGTCGATGACAACCCATGCAATCCATACATACAAAGAAACCAAAACAAATAAGTTCAGAAATTAAGTTGTGTAATAAAATGGCATGACACAGGGAAAAAGTATTGAACACATGCAGAAATAGAGGTGCAAAATGACACGGAAAGCCAAGACACAAGCTGAAATAGATCAGTAATTCGAAAGAAATCCTACCCCTTGTCAGTTCTAATTAATATCAGCTGGTTGAGTCTCAACTGATGTCCTATAAAAAAAGTGTCACTCACACAAGAAACATCTCATGATGGGTAATGGCAAAGAGCTCTCTCAAGACCTTTGCAACCTTATTGTTGCAAAATATACTGATCACATTGGTTACAGAAGGATTTCTAAACTTCTGAATGTTCCAGTGAGCACTGTTGGGGCCATAATCCAGAAGTGGAAACATAATTTCACCATAAACTGGCCACAGACAGGATTAAAAATAATTATCAGATTTGTCCAAGAGCCAATGACCACTTGTGGAGAGGTTCAGAAAGACCTGAAATTAGCAGGTACATTTGTTTCAGAGAAAACAATAAGTAATGCACTCACCGCCATGGCCTGAATGCATGCGCACCACGCAAGACTTCATTGCTGAATAAAAAGCATGTTGAAGCTTGTTCAAAGTTTGCTGCGCAACATTTAGACAAGCCTATGAAATACTGGGAGAATATAGTCTGGTCAGATGAGAGCAAAATTGAACTCTTTGGATGCCATAATACACCATGTTTGGAGGTCAAATGGAACTACACATAAACCCCAAAAACACTATACCAACAGTGAAGTTTGGAGGTGGGAACATTCATAGTGTGAGGCTGTTTTTTCAGCATACGGTACTGGCGAACTTCATATCATTGAAGGAAGGATAATGGAAAAATGTACCAAAATAAAAATCTGCTGCCATCTACCAAGGTGAAGATGAAATGAGGGTGGACATTCAGAAAGACAATGATCCCAAACACAAAAGCCAAGGACACTCTCAATTGGTTTCAAAGAAAGAAAATAAATCTGCTAGAATGGCCCAGCCAATCACCTGACTTGAATCCAATAAAAAAATCTATGGAAAGAACTAAAGATCAAAGTTCATAGAAGAGCCCTCGGAACCTTCAAGATTTGAAGACTGTGTGGAAGAATGGGCCAAAATCACACCCAAGCAATGCATGTGACTAGTTTATCCATACAGGAGGCATCTTGAAGCTGTCATTACCGAAAAAGGATTTTGTACGAAGTATTAAATACATTTCAGTTAGTGAATACTTTTTCCCTGTGTCATTCAATTTTATTTATACATAACAATTTCTGAACTTATTTGTTTTGGTTCTATGTATGGGTTGTTACTGACATGTGGTGAACATTTTATGTCAATAGCACCTTTAGAGCCCATTCAGACACAGGCGGCACAACTTGTGCAGCGACTGTGCTGGGCGATCTCAAGACGACTTCAAAGCAGACTTCCAAAATGACTTCTGTATTGAAGTCAATGGAAGTCGCCTTGAAGTCATCTGAAGTAGTACAGGAACCTTTTTCTAAGTCGGAGCGACTTCAGTCGCTCCGCTTAGAGCGGTTCCATTGTACAGAATGGGACGCGACTTGTCAGGCGGCTGAGATGCCTGACGAGTCACCCCTGTGTGAATGGGGACTTAGAAATATATTTACCTAGAAAAATGTTGATGTGTTCAATACTTATTTTACCCGCTGTATATCAATACATACAATAATTTTTGACAATCTAAGCTTACCTGAAAAATTTTCCTTCATGCTATGAGTGCTATCTGCTGGCCATCTCTTTTCACAGCTTCTCGGATTACCTGCATGCTTTGCAGCTTCTCCTCTGCTTTTTATGTTTAAATTCTAAAGACTACATATCCCATGGTACCTTGCTGCTTACAAGCTGTGATTTCTGTACTAACGCCGCCTCCTAATAATCCTCCTCAGCACCTCTGTAGTTTCAGAATGCAGGCTCTGTTTCATGTATGACACTGTTTTCAGATTCTTTCCAACTCTTCATGAGCAGCTTTTCTCAACCAGGGTTCTGCAGAACCCTAGGGTACCTCCAGAGGTTGCTATGGGTTCCGTGAGCAATTGGAAACTTCTGACACCAATTATCTTTTTAGCTATCTGTAAGGGAGGAATTCTTACAGCTGTAAGGAACATTCCTCCCCATGACCTTCACACTAATGCACCATAAACTGTAGATTTATAATTATTAGCAGGGGTTCCCTGATCCCAGAAACTTATTTCCAGGGTTCATGTTAAAAAGGTTGCAAAAGACTTGGAAAACTTAGGCCAGAACATCACATGCTAAGAAAGAAGAGTACACTGTAAGAACGCACCTGTCTGCACCATAGTGCACATTTCCTGTAATTACAATGTTTCCATTATTGGCAAAACTTTTCGGGAAAGCAGCTTGAAAAGGCATCACCTAGACAAAATAGAAACCAGGTTTAATCACTTAAGACTGCATGGAGTTTTAAAAGGTTATTCTATCCTAAACTTATATCTTGGTTTATATGGTGAGTCAAGTTACCGTCTGGATCCTTATATCCTTCATTTTGTCCTGCAGTTAGATCTCCCTGCATAAGTATGTGACCGCTTAGCTCTACCAGATACAATCCAGATATTTAACCCACCCAAATCTATCCAAAATTAAAGCTAAAGGGGAATTCCAGCTTCATCCTAACTAGCCTTAAAACCTATGCCAACTAACCTTTGTAAGAAAGATGTATATACAGTACTTACCCATTTCAGGCCGCTCCAGTAAAAGTCATGTGAGGGGAGAGGAGAGAGTGCTCTGACAATGGCTGGTATTGCCTGCGAGCAGTGATGTCACCCTTAGGCTTCAATGGCCCATCCATTTTCGGTGCTCCCTCCTCTCCCCTGCAGCCACACCGACTGAAACATGGAAGCCGGATCATGTGAGCAGACCGGAGCAGCCTGAAAATAGGTAAGTATATATTTTTTTCTTATACAGGTTAGTTAGCATAGGTGCTAAGGGGGGGCTTTAGGGCTAGTTAGGATGAAGCTGGAATTCCACTATAATGCTATGCGATCTGTTATTGAGAATAGTTATACAGTATCCCACAGAAGTGAGTACACCCCTCACATTTTTGTAAATATTTTATTATATCTTTTCATGCAACAACACTGAAGAAATGAAACTTTGCTACAATGTAAAGTAGTGAGTGTACAGCTTGTATAACAATGTCAATTTGCTGCCCCCTCAAAATAACTCAACACACAGCCTTTAATGTCTAAACCGCTGGCAACAAAAGTGAGTACACCCCTTAGTGAAAATGTCCAAATTGGGCCCAAAGTGTCAATATTTTGCGTAGCCATCATTATTTTCCAGCACTGGACCCTCTTGGGCATGAAGTTCACCAGAGCTTCACAGGTTGCCACTGGAGTCCTCTTCTACTCCTCCATGATGAAATCACGGAGCTGGTGGATGTTAGAGACCTTGCACTCCTTCACTTCCCTTTAGAGGATGCCCCACAGATGCTCAATAGGGTTTAGGTCTGGAGACATGCTTGGCCAGTCCATCACCTTTACCCTCAGCTTCTTTAGCAAGGCAGTGGTCATCTTGGAGGTGTGTTTGGGGTCGTTATGTTGGGATACTTCCCTGTGGCCCAGTCTCCGAAGGGAGGGGATCATACTCTGCTTCAGTATGTCACAGTACATGTTGGCATTCATGGTTCCCTCAATTAACTGCAGCTCCCCAGTGACGGCAGCACTCATGCAGCCCCAGACCATGACACTCCCACCACCATTCTTGACTGTAGGCAAGACACACACACTTGTCTTTGTACTCCTCACCCGGTTGCCGCCACACGTGCTTGACACCATCTGAACCAAATAAGTTTATCTTGGTCTCATCAGACCACAGGAGATGGTTCCAGTAAAAGTCTTCAGTAAACTGTTTGCGTGCTTTCTTGTGTATCATATTTAGAAGAGGCTTCCTTCTGGGACGACAGCCATGCAAACCAATTTGATGCAGTGAGCAGCGTATGGTCTGAGAACTGACAGGCTAACCCCCCACCCCTTCAACCTCTGCACCAATGCTGGCAGCACTCATACGTCTATTTCCCAAAGACAAACCACTGTATGGTCTTGGCCACCATGCTGCAGCTCAGTTTCAGGGTCTTCTCAATCTTCTTATATCCTAGGCCATCTTTATGTAGAGCAACAATTATTTTCAGATCCTCAGAGCTCTTTGCCATGAGGTGCCATGTTGAACTTCCAGTGAGTATGAGAGAGTGATCACACCAAATTTAACACACCTGCTCCCCATTCACACCTGAGAACTTGTAACACAGACGAGTCACATGACACCGGGAGGGAAAATGGCTAATTGGGCCCAATTTGGACATTTTCACTTACGGGTGTACTCACTTTTGTTGCCAGCGGTTTAGACATTAATGGCTGTGTGTTGAGTTATTTTGAGGGGACAGCAAATTTGCACTGTTATGCAAGCTGTACACTCACTACTTTACATTGTAGCAAAGTTTTATTTCTTCAGTGTTGTCACATGAAAAGATATAATAAAATATTTACAAAAATGTCAGGGGTGTACTCACTTTTGTGAGATACTGTATATGACATTAAAATTAAGATAGCCGCATTCAGCTCTTGTGAAAGGAAGCCTTGACCAATAGAAGAATGGATTCAAGTGGATGCTGATGGTTATGCATTTGAGTAATGTTTACAATTTTGGTGGGCCTGATTGGCTGTAATGTTGTAGGAAGGGGCTAAGACTCTACTTTGTGATGTTCTGGGGGCTGACAAACTGAACTTGAATATTTCTAGCCATGTTGTTGTTGTAGTTGTTGCCACACTTCCTGCTCAGCTATCTTTGTCACAGCTTTATTAGAGGTCAGTTGCGGTTACTGATTCATATCCTCAGCTGGGTTTTTGGGGTAGTTGAATGCCTGTACAGCACTCATAAGGACATTTAGGCTATGGTGATGTTATATTTTAGTTATGCTGACATCATACCTGTGACTAGCACAGGTTTGACTAGTAATGGATCATGATATGTATAATGCTGAAAAAGTAAATTTGTACTTATTGAATAAACATGTTCTATTGTCTACTCTTGGGTTGTTGGCCAATGCACAAATCTTGGGGTTTTGATTGAGAGTTGTTAATATGTTTTGCAACTGTCTAGGAGGATGCTCATTCAACAATTATGGAATAAATCTGTAGCATGTATTACTAGTGCATATTTAGTATGTCAAAGCTAACGTGATTGGTAGAAATGGCCAAAACCCAAACTATCACTGGGTTTGTTACACCACCCCTTTGTTCCCAAAATATGTACCAAGAATAACCTAAACATACCGGATTATGCACCATTGTGGGTCCTTTCTGTGGCTGGAATGATGAACAAAATATATTATTATTGTCAAAGAATATATTTTTAAATGCTCAGGCTACAATGGATATAAAATGACTTATAATGACAAATAAAGCTAAAATTGTATAATAAGAAAATGCAGTCACCTTTTGCATACAACATAAAATCTTACCTTGGCTGCCCCCATCACTGGAAAAGCCACACTTGGTGCCTGGAACAAATATAATTTATTATTATTATTATTATACAGGATTTATATAGCGCCAACAGTTTGCGCAGCGCTTTACAATATAAAGGGAAACAATAGAGCAACAATACAATTCAATACAAGAGGGATACTAGGGCCCTGCTCCTGCGAGCTTACAATCTAATAGGAAGGGGCTGGTGGAACAAAAGATAGTAACTGTGAGGGATGAACTGATGGGAGAAATTGAAGATTTGGTTATTAGCTAAGCCAGGATTTCCTGAAGAGGTGAGTGTAACGACACCCCCAAATACGAAAGGGGTTAACACCGTTTTAGATATCTTCCCTCTCCTGGACACAAATTCACTGTCGATCCTCCACAGTCAGACGACCACTTCCCATAGGAATTAATCCTTCTGAAAGAACGAGACGCACTCTGTATCTTTCCAGGATAGACTGAGTTTATTGAAAAGACATTGTAACTTTTATACACATCCAATACTGCATTAACCTAAAATGAACAATGGTCCAGCTCCACCCACAACATAACAAGACCCAATACACATTATTTTGACGTCTGTTAGGAGACAACAGGTTCTAATCCCCTTTCAGTTTAAAGGACTATGCATGACCTGTTAGGCTAGCTTTTGTCTCCCAATCAAAAGACTTTACACAATAGAAACCTACCGACCTTCAATACACATCTCACAATGAAAGGATTTGTAGCCTGTCTGTCTGAGTACAATACACACAAGTATAGAGTTAATTATCCCTATTCACACTGAAAGGGTCTTCAGAAGCCCTTCTAGATTCATTTACATCACACAGGCAGGTAACACATCTCTCAATTAACCTGTTGAGTTTAGGATAAAACAACCAGTACATATTGTGGACTAATATTACTATTTCAATTTCAAGCAATCCAAGCCATATTCTTAATGTCCATTGTTTCCTGGCTCACCCTGTGTCCAAAGTGAGCCCCTTGTCACACATCTCCCCTTTCGGCAGGAGACTAACACAGGAGGAGACCCCAGACGGGTTGACTCCGAAGGTAGTCCATAGTTCCATTCCCCTAATGCCGGTATCCACACCGTACTCCAAATAAATTGATCCACACAGAGCATTACTTACCCAGCCAACCTCTGCCTCTCTCAGAGAACATACACGCCGCTGGGGAGAGGCCTGGACTGGCCCTTCTCCCTGAGGTCCTTTCAGCTGCTGGAGAGAAGACAGGGTGACTGGGCTCAGTCTGTCATGCTGTTGGGGATCTGGGCCGACTGCCCAGCATCCCTGGGGTATACAAGTGGAGACTGAAGTCCCATCCGCTTGTGGTAGGTGAAAATCCCCCAGTGCTTGCAAAGCAAGGCTGACATCCTCCTGTCTCAGTGTCACACCATTTTCTGGGGTTGGGTCAGTGAAGACCGAAGTCCCATCCCGTACCACAGGAACTCCCTCTTCTGTTAGTTGAGAGCAGAGGCCCGCGGCACTCTGCTCTGTTGCCAGCTCTTCCGCTGAGTTGCTGTGAGTGGGGACCATAGTCCCATCCACCGACATCAGCTCAAGTTGCAGCTGTGTGCAGTGGCCAGTAGTATTCTGCCCTGCTGCCAGTGATTCAGCTGGGGGTAAAAGCTTTACCACCTCAGCTTGTTGCTGGAGAGAGGGGCCAACTGCCCCGGCTCCCTGAAACTCCACAGTTGTTTCCTGTGCTGGGCAGAGGTTGGTAGCACTCTGCCCTGTTGCCAGCACTTCTTCTGCTGGGAACTCCACACCATCTGCTCTGGCTAACTGTTGGGGAGGGAAAAGGGCTGCTTCTCCTCCCTGCATCTCTGAAATCCACTGGGAAAGAGGAACCATCACCTTCTCACCTCGGGCCTCCAAAACTGCCACGGGTGTAGAGAAGGGGGCTGCAGTACTCTGTCCTGCTGCCAGTACTTGAGCAGGCGATGCATAATCCATAACATCCTCTGAACAGTCAGTTAAGTTCATACCTTCTGTAATCTGTGGCTGGGGAGATGAGCCAACTGCCCTAGCTCCCTGGAACTCCATATCATCCACTTCGGCTTTAGGGATATAAATCTCCAGATTTTCCACTGCCAATTCTCTGGCATGCTGCGGGACAGGTACATTCCTCTTTCCAAGATCATCCCAAGCAGAAACAGGATCATCAAGGTCAGTCAGCACTTCAGCTTTGGGGATGGCAATCTCCAGATTTTCCACTGCCGATTCTTCAGCCAGGATTTCATAGTTGTCAACTGGTATTTCCTGATAGTCCCAGGCAAAGGTAGCCCCACCCTGCTGCTGAGCAGATTCTAGCAGCTGTCTGTAGGCGATCTCCGATTGCCGTATTTCCGCCATTCTCCGCTCATGTTGTCGCTCTAGTTCTCCCTTTTGTCGCTCTCGTTCTCTCTCTTGTCGCTCTAGTTCTCTCTTTTGTCGCTGTAGTTTTTTCTCTTGTCGCTCATCCTGCAGCTGGATGCCTCTAATGGCTTACTGTATGGCGGTCTCTGATGGGTTAGCACCATATAATGCCAACCGCTCTCGAACTCGTTGCTAAAACAAATCTTCAATTGACCGGGGTCTTGCATCACCATCCTTCTGGTCCATCTCGGCTAGCTCCCTGATCAAGGTGGCCTTGTTCTTTGTCCCACTGGTCCCTCCACGGCTCTCAAGTAGGTCTTTCAGTGTGACTTTCCTGCCGGCTGCATAGCTGGTCATTCACTGTGGTGGTTTTGAGTGTCCCAGGAACTGGAGGGAAAATCCCACCGCTGCCAACCAATGTAACGACACCCCCAAATACGAAAGGGGTTAACGCCATTTTAGATATCTTCCCTCTCCTGGACACAAATTCACTGTCGATCCTCCACAGTCAGAAGACCACTTCCCATAGGAATTAATCCTTCTAAAAGAACGAGACGCACTCTGTATCTTTCCAGGATAGACTGAGTTTATTGAAAAAACATTGTAACTTTTATACACATCCAATACTGCATTAACCTAAAATGAACAATGGTCCAGCTCCACCCACAACATAACAAGACCCAATACACATTATTTTGACGTCTGTTAGGAGACAACAGGTTCTAACCCCCTTTCAGATTAAAGGACTATGCATGACCTGTTAGGTTTCTATTGTGTAAAGTCTTTTGATTGGGAGACAAAAGCTAGCCTAACGACCTTCAATACACATCTCACAATGAAAGGATTTGTAGCCTGTCTGTCTGAGTACAATACACACAAGTATAGAGTTAATTATCCCTATTCACACTGAAAGGGTCTTCAGAAGCCCTTCTAGATTAATTTACATCACACAGGCAGGTAACACATCTCTCAATTAACCTGTTGAGTTCAGGATAAAACAACCAGTACATATTGTGGACTAATATTACTATTTCAATTTCAAGCAATCCAAGCAATATTCTTAATGTTCATTGTTTCCTGGCTCACCCTGTGTCCAAAGTGACCCCCTTGTCACAATGAGTTTTCAGGGATCGCCTAAAAGTGAACAAGTAGGAGTTAGCCAGACATATTGGAGTAGTGAGTTCCAGAGGATGGGAGAGGCTCTGTAGAAGTGCTGAAGACAAACCTGGGAGGAGGAGACAAGGGACCTAGAGAGCAGGAGGTCTTGCGAGGATGGTTTGGGTGATATTTTGAGATAAGATTGGTGATGTAGCTTGGGACAGAGTTGTAAATGGCTTTGTATATTATTGTTAGTGTTTGAATTTTTTTCGCTGGGCAATGCGAAGCCAATGAAGGGATTGGCAGAGAAGGGAGGTAGAGACTGAACGGTTGGTAAGGTGGAGAAGTCTGGCAGCAGCATTCATGATAGACTTAAGAGGGGAGGATAGCCTGCGGAGAGGTAGGCCAATGAGGAGGGAGTTACAATAGTCAAGGCGAGAGATAACGAGGGAGTGAATAAGTTGCTTAGTGGTTTCAACAGTTAAAAAGGGGCGTATTTTGGAGATGTTACGGAGGTGAAGTCTGCAAGATTTGGACAGTGATTGGATTTGGGGCTAAAAGGACAGGTCAGAGTTTAGGAGTACACCTAGCACCCTGGCATGAGGGGATGGACTGGTGGTTGTATTATTAATCTTGATGGAGAAGTCAAAAGAGGGAACACGGACAGGAGAGAATATTATGAACTCAGTTTTAGCAGGATTGAGCTTGAGGAAGTGGTGTGACATCCATATTGATATGTCAGTTAGTAAGCTAGTAATGTGAGAGGAGACTGAAGGAGTGAAGTGAGGAGTAGAGAGATAGATTTGTGTGTCGTCAGCATAGAGATGGTACTGGAAGCCATGGGAGTTTATTAGGTGACCAAGGGAGGAGGTTTAGATGGAGAAGAGGAGGGATCAGAGAAACAGAACCTTGGGAAACCCCTACAGAAAGAGGAAGTGGAGAGGAGGAGACAGAGCTATAGATAACGCTGAAGGCGTGATAGGTAGGAGAACCAGGAGAGGGCAGAGTCTTGAAGGCCAAGTGTGTGGAGTTTTTTGAGGAGTAGGGGATGGTCAACAGTATTAAAGGCTGCAGAGAGGTCTAGTAATATGAGTATGGAGTAGTGGCCATTGGTTAGTAAATCATTAGTGCGTTTTAGTAGGGCAGTTTCAGTGGAGTGTAGTAAGCGAAAGCAGGACTGTAAGGGGTCAAGAAGGTTGTTGTCAGTGAGGTAGGAGCTCAGACGGGTTGTAGACTAAACGTTCTAAATGTTTAGAGGTAAACGGGAGCAAGTCTTAAGTTGTTCAGGCTGGTGGGGTCCAGTGAGGGCCTTTTATATATGGGGGTGATCAGCACATGTTTTAGAGGGGAGGGCAAGGTACTAGTAGAGAGGGAGATATTTTGAAGATGTGAGTAAGGGAGCATAGGATAGAAGGAGAGGGTGACTGTAGTAGTTGTGAGGGAACAGAATCCAGGGGACAGGTGGTAAGGCGAGCTTCTGAGAAAACTTTAGCGACCTCTTTGGTAGTAGCAAGGTCAAGAGAGGAAAGTGTTGAGGGCAATTTTGTACAGGGTATGTTAACCACTTGAGACCCGCGCTATAGACGAAAGATGTCTGCAGCGTGGCTCTCAAGTGCCGGGTGGACGTCCTGGTGTTACATTCCGCCGCGCGCTGCCGAGGGTGCGCGGCGGGGAACAGCTGTGCCCCGCCGCGTCTCGTGATGCCGATGCGCGTGCCTGGCGGCCGCAATGTCCGCCAAGTACACGTGATCGGCTGTTACAGAGGCAGGACGTGGATCTCTGTGTGTAAACACAGAGATCCACGTCCTGTCAGGGAGAGAGAAGACCGATGCTGTGTCCCTTGTACATAGGGACACAGATCGATCCCCTCCTCCACACAGTAAGAAACACTAATAGGGAACATATTTAACCCCTTGATCGCCCCCTAGTGTTAACCCCTTCCCTGCCAGTCACATTTATACAGTAATCAGTGCATATTTATAGCACTGTTCGCTGTATAAATGTGAATGGTCTCAAAATAGTGTCAAAAGTGTCCGATATGTCCGCCCCAATATCGCAGGCCTGACGAAAATCGCAGATCGCCGCCATTACTAGTAAAAAAAAACATATAATAAAAATTTCATAATTCTATCCCCTATTTTATAGGCGCAATAACTTTTGCGCAAACCAATCACTATACGCTGATTGCAATTTTTTTTACCAAACATATATAGAAGAATACGTATCGGCCTAAACGGAGAAATTTTTTTATTTTTTTTTTAAAAATTGGGATATTATTATAACAAAAAGTAAAAAAAAGTTTTTTTTTTTTTTTTTTTTAATTTTCTGTCTTTTTTTTGTTTATAGCGCAAAAAATAAAAACTGCAGAGGTGATCAAATACCCCCCAAAGAAAGCTCTATTTGTGGGAAAAATATCATTTGGGTACAGTGTTGTATGACGAAGGGTTTAAGTGCCCAGTAAGCAAGTGGTTAAGTGGGATAGATGTCTGTGCAGTGGAGATGCCCCCCCCCCCCCCACAAATTGCATCAATCCTGTTTTTGAAGTGATTGCCGATCTCGTGAGCAGTGAGTTACTGCGTGGAGGTGGAGCAAGTATAGAGTTAAAAGTAGAGAAAAGACAAGGACTGGAGGACAGAGTATTAATGAGTAACAAAGTAGGCTTGTTTGGCAGCATGGAGCATTTATTTAATAAAACTTATGTCTACAGTGTCCATTTTTTTAACTCTAAAATGTGTCCAGTTCTAAATCACACCATATATATTGTAAATGGACCAGTAAACCTAAATAGTGTTACAATAGTTAGCACTACTTACAAAATTTACAACACAGTACCGACACTTTGACAAAAACAAATTTGTTTTGCAGAATATTTGTCCTTTAGCCAGCACATAAAAAAAATTTTTTGGCTTTAGGTATATTTTAATTTTGGTTAAAATTAGGAAGGACTAGAACTTGTCAGATTTTACTTCTGATATTTGATATTAGAGTAGGGAAGGGTTTTTTTTTTCTTTTGTGTTTGGCCCCACTCTCTCTCACCAGGGGTCATCTTGCCCCCCTCCTTTTTGCTTTTTTTTTTTTCTCCGAGTATAGCCACGCATTGATGGATAAGAAGGGAAGTTGTGTTGGAAGGGATTGAATGATCAGAGAGCCGGACCATCTAAAGGAAGTTGTGTTGGAAGGGATTGAATGATCAGAGAGCCGGACCATCTAAGGGAAGTTGTGTTGGAAGGGATTGAATGATCAGAGAGCGGGACCATCTGCCTATAGGATAGCCGGGTTCGAATCCAATCGATTGCTGCTTCTTGGTACAGAACCTGGGCGGGGTATAGCCGCATGCTTGTTCAAAGCTTGCTTTTGGTAAGCCTGCAATCTTTACGGTGGTGGTGCACGGAATCTTTGGTGGACACCTGTTTTGATTCAATTCAACTCTCGTGGACCTTAATTTTCTCTGGCTTTCTGGACTTTCATTAATACTCACCACATATGGACTATTCCTTTATTCTTGTTCACAATTATTAAGTTATTATTTCTTTATTTCATCACATATTTCTTAAACTATGCCACTGGTTAAAATAATATGTGTTAATATGTGATATCCCTTAAGGGGTTGAATAATTGATCATCACTCAATGGTTGATCATTAAATGTTTAAAATCATTTCACTTTTGCTTTTAAGGGGAGCGCAGCTTTATTTTTTCTATTTGCATTGTTGGTGTATCTCACTTTTTAGTTGCTGCTTTTTAGGTTTATTAATTTTTTCTATAAGAAATGGATGCCTTACTGATCATGTCAATCAATGCGAAGGGGTTAAACACACCAGAAAAGAGAAAAAATACTTTTGCAGGAGCTGAAGCGAGGGGGGAATGATATAGCATTTGTTCAGGAGACACACTTTAGAGAAGGGAGTCTCCCCTTTCTCAGAAACAGAGCATATCCGATTGGATATCATGCTACTAATCCGCTGGCGAAAAAGGGGGGAGTATCCATTTTGATCTCTAGTAAGATTCCATGGTCATGCACAGACTCCTTGGTGGATCCCAAGGGAAAATACCTGATGTTGAAAGGCACGATTGGGGGGGGCAGGGGTAACACTGGCCTCCTTTTACGCTCCTAATACACAACAGGATGTATTCTTTGGGAAGTTTCTGGACAAACTTGTGGGATGTCAGGAAGGACAGTTGATATTGGGAGGTGACTTAAACATTCCCCTGGTCCCCAGTGTGGACACCTCTTCCAGGCTCTCGGCGGGTACCCGGAAACTGATCTTGCGAGAAAGCGAGGTTAGTGGATGTATGGCAATTGACACATTAAGGAGAGAGACTATTCCTTTTACCCCCCCCCCCGCATAGATTACTATCTTATTCCACATAATCAGTTGCATGCAGTTAAAGAAGCTGGAAAAAGGAAAATTACCTGGTCAGACCACGCACCAATTTTTTTGAAATATACACTGGCAGATTTTCAGCTCCCCAGGTCGGGGACCTGGAAGTTGAATGAAAGTCTCTTACAGGACGATGTAGTGCTGGAGGATGTCCAGAGAGAAGCAAGATAGTACTTCCAGACCAATGACACACCAGATTGTGATCCAGGGGTGATTTGGGAATCCCACAAGGCAGTGATAAGGGGAGTGTTGATGAAACATGGGGCAAGGATTAAGAGGGAAAGAGAAGCAAAGTTAATATCTCATACAAATGGGTGATATGGCGCACTCTGGTTATTGCTCAATAGTTAAAATATATAAATGGGAGGGAGAAGGGGAACCAGGGTGGTAATAACAGTATTTTGTGGGGGGTATTAGTCCATGTAAGGTTACAATAGATGAATACTGTTCAAAGAAGACTGCCAGTTCAAAAAGTAGAAGAAGTATAAAGAACGCTGCAATACAAGAAGGGAAGAGAGAACAGCACCCTCTAAGTGCAGTAAATACGTTTTTAATTAGCAACAAAATAAATGATTGCACTCACAGGATAGTGGTGAAAGCAGGCATGGTATAGCTCATCCGCTCCTGACTTCCGGGTGAGATGGAGGAAGGAAAAGGGGTCCGGCATCACTCATGTGGACGGGTGTCCGCGGTAGAGTCTGTCCTCCGGGAACACGGCTGGCGACGATGCTTCCGGATAGGAGGAACTCGGTCGGCGGTGCACAGTGGACAGCGTCACTTCCGGGTCAGGTAAGCGGGGCGGTGCTAACGTTTCGGAGTATTCTTACTCCTTCATCAGGCTTGCCGGAGTTGGAGTTGGAACAAGCCCAGTGTAGTGGCTTACTTCACTGAGCTGCACGGTGCTATAGGGACCTCCCGAAATGTATGAAGACGCATCCCCTGATAGGTCCGACTCTCCGGATGGGATATGGGTTATTCGCGAAGGGGAAATTTTCAACATTAGACTCACACCTTTTCCCCATTTTGGGGAACCCACAGTTCGGGCCGGGATTGAAGAAGGGACCCTTTAGCAAGCTGTTAGATCAGGGGCTGTTTCAAGCCTCTCATTTTGTGAAAGCAGGAGTATGGCCCACGATGCAGGAGATAACAGGAACCACATCCTATCAATTGGATTTTTGGCGGGCACTGCAATTGAGACATTTTCTCGAGACTTTGAGTTTACCAAGTAGATATGAATGAATGTTAACAAAGTTTGAGGAGTACTGTAATGGGAGTGGTACACTGCGGCATACTCTCTCTAAAATGAGTGAATTATTGAATACACCCCCCGAGGATTTTCGATTGCCCTTCTTTAGGAGGTGGGAGACAGAGCTGGATAGGGTTTTCTCGGAGAAGCAACAGAGTAAGATACTACGCAATATGTTTGAATCCTCAGTCTGTATAAGAATGCAGGAGACAAATTTTAAGATCTTATCGCAGTAGTACCGTACCCCAGCCGTCCTAAATAGATGTTACCCAGACATTCCAGATATATGTTGGCGGTGTGGGGAAAAGGAGGGACGTTAATGCACATTTTCTGGACATGTCCCAGAATACAGAGTTTCTGGAAGGAGGTCCGGGAAATTGCCCAAAAGTTTAGAGAGGAGGAGATGCCGGAGGATCTGACTTTTTTCTTATTACAGGATTCGGATACTTCAGTTAAACAATGTAGGAAGTTGATCCTCTGTCAATCTCCTAAACGCAGCAAGAGCATGTATCCCAGCAATGTGGAAGCAGACCCAGCCTCCGTCAGTAGGGATTTGGCTTAAACGAGTAGAACATTTGAACATGATTGAGGATTTGGTATGGACCTCCAGGCAGAAACGGGGGGTTTACTTGGAGACATGGTTGGCCTGGAATCTCTTTAAATATTCTGAGGAGGGAAGAGCCCTTATGGATGTAGACTGAACAGATGCTATTGGGGGAATTGAGGGGCGCGGAGGAGAGAGAGTGGGGTTTCTGAATTTCTTTCTTTTTTTTGTTAGGGGATAAATTGAAACAAAGAGAGTTGTAACAAGATAGGATGAATAGATAGGGGACAGAAAGCCCCCCTCCAGCCTGGGGACAAGATATGGGGCCTAGAGGGGAGGGGGATCGTATGCCCAACTGCGTGCACAGAAAAAATCTAAGGTTTTTTGAATTGTAGTAACACAAGTAATGCGTGGGCGACAGGTGGTTATAAGAATATGTAGATTTATTGACATTATACACTATGGTATATGGCGTATAGCAGACAAAGGATACTGTGTGATGTAAGAAGTATATATAATGTACCCTGCGTTGCTTGTTCTGACTGTCTGTTTGTTTCAAAACAAAATAAAACAATATAAATTGAAAAAATTAAAAATAAAAGTAGAGAAATAACGAGGACTGGAGGACAGAGTATTAATGAGTAACAAAGTAGGCATGTTTGGCAGCATGGAGCATTTATTTAATAAAACTTATGTCTACAGTGTCCATTTTTATAACTCTAAAATGTGTCCAGTTCTAAATCACACCATATATATTGTAAATGGAGCAGAAAAACCTAAATAGTGTTGCAATAGTTAGCACTACTTACAAAATTTACAACACAGTACCGACACTTTGACGAAAACAAATTTGTTTTGCAGAATATTTGTCCTTTAGCCAGCACATTAAAATATACCTAAAGCCAATTTATTTATTTTTTTTTGGTTAAAATTAGGAAGGACTAGAATCTGTCAGATTTTACTTCTGTGTGTGTCCCCGTTGGGAAGTTTCCCCCTCTTTATTTGTCCTGTTGACCACTGTCCCTGAGACAGAAAGTAAAGAAAAATCTAAATGTTGAGTTCCTAAAGGAACAATAATAGAGGTACAATCTTCCAATTGGAACATTTGTTTCAAAGACAACTGTCTAGAAGAGAATTTCCCTTATGTAGCGTTCTCCCTAGAGGGGTCGCTGAATATATGCACAGGTCTCTTTTACCTCTTCAGAGGCTGCCATGCCCAGACACCAGTTCCAAGCACACTGACAAACGCAGGCTCAGTCTAGGGCAGGGGTGTCAAACTCAATTTCATTGCGGGTCGCATTAGTATTATGATTGCCCTCAAAGTGCCGGTTGTATCTGTAAGATTATATGAATGTATATACTCTTTATTATAATAATTGCCTCTGTGTATTCAATCATTACTGGTTTTACTAATACCATAATACTTAAAGGGGTGTTCCAGGTAAAAAAAAAAAAAATTAAAAGCCAGCAGCTACACATACTGCAGTTGCTGACTTTTAATAAATGGAGACTTGCCTGTCCTGGTGTCCCTCGATGTCGGCATCAGCTGTTGGGTGCTGTGCCGTCGCGTTTTCGGCTTCGGCTCTCCTATTAGCCCGGCGGCCAGGGGAGTAGGAGGAGGGAGCCTTGCGGTGATGTTACCGCCGCGGCCAGACTCCAGGAAGTGGGAAAGGATACCTTTGACAGGTATCCTGTCCCCCCTCCCCCGAAATGTGCCAATTGTGGCACAGGAGGGGGGGGGGGGAATCCGATGAGCGGAAGTTCCACTTTAGGGTGGAACTCCGCTTTAAGCTGTGAAGGGTAGGCACATAGCCCACTCGATGATGCAAGTGTGAAAAGAAGGGTTGTACATAGTATCATCTAAAAGAAACTTTATTGGAGACCACGCAGACAGAACACCATGGCAGAACTATGTTCTATCTGAGCAGTCACCAATGCATGGAGATGCGCAGGATCTGGTGGAGGAGTTCTGTCATCCTCTCTGCCATCGACTGCTGACAGAGACAAGGGAGGTGCCACAGCTATGGGAGAGGTGCGACGGTCACATGAAATGGACTGGCAGGCTGGATTTGGCCTGCAGGCCTTGTGTTTGACACATGTGGCCTAGCAATGTCTTTCTGTAGATTTATTGCAGTGCTTTAAACAGAAAAGCGGGATAAAGATGCAAGATACTCCAAAAATTCAAAACAGGTTCTTGAGCAAAAATCCTCTCACATCAGCCTTTGTTGGAGGTGGAGGGGATAGCCAGCTATTCTGAGACTCTGTATGAGTAGTCACAGTCTTTACAGCAACCTCTGACATTAATCCCCAATACGCAGGCACACCTACAGACCTAGACCAAAGTCCTGCTCACAATGTGCTGCCATCCATCCAGCTTCCATGTGACACTTCTCCGTGAGGGAAAAGGACCTCCTCCAGACCAGCTTCCACAGGCGATGCCATATCCTTTAATCGAAGTTCCTCCAGGACCTCACCCAAGCACATGCTGAGGCCCAACATTAGCCCTTCAATATACAGGCCGCCTCCCAGGAGACAGCAGCCCCAACAAAATTACACTTTTTGAACAAGCTCCTCAAACATTTATCTTCTGGGTGCCCCCTTCCAGGGATTGGCTAAGGTCAGATAAATATTCAGAACTCAGTGGCTGACACTCCTACTCTAGTTCTGTAAACTTCTTCCACTGGCAGACAAGAACAATCAGCCAGCTTAAGGAAACCTGGCCAGGCCTAGAAAATAGATTGCCGCTCCACTTGGTACAGCAGAGCCAAAAACTTAATCTCACAAAGTTAGTACACCCTCACATTTTTAAATATTTTATTATATCTTTTCATGTGACAACACTGAAGAAATGACACTTTGCTACAATGTAAAATAGTGAGTGTACAGCATGTATAACAGTGTAAATTTGCTGTCCCCTCAAAATAACTCAACACACAGCCATGTCTAAACCGCTGGCAACAAAGTGAGTACACCCCTAAGTGAAAATGTCTAAATTTGGCCCAAGTAGCCATTTTCCCTTCCCAGTGCCATACGACTTGTTAGTGTTACAAGATCTCAGGTGTGAATGGGGAGCAGGTGTGTTAAATTTGGTATTATCGTCTCACTCTCTCATACTGGTCACTGGAAGTTCAACATGGCACCTCATGGCAAAGAACTCTCGAAAGATCTGAAAAAAATAATTGTTGCTCTACATAAAGATGGCCTAGGCTATAAGAAGATTTCCAAGACCCTGAAACTGAGCTGCAGCACGTTGGCCAAGACCATACAGTTGTTTAACAGGATAGGTTCCATTTAGAACAGGCCTTGCCATGGTCGACCAAAAAAGTTGAGTGCACATGCTCAGCGTCATATCCAGAGGTCGTCTTTATGAAATAGACGTATGAGAGCTGCTGTCAGTGAAACATTATAAAGAAGCACAGCATACTTCCTTTTGAACACTAGATGGCAGCAACGTCGACAGTGGAAGCTGTCAGCTGCACACATCACATGACTTCCTGGCTGCCTATAAAAGACAGCCTGGATCCATGTTTAAGTTGCTGGTTTATCTTTCAGCTTCCCTAGTTCCTGCTTGTGTTTCCTGCCTTGATACTACCGTTGTGACCCGGATTGACCCTGACCTGCTCCGATCTCTTCCAGCACCTGACCCTTGGCTTGTCTTTTGTACCTCTGCTACCTTTCTCCAGTGTTTGACCCTCGGCCTGCTTACGGATTACTCTACCAGTCTCCTGTGCTTGACCTCCAGCCTGCCTACGGACTTTGCTATTATCTCCTGTGCTCAAACCCCTGGCCAGATTAAGGACTTGCTGTGTATCTTCAGTGTCTACTAGTACTGCACAGCTTTCAGCTCCACGTCATCCGCACGCAGACCTACCAGCCTGCCGGTACCTCGTGCCTCTTTGTGCCCTTCACCCTCTGTTCCACCACCAGGGGTGGAGTGCGCTTAGTCGCAAGGGAGAACCGCTCTCAGCATCTCGGCCTCGGTGAGTATCATCGTGACAGCTGCCAGCATTGCTGCAGAGGTTGAAGGGGTGGGGAGTCACCCTGTCAGTGCTCAGACCATACGCCTCACACTGCATCAAATTGGTCTGCATGGCTGTCATCCCAGAAAGAAGCCTCTTCTAAAGATGATGCCCAAGAAAGCCCGCAAACAGTTTGCTGAAGACCAGTAGACTAAGGACATGGATTATTGGAACCATGTCCTGTGGTCTGATGAGACCAAGATAAACTTATTTGGTTCAGATGGTGTCAAGCGTGTGGCGGCAACCAGGTGAGAAGCACAAAGACAAGCGTGTCTTGCCTACAGTCAATGTCGTCATGTAGGAGTGGAAAAGGACTCCAGTGGCCACCTGTGAAGCTCTGGTGAACTCCATGCCCAAGAGGTTTAAGGCAGTGCTGGAAAATAATGGTGGCCACACAAAATATTGACACTTTGGGCCCAATTTGGACATTTTCACTTAGGGGTGTACTCACTTTTGTTGCCAGCAGGTTAAGACAATAATATCTGTGTGTTGAGTTATTTTGAGGGTTACAGAAACTTTACACTGTTCTACAAGCTGCACGTTAATCGGGCAGGTGTGTGCAGGGTTTTTAGTTAGGACTATGGTTCTGGACTCCACCCCGGTAGACAGAGGTGGTTCCTGACCAGGAGAGCTTCACCTAGGAGACAGGTGGGAGCCAGAGCAGCAAGGGGCTGCTAGGTGGATTTACCAAGCTTTTGTGAGAGGATTGTCTGTAGGAGACAGACAAGAGCCTGAAATGTAAGGCCTGAGCTGCAGTGATGCATGTGTAAGCCAAGAGGCTAATGACCAGTTTTGTAAACCCCTGCGAGGAAAACACATTGATTTCTGGAACTTTCTTTTCTTTTTTAACAAAAGCGGGCAAGCCTTAAAGAGAAGAGTGGCTTTGTTCTTAAAGCTCTAACCTAAAAAGAGTTCTCACGCAAGTTATGCCTCATCTAAAGCACATTTGCACTGAAACAAGTTCTCCCCAAATACCTTTGCTGTAGAACTACCAATTCTGGATTAACCCTCTGCATACTGTCATACTCTTTCTAGCAAACTTTCTAGCAAACACATCCCGCCTCTTCATTGCCTTTGCTCCCCTGAGTTATATGTGGGGGTACCTATACCCCACTCCAGCCTCCTTTTTGGTTGCCCTCTCTCCCCTGATATTAGACACAGAATTTTTGGCCTTACAGGTTAGATATCCGTACTTTTATTTCTATTTTTATCCATTTGCGCTTTTCCTTTTGTATTTAATTGTATGGATACCTTTGTACTAATATAAACTTTGTATAAAAAACATATTTTCTAGTGGCTATTCAGCCCTAGTAAATCCATCACCTATCCAGTCCCCCATGTCCACCACAGGGAAGTTCTGGTGAAATTGCTGTCTGGCCCCTGGCCTTTCTGCGTGCCCTCATCGGTAAGCGATTGTGTCTTTTTATTCCCCCAATTATTTGTTTTTCTTTGTACACATATGTATTATCTATTGGTGGTTAACATTTACACTCTATTAATCTATCTGTAGATTTTATTCTTTGTTCCTCCTGAAGATGCTGTTTTAGAACCGCGAAACATGTAGAGGATGTTCGTGCACTGAGGAATATTACAGCTTCTATGTCGGAGTATATTGAGTACCAGTGTAATGTGAAATTTGTATGGTTTTAGCTATACTTCTAGTTTTTGTCATAATTTGTATCTGGATACTTTACTATGTTTTAACTATGTATCAATAACATTTATATATTTTACTTGATGTGTAATCTGTTCAGGGTACCAAGATAGTCCATTGTTTTTTCCCCCTTCCTTCCCCTCCCTCCCACTCTCATACACAGACCTTCTGTTGATTTTTGAAGAACTTTTTCAAGTAGAACCAGTGTCAAAGTGGTGGTAAAGAGCATAGGCAGTAAGTGCAGGCACCAATAGGAGCTTACTGTACTGTATAGGGGGTGGGTTTGGTCTTTTTTTGTTCGTTTGTTTTATCAACCTGTTTTTCAATAGACTTTACTCCACTTAGCTGATTTTGGACCCTTTTTAACACTTCTGAGACTTTAAGGTGACAGATCTTGCTAACACAGCTCCGTGGGGATCTATAGCTGTTTTTAAATTACTGTATTTATCGGCGTATAACACGCACTTTTTTCCCCTGAAAATCAGGGGAAAATCGTGGGTGCGTGTTATACGCCGATACCCACATCCCTGGGCTGTCTCCGCTGACTGTGAGCGGAGCGAGATACACATAGCCGAATGTACTCGGCTATACTCGGCTTTTCTCGGCTCCGCTCACAGTCACGCCCAGTCCCGCCATTGGACCTGTGTTATGTCCATCATAGGGCGGGACTCGGCGTGACTGTGAGCGGAGCCGAGAAAAGCCGAGTATAGCCGAGTACACTCGGCTATGTGTATCTCGGCGGCGGCTCCGCCCAGTCCCTGCGTCCCCGGCGGCGCCCGCCCCGCTCCGCACAGTCTCGGCGCCAATTTTAAAATGCTGCACGGCGACACTGGGGCAAGGCTGCACGGCGACACTGGAGCAAGGCTGCACGGCTACACTGGGGCAAGGCTGAAATGGACTCTGGGGCAAGGCTGAAATGGACTCTGGGGCAAGGCTGCACTGTGACAAGGCTGCAATGGACACTGACAAGGCTGCACTGTGACAAGGCTGCAATGGACACTGACAAGGCTGCACTGTGACAAGGCTGCAATGGACACTGACAAGGCTGCATTTAAATGTAAGTTATTTTTCCTTAAACTTCCCTCCTAAAAGTTTTTTTCCCTAAAATTTCCTCCTAAACCTGGGGTGCGTGTTATACGCCGGCGCGTGTTATACGCCGATAAATACGGTATATTGTATCGTCCAGTGGTCAGACCATTCTGGCTCGAAGTTCGCGACCATATCAAAGATGCCCTGCAGATTGACATCCTGTTTTCTCCAACTCACTTTCTCTTATGTTCACTGACTGACACAGCTCCTTTACTTTAGACCATCGGGTTGTTACGCCACCTTCAGGAGAGGACTAGGCAGAACATGTTAACATGTACAAAAAAAACGAAATTTCTAGTTCCGCCCAAGGGGCGGTCCCTTCAGTAACAACCCCCCAGCCTGCACCTTGCAGCCTCAGTTTTTTTCTGCCTAGTGAAGGAGAAGGACCTAGGAACCCAGCGGGCCCATCGGTCCGTGTTTTTTTTTTTTTTTTATTCTGCAGAAGTTTGCCTTTTGCGCAAGATTAGGATCCTGGGATCTGCTATCAACAGCCGGCTGGGTGACAGGCTGGATAACCTTATCCTTGTAGTCTCCCCAGCCTGGCCAGTGAGCGTGTGCAGACCAGAGCTCCGCGCTGGGTCGGCCACGACATGCCCCTCAGGCTCCAGGGGCGGCCGGTGAACGTAATGCTCCGGGGCACACATATGACCGGGCTACTGATGTCTGCGTCACAGTGTGCCGGGCCAGCAGCCACCCCGTACTGATCGGAGAGTGCTTCTGTGATGGAATGTCCCCAGCTCGTCCGGAATGGTAAGTACAGCTCTCCCTGTCCTGGTGGGGCTGAGCAGCTGGGCATTCCCTGGGAGGTCGAATCAGGGGTCCCTCTCCTCCCTCTCTTCTCTCCCTGTCCCTATCTCCCCCCCCTGTGGGGGATGCTGCATGGGCTGCTACTCGGTGTGTGTGCCACATGGACAGGGGTCCCCCGGGAGGGGGCTCTCACCTTGGGTGGGGGGCTGCGCTGGGTGGCTGTGTCCTGGGTGTCTGTCTCTCCCCTGGGTGTCTGGAGGGCTTCTATGCTGATCTCTGCCGTTTTTTCACTGTGTCTTTCCCTGCATACAGTTGTTTGTCGGCCAGCTTTGGTGTGCCCAGGGAGAAGCATGGTCAGGAACCATTTTCTTGTAGTTCGGTGGCCATTTTCCCTAAGATTATGTCCTTTATACTGGACGCTCGGCGGCCATTTTGTTGTAGCCGTGCACGTTTTTTATGCTCAGCGCTGATCCAGGAGGCTCAGAACGGCACGGTTTCCTCTCACAGACACCTGGGAGCTGACACAGGACACAGGCACACCTAGCTGGACGGCGTGGAACTCGGTCAGGGTGGTGAGTCCTGCAGTGGGGGCCCCTCCAGCCTGCAGCAGTTAGGAGGGGGGACCATTCACTGTCCTAAGTCCCCAACAGGCGGCAGACAGGGTGGGTCAGCATGGCTTCGGAACCTAGTGTTTCCTCCCCCAAAATCTAAGCAATTGCAACCGGTTCGCCTGCAGTCAGTGCGGTGCCTCTGGACGCTTTGTCGGCGGTCCTTAACTCGTTCGTTGCCGAGATAGAGGCGGTGCGTGGGCGCAAAGGTGGTAAAAAGCGGCCTCCGCCCCCCCCCCCCGTCCTCCGGGGAGAGCTCTGACGCAGACTCGGGCCCCGCTGAGGCTGGTGACCCCTGCTCTGTTGTTTCAGATGACGCTGACCAGGACCGATCGGACAGTGAGGATGAGTCCCCGTCTGGGTCCGCGCGCGGCAAAACGCTAGTTGGAGCACTTATCACAGCTGTGCGTGATACCCTGAAGATTCAGGATACGGCAGATTCCTCTGCTGAAGTAGTGGTCCCTTTTGGGTCCCGTAAGCCCGTACACCTAAGGTGTTTCCGTATCTGACTTATTTCGATAAGTTCATATACAAGGAATGGGGGCGTCCGCAACGGACCTTTTCGGTCCCAAAATATATGGCGGTGCGTTACCCCCTTGAGGAGAGCCTTCTTAAGAAATGGTCGGCTCCTCCGGTCGTGGACCCCCCTGTATCCAGGTTAAATAAGGTAACCACGATCCCGGTAGAGGGGACTCTTGCCTTTAAGGACCCCACGGACAGGAAGGCCAAGGCAGTGGCCAATGGCGTCCCTAGGGGGGGATCAGAGGGCGCCCTGGCCCCCCCCCAACATTATGCTGTGCCCCACCATGTGCCCCCCCCCAAAAAAAAATTTTTTTTTTTGCATTTTTTTTTTTGCATTTTTTTTTTCGCTCGGGCTGCTGCTGGGGTAACATAGTCTCTCCTGAGAGGGAGAGCGTCCCCAGTCAGCTCCTGCGGGGGATTCCTCCCCCCTCCCTCTGCTCGCTGACACTGCATAATGCGAGCACTCACACAACCACAGCCGCCCAATCTGCTCATTTCCCTGCATCCTCATTGGCACGGAGAAGAGCGAGTTGCAGGAAGGACTCCACGAGCACTGTGAGAGGGGGGGAGGGGGGCCCAAGCCTTCATCTCAGTTACTGAAAAAACAGACTGATTTCTCCCGTCCTTAGGACAGGAGAACCAGCCTGTAAATTCCGAGAGTGGTGACTGCAAGCTGAGCCGAGTGTCAGTCTATGACACTCTTTCACAGCCCAGCGAGTCCAGCCACCCCCCCCCTCACTCTCCTCACATACGAGCAGGGAGGAATACAGCTCCTCCTCCTCCTTCCAGTCCCGCCCACACTATCCCGGGGTGCTGTATCTGAAGAGAGGGGATGTGTGGGCAGGAAATATGAAAATCAGCAGCATTCCTGGCTGTGTGTGAATGATGCCCGAGATTCTAGCCTGGACCGTGGGTAAGTGTGTGCTCTGCAGACTGCAGTACAATGTAATCACTGAAATGCATTATCTCCATCCCTTCTCTCCCCCATCTGTCTCCCTCCCCTCTCCTGTTCTTTCAAGACATTCACAATTTACTTTCACTTTCAGTTAGGCAGGTAATATACAGTGCACATTTCTTTCCTGCATCCACAGATTGCAGGAAAGAAACTTGCATGATTCCCCCATCAACACAGACAGTGCTGACAGGGGAATATCCCTCCTGCCCAGCAATTGTATTCTCTCGACAAACAGTGATTATCACTAGTGGCTATAGCAACCACTAGTGATAATCATAAGAGAATCTGCTCATTAATGGTTCGAATCTCAGCCAGTTCCTGCTGAACCAGCTGAGATTTAAACTGTCTATGGCTGGTCTTGGCTCTTAGGCAGCCCATACATTGATCACTTTTTTTCATTCAACTATTAAGTTGAATGAAAAAAAAGGAAATTATCCAATTCCCCCATCTACACATTATAGGTGGATGGGGGAATCCTCCCAGTGTGGACCAGTGCTGGAACAACCAGAGTTGCTGTTCTGTCCCGGCTATTCACAGCGCTGGTCTCTGTCTCCATGGTAGCGGCGGCAGCACATTGGAACCCAGTGCCTAATCACAGGCAGTGAGACATTTCCCGGTCCGCAGCTCCACAGATCAGGAAATGTCTCACTGGCTGTGATTAGCACTGTGGAGTGTCGGCTTCCTGGCGGGATCGGGCATGTGGGATTTCAAAACACACCCGAGCCCACCTCTATTGGTTGTAGACAGTTGAGCTCCCTGCAGGTTGCTTAGCAGCAGTGGAGCCTTCTCTGACATGCTGATCGTGATGCAATCCAGGTGATGCTCCTAGTCAAATCCTAGTGTTAAATATCTGATTTTATTGATCAAAGCCCACACTTTACAGGCATAGAGCCCACATGGCTGCTGAACATACGGTTGATTATATAAATGTGGTTGTACTCTTGATGCTAATAAATACTGTGTTTATTAGATCTGACTGGGAACATCACTAGGATCACATTCCGATCAGCATGTCAACAGAGAAGGTTATACAGCATTACTGCTGCTAGGTGACCAGCTGGGGGCTCGGCTCTCTATAACCAATAGTGCCAGCCTTCCCCTACATGCACGCATAATGTCACCAGCACAAAGTCCTAATAGACTGCCGCCGGTGCCAAGGAGACAGATGCCAGACCAGCTCTGTCAATAACAGGTTAGCTGGGGAACCCCACAGTGGCAGAACACCAGGGCCCGGTGGCAAGACAACCTTTGCAACCCTGATAGTTTTCCCACTGCTTTGGACCCTTATATTTTCTTGGTGTGCTGGTGACATATATCTCTTGTTTTCTGCCACCCTGGTGGGGCCCCAGTATAGTAGGAAGGGAGCTCACTGCAGAATATGTGAAAGGGCCCGTTGTGGGATCATAGTAAAGGGCCCCAGGATATATATATATATATATTGTGACAGCAGGAAGGTAAAGTCACCTGGTTGCATCCAGGGGGGTAGATATATTTCGCCCAGATTCAGGCTTTACGCCGACTTATACAACTAGGTGGAGAGTTGTATAAGGCTAGTGGGCTCATGGATGACTCATACCTCTAGGGAGAGTGTGGGGCGTCGTGCAGACAGGGAGTTGATGAGACCAGCTGAAGCTTGTCAGCTCATTTAGGCCTCTATAAGAACTCCCAGCTTCATTAGGGGTTAACTCATGCCTGGAACCAGACCTGTGTGGACTGTCTAGGGAGAGTGAACCCCTGTGCGGTGAGACAAAGCCTGTGTGGCTATTTGCTTGGACATTTAAAACCAGGGACTTAGGGACTAGGACAGCACTAGGCTGATCCCAGTTGTTAGTTAGGAAACCTGTATGTTTAGTCAGAGGTCAAGTTGACCAGGATTTATTTTGTTTATGTTTCTTTTGCTTTGCTGTGTTTTGTCACTGTAAATAGAAAATAAACCGCACCTTTTTGATTTTGAAAACCACAACCTCCGTTTGCTGGGCCTGTTTTTGTGTGGGGAGCCCATCTCGGGGGTCACACACACCCGCTGCCGAGCTAACCCCCTCACAGTTGGTGGAGAACCAGTGGCAGTTTTTTTTAAGCCAGCATGGAGGAGATACTGAAGCAGCTGGCTCTAGCAAATGCCAATCAACAGCAGACAAATGCAGGTTTGCAAAAGAACTTCGCAGCCCAGCAGCAAGCTCATCAACAGAGCCTTGCAGCCCAGCAGCAGACAAACGCAACTTTGCAACAGAGTCTGGAGGCTCAGCAACAAGCCCAGCAGCAATCTGAGGCCCGCTTCATAGACCTGTTGCAGAAGCAAGAGCAGAGACTACAACAACAGATGGAAGCAGTAATGCAGCAACGTCCGCAGACCAGTGAGGAAAGCCGTCCCACTAATACCGCGTCCTTTGGGGTGAGTCGTTTATTGACAAAAATGACTGGAGAGGATGATCCAGAGGTATTTTTGACCACATTTGAAAGGACCGCTGAAAGAGAAAAGTGGCCTGAGGAGCAGTGGGCTGGACTGGTGGCTCCTCTGTTAACTGGTGAATCGCAGAAAGCTTACTATGACCTAGAGCCTAACCAAGCAAAAGACTATGTGATGCTAAAAGCTGAAATATTGGCAAGGCTGGGTGTCACCCAGGCTGTCCGGCCTCAGCGTGTGCATAACTGGACTTTCCAGCTTGGAAAACCCCCCAGGTCTCAAATGTATGATCTCATTCACCTGAGCAGAAAGTGGCTACAGCCAGAGACTTTGTCCGCACCAAAGATTGTGGAACGTGTTGTAATGGATCGGTTTTTGAGAGCTCTTCCTACTGCCATCCAAAAGTGGGTAAGCCATGGAGACCCAGAGACGGCCGATGGTCTTGTGGATCGTGTGGAGAAATACTTGGCTACAGAGAACCTGACGGCCTCTTCCAGAGACACTCGGACTTTCCACCCTAAGACCAGACCATCCCCAGGGGCGGATAAGAGGATTCCAAGGGGTGAGGGTGGAGAGAGTGAGAGGGTGGGAGCTCTACCCCAAGTTTGGCGAGAACAGCCTGGGAAATCAGCGGCTCAAGAGGCCGCAAGAAGGATCGTTTGCTACCGCTGCCGGCAAGCGGGACATATTGCAGCCAATTGCCCGGTTGTGGAGGAACCCATGCAGTGTGACTTTCTGATGGGCAGACGTCAGTCGCTGTGTGCGACAGTCGCATGCACTGCCATTCGAGGAACTGAGAAACATTTATGCAAAATGTGTGTTAATGGTAGAAATGTTGTGGTATTGCTGGATTCAGGTAGCCTTGTGACCCTGATAAAGGCTGAGTTAGTTAAAACAGAGGTCTCTGGGAATAGCAAGGTAGCTGTTATTTGTGTGCATGGGGAAAACCCGAGAGAGGGTATTACGGAGATTCTATTGGCCGGGGGTGATGAAGGACATAGAAAATTATTGTTCCTCCTGCCCTGTGTGTCAGAGGTCGGCCCCGATGCCACATTTCCGTAGCCCGCTGGTCCCTCTACCCATCATTGAGGTCCCGTTTGAGAGGATCACCATGGATTTGGTAGGTCCTATAATCAAGTCCGCTAGGGGGCACCAGTACATATTAGTTATAATGGACTATGCCACCCGTTATCCAGAAGCGATCCCTCTCCGAAATACCTCGGCCAAAACCATAGCCAAAGAGCTATCTCTTGTGTTTAGCCGGGTGGGTATTTGTAAAGAACTGCTTACGGACCAAGGTACACCCTTTATGTCCCGGGTTATGAAGGAGCTGTGTAAATTGTTCAAAGTGACGCAATTACGTACATCTGTGTATCACCCCCAAACCGATGGGCTGGTTGAAAGATTCAACAAAACCCTAAAACAAATGTTGAAGAAAGTGGTGGATAGAGATGGAAAGGATTGGGACTGTCTACTTCCTTATCTGATGTTTGCTATTAGGGAGGTGCCCCAATCCTCTACGGGATTCTCCCCCTTTGAGTTACTGTATGGGAGACACCCAAGAGGGCTGTTGGATATTGCCAAGGAAACTTGGGAAAGTGAGAGTTCTCCCCACAGGAGTGTGATTGAGCATGTCGCCCTGATGCAAGACCGAATTGCACAGGTAATGCCCATCGTGAAGGAACATTTGGCCCAAGCGCAGTTAGCACAGCAGAGAGTGTACAACCGTGGAGCCAAGACCCGTACCTTTTCCCCGGGGGATAGGATACTGGTACTTGTCCCTACGGTTGAAAGTAAATTCCTTGCCAAATGGCAAGGCCCCTACGAGATAATGGAAAAAGTGAGCGAAGTGAATTACAAGGTCAGACAACCAGGAAGGCGAAAGCACGAACAGATCTATCACGTTAATCTGTTGAAAGCCTGGAGGGATAGAGAGTCCCTAGTCGCAGACACTTGGTCACCAGCTCAAACTGGTTGCGTGATTCCTGAGGTTGGAATAGCAGCCACCTTGTCACAACCCCAACAACAGGAGGTTAAGGAGTTTGTGCTTCGCAACAAGGAGGTATTCTCTGAGCTGCCGGGACAAACATCTGGGGTAGAGCATGACATCATTACCCCGCCCGGTGAAAGGGTGAAGTTAAAACCCTATCGGATCCCAGAGGCCCGACGGGAGGCAATACGGGAGGAAGTACAGAAAATGCTGAACTTAGGGGTGATAGAGGAGTCCCAAAGTGATTGGTCTAGTCCCATTGTGTTGGTGCCTAAACCGGATGGGAGCTGGCGATTTTGTAACGATTTTCGTCAGTTGAACAAAGTTACAAAATTTGACACCTACCCCATGCCACGTATAGATGAGTTGATCGACCGGCTGGGAACAGCCCGATACATGACGACTCTTGACCTCACAAAAGGGTATTGGCAAATCCCCCTGGCCAAGTCGGCCAAAGAGAAAACCGCATTTGTAACCCCAGACGGGGCGTTCCAATATAAAAGAATGCCGTTCGGGTTACAGAATGCGCCGGCCACATTCCAGCGGAAAATGGACCAGATGCTGAGGCCCCATCGGAAGTATGCTGCGGCTTACCTGGATGACGTAATTGTCCATAGCACAGATTGGGCCTCACATCTGCCAAAAGTGCAAGCAGTCCTGGACTCTGTTCGGGAAGCGGGGTTTACGGCTAACCCCAAGAAGTGTACCATTGGGCAGGAGGAGGCCAAATATCTTGGGTACACCATTGGGAGGGGAGTAATAAAACCCCAACTCAACAAAGTCGAGGCCATCCAGAGTTGGCCACGTCCCAACAGCAAGAAGCAGGTACAAGCCTTTCTGGGAATCGCTGGGTATTATCGGCGATTCATTCCCCACTTTGCTTCTAAGGCTGTGCCCCTAACCAACCTGACGAAGGGGAAAGGGTCGGTCATGATTAAATGGACCCCCGAGGCTGAGGCAGCATTCCAATTCTTGAAACAAGCCTTATGTAGCCAGCCAGTGTTGTACTCACCCGACTTCTCTAAAGACTTTGTCGTACAAAGTGATGCGTCAGATGTGGGGTTAGGAGCAGTATTGTCCCAGGTCTGGAACGGGGAAGAGCACCCAGTCATTTACCTCAGCAGGAAGTTGAAGTCCCATGAGGTAAATTACGCCACCGTTGAAAAGGAGTGTTTAGCGGTGAAGTGGGCTCTAGATTCCCTTCGGTACTACCTGCTAGGTAGGCACTTTGACTTGGTTACGGATCACGCTCCGTTAAAGTGGATGGCTCAAAACAAGGAAACAAATAGAAGAGTGAATAGGTGGTTCCTGGCCCTCCAGGAATTCAACTTCACAGTAAAGCATCGCCCTGGCGTTCAAATGGGGAATGTGGATGCTTTGTCTCGAGTACATGAATGCCTGATTGCTGGTGTTCCAACCCCGAGGTTAAAACAAGAGGGGGGGTATGTGACAGCAGGAAGGTAAAGTCACCTGGTTGCATCCAGGGGGGTAGATATATTTCGCCCAGATTCAGGCTTTACGCCGACTTATACAACTAGGTGGAGAGTTGTATAAGGCTAGTGGGCTCATGGATGACTCATACCTCTAGGGAGAGTGTGGGGCGTCGTGCAGACAGAGATGAGGAGACAAGCTGAACCTTGTCAGCTCATTTAGGCCTCTATAAGAACTCCCAGCTTCATTAGATGTTAGCTCATGCCTGGAACCAGACCTGTGTGGACTGTCTAGGGAGAGTGAACCCCTGTGCGGTGAGACAAAGCCTGTGTGGCTATTTGCTTGGACATTTAAAACCAGGGACTTAGGGACTAGGACAGCACTAGGCTGATCCCAGTTGTTAGTTAGGAAACCTGTATGTTTAGTCAGAGGTCAAGTTGACCAGGATTTATTTTGTTTATGTTTCTTTTGCTTTGCTGTGTTTTGTCACTGTAAATAGAAAATAAACCGCACCTTTTTGATTTTGAAAACCACAACCTCCGTTTGCTGGGCCTGTTTTTGTGTGGGGAGCCCATCTCGGGGGTCACACACACCCGCTGCCGAGCTAACCCCCTCACAATATATAATTGCATTTTATAGTTGGCCCCCCTACTTTTTGTCCCAGTCCCCCCATGTGCCCCCCTAAATATGAAAGCTGGAGACACCACTGGCAGTGGCCCGTTCCTTATTTACGGTTGTGGGGTCAGCGATGCGACCAGTACTGGCCTCCGCGCTTGTGTCACAGACACTGACTGAGTGGGCAAAACTTTTGCACCGCAAATTGGGGGAACAACAGGCTTCTCCTGTCTGCGTGGAACTAGCAGACCAGTTAGTACAAGGCCTTAAGTATGTTTGTGACGCGGCCCTGGATACCCTCCCTCTGTTATCCAGGGCTTCGGTGTCAGCAGTGGTGCTGAGGCGCCTGATTTGGCTAAAATGCTGGTCTGCGGACCAGGCATTTAAAAAAGCATTGACGGATCTACCCTTCCTTGGCAAACGGCTCTTTGGAGCCTCGTTGGGTGACATCATTAAGGATGCCACCGGTGGGAAGAGTACCTTACTCCCGCAGACCAGGAAGGCTAAGGAACCACGCCGTAGGCAAGGGCCCTCTTTTTCCGCTCACAAACGACTTTTTCGTCCCTCCGGGGCTTCGGCTAAATGTCCCCAGCCCGACAGGACGACCTCTGAGGGACAAAAGCGTCCCTGGAACCGCAAGCCTGCGAGCAAAAGCGCTACCGCATGAAGGTTTGCCCCCGCCCGCCACACGAGTGGGGGGTCGTCTTCGGGAGTTTGCAGCCCGGTGGGCCTCTCGGCTGTCCGACCGATGGGTCTGCGAACTGATTTCCTCTGGCTACAAGATAGAGTTCCTCTCCTCTTGACCAAACAGATTCTTCCCCTCCAGCATACCCGTGCTTTTGGCTCGCCGGGAGGCCCTCATGGGGGCGGTAAGAGACTTGCTGAGTCACAAGGTGATAGTACCTGTTCTGGAGCCGGAAAAATTCCAGGGGTTCTACTCCAATCTGTTTGTAGTTCCCAAAAAGGAAGGGGTGTGTCCAATCTTGGACCTAAAAGCCCTCAATTGCTTCGTGAAAGTACAGAGGTTCAGAATGGAATCAGTTCGCTCGGTAGTCGCTGCACTCCATCAAGGGGACTTCCTGGCGTCCTTGGACATCCATGATGCATACCTGCACATACCCATATGCCCTTGGCATCAGAAGTTTCTACGATTTGCAGTTGGGGATGCCCACTACCAGTTTGTGGCTCTCCCTTTTGGCTTGGCATCAGCCCCCCGAGTCTTTACCAAGGTATTGGCTCCAGTTCTGGCATTGTTGCGACAACGCGCGATCGCGATCGTAGGCTACCTAGACGATCTCCTCCTGAGAGCATCTTCCGCCTCAGAATTAAAGGAGGATGTGGCGATCACCATGCAGACCCTGCAGGATTTTGGGTGGCTGTTGAACCTAAAAAAGTCGGTACTTTTACCGACTCAGCGCTTGGAGTAACTGGGCTTACTGCTGGACTCCATGGAAGCGAGAGTGTTTCTCCCTCCGGACAAGCTACAGACTCTGAGCCGCGGTAAACCTGTTGGTGAACCACAGGTGGTTGTCCCTACGCTTCTGCATGCGAGTCCTGGGGCTCATGGTGGCCTCCTTCGAGGCAGTAGCGTATGCTCAGTTTCACACCAGAGTCTTGCAGAAGGAGATCTTGACAAAATGGGACAAATCTCCGTTATCCCTGGATCAGCGGATTCAGGTGAGCCGGTCGGTCAAGGACTCCCTGCTCTGGTGGCTGAGATCCCCGGCACTTCGGTCCAGGAAGTCGTTCCTACCTCTACATTAGACAGTGATCACGACGGACGCCAGCCTGTCCGGCTGGGATGGAGTACTGGGAGTACAGTCGTCCCAGGGCCTCTGGTCGGAGGAGGAATCCAAGTTGCCGATCAATGTGCTCGAGCTACGTGCGATCAGGCTATGCCTCTCCACGTGGTCAATGAGACTTCGAGGATGTCCGATCAGGATCCAGTCCGACAACGCCACGGCAGTGGCATATGTCAATCATCAAGGAGGAACGAGAAGCTCGGCCGCCGCACGGGAGGTCGCTCACATCCTTCAGTGGGCAGAGCGATATGTACCGGCCCTGACGGCCATTTACATCCCGGGAGTGGAGAACTGGCAGGCGGACTACCCAAGTCGCCAGATGCTGGACCCAGGAGAATGGGCGCTGCATCCGGATGTGTTCAGGCTACTGTGCCTGCGGTGGGGCACACCAGACGTGGATCTCCTGGCTTCCAGTCTCAATCGGAAGGTGCCGAGGTTCGTGTCCAGGACAAGAGATCCTTGGGCAGATGCGCTGGTGGCTCCGTGGGGACAGTACCAACTGATCTATGCTTTTCCTCCGCTCAAGCTACTACCACGTCTGCTCCGCAGAGTGGAGGCTGAAGGGATTCCAGTCATTCTGATTGCCCCAGATTGGCCTCAGCGTCCTTGGTACGCAGACCTAGTGTGCCTGGTGGCGGACGCCCCCTGGCGTCTGCCGTTACGAGAGGACCTTTTAGCTCAAGGTCCGATTCTCCATCCTGCTTTACCATTGCTGGGTTTAACGGCATGGCTGTTGAGAGCCAGGTGCTAAGGAACCAAGGCCTATCGGACTCGGTGATTTCAACTATGTTGAGAGCTCAGAAATCTTCGTCTCTGAAGATATATCATTGTACCTGGAAGGCCTACATCGCTATGTGTGAGGAGAAAGGCTGGCATCCGCGCTCCTATTCCGTATCTAGGGTCTTGTTGTTTCTGCAGCGAGGAGTTGACAAGAAATTGGCTTTAAGCACCATTAAAGGACAAATATCGGCCTTGGCTGTCTTGTTTTTCAGCGACCCCTGGCATCTCACTCTCTGGTGAGCACCTTTGTTCAGGGGGTTCGGCATGTAGTTCCTCCGGTGCGTCCACCGTTACCCCTGTGGGATCTGAACCTGGTGTTGTCGGTGCTTCAGAAGCCGCCGTTTGAGAATATCAGAGAGATTCCCTTGTTGACTCTTTCCCAAAAAGTTGTTTTTCTTGTGGCCATTACATCGGCCAGGAGGGTGTCGGAACTGGCGGCTTTGTCTTGCAAGTCGCCTTATCTGGTTATCCATAAGGATAAGGTGGTGTTGCGTCCACAACCTTCTTTTCTGCCGAAGGTGGTTTCGGCGTTCCACATCAATGAAGACATTGTATTACCATCTCTGTGCCCTAGACCGACACATCCCAAGGAGGTAGCCCTCCATTCCCTGGACGTGGTCCGAGCTTTAAGGGTATATTTGTCTGCCACGGCTCCCTTTCGGAAGTCGGACTCTCTGTTTGTTTCGGTAGCTGGTCCGAAAAAAGGCATGGCGGTCTCGTCGGCCACCATTTCCAGGTGGATCAGACAGATTGTGGTTCAGGCCTATGCCTTGAAGGGGCAGGTGCCCCCCTTTCCGGTCACGGCCCATTCCACCAGGGCAATTGGAACCTCCTGGGCTTTCCGATATCAAGCGTCTGTCGCTCAAGTGTGTAAAGCGGCGACTTGGTCGTCTGTTCATACTTTTACAAAATTCTACAAAGTAGATGTCAGTGCATCGGCTGATGCCTGTTTTGGCCGCAAAGTTTTGCAGGTGGCCGTGTAATTTGCAATTGCACTTGATTTTTGGCAAGAACCACAGTTACTTTTCAGTCAATGCACTGTTGCACTTGCATTGTTACCGCAAGTTCTGAGGCGGTTAGATAAGGTGGTGTCTCCCTCGTTTGACACTGCTTGGGGACGTCCCGATGGTCTAAAGTAAAGGAGCTGTGTCAGTCAGTGAACGTAAGCGAAAATGGGATTTTTGTACTCACCGTAAAATCCTTTTCTCTGTAGTTCACTGACTGACACAGCACCCACCCCTCCTATTTTTTACGTTATACTGCTTGTTGACGTACTGAGGCTGCAAGGTGCAGGCTGGGGGGTTGTTACCGAAGGGACCGCACCTTGGGCAGAACTAGAAAGTTCGTTTTTTTTGTACATGTTAACATGTTCTACCTAGTCCTCTCCTGAAGGTGGCGTAACAACCCGATGGTCTAAAGTAAAGGAGCTGTGTCAGTCAGTGAACTACAGAGAAAAGGATTTTATGCTGAGTACAAAAATCCCATTTTCTCCTGCACCTCCCTGCCCTTCCTCTGAGCCGCTACAAGAAAAGCGCACTCCCTCATCTCTTGAACGCTGCTAAATGGCTTATACCTCTCTACTGGAAACGCCCGCAGATTCCTACTATCACAGAGTGGCTGAAGAAGGTAGAAGACATTAGAGAGGCGGAGGAGTGGGTGGCGAGGTGCAAGGACAGGAGTGACCGTTTTGAGGGGATCTGGGCACAGTGGCAGACTTATGCTGCTGACCCAGACCCTATGCCATTTAGCCTGGATGTTGCGCTGCTGGAGTTAGCGGAGCCCTCACTGAAGCTGAAGAGACCTGCTAGTGGTGATGCGCATGCCTGATTGTGTCCTCTCATACACCCTGCTTGCAGGTGTGTAATGTGTACCCCTCTATCTCTCCCCCTCCACGGTCTATATGGCCAATATTGGAGACCTATCTTATGATGCACCACGTTCTTTGCAACCTGTTGTTCTGTTTCCCTTTAGTTGATTTATTTTTGTGAATTTTACAATGGTTGGAGAACTCATCTTGTAACCCTGGTGCCCCGACGGGACCTGCACCTGAGAGGGCCACGGAGGAAGCACGGGAGGTGTTCCCCCTAGATGGAGGTATGATGGAGGCTTTTTTAGGGGGGGGGGGTGCCTGTCGGGTCCCCGCTGGCCAAGGGGCGGAGTTGTGCCCCAGCACATTGGCTGAGAGCTATAATGAGGTGTGGGCCCCTGCTGGGATCACTGGGATGGCATTTTCTCTATGCATTGCAATGATACAGTTTTTTTTTTTTTTTTTTTCCCTCTCCCTCTCCCCATTTCCCTCCCCATGCTTCCCCAGTTATGCTGGTTTTTGCTTTATTTAAACTCAAATGTTGTGATTTTACATGTTTTAAAAACAAAAATATTAAAATAAAGATTATATTAAAAAAAAAAATTATATTGTATCATGAATGTATCATGATTACAGTTATCCATTTCTCTTTTTTTCTTTATTGTAATTTATTTTCCTGTTCATATACAATTTTTGTCAGTAAAGCTTTTCAGACTTACCATGGGTGCTCCAAACATTGGCTGAGCCTAAAAGAGGAAGAACAATACAGTCAGTCAATATTAAGAGGGGGGAGGGGTATTATAATGAATCAGGTTTGCATTATCTTGGCAAGCAAGTTACCGGTAGTTGTTTTTATTAAGCACCATGATTCAAAGGCAACACGGCTTGGTTATGCTTCATATACTATATTGTCTGTTCACATATCATGCCGCCAGTGAATTAATCTTTACATTGCAACACATGGCAGTTCTTGTTATTTATTAAATAGGTTGTGTAAACATATTATAAAATACTGCTAGTTTACCATTACAGTGGGGAAAATTAAATATCCAATCCCCTGCAGATTTTGTAAGTTTGGCCACTTACAAAGAAATGAAGGGCCTCTTCCCGGCCATTGGTTGTCGGGGTCTGCGGGCGGGGTGCCTATCGGAATCTAGAAGCCCCCTATGTGAGTGTGTATGGGGTATATTGTACCCCTACCCTTTCACCCCAAAAAAAGTGTCAAAAATAAAACGCAGTACACAGGTTTTTAAAGCAATTTATTAAGGTAGCTCCAGCGTCACTTCCGATTTACTCTCCCCTCTCCTGGTCTTCTCCGCTGATGTCTTCTAGCCCTCTCCGGTTCTTCTCCCTCTGTCCGCTGTCTTCTGCCTCTGTCGGGTTTTCTCCGCTGTCTTCTCCCTCTGTTCTTCTTCCGATATTGACTAAATACTCTCTTTCGCTCTAATGCTGGGTGCGCGGTGTGCCAATACTTATATTGGCATTGGGCGGGGTCAATGGAGGCCCGCCCCTTATGACATCCCCACCCGTCATGCCCCGGGCGGTGACATCATAATTGACAGGCCCCTGGATGACGTCACCCGTGACCCCGCCCCATGCCAATATAAGTAGTGTCATACCGCGCACCCAGCATTAGAGCGGGAGAGAGCGTTAAGTCAACATCGAAAGAAGAACAGAGGGAGAAGACAGCGGAGAAGACCCGGCAAAAGAGCGAGAAGACGATGGAGAAGACCCGGCAGAGGCAGAAGACAGTGGACAGAGGGAGAAGCACTGGAGAGGGCTAGAAGACATCAGTGGAGAAGACCCGGAAAGGGGAGAAGAAATCGGAAGCGACGTCGGAGCTGCCATAATAAATTACTTTAAAAACCTGTGTACTGCGTTTTATTTTTGACACTTTCTTTAGGTGAGTGGGTAGGGGTACAATGTACCCCATACACATTCACACAGGGTGGGGGGCCGGGATCTGGGGGTCCCCCTTGTTAAAGGGGGCTTCCATATTCCGATAAGCCCACCGCCCGCAGACCCCGGCAACCAACGTCCACGGTTGTCGGGAAGAGGCCCTTGTCCTCATCAACATGGGGACAAGGTGCATCCACCCCCCCATTTTAAGGGCATGTGGCCTGGTACGGTTCTGGGGGGGAGGCGCTCGCTCGTCCCCACCCCCTTTCCTGACCTGCCGAGCTGTGTGCTCGGATAAGGGTCTGGCATAGATTTTGGGGGGACCCCCACGCCGTTTTTTCGGCGTGAGGGTTCCCCTAAAATCCATACCAGACCGAAGGGCCTGGTATGCTCTTGAAGGGGGAACCTATGCCTTTTTTTATTTGGCGTGGAGTTCCCCTTCGAGATCATCAGAGCACAAGTCGCATGCCAAAGTCGGATCAGTTAAGACGGCGATCCGACTTTGATCCGACTTCAGTTATATTCAATGGGCTGAAGTAGGATCAAAGTCAGACCAAAGTAGTGCAGGGAGCATTTTCAAAGTCGGACCGACTTGTGTCGGACCAGTAAAGATGGCTCTCATAGGGAAACATTGATTTTCACACATCATGCGACATGAGCTCCCAATGTCGGAGCGTTTGTCGTACAAGTGTGAACCCGGCCTCAAACCTCAACATCATGGGCAAGACCAAGGAGCTGTCAATGGATGTCAGAGACAAGATTGTAGACCTGCACAAGGCTGGAATGGACTACAAGACCATCGGCAAGAAGCTTGAGACAACTGTTGGAGCGTTTATTTGCAAATGGAAGAAATAACCATCAATCGCCCTCGATCTAGAGCTCCATGCAAAATTTCACCTCATGGGGTAAGGATAATCATGAGAAAAGTGAGGGATCAGCCCAGAACTACACGAGAGGAGCTTGTGAATGATCTCAGGGCAGTTGAGACCACAGTTACCAAACAAACGATTGGTAACACAATACGCCGCCATGGATTGAAATCCCGCAGCACCTGCAAATTCCACCTCCCCAAGAAGGCACATGACGAGGCCTGTCTGAAGTTTGCCAATGAACATCTAAATGATTCAGAGGAGGATTGGGAGGAAGTGCTGTGGTCAGATTAGACCAGTGTTTCTCAACTCCAGTCCTCAAGGCGCCCCAACAGGTCATGTTTTCAGGCTTTCTATTATTTTGCACAGGTGATTTGATCAGTTTCACTGCCTTAGTAATTACCACAGCCGTTTGATCTAAGGGAAATCCTGAAAACATGACCTGTTGGGGCGCCTTGAGGACTGGAGTTGAGAAACACTGGATTAGACCAACATTGAGCTCTATGGCATTAACCTCGACTTGCCGTGTTTGAAGGAAGAAAAATGCGGACTATGACCCTAAGAACACCATACCTACAGTCAAGCACGGGGTGGAAACATTATGCTTTGGGGCTGTTTCTCTGCTAATGGTACAGGCCAACTTTGCCGTATTGAGGCGCCAATGGATGGGGCCATGTACTGTAAAATCTTGGATGAGAACCTTCTTCCCTCAGCCAGGTACATTTGAAGATGGGTTGTGGATGGGTCTTCCAGCATGACAATGACCCGAAACATACCGCCAAGGCAACAAAGGAGTGGTTCAAGAAGAAGTGAATTAAGGTCTTGGAGTGGCCTGAGTAGGTAAATGTCAGTTCTGAAAGCCATCAAAAGAAGGCTGTGAGGCCTTGTACACACGGCCGAGATTCTCGTTGAAAAAAACATGTCGTTTTTTTCGACGAGATTCTTGGACAAGAAACTTGTCCCGGCCGAGTGTACACACTTTCGTTTCAAAGAACCCGCGGTTCTTTGAATGGAGCGTACGCGGTGACGTCATCGACTACGACGAGCATGCGCTCGTCACATTCGATGCCGTCGCCGCCATCTTGGTATACCCTACGTATGCCTATGAAGCTACCGCGCATGCGTCGAATTCATTTCGAACATGCGCAGGCTTCCGGGAGGACAGGTAAGTGTACACACACTAACTTTTCTCGTCGAGAAACATGCCGAGGAGAATCTCGACGAGAAAATAGAGAGCAGGTTCTCTATTTTCTCGTCGAGGTTTCTTGTCGGTTTTCTCGACGAGAAACCCGATAGCCGCGTACACACGACCGATTTACTCGGCAAGACCTCTCTGCCAGCAAGTTTCTTGCTGGTTCTTGCCGAGAAAATCGGCCGTGTGTACGAGGCCTGACTTGCAAAAATCTAATTTCTGGGAAAGTTGATTTTTGAAGAACTTTTTCAAGTAGAACCAGTGTCAACGTGGTGGTAAAGTGCATAGGCAGCAAGTACAGGCAATAATGGGTGCTTACTGTACTGTAGGGGGTGGGTTTGGTCTTTGTTTGTTTTATCAACCTGTTTTTCAATAGACTCCACTCCACTTAGCCTTTTTTGGACCCTTTTTAACACTTCTTAGACTTGAGGGTAACAGATCTTACTAACACAGCTCTCATGAATATGATTACAGTTTTTTCTTTAATGTAATTTATTTTCCTGTTCATATCCAATTTTTATCAGTGAAGCTTTTCAGACTTACCATGGATGCACCATACATTGGCTGAGCCTATAGGAGGAAGAATAATACAGTAAGTCAATATTAAGAGGGGGGGGGGGGTATTATAATGAATCAGGTTTGCATTATCTTAGCAAGCAAGTTAGTTGTTTTTATTAAGCACCATGATTCAAAGGCAACACGGCTTGGTTATGCTTCATATACTATATTGTCTGTTCACATATCATGCCGCCAGTGAATTCATCTTTACATTGCAACACATGGCAGTTCATGTTACTTATTAAATAGGTTGTGTACACATATTATAAAAGACTGCTATAATAGTTTACCATTACAGTGGGGAAAATAAATATTTAATCCCCTGCAGATTTTGTAAATTTGGCCACTTACAAAGAAATGAAGGTTCTAAATTTTTTATCATAGGTGTATTTTAAATGATAGAGACAAAATATCAATCAAAAATCCAGAAAAAACACATGATACAAATGTTATAAATTGAGTTGCAGTTCAGTGAGTAAAGTAAGTATTTGATCCCCTACCAACCAACAATAATTCTGTCTCCCACAGACTCGCTACAGTATGTGCTCATGTGGTACACAGATTAGTCCTGTCAATTTAAGAAGGTGCTCCTAATGACAACCCGTTATGTGTATAAAAGACACCTGTCCACAGAATCTTTCTTCCATTCAAACCTCACGATCATGGGCAAGACCAAAGAGCCGTCAAAGGATGTCTGAGACAATATTGTAGATCTGCACAAGGCTGGAATGGGCTACAAGACCATCAGTTTGAGATAATTGTTGGAGCGATTATTTGCAAATGGAAGAAATAACCATCAATCGCCCTCGGTCTGGAGCTCCATGCAAAATTTTGCCTCCTGGATTAAGGATGATCATGAGAAAAGTGAGGGACCAGCCCAGAACTACACCAGAGGAGCTTGTGAATGATCTCAAGGCAGTTGGGACCACAGTCCCCAAACAAACCATTGGTAACACAATACGCCGCCATGGATTGAAATGCTACAGCACCCACAAGGTCCACCTCTTCAAGAAGGCACATGACCAGGCCCGTCTGAAGTTTGCCAATGAACATCTAAATGATTCAGAGGAGGATTGGGAGAAAGTGCTGTGGTCAGGTGAAACCAAAATTGAGCTCTGTGGCATTAACTCGACTCGCCGTGTTTGAAGGAAGAAAAGTGCGGACTATGACCCTAAGAACACCATCCTCTACAGTCAAGCATGGGATAGAAACATTATGCTTTGAGGCTGTTTCTCTGCTAAAGGTACAGGCCAACTTTGCCGTATTGAGGTGCCAATGGACGGGGCCATGTATTGTAAAATCTTGGATGAGAACCTTCTTCCCTCAGCCAGAGCACTGAAGATGGGTAGTGGATGGGTCTTCCAGCATGACAATGACCTGAAACATACCGCCAAGGCAACAAAGGAGTGGTTCAAGAAGAAGCACATTAAGGTCTTGGAGTGGCCTAGCCAGTCTCCAGACCTTAATCCTATAGAAAATGTATAGAGAGAGCTGAAACTTCGAGTTGCCAAGCGACAGCAAAGAAACCTTAAAGCGGAGGGTCACACAAAAAGTAAACCTCTGCTTTCCAGAACCCTCCCCCCCTCCGGTGTCACATTTGGCACCTTTCAGGGGGGTGCAGATACCTGTATAATACAGGTATTTGCACCCTCTTCCAGGCATAGATATCCGCAGAATCTGCGGATAATCTACCCCACTTCCTGTCCCCCCCCCTGCTGTCTTCTGGGAGATAGAAGACAGGAGGGACCATTTCGATTGCGCAGCGCGACTCGCGCATGCGCAGTAGGGAACCGGGAAGTGAAGCCGCAAGGCTTAATTTGCTGATTCCCTTAGTGAAGATGGCGGCGTCAGCATCCGAGGACCGAGGCACGTGTCGGCCTCGGGTGCTGACATCGCAGGCGCGCAGGACAGGTAAGTGTCCATATTTTAAAAGTCAGCAGCTGCAGTATTTGTAGCTGCTGGCTTTAAAAAAAAAAAAAAAAACGGCGGACCTCCGCTTTAAGGTTTAGAGAAGATCTGTAAAGAAGGGTGGACCAAAATCCCTCCTGAAATGTGTGCAAACCTGGTAACCAACTACAAGAAACGTCTGACCTCTGTGCTTGCCAAAAGGGTTTCTCCATCAAGTACTAAGTTATGTTTTGCTTGAGAATCAAATAATTATTTTACCCACTGAACTGCAACTCAATTTATAACATTTGCATCATGTGTTTTTTTTCAGAATTTTTGATTGATATTCTGTCTCTATCATTTAAAATACACCTATGATAAAAATTATAGACCCTTTATTTCTTTGTAAGTGGGCAAACTTATAAAATCTGCAGGGGATCAAATAATTATTTTCCCTTCTGCATAGAGTTGTTTTTTTATACATGTCTGTGTTGCTGCACCTTTTTACATGGCTGTCTATGTCTTGTAGCAGGACTTACATCCTTATCTTTTTGTAGGCGCGGTTGCATTGTAACACGATGAAGCGATGACAAAGGGTAGGCTGTATGTAGACACTACAATCTATGGAGAGAAGTAACACAACAGGCAGTACTGAACTACTCTCAAGCCCTGTACACGCGGCTGGGAATCCGGTCAGGAAAAAAAACATCGGTTTTCCTGACGGGATTCCTGGCAAGCTTGTCTCGCAAAGCCGTGTATACAGACGGCCACTCAAAAAAACGCAGTTCTTTTGAATGTCAAGAACGCGGTGATGTCATCGACTACGACGAGCCGGTGTCTCTTCGCATTCGATTCCGTCGCCGCCATCTTGCTACACCCCACACTAACTTTGTATGCTGCCGTGCATGCGTCAAAGTGTTATCGAGCATGCGCGGTTTCGTTACCCTTCAGGTAAGCATACAGACGACCGGTTTTCTCGGCAGGAAACACTCTGCCGGGAATCCCGACAGGAAAATAGAGAGCAGGTTCTCTATTTTTCCTGGGCAGTTTTCCTGTCGGGAAAACTGCTAGGGAGCATACACACGGCCGGGATTCCTGGCCAAATGCTCTCCTGGCAGTTTTCCTGCCGGGAAAACCAGTCGTGTGTACGAGGCTTCAGAGCTGATAACATGAAGCCTCCCATTCTCTGCATAGGTATCAGCCTGTCCAATTCAAAAAAAATATTTTAATCTTACCGAAAATCTTGTCATCTGATAATAACATCCTGTGCTACACTGTTATCAGCTACATTGTTCTACATAAGCCTGCCAATCTACATTATAGACAAAAGGATAAGGGGACGGTTCCAGTAATCATTTCATGTTTTTGTCACCCTGATACCGAAAGGTGCGTGAGCGTTGTCATGCTAGGACAGGAAGTGTGTTACTAGCAGAATCCACAGGTGGAAAAAAAAAAAAAAGCAAAAACCAAAAAAGCCTAAAAAATGTAAAAGTCTAAGGACTGCTAATCTGCAATACATACAATTTTGTATTTTGGGTTTAGATATACTTTAAACTTTATATTTAGCCTGCCCTTGCTCCTTCAAATATACTCAGTATATCCAATAATGTATGTGCTAAAATATCAATAAATTGAGAAAACAGTAAGCATGTGTACCGCACCACCACATATAAGTCCAGGTTTATCAGCCAAAACCTAATTGCAACAGCATCAAGAAAAATGTTCCAGTACAATACAAGTTAACTCTATCCATGCAAGCACTCTTCTTGCCTGTTTAAAGTGCTAGCAGTGAGGGATAAGCACTATTATTGCCTGTTTAAAGTGCCAGCAGTGAGGGTTAATAGCTTAAAGTGTACCTGTTATTTTGTAACAAACAATATGCAGAGCCATGGTGTATGGAGCTTAGATATGGTTCAGATTTTTTTCACTCAATAAGAATTTGGTGTATGTTGGAAGTATGTTATTCCAATAGCATTATGTTTCACCATTATGCCGAGCCCAACTTTTCTCATGGGCATTGAAGCAGACTGCTCTGTAGAAGAGTAAGGTGTCTCTCACTAGTGAGGTTCAAAGATGCCGATGGAAAAAAAGCATGCTGCTGACCCAGACTTTTCTGACATACAGTGTGGATTCAGTGTATATAGACTGTGTAAATTACCCAACCCGTACCCCTGCACTATGTATGTTACTCATAGTAACTCATGTTATGCATAGTGCAGGGGTGTGAGGTGGCTAAAGTACAGGTTTTGGAACCCATGATGAGTGGCTGCCAGTGCCACCTGGTGCTTTTTTTTGGGAGGGGGGCAGCAAACAACCACCACCCAACCCCCGGCGGCCGGCAGCACCTCAAACCACCCAGCCCCCTCTGCCCGCTCGCTGTCTTAACCCATCTAGGTGGTGGGCAGCGGGCATCAGCTCCTGTGTCCTTTTGCTCCATAGCTGCGGTCGTGCGACTCCTCCCCTCCTCTTAGGCATCCAATAGGATCGCCTGTCCTTTCAGCCAATCAGGTGATGATTCTTGGCACCCCGAGCCCACCCTATTTTGAAGCCTTTTAGAGCCTCTTCAAAACCCCCCCATTGGAATCCATGCATCCAGCGTCCTGAAAGGGGCTGGATGCATGGATAGCTGGGAGGGGTAGGGGGGCCCGCCCGTGTGCCCTTAATGGATGGGCTGCCCCTGGCGGCTGCTCTGCTGCTTAGTGAACACAGAAGGCTGTGCACTCGGCATGAGCACCATTCAGAGAGTGATTTTCATTTATTGAGAATGCATTTTCTCAATGCATTCAAATCATTACACTCAAAACAATGTGAAACTGTGCTAATTGGTAAAAATAAGTAAAAAGCTGCTAGCACACCCTTAGATACCCATAGCTACAATATCAACATATATCAAAACAATGCTGTGATAATTATAAAATACGTGAATAAATGCACCACTACATAGTCAAACACTAAGGCCCCTTTCACACGGGATGGATCCGTGGACCTCCACTTGCCGGATGACAGGGCGGTCCCCGCACACTGTGCAGGGACCGCCCTGTCAGATCTCCGCTCTCCCCTATGGGGGGATCGGATGAACACGGACCGTCTGTCCGTGTTCATCCGATCCGCTCTGCAGACGGGTAGAAAAATAGGATTTTCCTCCGTCTGCAGAATCAGGGGATTGCGGACACGGAGGAGATCGGGTGTCAGCGGATGTTCATCCACTGACGCCCGCTATCTCATAGGGACCAATGTATGTCCATTTTTCATCCGTAAACGGATGGCTGAAAAAGCGGACATACGGTCCGCTAGTGTGAAAGGGACCTAAAGCATAAACCAATAAATATACATAAATCATCCACAGTAAATCTAGAATAAGGCTCAGTCTTTAATGACATGCACATTATCAGGACAAATCTCCTCCCCCAGCAGTTTCAGGCACTCCTGGCTCTCAGGGGACTGCAGGAACATCCCCATGATGGACCCTGCCTCCTCCTTGCTTTCTTCTAGTACTGCAATTTAGTTTGAGTGGTACATATATACGAGAGTACATATACAGTATCTCACAAAAGTACTGTAAGTACACTCCTCACAGTTTTGCAAATATTTTATTATATCTTTTCATGTGACAACACTGAAGAAATTACACTTTTCTACAAAGTTTTCTGTAAAGTAGTGAGTGTACAGCTTGTATAACAGTGTAAATTTGCTGTCCCCTCAAAATAACTCACACAGCCATTAATGTCTAAACCGCTGGCAACAAAAGTGAGTACACCCCTAAGTGAAAATGTCCAAATTGGGCCCAAAGTGTCAATATTTTGTGTGGCCACCATTATTTTCCAGCACTGCCTTAACCCTCTTGGGCATGGAGTTCACCAGAGCTTCACATGTTGCCACTGGAGTCCTCTTCCACTCCTCCATGACGACATCATGGAGCTGGTGGAGGTTAGAGACCTTGCGCTCCTCCATCTTCCATTTGAGGATGCCCCACAGATGCTCAATAGGGTTTAGGTCTGGAGACATGCTTGGCCAGTCCATCACCTTTACCCTCAGCTTCTTTAGCAAGGCAGTGGTCGTCTTGGAGGTGTGTTTGGGGTCGTTATGTTGGAATACTGCCCTGCGGCCCAGTCTCCGAAGGGAGTGGATCATGTTCTGCTTTAGTATGTCACAGTACATGTTGGCATTCATGGTTCCCTCAATGAACTGTAGCTTCCTAGTGCCGGCAGCACTCATGCAGCCCCAGACCCTGACACTCCCACCACCATGCTTGACTGTAGGCAAGACACACTTGTCTTTGTACTCCTTATCTGGTTGCTGCCACACACGCTTGACACCATCTGAACCAAATAAGTTTATCTTGGTCTCATCAGACCACAGGACATGGTTCCAGTAATCCATGTCCTAAGTCTGCTTGTCTTCAGCAAACTGTTTACAGGCTTTCTTGTGCATCATCTGTAGAAGGTTTCCTTCTGGGACTACAGCCATGCAGGCCAATTTGATGCAGTGTGCGGCGTATGGGCTGACCCCCCCACCCCTTCAACCTCTGCAGCAATGCTGGCAGCACCCATACGTCTATTTCCCAAAGACAACCTCTGGATATGACGCTGAGCATGTGCACTCAACTTCTTTGGTCGACTATGGCGAGGCCTGTTCTGAGTGGAACCTGTCCTGTGAAATCGCTGAATGGTCTTGGCCACCGTGCTGCAGCTCAGTTTCAGGGTCTTGGCAATCTTCTTATAGCCTAGACCATCTTTATGTAGAGCAAAAAAAAAAATTTTCAGAGTTCTTTGCCATGGAGGTGCCATGTTGAACTTCCAGTGACCAGTATGAAAGAGTGAGAGCGATAACACCAAATTTAACACACCTGCTCCCCATTCACACCTGACACCGGGAAGGGAAATGTCTAATTGGGCCCAATTTGGACATTTTCACTTAGGGGTGTACTCACTTTTGTTGCCAGCAATTTAGACATTAATGGATGTGTGTTGAGTTTTTTTGAGGGGACAGCAAATTTAAACTGTTATACAAGCTGTACACTCACTACTTTATATTGTAGCAAAGTGTAATTTCTTCAGTGTCGTCACATAAAAAGATATAATTAAAATATTTACAAAAAATGTGAGGGGTGTATTCACTTTTGTGAGATACTGTATATGTATGTATATATACACACATTTGTTTGAGGTTTGGGGGTGCACACCTATGAGCACTTCCAAAATACACCAAAACCTTCATCTATGGAAAAGCCACAGATATCTTCTGCCATCCTGTCCTCCTTCACAACATTATGTTTCCTACTAAATCACAGGTGCACAATAAAGGAGAAAGAACGTTGGTGCATCTACCACTGCACAGGCATATACTCACTGCACATGGAGTGTATGGTGGTGGTGCAGGAGACATCTCCGCCTAAAATTATAAACAATGGGCATTAGTTTTAGAAAGCAACTCCAAGCAGATATATACAATATTCCTGTAATCGCTTGCATATTCTTTTAAGATCACTTTTGATTATTGTAATATATTAACCTGTTTTTTTTTTTCCTTTCTTGAGCCGCTACATACTGGGTAGGAAAATTTAGGATGACCCTTTCTGAATCACCTTGTCACCTTCCATTTTGTAACAGTGTCAGCGATCTTAGATATATGTCAGTCCGATGTTTTCATTATTTATTTATTCATTACGGATATTCATTATACGTTTTAGAGGTATACTGTATATCTGGACATGTCTGAAAACCTGGTATTTTTGAGGAGAAATACTGCAGAGTCTTAATCTTACAGTTAATTGGCATAAATATTTGACAGGTGTTATATGATTTAAAAATGCTTAATAATTTTGATAGCAGTATATTTCTTCCACTTATAAAAAAAAAAGAAAGGAAGACACAGTGATGTAAAACAGCTACTTAAAGTGTTACTAAATCCACAACAGTAAAATCAGTCTGTATATGCAGTAAAGCATGCTCGTTATACTCACTGTGGAACCTAAGGGGTTAATTCTGCACATTGTGTAAAAAGGCTGTTTGATCCTGTCTCCTCTAATCCTACCCTCCTTCGACTGTCTCCAATATATCTCCTGATATTTACAGAGCTTGGAGTCAGGCTGCACATGCTCAGTTTGGTGTGTATTGCTAGAGAGTTTTATTTTCTTGGTAGAGTGCATGTGATCAGCACAGGACCAATCAGCACTGCCCAGAAAACAGGGTCAGGGGTCCTGTATTCTCATATGAAATCATTGGAGAATGAAAACTCCTCCTACAAGCTTTAACCAGATGCTCATGAGAAAAAGGTATTTAGCAGTTTATATTTCCTAAAATGATTGCATTTCCATGTTCTGTGTACTGTGGGAGACCAGATATAGTGAATGCAGGGTACTGGGTTTAGTAACACTTTAAAGACTAACCACCTTTTGCACCATACTACATGTTACATCCATATTTAGGGTTCAACATGTAACATGATACAAATACCCCCCCAAGACAGGATGCAGGGATTCGTCTCCCACCGCAGCTACTGTCATTTTGATGCCTGCACAGCCACTTCCTTCACTCATTCCATTTGCCACTCTGTGGACTGCCCTTTACTTCTCAATGGAAAATGAGTACAATAATCACCCATAGTCCATTGACACTTCCTCCAGCAATCTAACTGAAAGTCTTTACTTGTAGGAAGAATCTGCAGTAGCCTGGCATTGCATTCACTGATCATGGTTGCAATGTTTTACTGGTGATTTGCAGAAAAATAATAAATGCACATTTTTTTCCTGCGAATATACAGTAGTGTATATGCATTCTTTTGTAAAAGATGGACTTATCTTTTGAAGCTGAACTTGCCTGGCTTGCCTTCCACAACACTTACATTATATATAGATGCAGACCTCAGAACAGACCAGCATCTAGCAGCCCAACATGGTGGCTTTCTTGGCAATGGCTTTCACTGAGCCAGATGAGAGGAGCACAGTGCTAGCATGCCTCTTAAACTACTACGGCCGCCCTTGCATTAGCTCAAGATGGATAACCCATAAAAACCTATGAAGAATTCCAGCTATATAACTCAATGATAAGAGACAGTGTTATAATACCTTCATGCTGCATTGCTAAAGCTGCAGCTGGTATTTGTCTGGTGTAAGTATCAAAGCGCCCCTTTCTCCCCTACAAGACTCAAGCTGTAAACCGGCCATTCTCAACCTGGGTTGCTCCAGCGGTTAATGGGAGTTTCTTATGCAGTGGCTGATTCATCTTCCATTCAATGACACCTTCATAGTTTCGACTTAACCAGCAGACACCAATAATATTTTTAGCTATCTGTAAGGAGGGCTTCCTTCTCTCTGACCACCAATGTAAGAGGTATTCTTTTCACTGACCCTCCAAAAAATTGATTGTAGCAGGGGTTTCCCGGGACTTGAAAATTATGCTTGGAGTTCCTCTGTGGTAAACGAAAGTTGAGAAATGCTGCTTTAGATTGCCATTTGTTGGGCGCACTGCTAGCCAAATAGCACCCTGCCCAGGTTCTGTATTCCACTGAATCCAATCGAGTATTGAGTACTTAAAGAGAAGCTCCAGCCATATTTGTGTTTATTCAGTTTATTTTAGTAAACAGACACTCGCCTGTCCCAGGATCCAGCGATGTGCTCACCCGTGCTGTCCCTTCCCCACCGTCTTCTGTCCCCGGTACCGGCATCTTAAATGTGAGCACCTGGCTGTGACAGCTTGCGGCTTCACACCTGGGTGCTCGATGCACATGCACGAGCTGTGCTGCGTATTGTGAATGGTCCCGCAGTCTTTGGGACCTGTGACGTATCCCAGATGACTGCAGGGAGGGTTGGGGAGAGGAGAACTTCCGTTCACATTGCCTATGATCACGGAAGTGGGAGCGGGTACCTGCTGGGGGGGCGGGGAGGAGGCCTTAAAGCGGAATTTCCCCCTTTGGATGGAACTCCGCTTAAGTACCAGAGCAAAAGTCTGAGTGAGCTAGTGCCAGTGCTTTGTGGATCCAGTTCCACTTGAAAGAAATCAGATTTTTCACATTTGTTTATTGGATATGTTTTCTAGCAGAATGTAAAAAAAAATATTGTTTTTTTTTTTTTTCTAAATTGTCGATCTTTTTTTTTATAGCGCTAGATCTAGAAATGTTTTCAAGGATTCCTTGGGGATAAACAGATTGAGAAAGGCTGCTGTAAACTATAGTGAGGGGCCCGCTTAATGCTGGATCCTAACTGGTCCACATTGGTGGCTAATCAGAAGGCAGCATTGAGCAGCCAGATTAGGAGAGAGCTGCCCACATAATTGGAAGGATAGGGCAGTGATTGTTAATGGTGACTGATTGAGCCAACAGTCTTCAGGGGCAGCAGGGCAGGTGACCCAACAACAGTCACTGCCAATGGTGAAAAAACATTCAAGAATTTATTCATGTGTAGAAGTTACCATGTTTTTTTTTTTATCACCCTGCACATGCCTGGATAGTTGAAGGAAATGCATTTTCATTTCATCACGCAGTAGATCAGTCCCTGTTGTGACTATGCTATATAATGCTATTATTTGTCACTGAAAACATACTCAAAGGTGGATATAAATAGTCAAATTTGAAATGCAATTTTTAAATGGATTTCTCTTGATTTAATATGGTGTATTTTTAAATCACCCTCAAAGGTGCATGTGCTGATTAGTTGGTTCCTGGAAAGAATGCAAGATCTTTACACCATCATGATTTCACAAGCTCTTAGCTATTTAGAGGAACTTATCTTGGCCAACATCTATAACTGTGTCAAATATTTGAAATGTGTTTTTCCTGTTAGGTTTGTCAGAATTCAGTGTATGCGGCTGAACTCGAACTGCAGATTCAGACAAATACTGTAGATGATATTTTGAGATTAAATAAAATGTTCTTCTTCCAGCGCATAGCTTTGTCAGTGGTATGAATAGATATATAAGTGTCTTTGGTATTTTACATCAGTCTGTATAGTGTAATTGAGAAAATTCATAAAAAATGGAATGCAAAAACACTACATGTACAATCTATACATAAAAACACTTAGACCACTTTCACACTGAGGCGCTTTTCAGGCGCTTTCACGCTAAAAAAAAGCGCCTGAAAACTTATTTCCATTAAAATCAATGAATGCTTTCACACTGGGGCAGTGCGCTGAAAAAAGGCCCCTCTCCATTGAAATGAATTGAAAGCGCTTCAAAAGCGCCTGAAAAGCGCTTCAAAAGCGCGCAGTGTTTTACTGGCAGTTTTTCAAGCGCCTCAGTGTGAAAGTGGCCTTAGGCTACTTTCACACTGAGGCGCTGGATGCGCTGGCGGTATAGCGGCGCTATTTTTAGCGCCACTATACCGATTTTTTTGCCGCGATTTGCGGGCGCTAGCGGGGGTATTTTAACCCCCGCTAGCGGCCGAAAAAGGGTTAAAAACGCCCGCAATAATGGCTCTTTGCGGGCGTTTTGAAGGCACTACCCCATTGATTTCAATGGGCAAGGGCGCTATAGGAGCGCTATTTTTAGCGCTCCTATTGCGCCTCAAAGATGCGGCTTGCAGGAGTTTTTTGACCATCCTGCAAGCGCAACGCTTCAGTGTGAAAGCCCTCGGGCTTTCACATTGGATACTATTGAGCGGCTTTTTTGGGGCGCATTGCAGGCGCTATTTTTAGCGCAATAGCGCCTGCAAAGCGCCTCAGCGTGAAAGGGGCCTTAAGGACAACTTCACTTTTCAGGCCGATTTACTCCAGCAGTCACTTTGTGACGCAGCCACTGGTGTGCGCTGTGGAGTACACAGTGCTGGTGAACCAATTACAGAGTATCACACAGTTTACTATTTTTAACATTATTGGAATGTCACAACATGCCATTCATGTTTATTTACCATTGTGTGTTCTGATGCAGTGATGTGCATTTATGAAGCGATGCAGTGATAAAAAGTACTGCATTTTTAGTAAACACCATCGCAACATAGTGGTGTAAACTAGTGAAGTTGCCCTGTACTGTTCCCCCCCAACATAACCACTTTCTTGACTGAAGCCCAGGTAGTAAAATACTTCATCTCCTATGATCTTCCCAGCCACAACCAGCTACAAATGCTCCTCTGCAACACTCACTTTAATTATAATAATAATAATAAACTTTATTTTAATAGCACCTTTAAAGGTCGCTTCTCAAAGAAAACACAAGAAATACACAGGATAGCATAAAGGAAAAAAGGGACAATTATTGGAAAGCTTGTGTAAAGAAAAAAGTTTTTAGATTTGATTTGAATACGTTTAGAGAAGATGACTCTCTGATGTTCTTTGGAAGTGAATTACAAAGTTTTGGAGCATAGCAGGAGAAGGCTTTGTCTCCCATCGACTGTAGGTGAGTAGAGGGGACACAAAGAAGACCAGAATTTGAGGAGTGGAGGTTACGAGAGGGGAGTAAGTTCGGAGAGATAATGCCAAGTGCCAAGCCATAAAGAGCCTTATGCCACGTACACACGACCGTTTTTCATGACGAGAAACATGGCATTTTTTAAATTGGTCGTGAAAAAATGGTCGAATGTAGTCTCCAGAGCATTTTTCTCGACGAGAAAAATGGGCATTAAAAATTTAGAACCTGCTCTATTTTTTGTTGTCGTTTTTCACGTCGTCGTTTTTCTCGTCGTGAAAAACGGCCGTGTGTACGCTTTAACGACGTAAAAAAAACACGCATGCTCAGAAGCAAGTTATGAGACGGGAGCGCTCGTTCTGGTAAAACTAGCGTTCAAAATGGAGATAGCACATTCGTCATGCTGTAACGGACTGAAAAGCACAGAGACTGAAAAGCGCGAATCGTCTCTCACCAAACTTTTACTAACACGCGGAAACACGAAATCAGCAAAAGCAGCCCAAAGGGTGGCGCCATCCAAATGGAACTTCCCCTTTATAGTGCCGTTTTTTGCATTGTCGTACGTGTTGTACGTCACCGCGCTTTACTCAAGCATTTTTTTTAACGATAGTGTGTATGTAAGGCAGGCTTGAGAAGAATCACGTCGTGAGAAACGCCGTTTTTTTCAATGACATTAAAAACGGCCGTGTGTACGCGGCATTATAGGTGAGCAAGAGGAGTCTATGCAAAACCTGATGGGTAGCCAGTGCAAGGACTCCAAGATGGGGGTGATATGATCACTTGTACCAGACCCAGTCAGGATTCTGGCTGCAGAATTTTGTACATATTGTAGTCAATTAATAGTGGATTTAGGCACAGAATCAAGTAGAGCATTGCAGTAGTCAAGTCGGGGTAACACAAATCTATGGATCAGCTTTTCAGCTACAGTGTATGATAGCATAGGATGCAGCCAAGCAATGTTTCTCAAGTGGAAAAAAGATGTTCTGACAACATTTTGTACATGTGAATCAAAGGTTAAATTAGCATCAAATATCACCCCTAGATTTTTCAATTTAGACTGAAGCTCAAGTACAGTGCCATTTATAGATAAGCTATTAGGACTGGCTTTACGTAATTGATAGGGGGTGGCAATAAGCATGCCTTTAGTCTTGTCGCAGTTCAGCTGAAGGAAATTGTGGGCCATTCATGTTTTTTATCATGAATACAGTTAGATAGGAGAGAAGCAGCCAAAGTAGAATCCAGTTTAGTGTGGATGTATATGAGTGTCGTCAGCATAGAAATTATACTTGAGTCCATATGATCTCAGTAGTTGGCCAAGTGGAAACATGTAAATGCTAAAAAGTAAGGGACCCAAGATTGAGCCCTGAGGAACACCAAACTTGACTGGACGGACATCAGACTGGAATCCGCCAAGAGAAACAAAGTGACAGCAATCTGTAAGATATGACTTAATCCATTTCAGAGCCAATTCTGAGACTCCAAATATGGTTTCAAGGTAGAGATGCCACCTCATCCCTTTAAACTCAAACACATATTAATTACACAGGTTCTGGGGCTGATTAGGGTGGTAATTAAACTCACTTGGTGCCTTATCTGCATTAAATTAGCCTCAGAACCTGTGTAATTCATATGTGTTCGGGTTTAAAGGGATGAGGTGGCAACCCTATTTCAAGGCGAGAGCAAAAGATTGTGGTCAAAGGAAGAACAAAGATCCAGTAGAATAAGAATAGTTAGCGAGCCGGAATCAGAAGCTAACAGAAGGTCGCTAGTGACCTTGACCAAGGCGGTTTCTGTGCTGTGCATTTGCTGAAAACCTGATTGAAGGGTTTCAAATCGTTTTTTATTATTATTTTTATTACTAATAATAATAATAATAATTATTCCTAAACTGTTCCGTACCCATGGCGACTGTAAGCTATTCAGAGGAGTACTGACTAATCCAAAGGAATGATAGAGGCAAGCAGCTGGACGTGGCCAGGAGTGTCCTCTGCAAAGGCTGTGCAGAGCAGAGTAGGGCTGTACAGTAAATATTTTACTACCTGGGCTTCACTGAGGGGTATAGGGGACATAAAAGGACAATTTTACTAAAAGTGAAGTAGTCCTTGAGAGGAAACCTGTACTGAGAAAATGTAGACACTATCGTTACTGACCTCACCTTCTGAAAATGCTAGGCGTTGGGCCGTTCTGCTTTTCCAATAATTTTAATACTTCACGAGTCAATGAGAAGGGACAAGTAATTTGATTAAAAGTTCCAACTTTTCTATATACTGGCTTTTTCTGGATCAGTGAATCAGAATATAATATACCACACATCCTAATCAATTGTCACCTGCTTAACCCATTTGGGGTAACTCTACTTTACTTTTCCTCACCTTCGTACTGTCCTGGTTCCCAAGGTGTGGGCATGGTATTGAGTTAAAAAAAAATGACAACAAATCAAAATGGTTCAGGAAAAACCCCTAACCATATGATCCCATAAATGATCAAAAGCAATAAGTGTAAATAAATACATACCGTATATACTCTAGTATAAGCCGACTCGAGTATAAGCCAAGGTACCTAATGTTGCCCAAAAAAACTGGGAAACCTTACTGACTCGAGTATAAGCCGATGCCCCACTGTTCCCTAGCTCGCTGTTCCCTGTAAATAGAAATTTTTACATTGTAAATATTACCTGTAAAGAAGTTGCGGCGTCCATCGTTCGAATTCCGCGGCGTCCATCGTTCAAAATTCCGCGGTCTCTTCCTGTTCCTTACTTGATAGGCGAGTCTCAGCAGACACTCTCCGCCTATCACGATCATTCTCTCATCCTTAGTTTTCCCAGCAGACACTGTGTTGGGTGTTCCGCCAATCACAGACGTCTGCTGGAAAACTGAGGATGAGAGAACGTTCGTGATAGGCGGAGAGTGTCTGCTGAGACTCGCCTATCAAGTAAGGAACAGGAAGAGACCGCGGAATTTTGAACGATGGACGCCGCGGAATTCGAACGATGGACGCCGCAGCCGCAACTTCTTTACAGGTAATATTTACAATGTAAAAATTTCTATGACTCGAGTATAAGCCGAGGGGGGGGACTTTCAGCCCCAAAAAAAGAGCTGAAAATCTCGGCTTATACTCGAGTATATACGGTATATAATCACAAGGTTAATAGACAGAAAAAGTTGTACAATTATAAACTCATGAGGTTTTTAAAAGACATATGAGCTTAAAAGAAATTGCTTATTTTATCCCAGAATCTCGTAAGTGCAATCTTTAATTTTACCAATAAATATTTATTTTTATACTGCACTATGGAAGCGCCTTTTTGCTTTTGTTGTATCACTGGGGCAGTGTGAGCCACTTATGGTTTGAGGGAGACCCTATTTCCCCTGTACCCCATTTGACCACCTGTAATTCAGTGGTCATTTACATCTGGTAAGCAGTTTGCATTACTCACATTGGGTGTGAAGCAGGATCGTCTCTGGTTGCCTATTTGGTTCAATATCACACTTTTCTTTTCACTTGCAGTATTCTATCATACAGAGCACAGAGGAGGACTTTTCTGTGAATCTGCCCCTATGGACAATTTCTTTCAAGCTCATACATCTTTTAAAAACCTCATGAGTTTATTATTGTACAACTTTTCCTGTATACTAACTTTGTGATATATATGTATTTATTTACACCTATTGCTTTTGATCATTTATGGGATCATATGGTTAGGGTTTTTTCCTGAACTATATTGATTTGTTGTAATTTCTTTTTAGCGCTGCACTATTTTTTATTATATGCTTGGAGTGTGTATCTTGAATTTCAGTGTTGGCAGTTTTTTCTTTACTTAAAGAGGAAGTAAACCCTGATGGGTTTTACTTCCTCTTTGTTTCCCTGCAAAGGTAAAACATAATGGGCTACTATGAATCGGGTATCGCGGCTCCGGGGATGTGATTGGCCGGAGCCACGATGATGTCACTCAGTCACGGCACAATCTCCTTTAGAAACGGCACGCTTGCCGTTTCTAAAGGTTTCTGATGTGCGCCTGTGCCGTTGTCTATGGCGCATGCGCCGTAGACTTTGGCGGCCGTCTCATTTGTAAATATATCCTAAACCGTGGAGGTTTGGGAGATATTTCGAGCACCTACAGGTAAGCCTTAATCTAGGCTTACTTGTAGGTAAAAGTGGTTGTAACGGGTTTACAACCACTTTAAGCACAGTGTTTTTTTCTTATTTGTTGATGGTATGGAGTTAGGACTCTAAGTAATATTTTGCCCTGGGGTGCCTTTTCCCAAATGTCTCAAAGGTTCCAACTGTTGGTCTGGATGATGCACCGCTATTTCCAACTCTGCCACACTGCTAGATATCAGTTTCCGCAGACGCCCATCCCATTGAGGAAATGTTGGCCCCCGGGGAGTAGGATAAACCTCTCTCGACCTTATATGGTGCACTCCTTAGTGTTGACTCTCCTAAGATTGAGAAACTGTGGTAATATTGGCAGGGGGATGTGATGTTGGTGCTGGATCACTGTGACCCTTCACCCTTTTCTCCTGATGCATGCTGGGGGAGGAGCTGTACCAGGAAGTAAGTTAGTGTGTGTGGGGGACTGGGAAGCAGCAGCATGATACACAGAAGCGATTACATCTGGTAATGACAGAAGCCTGTTGTATTAGGACTCCATGTAACAAAGTCATCATGTTCTGAGTGAGTAATAAACCCTCTCCATGGTTAAGAAGTTCATCCGGCCTGTGTATAACTTGCTGAGCAGATACTGGCAGCATTGCTAGCAGCACCCTGAGAGACCCCGTGTCTAAGGGACATAACAGGGGACATCTCCTCTTTGGATTTAGAAGATTGGGAGGACTGTTTGGAGCAAGGTCCTAAACTCGTTGTTTCCTCTAAAGATAAAATTAAAGTTAAATTCCATCACCGGATATACATTCCCTCTAAGTTGTATAGGATGTTCCCGGATCGAGACCCCATTTGTCCCCATTGTCGACTTCACCCTGGGTCGTATCTACATATTTTCTGGGAGTGCCCCTCTATTGCGCCATACTGGGCTGCTGTATTTGAGGAAATTAACCTTAGGCTACAATTGACCCTTGTACCCTATCCGCCCCTTGCACTACTGGGGATTCAGATGATGAACAAAGGCCTCACCATACTAAGCAATTAATTTCTTACCTCCTTTACTACGCCAAAACAGAAATTCTGATGAAATGGTCGTCTCAGATGCTACCTGAGGTAGCCTCGTGGGAGGCTCTGGTGAACCTATATTAATAGGGGATTCCCCTGGAAGTTTGAAAAGGCATGGTCCCCCTGGACTTTGAACTGAGGTGATTCTTCCATTCTCCTGTTACTTAAATATATGGATTCTCCGTGTTTTATTATGATGAGTCTGTCACTGTTTATTTGGTTATTACTGCTTTGATTAATGGTACTCTGCGTACTCTGTGTGTACATCTTCTTGCTGTGTACTGAACTGGACCGTGTTTTTTGTGTTCTGTTATACTGTATTGCTAAAGATTGCAATAAAGCAACCCTGTTTTGTAAAAAAAAAAAAAATCCAATACACCAGAGACAGCCAAATCTAGAATTTTCAAAAGGAGCTTAGTAATGACAGCCCCATACTTCTCTCGGTACAGATTTTATAACACTTATAACACTGATGCAGTAGGGATACTTACAGGTGATGGGTGAAAGGTGACACAGCTGAGGTTGACATCTCCCTTAACGCTAAGGGACTGGATGCCTTGAAAAGACACGCGATGGCGATATTCTAACAGGAACTGCCCATTCACTGTGACCTGAACAGTAAAACAGAATACAAAAGTAAGTAACGAGTTGGAATTTAGAAAAAACATTGAAATTCAAACTTTAGGATCTCCCGTCAGTCTTTGTTCTAGGGACAGTTGTCACCTGGACAAAAAGAGGGGACAAATCTTCCCAATGGGGACATAGTCAGCAATAAAAACTTGACAGGTAATTTAACTCTTCGCCATTGTATCTAAAAAAGGGTTGGGTTTAAATACACTTTAAGGCTGGATTCACACCTATGCATGTTTAGTGCTTTTTGCATTTTGCAGATTTGCACTACAGAACGTGTTCCATAGGAAACCATGTTACATGGACTGTAATGCAAATCTGCAAAATGCAAAAAGCACTAAAAGTGCATAGGTGTGAATCCAGCCTAAGGCTTCATACAGGCTTTTGGTGATTTTTTTCTTCAGCCTGTATAAGCAACTCTGTGCTAACCTATTTGTCCATGCACAATTAAGCATTTACAGGCATATCTGCAGAGAAGCGTTTTCAGCCATGACACTGCAAACTGCAGCTACAAAATGTGAGCCCATAATTACAAGGTAAGGCAAACAAATAGCGCAGGGAATATAAATACACCGACACCTTTGTTAAAAAAATGAAAAAAAACTAGGGCTGTGGAAATTAACTATTAATTCCTCGATTAATTGATTAATTGTTTTGATCGATCAAAATTCTTTTGATCGATCAAAATTCTTTGGGCTTGCCGTGTCCATCTGAAGGGCTCCTTTGCTGTGCCTTCATATCTGCATGCCGGCGGGACCTTACTATCTGCCACACACAAGGGCTGTTACACTTCCCTCTATCACTTCTCTCTATCAACCTGGGATTCTACAGCCATCCACTGGGAGTTGTGATAGTTCCCTTCACGGGAAATCTACATGCAGACGGACTGATGTTAACTCCTCATCTGGATTCAGCAGTGGTATCGTTGTACACATTTTTATACCAGTATCATACTTAGCTACATGTTTTTATGACTGCTTTTGCTACCATTTGGTATTACTCGCACCATTTTTACAGTTTATGTAGCTACATCGATTTTATCTCCAGTGCAATTATTATTTTGTTACCTACTTGAAGACTATAAAAGTTTTAATGCTATTCCCATCGAGTGCTGCCTTTGTGTGTTTTTTGTATCCTGCTATCCATTTTTCCAGTGGTTGGTAGCTGCACTGGGACTCGGCCTGCAAGGAGATCAGCTAAAAGTAGTTGGATCTATGTGCGTTATAATTAATCGAAATTAGTCGATTAATCGATAAAAAAAAAATCGATTAATCGAACACGAAAATTTTAATCAGTAACAGCCCTAAAAAAAACACAATGCCTTTAACTTTGGTACACTCACCTGAAATGCATGTCCTACCACAACAATGGCTATATCAAAGTACGCATTCCTTTGGAAGGGCATATGGTGTTTCCTCTCCTCGGAACCCCAATTCTTGTTCTGCATAGTGTTACATACAATGACGTTGCCCTCTTCAAACCGTGGGTTGAAGTGAAATGCGATGTCATTGTTGAAGCAGATGAAGTTTATTTCAAATCTGTAAAAATATAGATACAGGGTTACCAGTTTCCCCATACATGGCTAGAAGCAAAGGTAAGCGTCTTGTGATACTGAAGGATGACAGATGAGATGAAATGCATACAGTGCTTTGCATAAGTAGTAAACTACTTGGGCCACATTTTATGACACAAACTGAAATAAAAAAATAATTTACTGGAACATTGACTATGCAATTTAGCATTCTGAAGGTGAAAATTATTTTGTAGCGTGGCACAAAAAATAATTCACCTAAAACCTTGTACACACGATCGGATTTTCATCGGACAAATCGTAGGACTTTTTTCCGAAAGGGCGTTGGCCAGGAACATGTATTGCATACAAAACGGCAAAGAAACTGTCGGCCAACAAACACGAAATTGCGTGGTTTTTCAGCTCTTTAGTGCCACCCTTTGGGCAACTTCTGCTGATGTTGTGTTATGGTAAGCATTGCTTCCAAGCATGTGTGTTTGTACTGTGGAGTTTTGTCCGACGGACTTGTATTCACACGATCGGAGAATCCGACAACGCACAATTGTTGGCGGAAAATTTTAAAGCATGCTATCCAACATTTGTCCGCGGGAAATCCGACAACAATTGGCCGATGGAGCATACAAACGGTCAGATTTTCCGACAACAGCCTGTCATCACACATTTCCCGTCGGAAAATCCGATCATGTGTACGAGGCTTAAAAAGCAAACATAAAAACATGGGGGGAAACTGAATAACTCAGAATCTGGTGCATAGTAACCAATCTTCTACCTTAGGGCCCTTTCACGCGGGCGGACTGTATGTCAGTTTTTTCATCCATCAGTATACGGATGAAAAAGGGACATACATGTATCCCTATGGGATAGCGGGTGTTAGCGGATGAACATCTGTCTCCGCTATGGTCCGTTTCTGCAGACGGAGGAAAATCCTATTTTTCCATCCGTCTGCAGAGCGGATCGGATGAACACGGACAGACGGTACGTGTTCATTCGATCCCCCCATAGAGGAGAGCGGAGATCTGACAGGGCGGTCCCTGCACGACTCAGCGGGGATCAACGGAGAGATCCCCGCTGAGCAAGCGGATGTTCACGGGGCGGATCATCACGGGATCCGCCCGTGTGAAAGGGCCCTTTAGCGATTTAAGTTTTGACAATAAAACCTAGAAGCTGATTGGTAACTATGCACAGCTGCACCAGATTCTGTGTGAACCAATTTTTTCTTTTAAATACATTTATTATCCTTTAGTTTGGTTATTAACCTTTTCTTTGGTTATGTCATTAACGACTTGTCACTGGCTGTGCACACGCTGGCAGCTGTTTGAGTGGCAGCCCCATGGGGATTTGAACTTGTAATCCTCAGCTTCGCCAATCTGGTGTGCTGACCGCTAGACTATGGGCGCCTGCCCCTGTGTGAACCAATTTTAGTAAACCCCCCTATGGTTACATTAAACAAATGACCCCACGCTCCCGGGATTCGTTAGAACCACATTTGGCTTTAATTACAGCTGCTTGTTTTTGGAAATTGCACATCAGCTTTGCACATCTGTGGCTGACATTTTTGTTCATTCTTAGCAAAATCATTCTACCCCTATCAGGCAGAATGGGAGCTGATGGTGAGCAATTTCCAAGTTTTGCCACAGATTTGCGATTGGATTGAGGTCTGGGATTTGAGTTGACTATTATAAGACATTCAGGTTCTCGGCTTTAAACCACTTTGATTTTCAAACTTGTTTAGGGTCTGTGACAAAATAAAGCATATAAGCCACTAGATCAACTTGAAAGCCAGGAACTTAGAATTTTTTAGAAGACGTCAGCAGTCTTTACTTTACTATACTAATTCTGCTTTTGCTCAGTAACATACTTCTTGGCATGGCTGTGGACTTGTCCTTGGAGAGTCACTCTCTTTCCATCTGCGATCCCCCCAAGTATGGCACTCTGTAAGGGAACAACCTGCAAAAAAGGAGAGGTGTCAAAACAATCAATTTAAATTTACAAAATTTCTTTTTTTTCAAATCAATCATTTTTATTTATTTAATACAAGGGAATACAGAGAAGAGACATACATACAGCTATAAGTTCCATATTAATTAATTAACAAAGCAAGCAATAAGAAACATATAAGACATAACCTCATAAACAAACACAAAAATAAGAAAAGAAAACTAAGGAGAGAAATAGCTCCCCGCACCTTGGCCTTAAACATCTTAAAGCGGAGGTCTACCCTGAAAAAATGTTTTCATTAAAAATCCAAAAAAAAAATCCAAAAAAAAATGAATATATAAAAAAAAAAAATTATACTCACCCTAAATGCCTGTTGCTATGCGGAAGTCCCCTAATCTGCCTCTGATGTGCCTCTTCTCGTCCGCAGTGGGTCTCCTTCCGCTTCCTCTTCTTGTGAATGGGGAGCGCTGTCTTCTGGGAACTGTGTGTATCCCAGGAGGCAAGCCGCTCATTCACAAAGCGCCGTGTGAGTGGTGCATGCGCAGTAGGAAATGGGCAGTGAAGCCTGACGGCAGCGATTGATCGCCGTGGCGGGGCCGAGATCGCGGGCGAGTAGGACAGGTAAGTCTCCTTATTAAAAGTCGGCAGCTATACTGTTAGTAGCTGCTGACTTTTAAAAAATACATAAAAAATTACTGCACCCCCGCTTTAAATTGAGACCTATTTATCTATTCATTGTTAGGTCACATATTATGGTATCTCAATTCCCTCTATTTATTATTACAAAAGAATAATAATTGGCTTATACATCCTGATACCTTATTCCCCAAATCAACATCCAATTCCTTATACTTATTCCCTGCTGTAGTTTCAAACTTATCCTGCTCAATTCCTGCCACTATTCCCATAACATGCCCACAAGAAAACGCATAAAAAAAAAAAAAGAAGAGCGGGAAAAATAAAAAATAAATAGATATGGCTGTCAAGGAAAAATTTACTTAGAATTTTTAAAATTTCAAGTAAAATTACATGCTCTGTGTGTTCTGTAATCCCGACCTATGCACTCTGTATATTATGCGCTTCTTGACCAATAGCAGAGTAGGCTTGGGTTTTAGTTGGTCCCACTACTTTAACCACTTGACCTCCAGAAGATTTACCCCCTTCATGACTAGGCCATTTTTTGCGATACGGCACTGCATTATGTTAACTGACAATTGTGCAGTCGTGCGACCCTGTACCCAAATAAAATGTATGTCCTTCTTTTACCACAAATAGAGCTTATTTTGGTGGTATTTGATCGCCACTGCAATTTTTTTTTTTTTGCACTATAAACAAAAAAAGACCACCAATTTTGAAAAACAAACAATATTTTTTACTTTTTGCTATAAAACACATCCAATAAAAAAAAATTAAAAAAATAAATATCAAATTTCTTAATCAATTTAGGGCAATATGTATTCTGCTACATATTTTTGCTAAAAACAATTCGCAATAAGTGTATATTGATGGGTTTGCGTAAAATGTATAGTGTCTTCAAACTATGGGAATTTCTTTTACTAGTAATAGCGACTTATAGCGGGACTGCGATATTGCGGTGGACTGTTGGACACTAACTGACACTTTTTGGGAACCAGTGACACTAATACAGTAATCAGTGCTAAAAACATACACGGTCACTGCACTAATGACACTGGCTGGGAAGGGGTTAACATCAGGGGCAATCAAAAGGGTTAACTGTTTGTCTAGCCAGTGCTTGGGTGTCATGAAGGTCTGGTGAGTAGGAGGTTTGCTTGATTCTGGTGGAAGTTGGCACTTACCTCACCTAGCAAACTAAGGGCTCTTTCACACGGAGGGTCCGTTCAGGTCCGCCTGTCCGTTTTTTAGGTGGACCTGAACGGATGCTCCATGTCCTCCTATGGAGCCACGGATGTCAACGGTGACATGACATGTGACATGTCCGCTGACATCCGACCCGCAAAAGTGTGACGGAGGAAAACCCTATTTTTCCTTCCGTCATCAGATCGGATGACAACGGACTCTACAGTCCGTCGTCATTCGATCCCCCCATAGGGGAGAGCGGCGCTCTGACAGGGCGGTCCCTGCACAGTGTGCGGGGACCACCCAGTCATCCGCCGGCTCAGCGGGGATCAACGGAGCGATCCCCGCTGAGCAAGCGTATCTTCACGGGGCGGATCATTACTGATCCGTCCCGTGTGAAAGAGCCCTAAGGATTTTTCCCTATTTTCACCCAATTGAAGATTTCTGGTGGTGTTTTTTTACGGACATTATACACCTGATGTGAACTTTTTATATGGACACTATTATTTAACTAATAATATATTTCATATTTTCATTTATATTGATTTATTGTTTGTAGAGCGTGGTATTAAATTAATATTTATCTAGTTTCTTTTACAGCCAATTTAAACTTCTCTTGCAGGTCACAGCAGTGGCCAAACAAATCATCGCCAAATCCTGGAAAACTCCCAGTCCTTGCGGTCAAAAACAAGGTCACACAAGCCATGATTCACGCAAGAATTGAGGCTGTCATCTTCGACAGAGTCGCCAAATACAAAGAAGCCCTTTTGGTCTCCTTTGGTAACCCACTTTCTCCGACCCAATTTTGAGGACTCCCTCTTGCTCCCATGAGAGGCACCCACTCTAACATATCTCTTATCCAGCATAACCGATACAACCTAGAAACCCCTGGGGTTTCACACCTCTCCTCACCCTCTCCCCTCTTCCCTACCCTACCCCCCATCCTATTTTCTTTTCTGTACACCCTCTCTCTGTCTTCTTTTGGGTAGGTAATATTTTACTAATCGTTTCTATGTTTAAACCTGTTGCCAGGTCTGATTCACATAGTTGCTAAGTCTTACATACTTGCTTATTCATTATACAGTAAAACCTTGGATTGCGAGCATAATTCGTTCCGGAAGCATGCTTGTACTCCAAAGCACTTGTATATCAAAGCAAACTTCCCCATAGGAAATAATGGAAACTCAAATGATTCGTTCCACAACCATTTATTCATAAGTCCTTCAGTTTATAGTCCATATAAAAAGATTATAGCAATGTGACCAAGTTGTGTAACCAAAAAATGTCCATCCACAAATCAAAGCCTCCACAAGGGGGTTAGAAGAAAAATCCAGCAGGAGCTATTGAGTATAAAAGAGAAGAGAGGCGCCTCTAAGTGTAGCAATATGGTTACATTTAATGAAGGTACAACATTTAGCAACTCACACGGTTGATAATTAAAAGAGGCGCATCTAAGTATGCAGGCACCCGGGGTAAAGCTGTCTGCAATCGTGACTGGGAAGACTACCCTGCAGTAGAGCGTTCTGAAAGCGAGGCTTGAACCGCTCGTGGAGCGCAGCGTGGAAGGGACAACGTCAATGGCGGTTAGGAGGATGGTCTATGTAGACATCGCTTGTATATCAAGTCAAAATTTATTTAAAAATTTTGCTTGTCTTGCAAAACGCTCTCAAACCAAGTTACTCTCAAATCAAGGTTTTGCTGTACTGCTCAATTGCAATTTTGAAATGTTACATATGTGGGGTTAGCTAGATCTCTAGGGTTCCATCAATAGGCCGAATAAACACTATATAACTCCCTAAGTATATAACCATTTTCTAGCTCACTAAGATTGGTTGTTTTATTGTTTTTTAACTCATGTTTAGTCTATACCTGGACCTTTTGCTAGTTTATACTTTTTCCTACATATAATTGTTTCAATAGAAAACACTACTGACTTTACAGGCAGGTTGCATTGTCTTCCCCCCATGGCACAGCTTGTTCCCATATGGGGTGTCCGGGGGTATTAGACAATAATCCCTACCTTCTGTTTAGCCCTCGGAACAAACTACATTGCTCACACAAGTTGATTACTACGGTTCTGTCACACAAGTACCCATTCATACCACACAGTTTGCTGTGTCCTAATCATAGGTGTGCGCAGCCTATTGCATTAGGGTGTGCACCCCAAAGCGCAAACACACACTACTGATCACTCACTGAAAGGGAAGGGGCCGGTAAATTACATATTTACTGGCCCCTTCCCCACTCGTAAAACATCCCAGCAGCAACAGCCAATAGAAGAGGGAAGCTGGCAGCGCTGCGGTGGGGGGGGGGGGTTTGGGAGCCAGGGCAGTAGGGGGAATCTATGATGCACATGGTGATTAGGGTGTGCCTGGGCACATCCGGCACACCCTGTGCGCACACCTATGGTCCTAATGCATGACTAATTCTGTTTGCCTACTTTAATGTATAAAATTGTGAACAAGACGAGAATGAAAATAGCAGAAAGGGAACAATGAATACAAACTTCCTCAACTGGAACAGATTCTCAAGCGGCTAGGTCTCAAATATACTGAGAATATTTGTATGAACATTTGTTCAGAAATTAACTAGTGTATGGCCAGCTTAAAGTGGTTGTAAACCCACTTTTTGGACTTCTACCTATAGGTAAGCCTACAAATACTGTAGCTGCTGACTTTAAATTTTTTGGGGGGAGACTGGAGCTCCTCTTTAAGTTCCAATTTAAAGGCATAATAAATACTGTGAATAAAACAGACAGAGGAGTAAGATTTAAAAGTATCACATTAAACTTTTTGGCGTCTATGTAGTGTGGGAAAGAACTGCTGTGTACAATGCAGATTGCTTTTGAGAGGGAAGCGAGCTATACTGCCTGCCAGGCTACATTCACGCTAGCCCCCACTGTGCGTTTCGGTTGCAGGTGTGGAAACCGCATGATAAAAAAAAACATGCGGTTGCCCTGCGGTGGCGATTTTAAAAAGGTGCATGCACCTTTTTTTGTGCGTTTCACAAAATGAATAGGCTGCCGTGCCAGAGTAAACGCTGGATGCACGGCCCGCACTAGTGTGAACCTAGGGTAAGGGGGAGATTTACTAAAAGTGATGCACACCAGAATGCGGTGCAACTGTGCATAGTAACCAATCGGCTTCTAGGTTTTATCGTCAAAGCTTAACTCAACCAGCTATAGATAGAAGCTGCAGCGGACATCATACTCACTACTTAAAAAATGTGTCCCTTTGTTTTGTTTTTTGTTTTTTTATAGTACAACATACAAAAAATAAACTTACAAAAGCAAAGAAAGTACATATGGCAGGAATAAAAAAATATTTGCAATAAAACCATAAGGCCCCATGCACACGAGACGCAGGTGCAAACTCTGCTGAACACACGTTTTTAAACGCTGAAACCGGCGTTTATAAACGCGCGTTTTGCCGCATTTGCGGCCGCGTTTAGCGGCGTTTAACCGCGTTTGCGTTTATAAGCGTTTCATCATAGACCCTCCCTAAGCTCAAAAAAGAGTAAATTTTAACCATTTCAGCCAGTTTGTGAGACCAGAGTGAGTAGCAGCAGCTGAGAGAGCAGCAGTGTACTTGTATTTAGCGTATCACTTGCCACATCATCTGCCACAAGTTGTGGATTGTCCACTTGCCACGTCACCTGCCACGTCACCTGGCCACATCACCTGGCCACGTCACCTGGCCACGTCACCTGCCACAAGTTGTGGATTGTCCACTTGCCACGTTACCTGGCCACATCACCTGGCCATGTTACCTGCCACGTCACCTGGCCACGTTACCTGCCACGTCAGCTGGCCACGTCACCTGCCACAAGTTGTGGATTGTCCACTTGCCACGTCACCTGCCACGTCACCTGGCCACGTCACCTGCCACAAGTTGTGGATTGTCCACTTGCCATGTCACCTGGCCACATCACGTGCCACGTCACCTGGCCACGTCACCTGCCACAAGTTGTGAACTGTCCACTTGCCACGTCACCTGCCACGTCACCTAGCCATGTTACCTGCCCACATTACCTGCCACGTCATCTAGCCACGTCACCTGCCACAAGTTGTGGATTGTCCACTTTCCACGTCACCTGGCCACATCACGTGCCACATCACCTGCCACAAGTTGTGAATTGTCCACTTGCCACATCACCTGCCACGTCACCTGGCCACGTTACCTGCCACGTCACCTGGCCACGTCACCTGCCACGTCACCTGGCCACGTCACCTGCCACAAGCTGTAGATTGTCCACTTGCCACGTCACCTGGCCACGTCACCTGGCCACATCACCTGACACAAGTTGTTAATTGTCCACTTGCCACGTTACCTGCCACAAGTTGTGGATTGTCCACAATGCAATGCAAGCAATTGCAGTTTTCTTTTATATTTTTTAATAGTTTTTCATCATTTGCCATCATTTTTGAGATTTCTAATGTTAAAAAATAGGTCACCTTTAAAAACGCTTATAAACGCAAACGCGGCAAAACGCCGGTACCGCGTTTAGCCGCGTTTAGCAGCGTTTAGCGTCTGAAACGTGGAAAACTTTTGCGTCTGAACCCATTTTTTTGCTTCTGGAAAAACGAGGTTAAACGCAACTGCTTGTAAACGCCAAAAAACGAGAGTGTGTGCATGGACACATAGGATAACATTGAATGGGTTCAGGAGCAGTTGAAAAAAGCGTCCAACTGCCTCTGAACGCGCGTTCAACAGCAAATAACAGCGTCTCGTGTGCATGGGGCCTTACTAAGAGAATGAGTTAATAAGGAGGAACTACTTTTCTCATTCAATATTTGTATTGGAAAGTAGAAAGGTTTATATGAAATACAGTAAAAAAAAGTACAATGGACTGCCAAATTAACCACTTGCTTACTGGGCACTTAAACCCCCTTCCTGCCCAGGCCAATTTTCAGCTTTCAGCGCTTTCACGCTTTGAATGACAATTGCGCGGTCGTGCGACGTGGCTCCCAAACAAAATTGACATCCTTTTTTTCCCACAAATAGAGCTTTCTTTTGGTGGTATTTGATCATCTCTGCGGTTTTAATTTTTTGCGCTATAAACAAAAAATGAGCGACGATTTTGAAAAAAAAACACAATATTTTTAACTTTTTGCTATAATAAATATTCCAATTTTTTTTTTTTTTTTAATATTATTTTTCTCATTTTAGACCGATACGTATTCTTCTACATATTTTTGGTAAAAAAAATTGAAATAAGCGTTTATTGATTGGTTTGCGCAAACATTATAGCGTCTACAAAATAGGGCATAGTTTTATAGCATTTTTATTAATATTTTTTTTTTTACTAGTAATGGCGGCGATCAGTGATTTTTATTGTGACTGCGACATTATGGCGGACACATCGGACACTTTTGACACCATTGTCATTTTTACAGGGATCAGTGCTATAAAAATGCACTGGTTACTGTAAAAATGACACTGGCAGGGAAGGGGTTAACACCAGGGGGCAAGGAAGAGGTTAAATGTGTAACCAGGGAGAGATTACTACTGTGGGGGGAGGGGACTGACTGGGGGAGGTGACCGATCTGTGTCCCTTTGTACACAGCATCGGTCTCCTCTCCCTGACAGGACGTGGATCTCTGTGTTTACACACAGAGATCCACATCCTTGTCTGTGTACCGGCCGATCGCGGATGGCCGGCGGACATCGCGGCCGCCAGTCACGCGTATCGGCATGTCAGTGACACGCCGGGCGGCACTCGCGCGCCCCCCAGTGGCCGGAGGAGCCGACGGCCTCCCGGATTTGTAGAGCCACCTTGAGGCCGTCATTTGACTATGGCCCGGCTCTCAGGTGGTTAATTAAAAAGCAGAGAAAACAATACAAAAATATTATTAGTGTATTATCTCAAAAAGGGTATTTACGCTAGGTTCACATGTATGCGGTTGCGGTTGATGCAGTTCTCAGGCGTGTTTTGCAGTGCTTTTTTGAACATGTGTTTTTTTTTCTTCTCTTTAACAAACTGTGTATAGTTGGTTGTTAAGGAGAGGGCCGGGAAGCCAGCCGCCTCATCTTCAACAACTGATGAGTCATCAGCTGTCAGCAGACTTCCCCACTGACAGCTGAATGTAAAAAACAAGCAGTGACGGCAATAAAAATATTGGCAAAAAAATTGCATAAGATCCCCCCTAATCCATGCAAGGCCCTTTGGGTCTGGTATGGATTTTGAGAGGATCCCCACGCCAAAATTGAAAAAAAAATGGCGTGTCCCCCTGAAAATCTAGACCCTTATCTGAGCATGCAGCCCAGCAGGTCAGAAAAGGGAGGGGATGAACGATCGCCTCTCCACCCAACCATGTCAGGCCACATGCCCTCCCCCCCCCAAAGCACCTTGTCCTTGGGGACAAGGGTCTCCTCCCCACAACCCTGGCTGATGGTTGTGGGGGTCTGCGTGTGGGGGATAATTCAGAATCTGGAAGTCCCCTACCCATTCATCTAAAAAAGTGTAGTAAGACACTGCAAGAGTTTTTCGTTAAAATAAATGACAACATTGCCATGTAAACAAATACTAAGCTCACAATGATGCAAACACTCACACAGTAGTAACTAACAGCATAGTAACTATAAATCCCAATCCTGTGGGATGAGGCAATGGCTGATAATAGTTGGTCTCACTTGAGAAACCACCATAAGTTACTAAGTGTAGAAGAGCACATCTCTAATGAGAAAATAATAGACTCTAATGCCTCGTACACACGGCCGAGAATCTCGTCGTTAAAAACATGTCGTTTTTTTCGACGAGATCCTTGGACAAGAAACTTGTCCCGGCCGAGTGTACACACGCTCATTTCAAAGAACCCGCGGTTCTCTTGAATGGAGCGTACGCGGTGACGTCATCGAATACGACGAGCATGCGCTCGTCACATTCGATGCCGTCGCCGCCATCTTGGTTCACCCTACCTATGCCTAGGAAGCTACCGCGCATGCGTCAAAGTCATTTCGAGCATGCGCGGGCTTCCCGGCGAACAGACACACAATTTTCTCGTCGAGAAACAGGCTGACGAGAATCTCGACGAGAAAATAGAGAGCAGGTTCTCTATTTTCTCGTCGAGATTCTTGTCGCTTTTCTTGACGAGAAACCATACACACAAACAAATTTCTTGGCAAGAAATCTCTGCCAGCAAGTTTCTTGCTGGTTCTAGCCGAGAAACTCGGTCGTGTGTACGAGGCTTAACTCCTGGCGTTCACCAGCCAGTCCACTATTTGGCTGGCAACTATTATGCATATACAAACATGTAGGCTTGGTTTTGAGCGCTCTAGTAGCGGACTGGCTGGTGAACGCCAGGAGTGATAGTATAGTATTTTCTTATTAGAGATGAGCTGTTCTATACTCAGTAACTTATGGTGGTTACTCCAGGGAGACCAACTATTCTCAGCCATTGCCTCATCTCACTGTGGGATTTATTATAGTTACTATATAGAGTGTTGTGTGAGTGTTGGCGTCATTGTGAGCCTGTGCTTTGTTTACATGACAACGTTGTAATTAATTTTAATGTTGAGAGGTGGAGGTTATTTTGTTTTGTTCATTGATTTATTCCATAATTTCTAATAAAGTGATCTCATTGGGTAATACCTGGTGGGCTTTTTTTTGGCTGCCAATCCCTTTTGTAAAAACGGATGGTAACACATCATTGTTAGCAATTGATGTAGGAGTGCATAGCTACACATTTAGTGTGTGTGGTGAGTGACTAAAGATTAAATTTCACAATTTGTTACCCTAAACGAGTGGTAATTCTATGAAAGAGAAACAAGGAAATAGAACAGGAATGGGAAGGAAGAGAGGGAAGGGGAGAGGGGGGTTGGGTTGGGCAATCCAGGGACGCTGGCTTGTTCAACCAATAAGCAACAAAAACATAGTTTATGGTCCTAAAGGACTAGCAATTGTCACTCAAAATCTCATCATAAATAACAATCGACCCAAGGCTTCCAAATTCTTGTGAACTTGGGTATGGTGTCTGACGGTTTGACAATTAGATTTTCTTTAAAGAATGTCCTACGGAGTCTAGATTTGACTTCCATTATGGAGAGAATGTTAACCACTTCAATACAGGGCTTTTTGTACCTATTCAATACCGGGCCTATTCTAGCACTTCTCTCCTACATGTACAAATCATCATTCTTTTGCTAGAAAATTACTCAGAACCCCCAAACATTATATATGTTTTTTTAGCAGACACCCTAGGGAATAAAATGATGGTCATTGCAACATTTTTTCTTGCACGATATTTGCGCAATAATTTTTCAAACGCCTTTTTTAAAAAAAAAAAAATGGTTTCATGAATTAAAAAATAACAAAACAGTAAAGTTAGCCCAATTTTTTGGGAAAATATGAAAGATAATGTTCCGCCGAGTAAATAGATACCTAACATGTCACGCTTTAAAATTGCGCACACTCATGGAATGGCGCCAAACTTCGGTACTTAAAAATCTCCATAGGCGACGCTTAAATTTTTTTTACAGGTTACCAGGTTAGAATTACAGAGGAGGTCTAGTGCTAGAATTGTTGCACGCGCTCTAACGCACGCGGCGATACCTCACATGCGTGGTTTAAACGGCGTTTACATATGTGGGCGACTTACGTGTGCATTCGCATCTGATCGCGAGCTACCGGGGACAGGGGCGTTTTAATTTTTCTTTTATTATTTTATTTATTTATTTTACTTATTTATTTATTTTTTTTACAATGATTTTACTTTTTTTGATCACTTTTATTCCTATTACAAGGAATGTTAACATCCATTGTAATAGGAATGTATGTGACAGGTCCTCTTTATGGAGAGATGCGGGGTCAATAAGACCCCACATCTCTCCTCCAGGCTGGAAAGCATGAGATCAGTGAAAAAAATTTCACTGATCTCATACTTACAGCCGCAATGGCGGCTTTGTTTACATTTGAAGCCCGGGCGTGACGTCATCACATCGCGCCCGGGCCTCCGACGATCATAGAGATGACTGGTGACCATCTGGTCACCAGTCATCTCTATGCTCATCACGTGACCCCACCAACGACGCCGGAAGATTCGCTCCGGGTCCCCGATCGCACGGGGAGCCCGGAGAAGCACCGGATGGCGGCGGGAGGGGGGGATGTCCCCTCCCGCCGCCTGTAAGAACAATCAAGCGGCGGAACCGCCGCTATGATCATTCTTATGGTGCGCAGAATCGCCGGCACTTCAAAAGGATATCTGAATGATGCCTCTAGCTGCAGGCATCATTCAGATATCCCCCTACAAAGCCGAGGACGTCATATGACGTCCACCCAGGATGGGAGATCCCATCTGTGGACGTCATTTGACTATGGCTGGGTAGGGAAGTGGTTAAGCTGACCATACATGGATTGACTTCAGCCAGTTCAGCAGGGATCAGCCAAATTTCGATCCATGTATGGGCTAGCTGAATGTGTGTGGATTGTGGAATATTTTTTTTTCTTTTTTCGTTTAACCTTTCTTTGCAGGTAAATAATGGATTCCAAGCAGGAGCAACACACAGTCATTGAGTTCCTGACAAAGGAGAGGTGCAAGCTGTCCCACTTCCACATAAGGCTTCAGAATGTTTAGAGATGACACCATTGCCAAGAGTCCCCAATGACAAGACATTGTTGTTGTCAGTGGTGTAATCTCTGTAATCATTGTTAACAGATCAATGACGTCATGTTTCTTCTGTTGGAATCCATTATTTACCTAAATAATCTTTAGTGCCTAAAGATTCAATTTCACAATTTGTTACCCCAAAATTCACAGTTCCTGTGTCCCCCTGTCTGTGATGACCACGATAATCATGGCTGCTGAGCCCCGATTACCGTGGTCAGTTTACATGCCTTCGTCATCCGCTGCTCACCTCTCTTCCCCTCTCCTCCTCCCTCCCTGCCAGCTCATGAGTCTGTAGTATTAACAATAAAGTGATACTAAAGTCTTGTTTTTTTTTTCTTTAAAAATAACAAACATGTGTAGCGCCCTGCTCCTGATGATCAGGCGCTATATTTAAATCTAGTGGGTATCTGAGCCGCTTACTGGCTCAGATCTGATTATGAAGGCTAAATTGGTCTCTGTTTCAGCTGTGGATGTGTTGGGAGGACTTCCCACTGTTCGCCTGTAGGTGGCGTTACCACCACAGGCCAGTGTTGGAACACAACCAAGCCAGAGCGGATTGGGTGTCCTTCCCCAGGAACAGTTCAGTGGCAGTTCAGTGGGAGTGGTCTCCCCGCTGGGCATGCTGGGGAAGGGTACTTAAGGAGCAGATGCCATTGTTCTGGGCTTGTTTGCCATGTGACCCTCCTGGCCCAAGGCGTGTGTTACTGCCTGTCTCGTTTTCCCGCCTCGGGGCCTGCTGGCCCGAGGCTGTGCACCTACAAGGTAGGCCCAGATGTCCTGTCTGTGGCCTATGGCTTGGGGGTGGTCCTGTGCTGTCTGTCCTGAGGAAGGAAGCCGCTCAATGGAGGAACCAGGGGAGGACCCGTCTTGGAGAGAACTCAGCGGAAGGCTGGTATCTCGGGAGGAGGCCTAGTGACTTTATTGGAGGATGCACCCTAGCCAAATGCTACCCTGCAGTATCTGGCTTAAAGGCTCTCATACTGTTCGGCTGAATACTTGCCAAGTCCTTTGGCGGAGGACTAAGTTGCAATGTCCACAACGCCCAATCCTGTGGCAGAGGATTGTCTACCTGTTCTACTTCAATCAAGTCTGTGGCAGAAACTTTGGGTCCGTGCTCTACCCCGGCTGCTAGACCAGTGAGAGAGGTCTATCCGGGTGAGCAATTTCCACTCGAAGGAAAGTGTTGGTGTGAAATAAAAGCAAAGAAAAGGATTTACAACTTGTGTGGACATTGAAGTTTCTCCTGAAGTGTATAGACTCTCATCCCCTAGACAACGAATGGTGGGGTAACATGCAAGGCCCAAATCTAAACCAGCAGCTCCTACGGAGGTAGTGCTACACATGTTATAGTTACCTGCTTAGTAAAATGGTTTTGCACAGAGCAGCCCAGATCCTCCTCTTCTCATGTCCTCCGCTGGTGCTTCTGGCCCCTCCCTCCTGTTGAGTGCCCCCACAGCAAACAGCTTGCTATGGGGGCACCAGAGCCGCAGCTGTCCATTCAGACATGGAGCCGCAGTTCGGCCCCACCCACTCTCTCTCCTGATTGGCTAACTGACTTTGATTGACAGCAGTGTGAGCCAATGGCATCGCTACTGTGTCTTGGGAAATTAGGAGGGAGAGTCCCGGATGGCCTGGCACTCATGCACATCGATGGATATAGATGGGGCTCAGGTAAGTGTTAGGGGGGCTGTTACACAGAAGGTTTTTTATCTTAATGCATAGAATGCATTAGGATAAAAAACCTTCTGCCTTTACAACCACTTTAAGAAATCCTGTAATCCGCTGTGTTACAGGATTATATCATGTGCAGTGTGTGTCTTTGTTTAAAATTATTGCGATAAATACCTTATTTACAGTGCCGCTGGGCGCTCACGTAACCTACCGCTGCTTTCCTTCTCTCCCCCCAGCTGACGTCAGCAGGGGATCTCGGTCCCTCCCTCTGCAGTGCTCGGTGCGGGAAAGAAGCGTTCCGGTGGGTCTAATGAACGCCAAGCCGCGCTGTAAATAATAGGATTTTTGTACTCACCGTAAAATCCGTTTCTCTGACGTCCATGGACTGACACAGCCTCTCTTACACTTTACACGTGGGTTATGTCCGTGCTTGCAGGAGAAGACCTAGGCAGAATGTGAAATGTTATACAAACATTCTGAAAAGCCAGAGCTGAACAGCCCCGCCCAGGGGGCGGTCCCTCCGGACATAACCCTCCCACTGCAGTCAGCAGACCTCAGTTCGTAACAAAGCAGTACAAACCTTGAAAAGAAGGATGGGTGCTGTGTCAGCCCATGGACGTCAGAGAAACTGATTTTACGGTGAGTACAAAAATCCTATTTTCTCTTATCGTCCATGGACTGACACAGCCTCTCTTACACTTTACACATGGGATGTCCCAAAGCAGTGTCAAGAGGGATGGGAGCAGTATAAATGGAAAACCAAAAACTTCACTCCAAACAAGGCAGAGCTCCTCAACGGAGGAGTTGCAACATTAAACAGTGGCCTGCAACACCTTGCGGCCGAAGGAAGCATCCGAAGATGCAGCCACATCAACCTCATAGAACTTAGAAGAGGTATGAACGGACGACCAGGTCACCGCCTTGCACACTTGTGCAACAGACGCTTGATGCCGGAAAACCCAGGAAGCACCAATTGCCCTGGTGGAATGCTCCGTAACCGGAAGGGGAGGCGCCCGCCCCTTGAGGGCATAGGCCTGTATAACGGTCTGTCTGATCCACCTAGAAATGGTGGCAGACGAAACCGCTTGGCCCTGTGTTGGACCAGAGACAGACACAAACAGTGAGCCATACTTCCGAATAGAAGCAGTAGCAGGCAGGTACACCCGCAAGGCATGTACCACATCCAATGTGTGAAGCACAAACCCTTTGGGATGCTATGGGTGAGGACACAAGGACGGGAGGACAATGTCCTCATTTAGGTGAAAGGCCGAGACCACCTTTGGCAAAAAAGAAGGTCGCGGACGCAACACCGCCTTATCCTTATGGATGACCAAATAGGGCGACTTGCAGGACAAGGCCGCTAACTCAGACACCCGTCTGACAGAAGTAATGGCCACTAAGAAGGTCACCTTCTGAGACAAGGTCAAGAGAGGAATATCTCTGATATTTTCAAAGGGAGGTTCCTGGAGAACCGAGAGCACCAAATTCAGATCCCAAGGAGGGAGAGGAGGTTTAACAGGAGGGAGCACATGGCGAACCCCCTGCACAAAGGTGCTAACCAAGGAATGACCCGCCAGCGGTCGCTGAAAGAAGATGGCCAAGGCTGAAATCTGACCCCTAATGGTACTCAAAGCAAGCTTTTGGGTCACGCAACGCTGCAAGAACCGCAGGATTCTGGGGATGGAATACGTCCGTTGACGCCAGTCCAGCTCTTCGCACATAGCGATGTAAGCTTCCCAGGTACGGTGATATATCTTTCTGGCGGAAGACTTCCATGCCCTTAACATGGTCGAAATGACCGAATCCAAGAGACCTCGGTCTCTCAGCACCTGGCTTTCAATAGCCATGCCGTTAAAGCCATAGACTGTAAAACAGGATGAAAAATAGGACCTTGAGACAGAAGGTCCTCCCTCATTGGCAACCGCCAAGGAACGTCCGTGATGAGACGTACCAGATCGGTGTACCAATGACGCCAAGGCCAATCCGGCGCAAAGAGGATCACCAGAATCCCCTCGGCCGCCACCCTGCGCAACAGGCGAGGAAACAGCTGCAGCGGAGGAGAACATATATCAGGTGATAATGACCCCATGGGGCCACCAACGGATCTGAGGCATCCGCCCAAGGATCCCTGGACCTGGCCACAAACCTCGACACCTTGTGATTGAGTCGAGAGGCCATCAGGTCCACATCCGGCATGCCCCACCGCCGGCACAGAATTTGAAAAACTTCCGGGTGCAAGGACCACTCTCCCTGGTCCAGCGTCTGGCGACTCAGATAGTCCACCTGACAATTGTCTACGCCTGGAATGTAGACGGCCGACAGAGACCACGAGGAGAGGCACAGTCTGATTGCCCGTATTTCCAGAACATCGATCGGTAAATGGGCTTCGTCCAGAATCCAAAGCCCTTGGGCTGACAGGACTCCCCAGACTCCACCCCAGCCCGTCAGGCTGGCGTCCGTCGTGATCACCGTCCACTGGATGGGGAGGAACGACTTCCCGGACCGAAGAGCCGGGGGCCCCAACAACCACGCCAGGGACGCCCTGATTGGGTGACTCATCTGGATCTGAAGATCCAAGGACAACGGGGATTTGTCCCAAGTGGACAGGATCTCTTACTGTAATGCCCATGTGTGTGATTGGGCATACGGAACGGCCTCAAACGAGGCCACCATGAGTCCCAGGACTCTCACGCAATAACGGATTGACGACCATTTTCGGGACGTCAGGACCCGCACTGCAGAATGAAATGTCAGTAACTTCTCCAAGGGTAGGAATACCTTCGCCTCCAAGGAGTCCAGGATCAGACCGAGATACTCCGAATGCTGATTCGGGACCAGGACCGACTTCTCGAATGTTCAGGAGCTACCCGAAGTCCCTGAGGGTCTGACTGACGATAGTCACACTTTCTTCTAATTCTGAGCCATTGTCTGCTCTTAGAAGAAGATCGTCCAGATAGCCCACGATGGCAATGCCTCGCTGTCTTAGCAAAGCTAGAACCAGAGCAAGCACCTTGGTAAACACCTTTGGTCCCGAGGCTAGGCTGAAGGTAAGAGCCACAAATCGATAGTGGACTTCGCCGATCGCAAAGCGCAGAAACTACTGGTGACTTGCGCAGATCGGAACATGCAAGTTGGCGTCCTTGATGTCCAAGGACGCCAGAAAATCCCCTTGATGGAGTGTAGCGATCACCGTGCGAATGAATTCCATGCAGAACTTTTGCACCATCACAAAGGCATTCAGGCCTTGAGGCCCAGGATTGGCCAAACCCCGTCCTTTTTTGGGACTACAAACAGATTCGAGTAGAACCCCTGAAACCTCTCCTGTGACAGAACCAGCACAATCACTCCGGACCTGATCAATCCTGTATGGCCCCTAAGAGGGCCGCCCGACGGGCAAGAAGGAGAGGGAGAATTGAGGGAAAGAATCTGTCTGGGGGCCAGGAACAGAAACTCTATCCTGTATCCTGAGGTGACCACCTCGCACACCCACCGGTAGGGGACCTGGGATGTCCACCGAACCGTGAACCTGCAAAGACGTCCCCCCCACCCCAGAGTCGGGCAGGGGCAAGACTTCATGCGGCGGCGGGCTTGGGAGCTTGCTTGGTAGGCTTACGCACCCAGGGACGCTTATGTCCCCCAGCCGCACTTTTTTCAGTCTGGGCGGGCTTACTCGTGGATTCTGACTGACGAAAAGGAAGGGCCCGGCCTACGGTGGCATCCATAATAATGTCATCATGGGCGGCCCCAAACAGTCTACCGCCCTTAAAGGGCAAGTCAGCCAGGAGCTATTTGGAAGCTAGGTTGGCCGACCAGCATTTCAGCCAGATAAGGCGACGCAGCACCACAGCAGAGATAGGGGCCCCAGATATTAAAGGGGCCACATCCAAAGTGGCATCGCACACAGAGACTAAACCCTGCACAAGTTGGTGAGCCAGGGCAATGGTCTCAGGAGGGAGATTATGCTCCTGTACTGTCTGGTGCAAAATCTTTGCCCATCCTGTGAGTGTCTGAGACACAAGTGTCGCCGCCACTATAGGGCATAAGGCAGACCCCAATAAGGTAAACATAGTTCTACTCACCACCTCTGACCTCCTGTCAGTGGGATCCTTAAATGCAGCAGTCCCTTTCATTGGGAGCGTGGTAGCCTTATTCAAACGGGCGACCTGGGGGTCGACCACTAGGGGGAGAGCCCACTTCTTAACCAGGTCCTCCTCAAAGGGGTACCTTAAGGCTAGGCGCCGTGGGACCATCAAAGTCTTCTGCGGCTTATCCAAGACTTGGTCAATGAATGTATCAAAATAAGGCACATATGGAAAGACCCTTTTTTGAAGAAACGGCTTTAAAGGAACCAAAGGAGACAGCTTCCACCTGAGGTTCCTCAGCCTCAACATTCAGCTTGAGAGTGTCCCTCACAGCATCAATAACTTCACTTTCAAGCACCCTGTCAGTTATTCAGAACTGGGGTCTTCCTCACAAGGTATGTCCTGTTCACAAACATGAAAATCCTCAGAGCTAGGGTCCTGAGCAGCAGTAGCTAGGCCCATATCTGAGTCAGAGCACTCCCTTACAGGAGAATGAGTGGGGAGGGGGCGCTTTACAGCTCCCTTGCGCTCTCACACCGCTTCCATCCTGACAAGGATGATTCCAGGACTGCCGACAACTAGTTGCTAGGGACCGCAGGTGCAGAAGCACTGCCAGTTGCCTCTGACAAGTGTGGAGAAGCAGGTGAACTAGACTCCATACTGCCACCCTCTGAGACCTTATACACTATTACAGTGAATAATACAGTCCACCCACTGGCTGCGCGGAGGAGGGGATACCCAGAGGACTCACCAACACTTAAGGACTGCTTAAGCCTGAGGAGAGTGTGAGGAGATTGTGAGGAGATGTGAGGAGATTCGCGCCGCAACAGCGCCGATAGAGGCCAAAACCGAAAGTGAGTGAGTGAGTGAATAACTTGTATAGCGCTACAAATGCGAACTAAATCGCCTCAAGGCGCTTTGCATCCAGTGACATCCTGATCCATCAGAATAGGTGGGTCTTAAGTTTTTTCCTGAAGGCCCGGTGGTTTTCTTCCATGCGGATGTTGGTGGGTAGAGCGTTCCATAGCCGTGGTCCTTGGACTGCAAATCTTCGTTCTCCCTTTGATTTGTAGCGGGCCTTGGGGATGTGAAGGAGGTTTTGGTTGGTTGATCGGAGATTGCGATTGGGGGTGTAGTGTTTTATCTTCTCGCATAGATATTGTGGAGCGTTTCCCTGTGTGCACTTGTGGGTGAGACAGAGGGTTTTGAATGTGATCCGATCCTTTACGGTTAGCCAATGAAGGTTCCTCAGTGATGGGGTGATGGATTCCCAAGGTTTTTTTCCCGTTACCAGCCTGGCAGCCGTGTTCTGGACGACTTGTAGGCGTGAAATCTGGTATTTGGGTAGTCCGAGGTAGAGGGCGTTTGCGTAATCGAGTCGGGAGTTGATAATTGTTCCAACTACTACTGCTGTATCCTCTTTTGGGATGAAGGGGACGAGTCTACGTAGTAGACGGAGGAGATGGTGAGATCCGCTGACTACTGATCCAATTTGTGCGTCCATCGACATCTCCGAGTCAAAGATGACTCCAAGACTTTTGGTGCTTGGGGTGATGGTCTGTCCAATGATAGTTGGGAGTGTCCAAGAAGTCTTAGTTTTTGTCTTTCGGTTTGCGTGGAGGAGAAGGAGTTCTGTTTTGGATCCGTTGAGTTTGAGGGAATTCTCAGTCATCCAATCATCGATCACTGTGAGGCAGTTTTCCAATCCGTGATATTGGTCTTTTTTCCCGGTGATACGAAAGTAGAGTTGGGTGTCGTCAGCGTATGAGTGGTAACACAGGTCCTCTTTGCTGATGATTTTGAGGAGTGGGCGGAGGTAGATGTTAAAAAGCACGGGTGACAGGGGTGATCCTTGGGGGACTCTGCAAGTAATTGCGCGAGTTTCAGAGGTGAAGGCTCCTAGTTTCACTGTCTGGAAATGATTGTCTAGGAAGGATGCGAACCAGTGTAGGTCAGGGTCTGCGACTCCGGCTACTTCTTTAAGGCGAATGAGCAGCGTTTTGTGGTCTACTGTGTCGAACGCTGCACTGAGGTCCAGCAGCACCAGGAGACATGATTCTCCGTCATCTGCTGCTTTGAGGGTGTCATCCCATATTTTAAGAAGTGCTGTTTCTTTGCCATGGCCTGGGCGGAAGCCTGATTGTAGTGGATCCAAGAGTTTGTGGGTGTCCAAATGGAGTTGTAGCTGTTGTACTACTGCTTTCTCCATGATCTTGGAGATGGTGTTGAGGCTTGTTACCGGTCTGCGGTAGTTTGGGTCTTTGGGGTCGAGGTTGGGTTTCTTTAGGAGGGGTTTGATTATGCCTTGCTTGAGAGAGATTGGAACAATACCTTCTTTGAATGATTGATTTACGAGGTGTGTTATGGTGGGTGCTAAAATGTCGGTACATTCTTTCAGGAGTTTTGTAGAGATTATGTCATTTGGAGATGTGCTGTCTCTGAGGCTTCTGATTATATTTTTGGTGGTGTTGATGGTGATCGGGACCAGCGAAAATTTTGTCAATTGTATAGTGTTCGTATTGATTTCCTCTATTTGCTTTGGCAGAGCAGGGTTGGTTGTTTTTTTTTCTGTTGAATTAATTCTCGAATGTTTTCGATTTTGTTGATAAAAAAGTCCGATAGCTCATTACAGAACTCTTGTGTTTCGTTTGCTGAAGGTTCTAGGCAGGTGGGGTTCATAGTTTGAGTAACTAGTTTGGAGAGTTCACGAGGTCGGTTTAGGCCTTTTTTGATGGTGTTTGAGAAATGTTCCTTTTTTGATTTGAAAATTGCTTTGTGATATTTCTTAGTGAGTGCTTTGTAATTAATGTGGTTTTCCTTAGTTGGGGTTCTTCTCCAGGCTCCTTCGGCTCTTCTGCGTTCTTGCTTCAGTAGAGTAAGAGTGTCATTAAACCAGCCGGAGTTGTTTCTGCGAATGAGTGCTCTGCGTCTCGGAGCGACTGTGTCTGCTGTTTGTAGTAATGCTTTGTTTAAGGAGTTGAGTGTTTGTTCCGTTGAGTGGTTGAGATTTTGCGTTCCTATTTTTTTTGATAGAGTAGTTTTGAAGAGTTCCGAGTGTAGTTTCTTCTGAGATCTTGTCCAGTGTGTTGTTATTGAGTGTTCTGATTTTTGGGAGATGGTGTTGGTGGTAAATTTAAATTGGATAGCGTGGTGGTCCGTCCATGGTAACGGCATGTTGTCCACTGTGTTGATGTCCAGATTTTGTTTGAAGATGAGGTCAAGAATGTGACCCGATCCATGCGTGGGGGCATTTATCAATTGCTGCAGACCTAATTCTTCCAATTGGTTGATGCAGGAGGTGGCGATAGGGTCCTGAGTGGAGTTAGCCCAGAGGTTGAAGCCCCCGAGTAATAGGAAGTTTTTGGTTTTTAAAGTGTATGTCGAGATGAATTTGGTAAAGGGTGTGAGGAGATTTGTCTTTGGTCCTGGCGGTCTGTAGCAAAGCAGTATGTGAATGGTGTCCTGGGGTGTTGTTTGAAGTTGCAGAGTGAGTGTCTCCATGAACGGCAATGAGTTCTGTAGAGTTGGTTTGATGATAGAGAGGTGAGATTTGAAGATCACTGCTAGGCCTCCTCCTCTTTGTCCTGTTCTATGCCCTGTTAGGATGGAGTAGTTCTCAGGCACCAGTTCTGTTAGGATGGTGTTACAGTCAGGTGTTAGCCAGCTTTCCGTGATAAAGAGGCAATTTATGTCGTTTTGCGTGATGAAGTCGTGAATTTCCTGTCTGTGCTTGACTGCCGATCTGGTGTTGATCAGGGCGCATGCTAAATGTTGTAGTTGAAGTGGTGTTTTCGTGTTTTTGATAGTCGATTGTCGATTGATCCTTAGCAGTTGTTCGTTTCGTAGTATTTTTTGGGTGGAGGTTGGTAATGTTGAGGCAGTATTCCTTAGCCTGTGGAGGGTGTCCGTTGAGTATTTAAAGTTGCACATGATGGGAAGAAAAAAAAAGGTGGTGGGATGGTGAATAGGGCACAATGACCTAACCTCCCCCCTGTTGGTCCAGAGGAAGGCGAAAAACCCCAGCCGAGTCAGGCCAATTGCTACAGCAGGGGAAAATTCCTTCCTGACCCCCCGAGAGGCGATCGGGTAAACCCTGGATCAACTTCCTACTGGTTGGATGTGCCCCAGTGTGCTTACCAGGTCGCCACACACGGGCCCGCTGGAGAGCGAAACGGGGAGAGGGTGATGGGATGGTCGGAGTTAGGCCACAGCCGCTGTCTGTCCTGCAGGTCTAGCAGTCTAGAGGCGGGTGCCCAGATGGCGGTAGGGGGCAGTCGGCGGCTGCGGACAACGTGATGGTGAGCTGGGTGATCTGAGCTAGGGGAGAGTGGGGTCCAGAGTGGGGTGGGAGGGGGGGGGGGCAATATCAGTAGGATATATAGAGAGAGAGAAAAAATAGGATTTTTTACTCACCGTAAAATCCTTTTCTCTGAGTCCATGGACCGACACAGCTTCTCTATTGACAAAGTGGGTATTATCCGTTAATTAGGAGTGACTAGGCAAAAAAACTTGTAAAAAGTGTTGCATCACACCTTCTACAGTACCGCCCAGGGGGCGGACCCTCTGGGTATACCCTCTCAGTCTGCATCTTCGCAGATCAGTTCGTCAAAAAGCAGTACAAACTTAAAAGGAGGGGTGGGTGCTGTGTCGGTCCATGGACTCAGAGAAAAGGATTTTACGGTGAGTAAAAAATCCTATTTACTCTTTCGTTCATGGACCGACACAGCTTCTATATTGACAAAGTGGGACGTCCCAAAGTAGTGTCAGAGAAAAAACGAGGGGTGGTAACAGCATAAAAATAAACTTCACCCCAAACACAAAACAGCACTCCTCCAACGGAGGAGTTGCAACTCTAAACAGCCGCTTGCAAAACCTTGCGGCCAAAAGAGGCATCCGAAGATGCACCTACATCAATTTTGTAGAATTTTGTGAAAGTGTGAGCGGACGACCAAGTCGCCGCTTTACATAATTGGGAAACAGACGCTTGATTTCGGAAAGCCCAAGAGGCACCTATTGCCCTGGTCGAATGCGCCGTGCCAGGAAAGGGGGGCGCCTGGCCCTTTAAGGCGTAAGCCTGGATTACTGTCGGATCCACCTAGAGATGGTGGCCGATGAGACTGCTTGGCCCTTCTTGGGACCAGCCACCGAAACAAACAGTGAGTCTGACTTCTGGAACAGGAAAGTAGCAGATATGTATACTCTCAAAGCTCGGACAACGTCCAAGGAATGCAACGCCGACTCCTTAGGATTCGACGGCTGAGGACACAAGGATGGAAGTACAATGTCTTTGTTGAGATGAAAAGCCGAAACGACTTTCGGAAGAAAGGAAGGCTGCGGCCGCAGCACCACCTTATCCTTGTGGAAAATCAAATAGGGAGCCTTGCAGGACAGGGCTGCCAGCTCAGAGACTCGTCTAACTGACGTAACAGCCACCAAAAAGACCACCTTCTGAGAAAGTGTCAACAGGGGAATATCTCTAATATTCTCAAACGGTGCCTTCTGAAGCACCGAGAGGACCAGGTTCAAGTCCCACGGAGGTAACGGGGGGCGGACCGGAGGGGCCACATGTCGAACCCCCTGCACAAATGTACTCGCGAGAGAGTGAGTCGCCAGGGGTCGCTGAAAAAAGACAGCCAGGGCAGATATCTGTCCCTTAATCGTACTTAGGGCAAGCCTTTGGTCTACCCCATGCTGTAAAAACAGAAGGATTCTGGAAACCAAATAGGTACGCGGATGCCATTTCATTTCCTCACACATGGAGATGTAGGCCCTCCAAGTGCGGTGATAGACCTTCCTAGAGGACGGTTTCCGAGCACTTCTCATAGTAGAGATTACTGAGTCTGACAGGCCCCGATCTCTCAGTACCTGGTTCTCAACAGCCATGCCGTTAAAGCCAATGACTGTAAAGCAGGATGGAATATGGGACCTTGCGATAGTAGGTCCTTCCGTAGTGGTAGGCGCCAGGGGACGTCTGCTACCAGACGTACTAGATCGGCGTACCAAGGACGCTGAGGCCAATCTGGAGCGATTAGGATCATTGGAATTCCCTCTGCCTCCACTCTGCGGAGCAGAAGAGGAAGAAGCCTTAAGGGAGGGAAGGCATAGATTAGCCGATACTGACCCCACGATGCTACCAACGCGTCCGTTGCGTCTGCCCATGGGTCTCTTGACCGGGCCACAAACCTCAATACCTTCTGATTGAGTCGGGAAGCCAGAAGATCTACGTCTGGTGTGCCCCATCTTTGGCAGAGGAGTTGGAACACCTCCGGGTGTAAGGACCATTCTCCCTGGTCCAGCATCTGGCGGCTCAGGTAGTCCGCCTGCCAGTTTTCCACACCCGGAATGTACACGGCCGACAGTGCCGGTACGCTCCTCTCTGCCCACTTCAGGATGCGAGCGATCTCCGATGCTGCAGCTGAGCTTCTTGTTCCTCCTTGATGATTGACATATGCCACTGCTGTGGCGTTGTCTGACTGGATCCTGACTGGACGCCCTTACAGTCTCTGAGACCATTTGAAGAGGCACAGCTTGATCGCCTGGATCTCCAGGACATTGATCGGCAGGAGGGCTTCCTCTGGGGTCCAGCGACCTTGCGCCGACTGGACACCCCAGACTCCCCCCCAACCTGTAAGGCTGGCGTCCGTCGTGATCACTATCCAGTAAACCGGAAGAAATGACTTCCCGGCCATTAGAGCCGGTGCTGTCAGCCACCATACCAGGGATCTCCTGACTAGGTGGCTCACTCGGATTTGATAATCCAGAGATGAAGGGCATCTGTTCCATCTGGACAGAACTTCCTTCTGTAACACTCGAGTGTGGTATTGAGCATATGGGACCGCCTCGAAGGAGGCTACCATGAGGCCCAACACTCGCATGCAAAAACGGAGTGACGACCAATTCCTGGAAGTCAGCTGCCGTACTGCAGCCCGGAGGGTCTGCAACTTCTCCACAGGGAGGAATACCTTTGCCTCTGAGGAATCCAGAATCAACCCCAGGTACACTAGGCGTTGAGTGGGCACCAATACTGACTTTTGCGTGTTTAGTATCCAACCACAGTCTCGAAGAGTCTGACAGGTAATGGACACGCTTACCTCTAATTCTGAGCTTGAAGGGGCCTTCAGCAGAAGGTCGTCCAAGTAACCTGTGATAGCGATACCCCGCTGTCTTAGAGGTGCTGAGGCAAGGCCAAACGGGAGGGCCACAAACTGGTAGTGGTTCTTCCCGATAGCAAATCGCAGAAACCTCTGGTGTCTGGAGTATATGGGGACATGCAGGTATGCGTCCTTGATGTCCAAGGAGGCCAGAAAGTCCCCCGGATGGAGAGCCGTGATTACGGATCGAACCGACTCCATCCGAAATCTTTGTACCTTCACAAAGCAATTGAGGGCTCTGAGATCCAAGATTGGACGAACCCCCTCCTTTTTTGGCACAATGAACAGATTTGAGTAAAAACCCTGACCCCGTTCCTGTTCTGGAACTGGAATAACTACCCCGCGTTCCAGTAGACCCTGGACCGCCCCATACAGGGCCTCCCGACGGGTCGGTAGTAGCTGGAGATTGGAGGTGATGAATCTGTCTGGTGGACAAGAGAGAAATTCTATCTTGTAGCCTGAGGAGATTACTTCGCAAACACACCTGTCGGAGACTAGAGCAGTCCACTGAGTCGTGAATTTGCGAAGACGTCCCCCCACCCGAGAGCTGGGTGGGGGCGGACCTTCATGTGGACGCAGATTTGTCCGCAGGCTTGTTGGGTCTGCGGGACCAAGGACGCTTTTGTCCTTGGGCAGGCGCTTTATCGGCCTGGGGTCTTTTCCCTGTCGCCTTAAGGGGGCGAAAAAAACGCTTACGTGCAGTAAAGGAGGGCCCTTGCCCTTGGCGTGGTCCCTTACCCTTGCTAGTTTGGGGAAGCAAAGTGCTTTTACCTCCTGTGGCATCCTTGATGATGTCATCCAGAGAAGCCCCAAAAAGTCTGTCGCCCTTAAAAGGCAGATCCAATAGGGCTTTCTTGGAAGTCTGGTCCGCAGTCCAGCCCTTTAGCCAGATCAGGCGGCGTATTGCTACTGCATAAACCGAAGCTCTTGACAGCAGGGGAATAGTATCCATGTCTGACTCGCAGACAAACTTAAGGCCCTGGACCAACTGGTCGGCCAAAGTTATCTCATTAGGAGGAGCATCTCGCTCCTTTAACCCCTGGAGTAGCAATTTTGCCCATTCAGTAAGTGTCTGAGACACTAGGGCCCCCGCCAATGCCGGGCGTACTGCCGAGCCTACCACTGAGTATAGGTAGCGAGCGAGTGCTTCAGCCTTCTTATCCACAGGGTCCTTGAAAACAGGAGCCCCTTCTACTGGAATAGTGGTGGCTCTATTAAGTCTGGACACCGAAGGGTCCACTATAGGGGGAGAGGTCCATATCTTCAGAAAACTCTCCTCAAAGGGGTACCGTACTGCAAACCTCTTTGGGGCTGTAAAGACCCTCAGTGGGTTCTCCCATTCCTTGTATAAGAGTTTGTCAAAATAAGACACACAAGGGAACACCTTAGCAGTGCGGGCAGGTTTACGAAACCCAAAGGGGACTGGAGTATCTGCTACTTCTTCAGTCCTTTCCAACTTTAGCGTATCCCGCACTGCAGTAATAAGGTCAGATACCAAAGCCGTCTTGCGTACTGACCTGGACTTGGAGTCCTCCTCACTGTCCGATCGGTCACGGTCTGCAGTCTCTGATGCATCAGAATCTGGGCCATGAGCCGTAGCTGGACCTGGTTCTGCATCAGAAATATCCCCAGAAGATTGCAGGGGACGGGGGCGTTTATTACCCCCTGTATTCCCGTGTGCTGCTTCCACCCTGGCAGCAAACGCCTCTAGGATTGCCGACATAGCGTCCATAGACACCTCAGGGACACCAGCTGCTAAATCTGGTGTTTCAGGGGAGAAGACATCTGGCTCAGATGCCATGCTGACCACACGCTGACACTCACAGGGCTCCAGGCAAGATATCAATAGGCCACCCTCCTGCACTGCAGAGATGCTGGGTTACCCAGAGGACTCACCACCCTGGATAGGTACTGCTATGCTGCGCCTGTGATGCTGTCCCCTTGCTGCTGTGTCAGTCTGCTTCTTTTATCAGCACTTCCTGTGTGAATTTTCGCGCCAGTGTAATGCACCCTAGAGGCCGGAGGCTCTCGCAAAATGGTTGCCAAAAACGTCTGTATGGAAGATAATGTGGGCTCTAAGAAAATGGCCGCCGACAGAAGATAGAGGTCAAGCAGCCATAGCCCACAAAAAGATGGCCGCCGAACGGCAATATCTGCATACAGGGTGGACAAACATGGTCGCCGATCACCTGATAGGGGCCAGTGGGTGTGGCCGAACCACAGGAAGATGGCCGCCAGGCAGTTACAAGAGGCCAAACTTGGCATGGACCACCTCAAAATGGCCGCCGACAGCATGGAGACACAGAAACACAGGTAAGCAAAAAAAGGGATTTTTATAACAGCTTACCTGTAAAATCCTTTTCTTGGAGTACATCACGGGACACAGAGCGACTTAGTCATTACTAATGGGTTATATAGATTACCTTCAGGTGCTGGCACTGGCCACTTCCAAACCGGAAGTACCCTCCCCTATATAAGCCCCTCCCATCCGGGAGCACCTCAGTTTTGTAGCAAAGCAATAAGTGTCCCAAAAAGAGGGGTGGGAGCTCTGTGTCCCGTGATGTACTCCAAGAAAAGGATTTTACAGGTAAGCCGTTATAAAAATCCCTTTTTCTTTTTCGTACATCACGGGACACAGAGCGACTTAGTCATTACTAATGGGACGTCCCAAAGCAATGCCAAATGAGGGGAGGGATACATAAGCTGGGCGCCATCAGGCATGAGGATCTTTTGCGGCCTGCAACACACTGCGCCCAAAGGCGACATCCTCCTGACTTCTAACGTCTACCTGGTAGAATCTAGTAAACGTGTGTACCGAAGACCATGTTGCGGCCTTACATACTTGAGCCAGGGAGGCCTGGTGATGCACTGCCCATGAAGTTCCAACTGCTCTTGTGGAGTGCGCCCTAACTTTGAACGGAGGCGGTCTCTTTCTCAAGCCATAGGCTTGTATTATGACCTGTCGAATCCACTTGGCTAAAGTAGATTTTGATGCTGCCTGACCCTTTCTAGGGCCTTCCGGCAGAATAAACAAAGTATCCGTTCTGCGAATCTGAGCAGTGGCTTTTAGATAAGCTTTAACTGCTCTTACTACATCCAAAGAATGTAATAACTTTTCCTCTACCGAGCTAGGTTTGGGGAAAAAAGAAGGAAGAACCACATCTTGGTTCAAATGAAACCTCGATACCACCTTGGGAAGAAAGGCTGGATGAGGACGTAATACTACTCTGTCCTTATGGACAACCAGATATGGCTCCTTACAGGACAAGGCGGCTAATTCCGATACTCTTTTAGCCGAACAAACGGCTACTAAGAAAATCAATTTCCTGGTGAGAAGAACCAAGGAAATGTGTTGCAATGGTTCAAACGGTTGTTTCTGTAGAACCGACAGAACCAGGTTTAAGTCCCAAGGACATATGGGAATACTAACCGGAGGGCTAATACGCATCACTCCTTGTATGAACGCTTTGACTAGTGAATGCGAAGCCAAGGGCCTTTGAAAAAATATTGACAAGGCCGAAATCTGACCCTTGATAGTACTCAAGGCCAGCTTCCTATCTACAGCCCACTGTAGGAAGTCCAAAATCCTCCCTATCACGTACTTACGTGGATGCCATTTCTTGGCCTCACACCACGTAATGTACGCTTTCCAGATCCTATAATAGATCTGCCTGGATACCGGCTTCCTGGCATTGATCATGGTAGATACCACAGAATTAGAGAGCCCTCTCTTTTTCAGAATGTGGGCTTCAATAGCCAGGCCGTCAAACCTAGGGCTGGTAAGGAAGGGTGGTATATCGGTCCCTGCGACAGCAGGTCCGGACGATGTGGGAGGGTCCAAGGACTCCTCACTGACATTTTTACAATCTCCGCGTACCATGCCCTTCGGGGCCACGCTGGAGCCACCAGAATCACTGGTTTCTTTTCTACCCTGATTCTGCGGAGTAATCGCGGTAACAATTGTGGCGGTGGGAATGCATATATCAGCTTGAACTGATCCCAAGGGAACACTAGGGCATCCGAGCCGCAAGCTAGGGGATCCCTTGTGCGAGACACAAATCTGTCCACCTTTGCGTTGAATCTGGATGCTAGCAGATCTACATCCGGTGTTCCCCACCGCTGGCATATTGCCTGGAAAACCTCGGGGTGAAGAGACCATTCCCCCGGGCATAATTGTTGGCGACTTAGAAAGTCCGCTCTCCAATTTTCCACTCCTGGGATGAAAACCGCGGATATGGCTGGGACATATTTCTTTTTCGTACATCACGGGACACAGAGCGACTTAGTCATTACTAATGGGTTATATAGATTACCTTCAGGTGCTGGCACTGGCCACTTCCAAACCGGAAGTACCCTCCCCTATATAAGCCCCTCCCATCCGGGAGCACCTCAGTTTTTTGCCAGTGTCTAAGGTGTTGGCCAAAGAGTAACATGTGTTTTCACTGGGCTTGCGTACAGGTTCTTTTGGGCCTTAGTAAGCTGTTCCGGATCCCACCAAAAAAGCTTCATAGCTAAACGGTCGGTACCCGGGCCTTGCAGCAGAAGAGCAAGGTTTTGCCTGTAATGCCTCTCTTAGGAGGGCTGGACCCTGGGATCCAGAGCTCTGGTCATACCCACGACCAAGATGTTGTCTGTGCAGGGTGCTATACAGGTCCAGGGGAGTGGAATCCTTGGGAACCCGGTCCCTGAAGGTTTAATTACAATGCCGTGATAGGTGAAGTTTGGGCTTCTGTGGACCAAACAAAGTCCTGCGGCGGGGATCAGGTAAGTGGGGGCCCCCAGGAACTTGGTTCTATTGGGGGACCCCCAAGCCTAATTTGTCTTTCTGTCTGTTACCTAACGGTATTCCCGCTAATATCTGTGTATGCCTGTAACTACTGAAAATGTAAAATTTTAATAGTAGTCAAGAAAAAAAAAAAAAAAGGACCGCGGTACCTGTGTTAAACCACTAGAGGCCGCTGTGGTCCATTTTTCTTGTCATGTGGATCTTTGGTTTTCTCAAGTCAAAAGATCCAGGCAGTTGGTAAGTTTCTCTGTGGGAATCCACTTCCTCTGCCCTGTTGCTGCGCTCATCCACCGCACAGGCCCTCCGGCAAAAAGGGCCCTGGCTCCTAGTCCCTGTTTGATTTTCGAAAAGGGCGCCAATGGCGCACAGGCGCGCGCGCGGGCGCGTGCACGCGCCTCCTATGAAAAAAAGGGGCGGAGCGGGTGGATGACGCTCGATGCGCGCCACGGCGCTTCTGCGCATGTGCAGGCGTCCCAGCTTGTATAAAGACACAGTACAAGTGTCAGCTGGATGCAAACAGAGCTAGCAACAAACAGTGGCACACAGAGGCGGTTAATGCAGGCATCCCCATAGAAAGGCACTTTAGTGGACACCAGCTGGTATATAGCAGCAACTGTGTTAGACTATTACCAGCAAAATTGGTGTATGACGACGGGAATACCTCGGCTTTGTGCTTATAGGATATGTCGTCCAGACGCTCTGGAAATAGATCTTCCAAGAAGCGAAAGGGGTCTCCGTCGGGCTCTGAGGATTTTGGGCATGCTGTACTGCGCCAATCTTCCCTGAAATTTCAGAGGTCAGTAGCCGTAGGAACCCCGCAGGAGTACCTGGTACTGCGGCTGTCCTCAGTCCACCTGCTCCTATATATATAACAGAGGAGGTTTTATCCTCAACTCTGGGAGGATTGGAAGAGAGATTAACAGCATTGATCGCTGCTTCCCTGTCACAGGAAAAGCGCGTCCGATCTCCGTCTCCTCCTGCAGAGTGCCTGTTAGTGGAGGAACAGTCCCAGAGATCGACCTACCTGAAGGGGATCAGGTGAGGTTGATAAAGTTATAGAGGAATCAACAGTGGAAGAACCTTTCTCAGCATCTCAGGCTGAAAGATTATGGGTTCAGTCTCTGACTAACATGGTCCGAGCAGCATTTTAAATGCCTCTGGCGGAACCATCAACCACTACTGTCTCCTCGCTGGGGTCGCTGAAAGCTCCCCAGACTGTCTGTTCCTTCCCAATCCACCCTTTATTGGAAGGGTTTATTTACCAGGATTGGGAGCATCCTGTAAAATATTTACTCCCCCCAAGAGATTTCCAGTGATCTATCCCATGGAGGATAAGTTCATAAAAAAAAAAAAAAAAAATGGAGGGTCCCTACAGTGGACACAGCCATCTCTTGTGTAAATAAATCACTGACATGTCCAGTAGATAATGGTCCAATGTTCAAGGACCCAATAGATAAAAAATTGGAGTCTTTACTAAAATCTGCTTTCTCTACAGCAAGCATGGTGACACAACCTGCAGTAGCAGCGATTGGAGTCTGCCGAGCAATGAAAGATCAGTTGAAACAAGTCTTAAGGGACTTACCAGATCAGCAGGCTCTTGCCCTAGCTGACCTACCTAGAGCCTTGTGTTGCGGTGGACGCCATAAAGGATACAATCCAACAGGCATCCCGCTTTACGCTGTCTGTAGACATATGCGTAGGCTTCTATGGCTCAAAAACTGGTCTGCTGAAGCTCCCTGTAAGAAATTGCTGATTAGCTTCCCATTTCATGGAGAACGCTTATCTGGAGATGATCTGGACAAATATATCCAGAAAACTTCTGCCAGTAAAAGTACACTCTTGCCGGTTAAGAACAAGGGTAGAAGTCCTTCTTTTAAGAGGCCTACTTCTCCAGTCCCTGGCACATCGGCTGTGAAACAGTTCCGACGGCCTCCGCGGTCAAATCCAGGGGGCAGAAATCAGGGACAATCACAGGGTAACAAGAAACCCTGGGTCAAGAGAGGTACAAAACCTCCCCCTAAGTCATGAAGGGTTGCCCCCACTCAGTCGGGTGAGGGGAAGACTTCAGTTGTTCACAGAGACCTGGCGGGACACCATCAGAGATGGGTGATCTCCGCAGTAAGTCTGGGATACAGGCTGGAGTTAAAAGACATTCCTCCTGCCCATTTTATAAGGTCAAACGTGCCAAGCGATCCCCAGAAGAGTGGATCCCTCCTTCTGGCACTAGAGCAACTATTGCCCCAAGGGTAATCATGAAGGTTCCCTTGGAAGAAAACGGGTTCGGGTTTTACTCGAACCTTGTCACAGTCCCCAAACCAAATGGGGACATGAGGCCCATATTAAATATAAAAGGGCTAAACAAGTTCCTACATATCAGGACTTTTTCGGATGGAGTCGATCCGATCGGTGGCCACCGCCCTACAAGGGCAGGAATGGTTAGCCTCGATCGACATAAGGGATGCTTATTTGCATATTCCCATCTGTCCGGCCCACCAGATATTTCTACGCCTTGCAGTAGAAGGGCGCCATTTTCAGTTCAGAGCCTTACCTTTCGGTCTGGCCACGGCACCACGAGTGTTCACAAAAATTCTGGCCCTACGATTGGCCAAACTAGGAACACAAGCTGTAACGATAATGGCATATCTAGACGACTTGTTGCTGATAGACCACTCAGTGAAAAAAAATAGAAGTGGTCGTTCACAAGATAATCAAGTATCTGGAATCTCACGGTTGCATTATCAACCGAGACAAGTCAGCCCTAAAACCAGTCAAAAGCCTGGAATACTTGGGGGCTAAGACTGGATTCAAATCAGAGAAAGATTTTCTTACCTCCAGAGAAGGTGTCGTCTTTGAAAGATTTGACCCACTTAGTGGGTACAAAAAAGAAAAACCATCCATACGCCTGTGTATAAGGCTGCTGGGAAAAATGGTGGCTTCATTCGAAGCGGTACCCTACGGTCAATTCCATTCAAGGAACTTGCAGAGGGCCATACTGTCAGCCTGGAACAAAAAAGTTCTGGCTTTAGACTTACCAATGTCCCTGTCCCCTTCCGTTCGCAAGAGCCTCCATTGGTGGTTGGTACCAGAATCTGGAAAAAGGGAAACCCTTCAGTCCGGTTTCTTGGAAGGTGGTCACTACAGTTGCCAGCCTCATAGGCTGGGGGGCAGTACTGGAGCAATGGTCTCTCCAGGGCAAGTGGTCAGAAGCAGAGAAGGCCCTGCCCACCAATCTCTTAGAGATACGAGCAGCCCGGTATGCCCTAGTAGCATGGACATCCAAACTCCAAGGGTCACCTGTCAGAATTCAATCAGACAATGCCACAGCAGTGGCATATATCAATCACCAGGGTGGCACCAGGAGTCGTGCAGCCCAGAGGGAAGCGAATTGCATCCTGGAATGGGCAGAAAGGAATGTCACAGCCATATCCGCGGTTTTCATCCCAGGAGTGGAAAATTGGAGAGCGGACTTTTTAAGTCACCAGCAATTATGCCCGGGGAATGGTCTCTTCACCCCGAGGTTTTCCAGGCAATATGCCAGCGGTGGGGAACACCGGATGTAGATCTGCTAGCATCCAGATTCAACGCAAAGGTGGACAGATTTGTGTCTCGCACAAAGGATCCCCTAGCTTGCGGTTCGGATGCCCTAGTGTTCCCTTGGGATCAGTTCAAGCTGATATATGCATTCCCACCGCGATTAATCCGCAGAATCAGGGTAGAAAAGAAACCAGTGATTCTGGTGGCCCCGAAGGGCATGGTACGCGGAGATTGTAAAAATGTCAGTGGGAAGTCCTTGGACCCTCCCACATCGTCCGGACCTGCTTTCGCAAGGACCGATATACTACCCTTCCTTACCAGCCCTAGGTTTGACGGCCTGGCTATTGAAGCCCACATTCTAAAAAAGAGAGGGCTCTCTAATCCTGTGGTATCTACCATGATCAATGCCAGGAAGCCGGTATCCAGGCAGATCTATTATAGGATCTAGAAGGCGTACATCACGTGGTGTGAGGCCAGGAAATGGCATCCACGTAAGTACGTAATAGGTAGGATTCTGGACTTCCTACAGTGGGCTGTACATAGGAAGCTTGCCTTGAGTACTATCAAGGGTCAGACGGCCTTGTCAATATTTTTTTCAAAGGCCCTTGGCTTTGCATTCATTAGTCAAAGCTTTCATACAAGGAGTGATGCGTATTAGCCCTCCGGTTAGTATTCCCATATGTCCATGGGACTTAAACCTGGTTCTGTCGGTTCTACAGAAACAACCATTTGAACCATTGCGGCACATTTCCTTGGTTCTTTTCACCAGGAAATTGATTTTCTTAGTAGCCATTTGTTCGGCTAAAAGAGTATCGGAATTAGCCGCCTTGTCCTGTAAGGAGCCATATCTGGTTATCCATAAGGACAGAGTAGTATTACGTCCTCATCCAGCCTTCTTCCTAAGGTGGTATCGAGGTGCCATTTGAACCAAGATGTGGTTCTTCCTTCCTTTTTCCCCAAACCTAGTTCGGTAGAGGAAAAGTTATTGCATTCTTTGGATGTAGTAAAAGCAGTTAAAGCTTATCTTAAAGCCACTGCTCAGATTCGTAGAACGGATACTTTGTTTGTTCTGCCGGAAGGCCCCAGAAAGGGTCAGGCAGCATCAAAAATCTACTTTAGCCAAGTGGATTCGACAGGTCATAATACAAGCCTATGGCTTGAAAAGGAGACCGCCTCCGTTCAAAGTTAGGGCGCACTCCACAAGAGCAGTTGGAACTTCATGGGCAGTGCATCACCAAGCCTCCCTGGCTCAAGTCTGTAAGGCCACAACATGGTCCTTAGTACACACGTTTACTAGATTCTACCAGGTAGACGTCAGAAGTCAGGAGGATGTCGCCTTTGGGCGCAGTGTGTTGCAGGCCGCAAAAGAGCCTCATGCCTGATGGCGCCCAGCTTATGTATCCCTCCCCTCATTTGGCATTGCTTTGGGACGTCCCATTAGTAATGACTAAGTCGCTCTGTGTCCCGTGATGTACGAAAAAGAAAAAGGGATTTTTATAACAGCTTACCTGTAAAATCCTTTTCTTGGAGTACATCACGGGACACAGAGCTCCCACCCCTCTTTTTGGGACACTTATTGCTTTGCTACAAAACTGAGGTGCTCCCGGATGGGAGGGGCTTATATAGGGGAGGGTACTTCCGGTTTGGAAGTGGCCAGTGCCAGCACCTGAAGGTAATCTATATAACCCATTAGTAATGACTAAGTCGCTCTGTGTCCCGTGATGTACTCCAAGAAAAGGATTTTACAGGTAAGCTGTTATAAAAATCCCTTTTTTTCTGCCCACTCCAGGATGCAATTTGCTTCCCTCTGGGCTGCACGACTCCTGGTGCCACCCTGGTGATTGATATATGCCACTGCTGTGGCATTGTCTGATTGAATTCTGACAGGGGACCCTTGGAGTTTGGATGTCCATGCTACTAGGGCATACCGGGCTGCTCGTATCTCTAAGAGATTGATGGGCAGGGCCTTTTCTGCTTCTGACCACTTGCCCTGGAGAGACCATTGCTCCAGTACTGCCCCCCAGCCTATGAGGCTGGCATCTGTAGTGACCACCTTCCAAGAAACCGGACTGAAGGGTTTCCCTTTTTCCAGATTCTGGGGCACCAACCACCAATGGAGGCTCTTGCGAACGGAAGGGGACAGGGACATTGGTAAGTCTAAAGCCTGAACTTTTTTGTTCCAGGCTGACAGTATGGCCCTTTGCAAATTCCTTGAATGGAATTGACCGTAGGGTACCGCTTCGAATGAAGCCACCATTTTTCCCAGCAGCCTCATGCAGAGGCGTATGGATGGTTTTCTTTTTGTACCCACTAAGTGGGTCAAATCTTTTAAAGACGACACCTTCTCTGGAGGTAAGAAAATCTTTCTCTGATTTGAATCCAGCCTTAGCCCTAAGTATTCCAGACTTTTGACTGGTCTTAGAGCTGACTTGTCCCGGTTGATAATCCAACCGTGATATTCCAGATACTTGATTGTCTTGTGAATAGCTACTTCCAGCTTTTCCACTGAGTGGTCTATTAGTAGCAGGTCGTCTAGATATGCCATTATCGTTACACCTTGTGTTCTTAGATTGGCCAATAATGGGGCCAGAATTTTTGTGAACACTCGAGGTGCTGTGGCCAGACCGAAAGGTAAGGCTCTGAACTGAAAATGGCGCCCTTCTACTGCAAAGCGTAGAAATTTCTGGTGGGCCGGAAAGATGGGAATATGCAGATAAGCATCCCTTATGTCGATCAAGGCTAACCATTCCTGCCCTTGTAGGGCGGTGACCACCGATCGGATCGACTCCATCCGAAAAGTCCTGATATTTAGGAACTTGTTTAGCCCTTTTAGATTTAATATGGGCCTCACGTCCCCATTTGGTTTGGGGACTGTGAAAAGGTTCGAGTAAAACCCGAATCCGCTTTCTTCCAGGGGAACCTTCATGATTACACCTTGGAGCAATAGTTGTTCTAGTGCCAGAAGGAGGGATCCTCTCTTCTGGGGATCTCTTGGCACGTTTGACCTCATAAATTGGGCAGGAGGAGTGCCTTTTAACTCCAGCTTGTATCCCAGACTTACTGCGGAGAGCACCCATCTGTCTCTGATGGTGTCCCGCCAGGTCTCTGTGAACAACTGAAGCCTTCCCCCCACCCGATTGAGTGGGGGCAACGCTTCATGACTTGGGGGGAGGTTTTGTACCTCTCTTGATCCAGGGCTTCTTGTTACCCTGTGATTGTCCCTGATTTCTGCCCCCTGAATTTGACCACGGAGGCCGTCGGAACTGCTTCACAGCCGATGTGCCCGGGACTGGAGAAGTAGGCCTCTTAAAAGAAGGACTTCTACCCTTGTTCTTAACCGGTAAGAGTGAACTTTTACCGGCAGAAATTTTCTGGATATATTTGTCCAGATCTTCTCCAAATAAGCGTTCTCCATGAAATGGGAAGCTAACCAGCAGTTTTTTACAGGGAGCTTCAGCAGACCAGTTTTTGAGCCACAGAAGCCTACGCATATGTACTATAGACAGCGTAAAGCGGGAGGCCTGTTGGATTGTATCCTTTATGGCGTCCACCGCAAAACACAAGGCTCTAGGCAGGTCAGCTAGGGCAAGAGCCTGCTGATCTGGTAAGTCCCTTAAGACTTGTTTCAACTGATCTTTCACTGCTTGGCAGACTCCAATCGCTGCTACCGCAGGTTGTGTCACCATGCTTGCTGTAGAGAAAGCAGATTTTAGTAAAGACTCCAATTTTTTATCTATTGGGTCTTTGAACATTGGAACATTATCTACTGGACATGTCAGTGATTTGTTCACAGAAGAGATGGCTGCGTCCACTGTAGGGACCCTCCATTTTTTTATGAACTTATCCTCCATGGGATAGATCACCGGAAATCTCTTGGGGGGAGCAAATATTTTATCAGGATGCTCCCAATCCTGGTAAATAAGCCCTTCTAATAAAGGGTGGATTGGGAAGGAACAGACAGCCTGGGGAGCTTTTAGCGACCCCAGCGAGGAAACCGTAGTGGATGGTGGTTCCGCCAGAGGCATTTTAAATGCTGATCGGACCATGTTAGTCAGAGACTGAACCCATAATCTTTCAGCCTGAGATGCTGAGAAAGGTTCTTCCACTGTTGATTCCTCCATAACTGAATCAACCTCATCCTGATCCCCTTCCGGTAGGTCGATCCCTGTGTGGGGCTGTTCCTCCACTAACAGGCACTCTGAAGGAGGAGACGGAGATCGGACGCGCTTTCCCTGTGACAGGGAAGCAGCGATCAATGCTGTTAATCTCTCTTCCAATCCTCCCAGAGTTGAGGATAAAACCTCCTCTGTTATATATACAGGAGCAGGTGGACTGGGGACAGCCGCAGCACCAGGCACTCCTGCAGGGTTTCTACGGCTACTGACCTCTGAATTCTCAGGGGAGATTGGTGCAGTACAAGCATGCCCAATATCCTCAGAGCCCGATGGAGACCCCTTTGGCTTCCTGGAAGACCTATTTCCGGAGCGTCTGGACGACATATCCTTTAAGCACAAAGCTGAGGTATTCCCGTCGTCATACACCAATTTTGCTGGTAATAGTCTAACACAGTTGCTGCTATATACCAGCTGGTGTCCACTAAAGTGCCTTTCTATGGGGATGCCTGCATCAACCGCCTCTGTGTGCCACTGTTTGTTGCTAGCTCTGTTTGCATCCAGCTGACACTTGTACTGTGTCTTTATACAAGCTGGGACGCCTGCACATGCGCAGAAGCGCCGTGGCGCGCATCGAGCGTCATCCACCCGCCCCGCCCCTTTTTTTCATAGGAGGCGCGTGCACGCGCCCGCGCGCGTGCCCGTGCACCATTGGCGCCCTTTTCGAAATCAAACAGGGACTAGGAGCCAGGGCCCTTTTTGCCGGAGGGCCTGTGCGGTGGATGAGCGCAGCAACAGGGCAGAGGAAGTGGATTCCCACAGAGAAACTTACCAACTGCCTGGATCTTTTGACTTGAGAAAACCAAAGATCCACATGACAAGAAAAATGGACCACAGCGGCCTCTAGTGTTTTAACACAGGTACCGCGGTCCCTTTTTTTTTTTTTTTCTTGACTACTATTAAAATTTTACATTTTCAGTAGTTACAGGCATACACAGATATTAGCGGGAATACCGTTAGGTAACAGACAGAAAGACAAATTAGGCTTGGGGGTCCCCCAATAGAACCAAGTTCCTGGGGGCCCCCACTTACCTGATCCCCGCCGCAGGACTTTGTTTGGTCCACAGAAGCCCAAACTTCACCTATCACGGCAGGCATTGTAATTAAACCTTCAGGGACCGGGTTCCCAAGGATTCCACTCCCCTGGACCTGTATAGCACCCTGCACAGACAACATCTTGGTCGTGGGTATGACCAGAGCTCTGGATCCCAGGGTCCAGCCCTCCTAAGAGAGGCATTACAGGCAAAACCTTGCTCTTCTGCTGCAAGGCCCGGGTACCGACCGTTTAGCTATGAAGCTTTTTTGGTGGGATCCGGAACAGCTTACTAAGGCCCAAAAGAACCTGTACGCAAGCCCAGTGAAAACACATGTTACTCTTTGGCCAACACCTTAGACACTGGCAAAAAACTGAGGTGCTCCCGGATGGGAGGGGCTTATATAGGGGAGGGTACTTCCGGTTTGGAAGTGGCCAGTGCCAGCACCTGAAGGTAATCTATATAACCCATTAGTAATGACTAAGTCGCTCTGTGTCCCGTGATGTACGAAAAAGAAATGACATTTCTTTTAAATGTTAGTTACAGCCAGCCCCGCTCCAGTGGGACCCCCTAGGTGACCCCCAGCACCCAGCAACCTTTAGCTAGAAGCCCAGGGAGGAGGGAAAGGCAGGGAGAGAGGGAAGAAAGGGGCCACAACCACTTACTTGATCTCTCCAGGAATGTCCAGCTAAATCACCCAGCCGAGGCAGGGGAGTTTTACTTACCTATCCTGCATGTATTCTGCTGGAAGACATTCCAAACAGATCATCGTCCGCGCACGGAAGGTGACTGTTGGCCAGGCATGCTGTGATTGGACCCAGAAGGGACGATCATATGTATGCCCTGGAGCATGACGCTCACCGGACAGGCTGCTGCGACTCGGCCGTAAGGTCAGCCGAAGCTGAGCGGTCCGATGCAAGCCTTGGAGCGTAAGCTCACCGGCCAGGCTGCTGCGACTCGGCCGTAAGGTCAGCCGAAGCTGAGCGGTCCGATGCAGGCCCTGGAGCGTAAGCTCACCGGCCACCCATGGAGCGACGGGCATGTCGTGGAAAACCCAGCGCGTAGCTAGGGTCGGCACACGCTCGATGGCCGAAACTGGGGAGACTACAAGGATCGAGGATCCAGCCTGTCACCCAGTCGGCAGTTGATCGAAGATCGCAGGAAACAACAAATGTAGCAAAAAAAATAAAAATATATATATATATCTTTTTTCCCCGGACCAATGGGCCCGAAGGGAGCCATGTCCTACGCCTTGCTAGACAGAAAAAAACTGATCTGCGAAGATGCAGACTGAGAGGGTATACCCAGAGGGTCCGCCCCCTGGGCGGTACTGTAGAAGGTGTGATGCAACACTTTTTACAAGTTTTTCTGCCTAGTCACTCCTAATTAACGGATAATACCCACTTTGTCAATAGAGAAGCTGTGTCGGTCCATGGACGAAAGAGTAAAAAAGTTTTTTTTTTGTGTGTCAGTGTTGAGGCCAGCTCCTGGGTGTACCAAGATGGCCGCTGCTTACCAGGCCGGATCTTTGTTTCGTCCTCCTGGCAGCCTTTTGGGAGTGATCCAGTTGGGGCCACGGGCAATTGGTTAGTGAGGGGGTGCCATCCGGTGGTTATACCAGGTCAGAGTGGTCCAAGGGGGCCGGGAGAGGGTGTTAAGGGCCGAGGCTGGGTGGCCCAAGATGGCCGCCGGGGCTAGGCCGAAGCCGCAGACTATCCTGTCGGGCCAGGCAGCTGCTAGTGCTGCTTCGGGAGCCCTCTGGCGCCTGGGCTTGGCTCCGATCGCGGGGGGTGCAGCGGCTTACTGAAGGTCCGGCTGTAGGAGAGGGGATACTTATGGCGGTGCCAGGCCGCAACTAGGCCGCAGCCGGGGACTTTCCTGACGGCAGCTGCGGGTGGAGATGATGCCGAATGCGGCGGGTGGCGGCTGGTGAGCTGGGCACTGTGCTGGAGCAGGGGGACCGATGCACGGTGGTGCTAGGCCGCAGCCGCGGTCTTGCCTGATGGCGACTGCGGCGGGGGGGTGCTCGGCGGCAGCGGGCTCGTGAATCGTTTTGTGGGTCCTTTGTATGAAGGGGGACCAGGAGGAGAGGAGGAAAGCACAGGGGAAAGCCAGGGAGAACTGGGGAGAGAAAGCAGTGCAGCCCTGGATGTCAGGAGCTGCTGTACGCACGTCCTCACGTCCTCTCTCTGTGATCTCAATTCCACAGATGACAGTGATTGTAAAAAAGTGAAAGCGCAGCGGCTTCAAGAAAATGGCCGCCGGCCGCATGCATTACTGCGCTATTGATCCACGGCAAGAGCACGTTTTTTTAAATCACCACACAGCGCTAATGGCGCACACAATAAAGTCAAACACTCACACACCAGAACACTGCTCCTCTCCCAGAGTCACTACACAGACATGAGCGCCCCCTGCCAGGCCAGAGCGATCCCCAAGTACCCCCACACAGCACAGCACTAGTACAAGGTGCAGAGAGCAGCATAACAGGGGGGAGACAGGGAGAAACCCCTCATATAAAGAAACACAGCCAGCATGTACTCACCTGCAGCAGGAGAGACTACTTACCCGTCCCAGAGGGACCCACTGGCTTGTTTCAGACAGACCTATCACAGAGTAGTACTGAGTAGCTGTCGGCCCGGTCCACCGCAAAATATACAGTCAGTCAGGTACTGTTCAATCTTGAGAGGACTGCGGGAGCATAAAAGCAACCCGGCCACCCCTGGAGTCATGGGGCATGCCGTGAACCGAGTCTCACGCACACAAGGCGAGGATCAGCATGCTCGATGGTCGGACAGGGAAGACTACGAGGATACCAGTGTACCCAACCTGTTGCCCAGCCGACAGTTGATTTAAGGTCTCAAAAATAAAATAATAAAATTACCAAAGGAATAAAATTTAAAAATAAAATCTTCCAGGAGACTGGCTCCTGACAGAGCCACGTCTTCTCCTTCTGCTAGGCAGAAAAAAACTGAGGTCTGCTGACTGCAGTGGGAGGGTTATGTCCGGAGGGACTGCCCCCTGGGCGGGGCTGTTCAGCTCTGGCTTTTTAGAATGTTTGTGTAACATCTCACATTCTGCCTAGGTCTTCTCCTGCAAGCAGGGACATAACCCACGTGTAAAGTGTAAGAGAGGCTGTGTCAGTCCATGGACGATAAGAGAAAAGGTATTTATCGCAATAATTTCACACAAAGACACACACTGCACATGATATGATCCTGCAACACCGCGGATTGCAGGATTTCTTAATGTTGACTTTACAACCACTTTAAGCGCTGCACCCACGTTACACAATCGTTTTTTATGTTGTTAGTCCAGCAGTTATGTGCCAACAGCTTTCGTACATGTGACATTTAACCTAGCACAGCCTTATATTGTTTATTACTGTGTCAATGTACACACAGGCTTTTAGCAGAGTTTAGGAGCTGCTGTAGTTAGGTGAGGTTCAACTTCCCTCTCCCGAACGTGGAAGAATCACATTCAGCATAGGATTGTTTTGATCACTGGCTGCGGAAAATCGCAAACTGCAGCAAAACCCCAGCAAAACCGTGCGTTTTGCATTTTAAATAACTGCCAAGTGTACATGAAGCCTAATGCCCCATACACACGATCGTTTTTCATGCCGTTAAAAATGCCATTAAAAAAATGGCCATTAAAAATGATCGTGTGTAGGCTCCAGAGCATTTTTAACGACGTGAAAAACGGCCATTAAAAATTTCGAACATGCTCTCTTTTTTCACGTCGTTTTTCATGTCGTTTTTTTTAACGACGTGAAAAACGATAGTGTGTATGCTTTAACGACGTGAAAAAAAACGCGCATGCTCAGAATCAAGTATGAGACAGGAGCGCTCGTTCTGGTAAAACTAGCGTTCGTAATGGAGATAGCACATTCGTCACGCAGTCACGGACTGAAAAGCACGAGACTGAAAAGAGCGAATCGTCGCTCAACAAACTTTACTAACATGAAGGGTGGCGCCATTCGAATGGAACTTCCCCTTTATAGTGCCGTCGTACGTGTTGTACGTCACTGCGCTTTGCTTGATCGTTTTTTAAAATGATCGTGTGTACGCAAGACAGGCTTGAGAGGAAACATGAAAAAAAACGACGTGAAAAACGGCAAGAAAAAAAATGGCAAGAAAAACGATCGTGTGTATGGGGTGTGACAGCAGGAAGGTAAAGTCACCTGGTTGCATCCAGGGGGGTAGATATATTTCGCCCAGATTCAGGCTTTACGCCGACTTATACAACTAGGTGGAGAGTTGTATAAGGCTAGTGGGCTCATGGATGACTCATACCTCTAGGGAGAGGGCTGGGCGTCGTGCAGACAGGGAGTTGATGAGACCAGCTGAAGCTTGTCAGCTCATTTAGGCCTCTATAAGAACTCCCAGCTTCATTAGATGTTAGCTCATGCCTGGAACCAGACCTGTGTGGACTGTCTAGGGAGAGTGAACCCCTGTGCGGTGAGACAAAGCCTGTGTGGCTATTTGCTTGGACATTTAAAACCAGGGACTTAGGGACTAGGACAGCACTAGGCTGATCCCAGTCGTTAGTTAGGAAACCTGTATGTTTAGTCAGAGGTCAACTTGACCAGGATTTATTTTGGTTATGTTTCTTTTGCTTTGCTGTGTTTTGTCACTGTAAATAGAAAATAAACCGCACCTTTTTGATTTTGAAAACCACAACCTCCGTTTGCTGGGCCTGTTTTGTGTGGGGAGCCCATCCCGGGGGTCACACACACCCGCTGCCGAGCTAACCCCCTCACAGTTGGTGGAGAATGCGGGCAGTTTTTTTTTAAGCCAGCATGGAGGAGATACTGAAGCAGCTGGCTCTAGCAAATGCCAATCAACAGCAGACAAATGCAGGTTTGCAAAAGAGCCTTGCAGCTCATCAACAGAGCCTTGCAGCTCAACAACAGAACTTCGCAGCCCAGCAGCAAGCTCATCAACAGAGCCTTGCAGCCCAGCAGCAGACAAACGCAACTTTGCAACAGAGTCTGGAGGCTCAGCAACGAGCCCAGCAGCAATCTGAGGCCCGCTTCATAGACCTGTTGCAGAAGCAAGAGCAGAGACTACAACAACAGATGGAAGCAGTAATGCAGCAACGTCCGCAGACCAGTGAGGAAAGCCGTCCCACTAATACCGCGTCCTTTGGGGTGAGTCGTTTATTGACAAAAATGACTGGAGAGGATGATCCAGAGGTATTTTTGACCACATTTGAAAGGACCGCTGAAAGAGAAAAGTGGCCTGAGGAGCAGTGGGCTGGACTGGTGGCTCCTCTGTTAACTGGTGAATCGCAGAAAGCTTACTATGACCTAGAGCCTAACCAAGCAAAAGACTATGTGATGCTAAAAGCTGAAATATTGGCAAGGCTGGGTGTCACCCAGGCTGTCCGGGCTCAGCGTGTGCATAACTGGACTTTCCAGCTTGGAAAACCCCCCAGGTCTCAAATGTATGATCTCATTCACCTGAGCAGAAAGTGGCTACAGCCAGAGACTTTGTCCGCACCAAAGATTGTGGAACGTGTTGTAATGGATCGGTTTTTGAGAGCTCTTCCTACTGCCATCCAAAAGTGGGTAAGCCATGGAGACCCAGAGACGGCCGATGGTCTTGTGGATCGTGTGGAGAAATACTTGGCTACAGAGAACCTGACGGCCTCTTCCAGAGACACTCGGACTTTCCACCCTAAGACCAGACCATCCCCAGGGGCGGATAAGAGGATTCCAAGGGGTGAGGGTGGAGAGAGTGAGAGGGTGGGAGCTCTACCCCAAGTTTGGCGAGAACAGCCTGGGAAATCAGCGGCTCAAGAGGCGGCAAGAAGGATCGTTTGCTACCGCTGCCGGCAAGCGGGACATATTGCAGCCAATTGCCCGGTTGTGGAGGAACCCATGCAGTGTGACTTTCTGACGGGCAGACGTCAGTCGCTGTGTGCGACAGTCGCATGCACTGCCATTCGAGGAACTGAGAAACATTTATGCAAAATGTGTGTTAATGGTAGAAATGTTGTGGTATTGCTGGATTCAGGTAGCCTTGTGACCCTGATAAAGGCTGAGTTAGTTAAAACAGAGGTCTCTGGGAATAGCAAGGTAGCTGTTATTTGTGTGCATGGGGACACCCGAGAGTATCCAGTGACTACAGTGTGTTTCGAGACCCCCAAAGGTACCCTCTCTCATCCAGTGGGCTTAGTATCTCAGTTACCGCATGACGCCATTGTGGGAAGGGATTTTCCGAAGTTCTGGGAACTGTGGGATGATCCTGAGCCCCTCACTGGTGCCCCTATGTACCAGGAATGTGATAGCCAGAACTCCCCTGAGAGTGGTGAGGACTCTCCGGAATTTCCCTTATCAGTATTGGCAGGGGAGACTCAAGAAACTGGAGAGGAGCCCACCTCCTCAGACGAAAACCTACCGTCTGTGGAGTTTTCTGATCTTGAGGTTCACAGGGAAAACTTTGCCACAGAACAGTTGAAAGACCCCGCCCTAATAAAGGCACGGGAAAACGTAGTGAAAATAGATGGCGAGTTAGTGAACCCAGATAATACCTGCACTTACCCATACTTCAGCGTAGAGAAGGACCTACTGTATCGGGTGGCAAAAAGGGCAGAAGAAACCGTTGAGCAGCTTGTGGTGCCCAAACCTTACAGGAAGTTGGTGTTGGAGTTGGCCCATGGGCACATTCTTGGAGGTCATCTGGGGACAGAGAAAACCCGAGAGAGGGTATTACAGAGATTCTATTGGCCGGGGGTGATGAAGGACGTAGAAAATTATTGTTCCTCCTGCCCTGTGTGTCAGAGGTTGGCCCCGATGCCACATTTCCGTAGCCCGCTGGTCCCTCTACCCATCATTGAGGTCCCGTTTGAGAGGATCGCCATGGATTTGGTAGGTCCTATAATCAAGTCCGCTAGGGGGCACCAGTACATATTAGTTATAATGGACTATGCCACCCGTTATCCAGAAGCGATCCCTCTCCGAAATACCTCGGCCAAAACCATAGCCAAAGAGCTATCTCTTGTTTTTAGCCGGGTGGGTATTTGTAAAGAACTGCTTACGGACCAAGGTACACCCTTTATGTCCCGGGTTATGAAAGAGCTGTGTAAATTGTTCAAAGTGACGCAATTGCGTACGTCTGTGTATCACTCCCAAACCGATGGGCTGGTTGAAAGATTCAACAAAACCCTAAAACAAATGTTGAAGAAAGTGGTGGATAGAGATGGAAAGGATTGGGACTGTTTACTTCCTTATTTGATGTTTGCTATTAGGGAGGTGCCCCAATCCTCTACGGGATTCTCCCCCTTTGAGTTACTGTATGGGAGACACCCAAGAGGGCTGTTGGATATTGCCAAGGAAACTTGGGAAAGTGAGAGTTCTCCCCACAGGAGTGTGATTGAGCATGTCGCCCTGATGCAAGATTGAATTGCACAGGTAATGCCCATCGTGAAGGAACATTTGGCCCAAGCGCAGTTGGCACAGCAGAGAGTGTACAACCGTGGAGCCAAGACCCGTACCTTTTCCCCGGGGGATAGGATATTGGTACTTGTCCCTACGGTTGAAAGTAAATTCCTTGCCAAATGGCAAGGCCCCTACGAGATAATGGAAAAAGTGAGCGAAGTGAATTACAAGGTCAGACAACCAGGAAGGCGAAAGCCCGAACAGATCTATCACGTTAATCTGTTGAAAGCCTGGAGGGATAGAGAGTCCCTAGTCGCAGACACTTGGTCACCAGCTCAAACTGGTTGCGTGATTCCTGAGGTTGGAATAGCAGCCACCTTGTCACAACCCCAACAACAGGAGGTTAAGGAGTTTGTGCTTCGCAACAAGGAGGTATTCTCTGAGCTGCCGGGACAAACATCTGGGGTAGAGCATGACATCATTACCCCGCCCGGTGAAAGGGTGAAGTTAAAACCCTATCGGATCCCAGAGGCTCGACGGGAGGCAATACGGGAGGAAGTACAGAAAATGCTGAACTTAGGGGTGATAGAGGAGTCCCAAAGTGATTGGTCTAGTCCCATCGTGTTGGTGCCTAAACCGGATGGGAGCTGGCGATTTTGTAACGATTTTCGTCAGTTGAACAAAGTTACAAAATTTGACACCTACCCCATGCCACGTATAGATGAGTTGATCGACCGGCTGGGAACAGCCCGATACATGACGACTCTTGACCTCACAAAAGGGTATTGGCAAATCCCCCTGGCCAAGTCGGCCAAAGAGAAAACCGCATTTGTAACCCCAGACGGGGCGTTCCAATATAAAAGAATGCCGTTCGGGTTACAGAATGCGCCGGCCACATTCCAGCGGAAAATGGACCAGATGCTGAGGCCCCATCGGAAGTATGCTGCGGCTTACCTGGATGACGTAATTGTCCATAGCACAGATTGGGCCTCACATCTGCCAAAAGTGCAAGCAGTCCTGGACTCTGTTCGGGAAGCGGGGTTTACGGCTAACCCCAAGAAGTGTACCATTGGGCAGGAGGAGGCCAAATATCTTGGGTACACCATTGGGAGGGGAGTAATAAAACCCCAACTCAACAAAGTCGAGGCCATCCAGAGTTGGCCACGTCCCAACAGCAAGAAGCAGGTACGAGCCTTTCTGGGAATCGCTGGGTATTATCGGCGATTCATTCCCCACTTTGCTTCTAAGGCTGTGCCCCTAACCAACCTGACGAAGGGGAAAGGGTCGGTCATGATTAAATGGACCCCCGAGGCTGAGGCAGCATTCCAATTCTTGAAACAAGCCTTATGTAGCCAGCCAGTGTTGTACTCACCCGACTTCTCTAAAGACTTTGTCGTACAAAGTGATGCGTCAGATGTGGGGTTAGGAGCAGTATTGTCCCAGGTCTGGAACGGGGAAGAGCACCCAGTCATTTACCTCAGCAGGAAGTTGAAGTCCCATGAGGTAAATTACGCCACCGTTGAAAAGGAGTGTTTAGCGGTGAAGTGGGCTCTAGATTCCCTTCGGTACTACCTGCTAGGTAGGCACTTTGACATGGTTACGGATCACGCTCCGTTAAAGTGGATGGCTCAAAACAAGGAAACAAATAGAAGAGTGAATAGGTGGTTCCTGGCCCTCCAGGAATTCAACTTCACAGTAAAGCATCGCCCTGGCGTTCAAATGGGGAATGTGGATGCTTTGTCTCGAGTACATGAATGCCTGATTGCTGGTGTTCCAACCCCGAGGTTAAAACAAGAGGGGGGGGTATGTGACAGCAGGAAGGTAAAGTCACCTGGTTGCATCCAGGGGGGTAGATATATTTCGCCCAGATTCAGGCTTTACGCCGACTTATACAACTAGGTGGAGAGTTGTATAAGGCTAGTGGGCTCATGGATGACTCATACCTCTAGGGAGAGGGCTGGGCGTCGTGCAGACAGGGAGTTGATGAGACCAGCTGAAGCTTGTCAGCTCATTTAGGCCTCTATAAGAACTCCCAGCTTCATTAGATGTTAGCTCATGCCTGGAACCAGACCTGTGTGGACTGTCTAGGGAGAGTGAACCCCTGTGCGGTGAGACAAAGCCTGTGTGGCTATTTGCTTGGACATTTAAAACCAGGGACTTAGGGACTAGGACAGCACTAGGCTGATCCCAGTCGTTAGTTAGGAAACCTGTATGTTTAGTCAGAGGTCAACTTGACCAGGATTTATTTTGGTTATGTTTCTTTTGCTTTGCTGTGTTTTGTCACTGTAAATAGAAAATAAACCGCACCTTTTTGATTTTGAAAACCACAACCTCCGTTTGCTGGGCCTGTTTTGTGTGGGGAGCCCATCCCGGGGGTCACACACACCCGCTGCCGAGCTAACCCCCTCACAGGGGCATAACAGTTATTTCTTCTTTCTCAAAGATATCACAGTAATCCCCTGACAACGTTTTAACTCCTGAAAAACGGCACTACTTTTCCTGGGGAAACAATCCAGATGCTGACTCAAGTATGCAGATGTCTTGGCTTGGTTCATGAATACGTATATCTTACAGATCATCCCTGCTGCAGTCTCTCACCTTGTGACTTGCTAGAATGTTACTGTACGATGGTGAAGACCAGGGCCGTCATTAATATTGATTGGACCCTGGGCAAACATTTTCTTGGGCCCTCCCAAATCTACTTATCAAATATTTTCGGCCAGTGTGGGCTCAACGGGCAGCTGCTTTGGGCCCCACAAAAATGATTGGGCTCGGGGCAGCTGCCCCTTTTGCCCTGCGTTAAAGATGGCCCTGGTAAAGACTGATCACTAGGGGAGAGAAGACTGGGGAAATGCTTACTTCTACCTGCAGCAGACTTATGATATTAGCTTATCCGTGGTAAAGTCACTTTACTACAGCTCAAGGGTTGTTTTTTAATAAAAGGTGGACCATTTCTGAAAAATTGCACTGTTGCTTTCTTTTGTGACATGTCAGAATTTATTCACGCATACTTGTAGGGTTACTAAAATGTCTACTTTAAAGAGGAAGTAAACCCAGACGGGTTTTACTTCCTCTTTTGCTGTGTGTAAACCCTGCAAATGAAACAAAACCAGCACCGTCCGATGTGCATGGCGCGTCCATCTTCGCCCCTCTTCTTTACGGGGCCACGGACTCCGACTCTGTGACTGGCTGAAGCCGCGTGACGTCACTCCCATGCATGCGCGCGGGAGCCGTCAGTCACAGTACATGCTGGGGAAGAAATGGCACGGAGGTCCGTTTCTTCACAGCGCATGCGCCGATGATGACATTGGCGCACTACAAGTGAAATATCTCCTAAACGGCGCACGTTTAGGAGATATTTCCACTATCTATAGGTAAGCCTTATAATACAAAAGGGTTTACAACCACTTTAAACACACCATTACATAACATTTTTATAGCAATTTTATCTAAATTGGCTTTAAAATATGGTAGTTATATGTTTTCTTATCAGAGAGACAGAATAGCACATATGGTTATCAGATAACAACCTCTCTATCTATGTGTCTACTGTTTTTTTTTTCCCAATATGAACTGGAAGTCGTGTTTAATGCCTCGTACACACGACCGGTTTTCCCGTCGGGAAAACTGCCATGAGAGCTTTTGGCTGGGAAAACCGGCCGTGTGTATGCTCCATCGCAGTTTTCCCGATGAGAAAACTCCCAAAACTCCCAAAAAAAAAAAAAGAGAACCAGCTTTTTTTTTTTCCCCGTCGTGATTCCCGGTGGACTTTTTCCAGTTGGGAAAACCGGTCGTGTGTATGCTTTTCCGAGGGGAAAAACCATGCATGCTCAGAATCAAATATGAGACGGGAGCGCTCGTTCTGGTAAAACTAGCGTTCGTAATGGAGATAGCAAATTCATCACGCTGTAACGGACTGAAAAGCACGAGGCTGAAAAGCGCGAATCGTCACTCACCAAACTTTTACTAACACAAGGATTAGCAAAAGCAGCCCAAAGGGTGGCGCCGTTTAAATGGAACTTCCCCTTTATATTCCCGTCGTACGTGTTGTACGTCACCGCGCTTTGGACGGGCTGTATTTGGCCTGAACGTGTGTATGCAAGGCAGGCTTGAGAGGAATTCTGTTGGGAAAAACTTTTTTATTTTTTCCTGCCGAGAAAAACTGTTGTGTGTACGAGGCATAAGAGTATTTGTGTTCATATATGTGAAAAACTGAGCAGGCCCCACTTAACCTTGAGTATAGTTACATAGTTTAAAAAAGGCACATGTACAATCTAAAAAAATAAACATTTCACCATCATAACCCTGAATGCACAGATAATCCAGAGAAAGGCAAAAAAAACACCTTTAGAAAGTGTTAATTAATTTGCTCTTACAGGGAATATACTGTAATATCTTACATTCCCAAAAGTCAAATCGGATACTCTCTAGATCAACATTTTACAATGCTATTTCTTCTAAATACAAAGTGCTACCAGCCGTTTGGATACTCCCTGAATAAATATTTATTTATTTCTTATAATTATTGATAGTGTAGCACACCCATCCTAATGCCCCCGCTTACCTTCACCTGCGGGGGGGTAGGACACATCATGCCACAAGCCCGTGTCCTCCTTATCAGGAGGTGAGACTACAGATTTGGGTCCTGCAGCGAGTTACCTCTTTTCACTGGTTCTCGTCCCTAGATTATAGGGAAAAGTCTATATTCTTCCCAAGCAGGCCAATGTCCACACAACTTCAACTCCAACAAAGAGTTTATTTTCCTTTTGTTTCAGTCAACGGGAAATTGAAGAGAGAAAGAAGTTAGCGAAGTTAGGAGGTAGATTCAGGCACACAACACCCGACTCACTCGTCACCACTCGATCCCGAGTGGGTTTAGCTCACCCGTAGGGCCGAAACAACTAATCGATTAATCGACAACTAATCAATTATGAAATTAATCAATTACCATTTTCATAATCGATTAATCGGCCATTAACATAATGGGGTTAAAAAAAAACTAAAGTTAGCCCTTTATAGTACAAAAAGAGCAAATCGCTACTGTAAATATTACTTTCACTGTCCCACAGTAAAAAATGAACCCCTTCCAGTAGCAATTATTTGCTCTTTTTGTACTAATTTTAGTTTTTTTAACCCCATTATGTTACTAAACATCTCAGGCCCGGGTCACACCTCTGTGTTTTTTGGTGCTTTTTGCAGAAATGCACTACAGCTCATTTACATGGTTACCTATGGGACACGTTCACATCCATGATTTTTTCAGCTGCTGTGTATTTGGAAAGGGCAAGGACTTTTTTTTAACGCAAAACGGTGCTACTTTGATTTTTGGTTCAATATACTTCAATGGAGAAGCTGCAGAAAAGCATGTTTGTGTTTTTTAATCTGCCCAACAACAAATTGTCCCCAAAAAATGTAAAAAGCAAATCGCAGCTTAATTACCTTCCTCCTTTTTTTTTTTTAAATGTTATTAACCGATTAATCGATTAATCGAAACAATAATCGGCCAACTAATCGATTATGAAAATAATCGTTAGTTGCAGCCCTACTCACCCGGATAGATCCCTCTCACAGTCTAGCAGCCGGAGTGGAGCTCGAACAATACTATCTTTTTGTCCCCTCCAGGGACGGGTTCAGGAGATCCTCTATAGCAGCAGAATCCTGTTGTTCCTGAATCCAGAACTTCCCTTAACCTTCTGTAAGTTTCAGAGAACAGACGATGCCAATGGGCACTCTACAGGGTTAACTTTGTTGGGCAAGGAATCCTTCCCTCTGACAGGTCACCAGGCCTTTCCCGAGACAGCAACCTACTATCCCTCGTCTCCTCTGTGGGACCGATCCTCCCCTGGCTTCCTTTCAGTCAGAGCGGGTACCTTCACCTGGGCACCCTGGGACTCCAATGTGCTGATTGTAGACCCAGTCAATGGTACTGGGCCTACCTGGAACGTCGCAGCCTCAGGCAAAAGGTGCCTGAGACTCTTCGGCCAGTCCACGCACCCCCCAAGGGGCACACTCCTCCCCGGGCACTCACTCCCCGAGCACTCCTCCCCAAAAATGGTGTCTGCCCCTTATATACCCTCTCCCGGCATGCACAGCAGGCAAAGCCCTGTCCACCGCACGGCAGCCGAGAGAGGACATCCAATCACGCCACTGTGTCACCTGAGGTTCGACCCTAGGCCTAGGCAACAATGCCACCCACATGCCAAAGGGGAACCGTACACCAGACAACACCACAGCAGAGCAGAGTCCAGCACTAAATTAGAAAGCCTGGGCTAAACTATAGCCCAGGCTGTCTCTTAAATTTGGGCATAGCGACCCCCTAAATTTAGGGGTCCGCTACAATAGCAAATCAGTTACTCCCTGGATCAATATTTTACATTGTTATCACTTTACCTATTAATAGCTAGTTATAATTTGTGCATTTAGAAGCCTTCCAGCCCTTTTTTTGATGTCCGCTGGGGACCAGCGATTGCCTAGTACAGAGGCAGAATGTGGATCTGCCTTTGTAAACAAGGCGGATCCCCATTCTGACAAGGGACATGTCAGAGATCTACTGTTCCCAGTAATCTCTGTCATGTCCCTGGCAGCCAATCCCCCCTACAGTTAGAACACACCCAGGGAATACACTTAACCCCTTGATCGCCCCCTAGTGTTAACCCCTTCCCTGTCAGTGTCATTTTTACATTGATCAGTGCATTTTTATAGCACTGATCAACGTTAAAGTGGTTGTAAAGGTTTGTTTTTTATTTTCTAAATAGGTTCCTTTAAGCTAGTGCATTGTTGGTTCACTTACCTTTTCCTTCGATTTCCCTTCTAAATGTTTTTTTACTTTGTCTGAATTTCTCACTTCCTGTTTCTACTCACACCATCATCCGAGCGGTGTTTAGTCAGCCAGAACAGCTTACTGAACAGCTTACTGAGGAGGAACAGGAAGTGAGAAATTCAGACAAAGAAAACAAAGAAAAAAAACATTTAGAAGGGAAATAGAAGGAAAAGGTAAGTGAACCAACAATGCACTAGATATAGAAAATATACAGAGCAACCACTGTTGTAGAAAAAGTTGCTCAATGGCACCTAGGTCCCGATATTAAGCTATATAAAGGGGCCCTTTTGAGGCAATGTGTGTGGGACTTTGAAGGTGCTCACTGAGAGTATTACCAAATCAAAAGAATAAAGAGTAAATACCAAAAAGAATTACTTAAAAATATCTATATTTAATACATGATTTTCATGGTATAAAAACAATGAGGAAAGAAGATACAACGCAGTGTATTCGTTCCTTATACGTCACATATTGATCGTCCAGACGATCAATATGTGACGTATAAGGAATGAATACACTGCGTTGTATATAGATATTTTGAAGTAATTCTTTTTAGTATTTACTCTTTATTCTTTTGATTTGGTAATACTCTCAGTGAGCACCTTCAAAGTCCCACACACATTGCCTCAAAAGGGCCCCTTTATACAACAATGCACTAGCTTAAAGGAACCTATTTAGAAAATAAAAAAACGAACATTTACAACCCCTTTAATAATGTCAGTGGTCCTCAAAAAGTGCCATTTGGGGTCAGATTTGCCCGCTGCAATGTTGCAGTCCCGCCATTACCAGTAAAAACAATAAAAAAAAAAAAATAAGCCCCTAAATCTATCCCGTAGTTAGTAGACAAGATAACTTTTGCGCAAGCCAATCAATATACGCCTATTGCGATTTTTATTTTTTACCAAAAATATGTGGAAGAATATATATTGGCCTAAAATGATAAATATTTTTTATATATATATATATATATATAGATAGATAGATATATATATACATATATATATTTTTTTGATATGTACAGTACTATAACAAAAAGTAAAAAAAATATATTTTTTTTCTTCAAAATTGTCGCTCTTTGTTTATAGCGCAAAGAATTAAAACCCCAGAGGTGATCAAATAGCACCATAAGAAAGCTCTATTTGTGGGAAAAAAATTACGTCAATTTTGTTTGGGTACAGTGTCGCAACGACCGCGCAATTGTCAGTTAAAGCGATGCAGTGCCGTATCACAAAAAATGGCCTGGTCATTAAGGGGGCAAATTTTTTCGGTCCTTAAGTGGTTAAACTATGTAGTGCAAGGGCCTGCCTAATTGGATACAAAGTTGTTTAGTTTGTTTGACCTCATATTATATGGTTTTTGGTAAATCAAAATGAAAATTGTACAAAAAAAAATAAAAAAATCGAACATGCATGGCCAGCCTAACCACTTCTTGGTTCAGCTTATCTTTCCTTATTAATAAACTCCTAAATTTTCTGGTTAAAGGGGAGCTCCACCCAAAAGAGGAAGTTCTGCTTAAGGGCCCCTCCCTCCTCCCCTTCTGCAAATTGCACTTTTTTTTTTTGAGGGGGGAAAAGGGGTTATGACAGGTACCCGCTCCCACTTTTACATGGATCGCCTAGGCCACAGGTGTCAAACACAAGGCCCGCGGGCCGAATCCGGCCCTCCAGGCCATTTCATGTGGCCATTGCAACCTCTCCTGCAGCTGCAGGAGAGCTCCAGCCCTCCTCTGGTCCTACTCCAGACCCTTATGCCACGTACACACGGTCGGAATTTCCAAGGAAAAAAGTCAGACGGAATTTTTTCATCGGATATTCCGACCATGTGTATGCCTTATCGGACTTAAAAAGAGAACAGGTTATCTTTTTTTCTGACGGAAAAAATTTCTATCGAAAATTCCGTTCGTCTGTATGGAACTCCGACGGAGAAAAAACCATGCGTGCTCAGAATCAAGTCGACGCATGCTCGGAAGCATTAAACCTAATTTTTCTCGGCTCGTCGTAGTGTTGTACGTCACCGCGTTCTTGACGGTCGGAATTTGGTGTGTCCGTGTGTATGCAAGACAGCTTGAGTGGAATTCCGTCTGAAAAAGCAGTCAGAGTTTATCCCGACAATATAACCTGTCGTGTGTACGAGGCATTACTTTCTGCTTTCAAGCAACGCATCCAGCTTCTTCCCAGCAGCAGCATAAGGAAAGGGGGGTGCACTGTGATGTAAGGGAGAGTGGGGGACTCAACTTCTGATGGTGGGGTGGCTCCTGACATCTAATGTAAAGGGGTGGGGATGCACTGGACATCTAATCTTACAGATACAACCAGCCCTTTTGAGGGCAATCATAATGCTGTTGCGGCCCACAATGAAATTGAGTTTGACACCCCTGGCCTAGGCAATCCGACCAAAAGTTCTCCTCTCCCCCTCCCTCCCCGCAGTCATCTGGGACATGTCAGACTCCCAGAAGACTGCAGGACCATTCACAATGCGCAATGCGGCTCCCAGCTGTGAGGCTGCAAGCTGTCACAGCCGGGTACTTACAGTTAAGATGCCGGCGCCGGGGAGAGAAGCCTGGGATGGCTTGGGTGAGCACAGCGCTGGATCCTGGATCAGGTGAGTGTGTGTTTATTACTTATTATTTATACACTTTTTGTAGCTGCTGACTTTTACTAAAACACAAAAAGTTCCTCTTAATATAGCAAATCCCTCTATTTTCTAATCCTACAGCTGCTATATCTGCAATATAAAACAATGAATAACCTTTAAAGAGGAGTTCCGTCTGTCCGTCCCCCCCCCCAAAAAAATTAACAATTACAGTATTGTAGCTGCTGGCTTTTACTATTAGGACACATACCTGTCCAGCCATCCAGCGGTTTCCTCACCCAAGCCGATTCTTGAATCAGCTCTCGGGTGCTGCCGCCACCATCTTGGCTAAGGAAAACCGGCTCTACAGCTCTACTAACACCTAAAGGCCTCATGCCCACTGGCGTTTTTACAGCTGCGTTTTTTGCAGCTTAAAAACGCCTGTCCATGTTATTGTAAATATTTTTTTTTTTTTTTTTTTAAAAAACAAAAAAAAAAAAACGTCGGAGCTAAAAACGCGACCGCGCGTTAGTGCGCGTTTTTGCGCGTTTTTTGACGCTCGCGTTTTTTCCTGCCTAATTCTGACGCTGAGGAACGCACTGGCCCTGGGTTTTTTTTACAGCTTACAAACGCCTATGCTCTTTACAGCTCAAAAACGCCTAGGTGGACATGAAGCTATAGACTAACATGGACAGGCGTTTTTAAGCTGTAAAAAACGCTCAAAAACGCGGCTGAAAAAACGCCCGTGGGCATGAGGCCAAAAAGTTGACACCCCTAAAAACTGACTACATTTGGCATGCTTAATTAACATTCATACATACTATATACAATTCAGAAAAATCAAGTGTAAAGCAAATTGACATAAATGCAAGAGAGCATCATTATAAATTGTTATGCCGCGTACACACGATCGTTCTTAATGTCATTTTTTAAACCAACGTTTTTTTTGTCGTTTTTTTTCTTGTTTCCTCTCAACCCTGTCTTGCGTACACACGATCATAAAAAAAAACGCTCGAGCAAAGCGCAGTGACGTACAACACATATGGCGGCACTATAAAGGGGAAGATCCGTTCGAATGGCGCCACCCTTCATGTTAGTAAAGTTTGTTGAGCGACGATTCGCGCTTTTCAGCCTCGTGCTTTTCAGTCCGCTACAGCGTGACGAATGTGCCATCTCCATTACGAATGCTAGTTTTACCAGAACGAGCGCTCCCGTCTCATACTTGATTTTGAGCATGCGCGTTTTTTTCCCCTCGTAAAAGCATACACACTACCGTTTTTCACGACGTTAGAAAAAACGACATGAAAAACGGCGTGCAAAAAATAGAGCATGTTCGAAATTTTTAATGGCCGTTTTTCACATCGTTAAAAATGCTCTGGAGCCTACACACGATCGGTTTTAATGCCCATTTTTAAAAATGGCATTTTTAACGTCATGAAAAACGATCGTGTGTACGCGGCATTAGTGTAACCACTCCAATATCAAAAGTCAAGCAAATAACAAGTATTATGTTCCAACAGTCTTATGCACACTAAATGTCTCTTAATCAACTACACTCGCGAGCCTTCCCCTCGTGGCCAATATGGCGGCCAACAATGTCTCCCTGCTGAACAGTCAGGCCTGACTAATTCACACAAAGTTAAGTCGTTGAGAAGAATCTTCGCTAGCAATGGTGATGCACTTTGTAGATTATTTGTAATCCAAAGGTATTAGATTGTTAATCACTCAGCAGGCAATAAGACAACTTAACTCCGGCTGCACAACACACTGTTCCTCTGCGGTGCAATGTAACACTCCGGTAACGGTGGGCCCTGACCAAAGGGATACTGGGCCTAACAGGTAGTCAAAGTATACTGAGCAAGTGCTCTCTCACCGGTCCGGACCAGTCTGTACAACCGACTCCAGTAGTTGGTGCTCCGGAACACAGTCTCACGATGCCCGTAGTCTCCGATCCTCTCGACCATCCGAGGGAGATTGATGGATGAGACGACTCTGGGTTCTCCAGTGACGATCAGCAAGCTCTCCGGATTTCCTAGGCCCAGGCTCTCTGGCCTAGTCCCAAGCAACAGGCCCCAACGTACAGTAGGTACCGCCGATATTGCGTCAATCTCGCCTCTTCTAGCGGCGAGATTGACACCCAACGAGCCCCGTCGCGAGAGCCAGCGCCGAGCTGTCTCGTCATCGGGAAAGGAAAAATTTTGTTTTTCCTTTCGCAATGAGCGACACACATTGCCGGTAGACAGAGATCCGACGTGGATTCCCGCCAATACCAGGCACTGTGTTTGGTATGAATCCTGAGCGGGAACTCCACGCCAATTTTTAAATAAAAAAACGGCATGGGTTCCCCCTCCAGGAGCATACCAGGCCCTTCGGTCTGGTATGGATTTGAAGGGGAATCCCCTAAGCCGAAAAATCGGCGTGGGGGTCCCCCTCAAAATCCAAACCAGACCCTTATCCGAGCACGCAACCTGGCAGGCCGCAGGGGAAGAGGGGGGGATGAGAGAGCGCCCCCCCTCCCTCCTGAACCATACCAGGCCGCATGCCCTCAACATGGGGGGGTTTGGTGCTCTGGGGCAGGGGGGCGACCTGCGGCCCCCCCACCCCAAAGCACCCTGTCCCCATGTTGATGGGGACAAGGGCCTCTTCCCGACAAGCCTGGCCGTTGGTTGTCGGGGTCTGCGGGCGGGGGCTGATCGGAATCCGGGAGCCCCCTTTAATAGGGGGGCCCCCAGATGCCTGCCCCCCCACCCTATGTGAATGAGTATACCCCTACCCATTCACCTGGTGGAAAAAAATGGCAATAAAAAAACACACAGCTTTTTAAAGTAATTTATTACACAGCTCCGGGGGGTCTTCTTCCGACTCCGGGGGTCTCTTCCGACTTTGAGGGTCTCCGGTGTCGTCATTGCCACGCTCTCCGGTTCTTTTTTCCTTCTGCCGGGCCACCGCTATCTTCTTCCAGCTCTTTTGCTAGCTGGGCCCGGTCTTCTCCGTCGCCTTCTTCCCTCTTCTCCTCGCTGGTTCTTTCTTTCTTCTGCCGGGCCTCCGCTATCTTCTTCCAGCTCTTTTGCTAGCGGAGGCCCGGTCTTCCCCGTCGTCTCGTCCGGCTCTCCGTTGTCCTTCTGCCGGCCCCTCCACTATCTTCTTCCAGCTCTTTTGCTAGTGGAGGGGCCCGGTCTTCCCGTCGCCGTCGGCGTCTTCTTCCCTCTACTCCTCCTCGATGTTGACTCGTCGCTTCCTCCCGCTGTAATGCTGGCTGTTCGGTCCGCAGCGATTTATATAGGCTTCTCATGAGTCACAGTCACATGCTCCCATGACGTCACAGTCACATGCTCCGGGGCCACCCGAAGCATGTGACTGTGACGTCATGAGAAGCCTATATAAATCTCTGCGGACCGAACAGCCAGCATTACAGCGGGAGGAAGCGACGAGTCAACATCGAGGAGGAGGAGAGGGAAGAAGACGCAGACGGTGACGGGAAGACCGGGCCACTCCACTAGCAAAAGAGCTGGAAGAAGATAGTGGAGGGGCCGGCAGAAGAACAACAGAGAGCCGGACGAGACGACGGGGAAGACCGGGCCTCCGCTAGCAAAAGAGCTGGAAGAAGATAGCGGAGGCCCGGCAGAAAGAACCGGCGAGTAGAAGAGGGAAGAAGGCGACGGAGAAGACCGGGCCCCGCTAGCAAAAGAGCTGGAAGAAGATAGCGGAGGCCCGGCAGAAGGAAGAAAGAACCGGAGAGCGTGGCGACGACGACACCGGAGACCCCCGAAGTCGGAAGAGACCCCCGGAGTCGGAAGAAGACCCCTGGAGCTGTGTAATAAATTACTTTAAAAAGCTGTGTGTGTTTTTTTATTGCCATTTTTTTCCACCAGGTGAATGGGTAGGGGTACGATGTACCCCATACTCATTCACATAGGGTGGGGAGCAGGCATCTGGGGGCCCCCTTATTAAAGTATTAAAGGGGGGTCCCGGATTCCGATCAGCCCCCGCCCGCAGACCCCGACAACCAACGGCCAGGCTTGTCGGGAAGAGGCCCTTGTCCCCATCAACATGGGGACAGGGTGCTTTGGGGTGGGGGGGCCGCAGGTCGCCCCCCTGCACCAGAGCACCAAACCCCCCCATGTTGAGGGCATGCGGCCTGGTACGGTTCAGGAGGGAGGGGGGGCGCTCTCTCATCCCCCCTCTTCCCCTGCGGCCTGCCAGGTTGCGTGCTCGGATAAGGGTCTGGTTTGGATTTTGAGGGGGACCCCCACGCCGATTTTTCGGCTTAGGGGATTCCCCTTCAAATCCATACCAGACCGAAGGGCCTGGTATGCTCCTGGAGGGGGAACCCATGCCGCTTTTTTATTTAAAAATTGGCGTGGAGTTCCCGCTCAGGATTCATACCAAACACAGTGCCTGGTATTAGCGGGAATCCACGTCGGATCCCGTTCAATACAGTGCTGCGTCTCCTCGCTATTGCAGCGAGCGCGAGATGTGTTGCCACCCTGTCGCCGAGATGTCGGCACCCTGTCGCCGAGAATCTCCGCGATGGGATCGCGATGAATATACAATGTCGGCGGCACCTACTGTAGGCTCCACTTGCTAGGAGGGCGGTGTCCGAAGAGACCCGCATGTTGCTCCTCCCTGCTTAAATAGTCCTTCCCCAGCAGACCTTGTGCCGGGCAATGCACTGTGGGTGTCCCGTTGCACACTGGGTATAGTAGTCTTTGTATTCATTTAAAGCGATACCCCGCTACACATATATATATGATGTGTGTGTATATACATGTATATACAATGTATGTGTGTGTGTGTATACATATATATATTATGAAGGGGGACTCGTTATTTTATTAACATTAACCACGCCGTCTGTCAGTGTACTGAGCAGTGATTATTTATCACTGCTTAATAAACTGACATCCGAGATGTTTCTGTGAATTTCTGGTGCTGTAATCTCGTAAAGTCTCACGAGATTCCAGTATCAGGGGCCGTTCTCCAGTGTTGTGCGTTGGTAGATCACTTCACTCCTCCAGGGGTGAAGCGATCTACTCTGCTTCATAAACTGGCACCCAAAGGAGAGAGATCTCAACTGTGAATGCCGGCGAATGAAGCAGTGAATAGATTTCACTGCTTCATAAATGGACACCTGAGTGTGACATCCGTTCAGAGCTCTGTACCGCGACCATGACTCCGTGCAAATGTGCGGGAGTGATGTCATTGCAGCCTGGCCATTCAAACAGTCAGAAAGTCCACACCCAGAAGGAAGACTGGATGAAGATGGAAGAGCCAACAGATATGACAGCAAACCGCTGGAGGGTTTCTTTTAATGTAAATCTGTCATAATGTGCTAGTATGTGGTGCATACTAGCACACTATGGCATAAAGTGCTTGTAAACCCTTGCATATACCCAGTGAAGTGACTAGCCTCAGGGGATACACAGAGATTAAACTAATCCTCCTACATAAATTGTACCTGTTTATCTGCTGTCTTCTCTTCTCTACATCCATTCAAAGTGCTGAATGTATAGGCTTGTCAGAGAGCTGAAGTTACACTCTGCAAAGCTCAGTGAGGAGAGTTCTGGGAGCTGATTGGACAGAAGTGACACAACCCCCTTCACACAGCACACATGAACAGAGATGAGGCTGTCAATCTGCTGGAGATCCCTCCCCATCACCGTTTTTCTCTTGGTGTCAGGAAAACTTGTCAGATGTGATTTATGCTGATAGAAGAACGAAGCAGCAGACAGAAATGACACTTAATGCTCTTAATTGAGACAAGTACACACTGTAGAGGGATATGTTCTGTTCATATTTCATGTCTGAGATTTACAACCACTTTAAACTGCCCAGGGGGCAGATTTTTTGTTTTCTATTCATGAGTTTACAATCACTTTAAAGTTGTAGTTTTGAAGATATTAGTGCTGTAACAAAGCAGAACTTCACCTCATTCATTAGACTAATGCCGCGTACACACGACCGTTTTTCATGATGAGAAAAATGCCATTTTTTAAATTGGTCGTTAAAAACGATCGTGTGTAGGCTCCAAAGCATTTTTCTCGACATGAAAAATGGGCAATAAAAATTTAGAACATGCTCTATTTTTTCACGTCGTCGTTTTTCTCGTCGTGAAAAACGGGCGTGTGTACGCTTTAATGACGGGAAAAAAACGCGCATGCTCAGAAGCAAGTTATGAGACGGGAGCGCTCGTTCTGGTAAAACTAGCGTTCTGAATGGAGATAGCACATTCGTCACGCTGTAACGGACTGAAGAGCACGAGGCTGAAAAGCGCGAATCGTCTCTCACCAAACTTTACTAACACGAGGATCAGCAAATGCAGCCCAAAGGGTGGCGCCATCCGAATGGAACTTCCCCTTTATAGTGCCGTTGAACGTGTTGTACATCACCGCGCTTTGCTCGAGCATTTTTTTTTCACTATAGTGTGTAGGCAAGGCAGGCTTGAGAAGAATCATGTCGAGAAAAACGTTGTTTTTTTTCAATGACATTAAAAACGGCCGTGTGTACGCGGCATAAGGAAAATTTATTTTATAAGTGAAAATTCCCTGGCAACGTAAAACAGCCTATTTGTCGTTGGTAAATAAACCCCAATGCCTATTTGAATAGAATGAATCTTGTTTGCCTTGAGCCATCCATATATGAATGGAAAGATGGCCAGTTCAGCAGAGACAGCCAAGTTTCAATCAATGAATGGGCACTGTTGTTGTACAGAAGACAATCTACTGATCGACTTCTGTATAACTGCACTGTCAGATTTTTCCAGCTCCATGAGAGGTGCTATAGCTAGCAACGCTGATCAGTTTATTACCCCACCATCAGAATGCAATAGCTCAGCAGGGAGATCTCCCCCATCCACATTGAAGGTGTGGATGGGTGATCGTGATGTAGCCCCTTTTTTTTTTTTTTTTCGTTCCCCCTGCTGGTTCAATGAAAAAAACTGACTTATCTATGGGCTGCTTTAGAAGCTAAAGATTGACATTGTATGCTGATATGAAATCAGATCTAAAGTAACCCAGAAAATTCTCCATTATTGGTTCACCCAGTTGTACTCCCACTGGTGGCGGATGGTGGGTTCTTCTTTTGGGGTGGCGGCAAACAAAGAACACCCCCCTCCCGGCAGCATGGCACGGCAGTAAAAGGGATGCCTGAATGGACGGGACGCCACTGACTCCCACATGATGCATTCATGTTTTAGCCCCATGTGGATCATTTTGCATATATCAGCATTCATTTTGCAGGTAGTTTGCCCAATCAAACAGTACTTGTTACTTTGCAAACACAAAGATGGTACTTTTAATCAAAAATCTATATAATTTATAAATAGGTTTAAGGCCTGGTTCACACTGGTGCGATACCAGACATTGCATGTAATTCACACTGCATTGCTGTTCAGATCACATGCGATGTCTGTATGGCTGAAATCGCATCACATTCGCACCAAAATGGTGCAGGACCCTTTTTTTGGTTCGCGCTGGAATCGAATCGCATGGGTGTTCACACTTATATGATCCGATTCCTGCACCATTTTACAGTTCGCACTGCGATCTGCTGACCAATCTGGGGGTGTCAGTAACTTTTCATTGACACCTGCAGCGGTTCGCAGATCTCAGTGTGAACCACTGCGCGATTCAGGTGCGATGCGGGAACTCGCACTGGATTCGCAGGGTTCTCGCATCACACTAGTGTCAACCGGGCCTAAAAGTAATGGTGCCAACACTGAACCTTGGAGGAACAGTGCTAACAACCTTACACCATTCAGATTATAAATCAGTAACCTCTACTCTATGAAGCCAGTTTTATAATCATTTACAAAACGGAAGGTTCAAAGGCTATAGGCCTTACAACTTCTACATTATCAGTCTGTGGGTAACTGTCACAAATGATTTCTCAAAGTCCAAATTCAGCATACTGTATTTACAGCCACTTCTTTGTCCAAGTGTCATTGCCAAATCTTAGTCAATAAATGCTATCTTTCATGCCGCGTACACACGAGAAAAATGCCATTTTTTAAAATGGTCATTAAAAACGATCGTGTGGGGGCTTCAGAGCATTTTTCACGACGTGAAAAATTACTATGAAAAATTTGGAACACGCTCTAATTTTCTCGTTGTTTTTCACGTCGTCGTTTTTCTCATCATGAAAAACGGTCGTGTGTAGGCTTTAACGACGTGAAAAAAAATGCGCATGCTCAGAAGCAAGTGATGAGACGGGAGCGCTCGTTCTGGTAAGAATAGCACGCTGTAACGGACTGAAGAGCACGAGGCTGAAAAGCGCGAATCGTCTCTCAAACTTTACTAACCCAAGGATCAGCAAAAGCAGCCCAAAGGGTGGCGCCATCCGAATGGAACTCCCCCTTTATAGTGCCGTCGTACATTTCGTACGTCACCGCGCTTGCTCTAGCATTTTTTTTCACAATCGTGTGTAGGCAAGGCAGGCTTGAGAAGAATCACGTCGAGAAAAACTTCGATTTTTTCAATGACATTAAAAACGGTCGTGTGTACGCTGCATTAGGCCTCATGCACGCTGGAAATTTTTAGCTGCTGTTTTTGGTTTCAGACGTTTTTGTTCTGCAGCCTGTAAACTCAGTTGACACATGCTGAGGTAACCATGCCCCCTCCGCCCCCAAGATGCAAGGGCAGCTGTACAGGGGTATATGCATACCGCAGCTCCAATGCAGAAAATGATCCCTCTGTCATGTTCGGCAGGCAGTACCACTCACCGAATGCAGCCCATTTCAGTGAGCAGGGCCATGCCACATCTACATACAATGCACATGGTTGTGGCGTGGTGGTGCGGGCATTTAGGGCATAAAAATATATAAAAAATAAACACAATTTAAGTGCTAAATAGTGCTTGCAATATAAAGCAAGTAATACGTATAATGAATGCTATCACAAATAGTATAGATTGATATTAATAAAGTGCTCAGTTCATAGTAATGTAATATCTGTGTGAAATATTCCACAAATAAAGTAGATAGGCCATAGAAGAGAGACAATAACACTTGTGTCTTGCCACCAGAAATCATCCCCCTGGCATGCTGTATCACCACGTGCCCATGTGAATCAGTCCGCATTCACCAGATAGTATAGTCCTCCTTGTTATACAACAAGAGAAGCCACGTTTTGTGGTCACTCAAGGACCAGATCACGCCACTGAATGGATGCCTGGGGTGGGTATCCTCTCCTTGTTTGCAAACGGTCAGTATTCCATTGACTCAAATGGCAGGGACCAAAAAATGATCCCATAGTGTGTAAAAACCATTGATTTATTTGTAAAAAAACAAGCACATACAAAAGCTGATTTAAAAAAACATGCAAAAGTAACGTTTACCCGATCTGCCCAGTCAAACTGGGAAGCAGCCTAGCAATTTGCGTGCGTTCCACTAGGACCAATGTTCTGTCGAGAAGTGCCCCCCATCGAATAGTGCCCGCGCATGCGCAGGACGGAGTTGCCGATCAGCTGGAGTGACGTGACCAGGGCTCAAGCGCACATCGTAGGAGGTATCTCTCGATGGGCGATACCATTTCACGGGCACAATTGAAAGAGACCGTAGTTCTCACATTGTGCCTCGCCACTAGCCGCCCTCCAGCAGCAGCAGCGATGCACAATGTGAGAACTACGGTCTCCCTCTACTGTTTGTATAGGTTTCAATTGTGCCTTTGAAATGGTATCTCCCATCGAGAGATACCTCCTACCAGTGGCGGTGCGTCCATAGTGGGCGCAGGAGCGCCGCCCCCTTTCGCTCCTGCGCCCGTTACTCACCACAACAATACATAGGTTCATGCATTGCATGAACCTATGTATTGTCGCCGCCGCTGCCGCCCACTATTCAGATGGCCGGCCCCCTGTTGAGCGCCGGCCATCTGAATAACAGCGGCTGGTTGGTGTTTGGAAGTGCGATGGCTCTGATAGGCTTCCCGATTACAGCCTGAGGGCTGTAATCGGCTTCCAAATAGCTAACCAGAGGAAGCACGGGGGGTGCGTTTCCTGGTTTACACTGACAGGCGTTTCAGACAATCAGGTTCACTGGGTCTGGTTACCGGTAACCTGATTGGCTGAAGCGACATTGAGGGCGGGAGAAGACATCGAGGACGGAAGAAAGATGGCACTGACCCGAGGAGGGTAAGTGCAGGGCTGGGGGGAAACTGTCTGCATTTGGGGACAAACTGGCTGCATTTGGGGACAAACTGGCTGCATTTGGGGACAAACTGGCTGCATTTGGGAACAAACTGGCTGCATTTGGGAACAAACTGGCTGCATCTGGGAACAAACTGGCTGCATCTGGGGACAAACTGGCTGTATATGGGGACAAACTGGCTGTATATGGGGACAAACTGACTGCATATGGGGACAAACTGGCTGCATTTGGGGACAAACTGGCTGCATTTGGGGACAAACTGACTGCATTTGGGGACAAACTGGCTGTATATGGGGACAAACTGGCTGTATATGGGGACAAACTGGCTGTATATGGGGACTACCTGGCTGCATTTGGGGACAAACTGGCTGCATTTGGGAACAAACTGGCTGCATTTGGGGACAAACTGGCTGTATATAGGGACAAACTGGCTGTATATAGGGACAAACTGACTGCATTTGGGGACAAACTGGCTGTATTTGGAGGGAAACTGGCGGCATTTGGGGACAAACTGGCTGCATTTGGGGGAAACTGGCTGCATTTGGGGACAAACTGGCTGTATTTGGGGGGAAAACTGGCTGTATTTGGGGGGGAAACTGGCTGTATTTGGGTGGGAACTGGCTGAATTTGGGGGGAAACTGACTGCATTTGAGGGGGAAAACTGGTGACGTTTGGGCACAGTGGCTGCTTTAATGGGCACAGTGGCGGAAATTGATGTGTTTTTTTTTTTTCAGTTTGTTTGCGCCCGCCCAAAAATTTTGAGCACCAGCCGCCACTGCCTCCCACGATGTGCGTGTGCGCTATGGTTGCCAGCCCAGCTGATCGGCAAATCAGCTCCTGTGCTATGACGTACAGCGCATGCGCTGTTCATCCCAGGCACTATTTGATGGGGGGAACCTCGACAGAACACCGGAAATGGCGCACCGGAAGTTCCACTTGATGTGTTTCATCATTACGTTAAGTCCTCAGAACGGGGGTTAAAACAGGCAGTGATGAGGCAACATACCGCCTCTTAACCTCCTGTCAAATTCCCTCTGAAAAGCAATCCTCAGATCACTCTTCCGAGCGCTAACACAAGTATGAACAAGTCCTATCACAGGCACCTTTACCAGCTTTACAGGAGAGGTACAGCCAAAGCTAATTTGGATCTACTTCTCCTGTGGATCATAGGAGTGCAGTTCGTGCATTCCTGCAACTCGTTTTCAGCAGACAGCGGGCCGAAGCCCATTGTCGGCTGACGTCACAGAGCCAGTCCAGGCTGGGGAGCAATCGCGACCATATGGTCGGGATCCACCCAGAACCCTGGACCGGCACCCGGCTCAGACACAGCCCAGTGTCCAGTGAGCGTGGGGTGGGGGGCAGAGAAGACAGCGATGACTGTCACCAGCTCTCTGCTCAGGGGGCCCTGAGAACCGAACAATCAGCAGTGTTTGATCGCTCGGTTCTCAGTCTTAGAGCCGACGGGGGAAAGTGCAGCATTGGTCCAGTGCTGCATCTGTCCCCCTCCAGCTCTAAGACTGATGCCGCGTACACACGATCATTTTTCCCATCTGGAAAAATTAAATTTTTTCTTTTGGACGAGAAAAACGACCGTGTGTGGGCTTTTCGTCATTTTTCCCGACAGGAAAAACAGCATTAATCACGACGAGAAAAATTAGAACATGCTCTAATTTTTCTCGTCGTGATTCCCGTCATTTTTTTCCGCTGCAGTTTTCCCATAGGGAAACACTGCCGGGGAGCCTACACACAGTCGTTTTTTTCAACCAAGAAAAAAAATGTCATTTAAAACGGCCGTGTGTAGGGGAACAAGCTGTTCCTCGTTTTTCACGTCAATTTTCTCGACGTCGAAAAAATCGATCGTGTGTACACGGCATTAGAACTGAGCAATCAAACACCACTAATCGCTTGGGTAAGTATGATTCTTGAAATAAAAAAAAATCCTATACTTCTCTTTTAAGTTATTTGTGTGCAGCTCAATGTAGAGCTGTTACTTATTAACAAAGCTGAAGATGTGGAGGAAAGGAGATACTCCCATCTGGTTCCTGGTGATGTTGTAATAAAGATCACTAGATATCTTTACCTTTCAGATCATGCAGGAGCAACATAAGGGTTGTTTGCAATCCTTACAGTCACCGTCACATGACTCCTACCTTTCGTCACATTTACTAGGAACAGGAAGAATTCTGATTTCATTGTTTCCCTAAATATACAATATACTCATGTGATCTTGGCTGTTCACATGCAGAGAGGTAGGTGTAAAGTGATCGTGGCCTTTGGGATATTTGACACTTGTGTAGCGCCCTCCTCACTCCCCTCTTTTCTTTCACTCGTCTTTCTCTTGTCTAGGGGTACCTCAGAGGGAAGGGAGCGGGGACACCACGCCTGGCCTCCACCACGTGTGTCAGTGCGGTATAAGCAACGTTCTTGTATTACCTTCGGGTCAGTGCTGTGCACCTGGATCCTCCCTCCAAGAGTCACCTTGAACAATGTCCGTTAGGAAATGAGCTCCACACCATTAAAGTTCAACACTCCTTTATTCCTCTGAGAATGAACACAAACAGTTGAACTCCCTTGGTAGAAACAGAACAGGAAAGGAGGTGTGGATGCAAACAGGCCCAGACACAATGCGTTCTCCACTTTCCTTCCTGAAAGTGGGTTACGGTCTCCGCACGAGGGGGAATTTCCTTCCAGGCGGTCTCCGATGAGAGGCTCACCCGTCACTGGCAATATGCTGCACCGGGTCTTCAAATGAGGAGCTCCCTCCGGTCCATTGCGCCTTCCGGATTCGGGTACCCACTCCCGGAGTACCCTAGGATCTCCTTCCCTCGCGGAACTCAGTGTTGGGCACTGAGCTCCGGACCTCCATCCAAGTACCTCACCCCAGGCTAAAGGTGCCTGGGATGGAACACGACCTCCGGCGGTCCTCTAGGCCTAAGCCACCCAGAGGACGAACACGACCCACCGTCCGCAAGCTGAAGGTGCCTGGGACTTCGACCTCGTGACCAAGATGGCCGGCCCCTTTATACCCTCTCCCAGCAAGCACGGCGGGTTCCCCGCCCCACCATACTGCTGCCGAGGGAGGACAAAAAGGGTCACAGCACAGCAATGATTCAACTCCAACCCAGGGCGACAGCGCCACCCAATGGGCCGCGGGGAATTACACATCACTAATGTCTTTGCCAAGTTCAAATTTAGACCCGGGAAAGTACATACCCGCTACACTTGTGATTAGGACACAGCGTAAATTCCAGCACCAAGGATGACAGGTGTTAGGGAATGTATAGCAAAAGTGTTGCGCTAAACAAAACTATAAATATAAATATACATATAAATGTAAGGCCTCATGCCCACGGACGTTTTTACAGCCGCATTTTTGAGCGTTTTTTACAGCTTAAAAACGCTTGTCCATGTTAGTCTAAAGCTTCATGCCCACCTAGGCGTTTTTGAGCTGCAAATAGCATAGGCGTTTTTAAGCTGTAAAAAAAAAACCCAGGACCATTGCGCTCCTCAGCGTCGGCGTTAGGCATAAAAAAACGCAAAGCGCTAAAAAACGCGCAAAAACGCTGCAATTGCGTTTTTGAGCTCCGACGGTTTTTTTTCCGAAAAAAAAAAGGTCAAAAAATGTATACAATAACATGGACAGGCGTTTTTAAGCTGTAAAAAACACGGCTGTAAAAACATCCGTGGGCATGAGGCCTAAAAGTAAAACAATGAGTTCATGTGTCTTCCAACTGACATCAGTGTAATGCCTTCACTTTGAAAAAAAGTGCACAAATGATTGTTCATTCAATTCCTCCACCTTGTGATAACCACCACTATAATAAAGGATGTACTCTTACCAGAGCGTATTGACCACCTATTACGGGGGTCAAATATGGCTTGTGTATCATTCTTATATGTTCCATCCACGCTTGCTTTTCCACATCCAAGAACAAGAGGAATCGTCCAGCAGTCACCTCTGAGCAGTACTGCTCTGGTCCCGAAGCAAGAGGTCCAGTGGGATGTGTCAATATAAAGATAAACGCCAATAGTGTAAAATCCTTAAAAATCTGCTTTTTTTTAAAGTGGCTGTAAACCCTTACAATGCACTTTTTACTACAGGTAAGCCTATAATGGGGAATACCTGTAGCTATCGTGGCTATCTCCTAAACCTGCATCATCGGCACATGTAGCACTGAAGCAACGACACGTTCGTGACGTTGTTTCAGCTGAAGTGCCGTTACCGGCGGCTCCTGCGCGCATGTGCGGGAGTGACGTCATCACGTCTCCGGCCAATCACAGTGCCGGAGCCTGCGATACCCGGAAATAACCCCGAGAGCGATGTCACCAGCCGGAGCAGTGTACGGGGACTGCTGCGGGGGCTTCCATCTAAGGTGAGTATTTCATTAAGAGCTAGTATGCTATGCATACTAGCTCATTATGCTTTGTCTTGCAGGTTTTTTTCTTTTGTGCGTTTACAACCATTTTAAGTAACGCATAGCATGCCATTTTATATAGGTACAATCTTCCTCGGTCCAAAGACAAGGACGTTGGTTCAATCCAAATGCGATGACAGGCTGTCGGGGCCACGGATGTTTGCAGCTGTTTGCACATCCAGTGATTAGCTGCGGTTAGAGGCAGAGGTTCCCCCTTCGACCCACTCTTGTCTGCATCCAGAAATGATCATCTATCCCTTACCTCATGTAATTGGTGGATGTCTTAACATCCAAACAGCCACAGACATTTGTGGTTGGTTATTTCTTTGTATAGGCTGAGTGGCTGCAGCTATTGGTGAACACTTGTCATTCTGGCTGCAGGAAGCCTCTGATTCTTGGTGGCAGAATTTGCATTATAACCTTAATCACAAGTGTGCATGGGGCCAATAGTTTTCTCAAGTGACATGCATCTAAATCCCTTATCACTTTCTCATGCCAAGAAGATAGTAAACACAAGCAGAAAATGTGATTTAATTTTATCAGTATCGGAGGATAATTAAAAAATATGTAACCCCAACATTTCATATTCTTGATATGTGTATGTTGCACCATGTACTTGTGTTAAAATGTATCCTGTTCTCTTTGTATTGTTTCCTTTGTGTGAAATTCCTGGTGATTCTGCCAGTCCCTCTGTTTTCCTATTTCACACCGGCCATGCTAGGGATGAGAGCAGACCCATCCCAGCGTGGTCAGTTTTCTGGATGTGCTGAAAGAACAGCCTGCTATCCTCCAATGATCAGACTTGTGCTGACACACCCCTTGCACAGCCATTCACTGGGAAAATTAGTGTACTGCTGTTTCTCCACCCCCACCTCTTTAAGCCCCTTATGCAGCTCTACAACAATGATTATATGATCACTTATTTAAAAAAAAGGAAAAAAAGTATCTATAATGTTTTATATATATACACACACACACACACACACACACACAATGTTTTGCCTTCTATTTCTATTTTAAACTCAATGGTCTGTTTTTACAAGGTAGGGGTGCACATAATGTTTTAAAGCCGAACTCCAGGAATTACAGTATCTCACAAAAGTGAGTACACCCCTCACATTTGGAGAAAACAGGTAGGCTGCACGGTGGACACGGGTGGCCTGCATGGTGGACAGGGGCGGGCTGCATGATGGACACGGGCGGGGCTGCATGATGGACACGGGCGGGGCTGCATGATGGACACGGGCGGGGCTGCATGATGGACACGGGCGGGGCTGCATGATGGACACAGGCGGGGCTGCATGATGGACTCGGGCGGGGCTGCATGATGGACACGGGCGGGGCTGCATGATGGACACGGGCGGGGCTGCATGATGGACACGGGCGAGGCTGCATTGGTGGACACGGGCGAGGCTGCATTGGTGGACACGGGCGAGGCTGCATTGGTGAGCATGCATAAAGTTGTTGTTAATATTTATTTTTATGAATTAATTTTGCATGAAACAATTAGGTGTCATTTCATGAGATAATTTATGAGGGCGTGTTTAGGGGCGGAATTAGGGGCAGCTGGTGGCGGGTAACCCTTGAGGCCTAAATAGTAGATCAGGACTTGAAATTTTGAGCCCTGATCTAGCTCCTTCTTCTTACTGTCCCTGGCCCACCCTTTTCATTCATTGGATTTTAGTTATTTTCAATCAAGGAGGCTCGGTGTTGTAGCATGCTGCTGGTGTGGACAGACCATAAGGCCTCATTCACACAGGCACTGAGGCCAGTAGACCGTGAATGGGCCCAGTGTTAATGCAGATTGAGCTGGCAGGTGTTGTGTGCAAGCAGCACATGTAAATGTATGGGGCCGCTCATCCTAATTTGACAAGCGTGTGGGTGAGCAACCCCAAATGTACACTTTATGCATTTGGAGTGAATCTTCTGCATGCCTATCAGATTAGGAGGAGCATCGGTCTTTTGGCTAAGATCAAGTGTAGTATCTGTTCTTATCAGTGTCCAGTAGGAGTGCTATGCCGTCATTCTGGCTTAACCGGGAACTGAGATGGCTGGTTATCTAGTATCCCTGCTGGTATGATGGGGGCATTGAAGGCTAGAACTGGCTGGAACAGAAACCTAGGCGCCCACAGGTAGTTGGGGCACATAAGTAATTCCCCAGGGAAAACAAAATGGGCCCAGTTCTTCAAGAGTTGAATGGAATCTACCTTGTCTGGCCATGGGCTGGGAAGGCAGAGAGTCTGTGGTGTCTGTGTTACCTGGGAGTAGTCGCCCTAGGGTGTGGGACCCCAAGGTGTGAAAATGCACATGGTCACAGCACCAAAAACTTTTTTCTGCACTGTGTCTTTTAGGACTGGGCCTTTTGGCAAAGTCCGGGGCAATTTTTGTTACCAGGCTTCAGGGCCCGGTCAGTGCACATTGCACGGCCACTTATTTATTTATTTATGTATTTATTTATTCTCCTCACGTTTTGTCACCTTTCACTTATGTGTGTGTTTTTTTCACACAGGATGGAGGGTGTGAGTCCTCGGGCTTGCCCTTGCGTCTAGGAGGAGGAAGTGTGGGCCTCAGGCTCCTTCTTCCCATGATCCTGGGGGGTCTTTCTTCGGGAGAGCCCCTCAACCTAGTACTTGTTGGCTGGCTTCAGCTGACCAGGATGAGAGGGGTCTGCCAGGCCTCCTGGCTAGGTAGACCATGTCATACCCTATGTCTCTGCCAGAAGCCTTGCGCCCGGGGGATCAGGGAGAGGTCCTACCCCTTCAGGGGGGTGAACAAGGCACACCCTTAAAGCGGAAGTAAACCCATTGATTTAACAGTTTCAAAAAGCAGTTACATTCCCGGCATGCCGGGAATGCCAACTGTCACATTGGTTGTGCTCTCAACCAAACTGTCAAACCATCCAATAGCTGGTGTCATAACTGATCACATGTGCAGCATCATGGCAGTTGAAGATTAAACAGAGGCCAAGATGGCAGCTTCCTTACCTGAAAATGATAGGAGGGTTTACTTCCACTTTTTGGCCCCTTTCACACTAACCCTGTCAGTTTTTTAGGCGGACCTGCACGGACGCTCCATGTAGCCCTATGGAGCCACGGATGTCAGCGGTGCCAAAGTGTGACGGAGGAAAACCCTATTTTTCCTTCCGTCGGCGGAGCGGATCGGATGAACACGGACAGACGGTCCGTCGTCATCCGATCCCCCCATAGGGGAGAGCGGCACTCTGACAGGGCGGTCCCCGCACAGTGTGCGGGGACCGCCCAGTCATCCGCCGGCTCAGCGGGGATCAACGTAGCGATCCCCGCTGAGCAAGCGGAGCTTCACGGGGTGGATCTTCACAGATCCGCCCCGTCTGAAAGAGCCCTAAGTGCACGTTTTAGTGTGTGTTCACATGCACATTTCTTGTTCACTTAACGTTTTTTACGTTTTTCATTTTCAGCACCACTGCGGATTAAAAGAAAAATTTGTGTTGGTACAGTCACTGCTTCCCATAGACTTACATGGGCTGCCTGCATGCAGCACCTGACAGCTCAAGACACATAAACAAATGGCTGATTCATGGTGTACTGGCCTCAGCACGCATGTGATAGAGAGCTTATAAGATGTCAGCCTGCTAAGAGGTGGACGAGTCCATTTACGACCCTCAGTTTACAGAAGTGCTGTCCTACTAGTGTCACATTGATTTTTGTCATTGTATTGTGCCTAAAGTACCCTTTAGGCACAATATACAACATATAATGATACACAAGAATAATAGACAAAAAAATGTATCCAGCATACCATTGTGAGTTAGGTGTTTGTAGATGACCTGCGCACAGAATGCATATGATTTTCGTACATCTCTTATTTTGCATAGGAACGTGCTCATTACGCTCATTTGTTTAACCACTTCAGCTCCAGAAGGATTTTTACCCCCCCTTCCTGACCAGATAATTTTTTGCGATATGGTACTGTGTTGCTTTAACCACTTGCTGACCAGCTACTACGGCAGTAGGTCGGCTCGATTGCGCAAACCGCCGTACCCGTACAGCGGTCCGTGCATGTGACACTGTGGGCGCCCGCTGCACGCCCGCGAGTCCCGCGGACTCGATGTTCGCCGGCGACCCGTGATCGCGGTACACAGAGGCAGAATGGGGATCTGCCTAGGTAAACAAGGCGATCCCCGTTCTGACAGAAGAGATCATGGAGATCTACTGTTCCCAGTGATCGGGAACAGCGATCTCTGGAGTTCCAGTTAGCCCAGCCCCCCACACAGTTAAAACACACCCAGGCAACACAGTTAACCCCTTGATCGCCCCCAAGTGTTAACCCCTTCCCTGCTGGTGTCATTTATACATTGATCTGTGCATTTTTTTTAGCACTGATCAATGTAATAATGTCACTGGTCCCCAAAAAGTGTCACTTAGGGTCAGATTTGTGAGCCAGAATGGGGATCTGTCAATGTAAACAAACAGATCCCTGTTCTGATAGGGGAGGAGAGAGATTGGCTGTTCCTATTGATTAGGAACAGCAATCTCTATCCTCCTCCAGTCAGTCCCATCTCCCCACAGTTAAGCCTCATACACACGATCGGATTTCCGTCAGACAAAGCCGTGGAATTTTGTCCAAAGGGCATTGACCGTGAACTTCTTCTGCATACAGTCGGCAAAACGAAACTACGTGGTTTTTCTGCTCTTTAGCGCCACCCTTGGGCAACTTCTGCTAATGTTGTGCTATGGTTAGCATTGCTTCTGAGCATGCGTGTTTGTACTTTGGATTTTTTTCAGACGGACTTGTATACACACGATCGGATAATCTGACGGCACACATTTGTTGTTGGAAAATTTGAAAGCATGCTATAAAACATTTGTTGTTGGAAAATCCGACAACAATTGTCCGATGGAGCATACAAACGGTCTGATTTTCCGACAAAACCCTGCCATCACACATTTGTTGTCAGAAAATCAGATTGTGTGTACGAGGCTTTAGAAACCCCTCTCAGAGAACACATTTAACCCCTTGATCACCCCCTAGTGTTAACCCCTTCCCTGCCAGTGACATTTACAAAGTAATGAGTGAATTTTTTTAGCACTCATCGCTGTATAAGTGTCAATGGTCTCAAAAAAGTCTCAAAAGTGTCCGATCTGTCTGCTGCAATGTCGCAGTCCCGCTAAAAATCACAGATCGCCGCCATTACCAGTAAAAACATTTAAAAAAATAAAAGTCCATAAATCTTTCCCATAGTTTGTAGACGCAATAACTTTTGCGCAAAATAATCAATATACGCTTATTGCAATTTTTTTTTTCCAAAAATATGTAGAAGAATAAATATTGGCCTAAACTGATGAATAAATTTGTTTTTTTTAATTAATGTTTTTTTTTATATGTATTATAGCAGAAAGGTGACACTGTACCCCAAAAAAATTGATGTCCTTTTTTTCCCACAAATAAACCTTTTTTTGATCGTATTTGAATTTGAATTTTTATTCTTTGCGCTGGTAAAAAAATATTTTTTTTTACTTTCTGCTATAACACATATCCAATAAAAAAAATTTAAATAATGAAATTTCTTCATCACTTTAGGCCAATATGTATTCTGCTACATTTTCTTGGTAAAAAAAACTCCCAATAAGCATATAATGATTGGTTTTGCGTAAAAGTTGTAGCGTCTACAAACTATTTATTTACTTATTTTTTGGCAGCAATCAGCGACTTAAGGCGGGACTGCGATATTGCGGCGGACAAATGGGACACCTAACTGACCTTTTTGACACTTTTGGGGACCAGTGACATTATTACAGTGATTAGTGCTAAAAATATACACTGTCACTGTACTAATGACACTAGGGAGTGTGGAGAAAAGGGCACTCTGGATAACATAGAGACTTTAAAGTGATTGTAAAGTCTTGTTTTTTTTTTTTGTATGTTTTTTAAATAACAAACATGTTATACTTACCTGTTCTATGCAGTTGATTTGCACAGAGCAGCCTGGATCCTCCTCTTCTCGGGTGCCTCTTTTCTGTTTCTGGCCCCTCCCTCCTGTCGAGTGCCCCCACAGCAAGCAGCTTGCTATGGGGGCACCCGAGCCGAGCTGCAGCGCCATGTGTCCATTCAGACATAGAGCTGCTGTTCGGTCCCGCCCCCTCTCTCCCCTGATTGGAGAACTGACTTTGATTGACAGCTGCAGGAACTAATGGCATTGCTGCTGTGTCTCAGCCAATCAGGAGGGAGAGTCCCGGATGGCCCAGGAATTCGTGGACATCGCTGGACAGAGATGGGGTTCAGGTAAGTATTAGGGGGTGCTGGGGAGGCTGCTACACACAGAATTCTTTTTATCTTAATGCATAGAATGTATTAAGATAAAACACCTTCTGCCTTTACAACTCCTTTAACAAACAGTACGTGTGATTAATGCACCACAGCAGCATTTCAGAAAAGGGAAGCACTCTTTATAGGAAAAACAAAGCAGAGAAGAAGGTGCTTCTAAGTGCAATAATAAAACACTATAATGAGAAGGAAGGGTTAAAAACACGTACAAAATGGAAGTGAAAAACAGGCATATCAATGAATCCATAACGTCCAGCGGGATGCCTCCTCGGAGTAAAGACAGCTGCAGGTGGAAGTTCCAGCCGACCAGTGGTGGTAAACACTGTGTCTCTGATCCAAGATGGAGAGCCGTGCTGTCAGGACCAGCATGGAATCCAGGAAACCGGAAGTGGCGTCAGAGTAGGCAGGACATGTTTTGGAGCATGCCCAGTCACTCCTGCTTCACAGGAACACAGGATTCATGTCTTCTGTACTCCCGGAATGACAGTCTGCCTTCTTTACATAGGCAGACTGTCAATCTGTCAGAGTACCGAACGATCGGCGGAACCCGCTGTGTAAAATCACAGCGGGAGCGAGCCGACGCGCCCTCGGGCCCAAAACCTGTACATGCAGACTCACGTATATATTTGTGATTCTTCACAGAGCGGCTGCCCTGTAGCAGTAAATCTGCTATGGGGCAGTCGTAAAGTCGTTTTTGTGACATTGCTCAGATCTTCACACTCTTGCAGAGCTATGATCTCAGATGCCTGGTCTTCCTCTGTCGTTCTGTGGTTTCTCCTGGCAGCCCCTATGCCACTACAGGATATAACAGTAATAGGTTTTAAGAATGAAGCAGTTTAAACCAGTTGATAGCGGGGAAATTACCACTAATTCCAATCACATCCCGGTTAATTTGAAAAACTGAGAGAAAAATTGCCCCTGGGATAGTGTGGATTGGAAAAATAACGTGGATTGCCACCAATAAGTATATAAAAGTAAAAAAGTTTTATTTGTACATATTATCACATGATTTTAGCAAAAATAAAGAGGTTTTAAAACAAGAGTTGACATGCATTTATGTTGAAACCAAATACATACAGTCGCCCTATGCTTATGACATATCGGTCAATTTATACATAACGGCGAAAAGCAACCGACATGTTTCGGATATTGGTAGCTGTATTCGTAGCAGCTTCCATTGAATTTCCTTCTTCAGGGTTAAAGTATTGGTTTATACATGGATTGATAAAACATAATGTATAATAACAGTGTATAAATTGACCGATATGTCATAAGCATAGGGCGACTGTATGTATTTGGTTTCAACATAAATGCATGTCAACTCTTGTTTTAAAACCTCTTTATTTTTGCTAAAATCATGTGATAATATGTACAAATAAAACTTTTTTACTTTTATATACTTCTTGGTGGCAATCCACGTTATTTTTCCAATCCACACTATCCCAGGGGCAATTTTTCTCTCAATTTTTCCTACAGGATATAACAGTGGGGAAGAGGTCAGTGGAAGGAACCGCTGTGCATGGCAGGGAGACAGGCATTTGAAGTTGAAATCTAGGTTTTATTTTTATTGCATAGTTACATTGCTCCAGCTTGGACTAATGTAAGTGTACATATCTCATACTTGTGGAAGCTGCAAGTCACTGTAATAGTTGCCTCTACTACAGTGTGTTGTGGAAAATTTTATTAATGTATGTTGTCAGACGTCCCCCAGTGTCGGTTTTGCTGTAATGCGCTCATGTGTGTGTATTCGCACATACAGACGTTGGTGGAAGACCGGTGGCGTGAAAATCTTCCTGTGGACACAGCGATGTTTGCTCTTTTAGGGATGTTTGTTTTATGCCTCGACAAGGGACTGGCCACTTCTTGGCGTTGGCATTAAATGACTCAGAGCGGACAGATCTGCGTCCACGAGAACTATAGCATAACTATACGACAATTGTGGCCCATTGAGACATAATTTTCATATGGTTCCCGTCATTGGAAGCAGTGCACGTCACTGCTAGTCTATTTGAATGTATACATGTCTGTGATTGGTTCTTTTATTGTATTGTATTGTATCGGACATCCTGTTAGAGGGACGCCCTTATATGGACATTTCCTGTGTGAAGGGGACATCCTGTGATGACCACTGCCATGGAGGAGGTCACATGTTGTGAGCTCACTTCCTATGTAGGAGGTCACATGCTGTGACATCACTTCCGGCTGGGATTTTAATAAAAAGGAGCCGTGAGGCTCTGGGCGAGCAGTGTTTTTTGGGATGCTGAGATGAACTTAACAGTGTGGTGATGCTTCTTGATTTGAATGAATGGGAATCGAATGGAAGGTGAGTGAATTTTAGCTTAAGATGCATTATATCATTGAGACGAAATGTGTTACTATTAGAGACACGATATCTGGCTGTGTGCTCTGTGTACAGCCTGATTTCGCTGACAAGTGATAGCAGTGATCTTCCAGGTCCTGTACCAAACTGCTGCCCTTACTCATAAAAACGACAGGGGGTCGGTAACTTTACATTGCCACCATTCGCAGAACACCTTAAATACACGTAATTGTCTGATTGGACAAGGTGGAGATTATGACATCATCTTCTTGCCTCTCCACGTCATCCAATCAGAGATCACCTCTTCCCTGTTTACTTATTAAACTTGTCAACCTGACCCCCAGGATTTGATCTGCTACAACAGGCCTCTAAGCTCCTCAAGGGCCATTCTTAGAGCCGGTTCACACAGGGGCGACTCGTCAGGCGACTCAGCCGCCTGACAAGTCGCGCTCCGCTCTATTCAATAGAACCGTTCTAATAGGAGCGACGCAAGCCACTCCGACTTAGAAAAAGGTTCTTGTACAACTTTGGGGGCGACTCGGGGCGACTTGCATTGACTTCAATACAGAAGTCATTTTGCAAGTCGCCCCTTAAGTCGTCTTGAGATCGCCTTGCCGAGTCGCCCCCAAAGTCGTGCCGCCCCTGTGTGAACCGACTCTAAAGCCCTGTACACACGATCGGTTTTACCGATGAAAACAGTCCGATGGACTTTTTTCATCGGACAAACCGATCGTGTATGGGACCCATCGGTCTTTTTTCCATCGGTTTTAAAAAATAGAACATGTTTTAAATTTTTCCGGTGGATCAAAAACCGATAGCAAATTCCGATTGTCTATGGGCAAGTCCATCGGATAAAAAACCCACGCATGCTCAGAATCAAGTCGACGCATGCTCAGAAGCATTAAACTTCATTTTTCTCGGCTCATCGGAGTGTTTTACGTCACCGCGTTTGGAACGGTCGGTTTTTTGACTGATGGTGTGTAGGCAAGACTGATGGAAGTCAGCTTCATCGGATTTCCGATGGACAAAACCATTGGATTAGAATCCATAGGATATCCGATCGTGTGTACGAGGCTTTACAGTGTGTGCATTTTCTCAAACCATTTCCTGCAGGAAATAGAAAATGCAATAAAAGCACTAAAAGAAAACAAATGATTTCCATTGTGTTTCCTGACTTAGCAATGATTTCAATGTTTAAGCATTTATTTTGTAATACATAACTGGATTGCTGTCTGCTGTATTTTTTGTGCTTCATACAAACACTCTCACTTTGATCAATGTCATTTTTGTTAATCCAGATTCAATAAATAAAAAGTTTATAAAAAAAAGTTTGTACAAGACTTGCGTAGCTAGAATTGATTTGCATTTCTTTGTGTTTAGGTATGTTGCTTTTACCTGACAATTTTACTGAAATTTCAATTATGTTAAAAATAAATTTATTACGTAGGTGGAACGATCATTATAGTGGCTGTAATTTTTTTTACAGGTTTAAAGCTAAACTCCAGGTATCTGGAATTTAGTGTTAACTACTTCATCTCCGGAAGGAACACGTTCACATCAATCCATTTTTGGAAAGGGTCAGGGACTTTTTTAAATGCAAAACAGTGCTTTTTTGCATTTCTGGTTCAATAGACTTCAATGGAGAAGCTGCAGAAAAGCATGTCGTGTGTTTTTACCCTGATTTTGCTACGATTTGCTTTTTTAATCTGCCTAACAACAAATCCCCCCCCCCCCCCCCCCAAAAAAAAGCACAAAAAACCTGCAAATTGTGGCAAAATCCCAGTAAAACACAAAACGCAAAAAGCACTGCAGAAACACTCAAAAGCAACATGGATAGATGTGAAATGAGCCTCACAGGGGTGTGAGCCTAAAGGAATGAATCCTAAGACCCCTTTCACACTGAGCCGCGGCCACGTTAGCGCTAAAGTGCCACTCGTTTTAGCTGCGCTTTATCGCTGTTTAAGCAGCGCTTTTCGGTAGCTAGCAGGGCGCTTTTAACCCCCGTTAGCGGCCGAAGAAGGGGTTAAACATGCCCCTGTTGCGGCGCTTCTGAATCGCTTTTCAGGCGCTTTGGAAGCGCTGCGCATTCATTGCAATGGGCAGGGGCGTTTTGGGAGCCCAAACCGCCCCAAAGATGCTGCTTGCAGGACTTTTCCTAAAGTTCCGCAAGCGCACTGCCCCAGTGTGAAAAGTCACACTGAAATGAATGGGGAGGCGGTTTTCAGGCGTTATTTAGAGGCTATCTCTAGCGCTAAAACGCCTGAAAACGGCCTTAGTGTGAAATGGGTTGTAGCGGGGTGATATATTTAGGGGAAGTATCTGAGTGGTAGTATGGCTCAGATACACTAATTGTCAGGCTTCTTGGACCATTTTTGTCCCTGGGAGATAGTATTGGTGTGCTGTTCCCTGTGGCCTACAGGTGGCGCTGTTGCCATAGGCTAGGGTTGAACCACTGATAGAGTGCTGTGCCTTTTTTGTCCCCTCTTTGCGGTGGTGACGGCGGGGCGGGGAACCTGCTGTGCCTGTCGGGAGAGGGTATAAAAAGGGGCGGCCATCTTCCAGAGGGGTCGCGCTCAGGCACCTTCAGCCTGGGTGGTGCGTGTGTCGCCTCCGGGTGCCCTAGGCCCGGGGGCCGAGTTCCTGTTCCATCCCAGACACCTTTAGTCTGGGGTGAGGTACTATTTCGGAGGCCCGGAGCTCAGTGCCTTCGGCTGGGTTCCGCCGGGGATTGAGGGCTCCCAGGGTGCCGCCTTGTGAGGGGACCCGTATCCAGGATCGAGGAGGTCAGGGAGGTGACCCCTTCTGAAGACCCAGCGCAGAGTCGTGGTGACAGTGGGGGCCTCTGGTAACTCTCCGGAGGGAGGTTCTTCTCCTTAACAAGAGCCAAGTTTCTTCAGAAGGAAGTGCATGTTCTGTAGGTCATAGTGGCAGTGACTCTACGCACACCAGGTCAGTGGCAGTGACCAAATAGGGCAAGCAGGGCCGCTGTTAGAAATCATGGGGCCCCGTACAGCCCACCTGATGGGGCCCCTTTGACCCCGCCCTCGGCCCCACCCCTGGCCCCACCTCTGACCCTGCCTCAAAAGTTGCGGGGGGGGACATATGGTGCAAAGAATGTGGAAGTAATCGGGTGGTTTCAGAGCGGCTTGTATTACAGTACTTGCACATGAAACTTGACAGCTGCCTTTACAAGTATACACACCATCCTGGCTGCTGTCTCCAGCCAGAAATGTGTGTATGTGTTAAAGACATGCTTGCATGACCTCAGCTCCATTTTAAAATGGCGTGTTTAAAAGGTTTTCTCCCCCCAAACACAAGTGTGCAGTAGCATCTTACAGTGCCTTGTGATCTTTAGGCCTCATGCACACAGGTGTTTTTTTTTTTTTCTGATTCCAAACGCCCCTCCATGTTATTCTGTGTCTATGCACACATAGACTTTTAGAATCTTTTAGTGGCAGGGGCATTTACAGGCAGGTAAAAACAAACAAACAGGGCCAGTGCGTACAGGAGCAGCAGTGTTTTGGCTAAAAAAACGTTTGACGCGTGTAAATGTGCCTAAATGCGTATTAACACTAGGCGCATTTAGCACTTGAACGTTAATTAATTTCATTGTTATAAATCATTGTTCTCGCCAATGAAATGAACGCCCAAGTACTTGATGCCTGTAAATGAGCCTAAACGCTCGTACAGGCGTTAGACACTTTTACAAGCGTCAGGCGTTTTTTTTCTGGCAAAAGGCTGCTGCCAAGAGGAGGGGCCTCCCTGAAACCCTCCTGTGTGCATGAGGCTTTATAGCATTAGGATAATCATTCACACAGCACACAAGGTGCTCCATGGCTCTATCACAGTGTACCACATGCTCTTGTGTGCTGACTTTTCTGTGGCTGTACTGTGCTACAATCTGTAACACACAGTACACCCATAAAGTAACAAAGTCAGCAGACAACAGCCATGTGTCACACTGTGATAGAGCCTCAGAGCACCTTGTGTGCTGTGTGAATAATTATCATAAGGCACTGTGAGGAATCGGATATGGATGATTCTGCTAAAATTACAGTGAACACTTCACTCACTGTGTACTGCCCAGTGTGTGCCGCGCTACCATCCGCCGCCGCCGCCAGGATTAGTTTTGCCGTTCCCTCCCGGTCAGCTGTCTCATTTCAGTCCTTGAAAGAGCGGCGGAGCAGGTAAATCACTGTATGGATCACTCCGCCAAGCACCAGGGAAGAGTGGCCGGAACTATAGAGCATGCGGCTGGGCGCAGGTTTGTGTACCTCCGCCCGAAAATGAAAAAATAGTCCCTTCCCAGCGCCCACCTCCTGAACCCCTCTGTTCACCTGAAGGGGCCCAGGAAAATATATTTATACACTCCCTAAGCCAGTAGGAGCGGGGGTGTCATTTATTCAGCCTTATTTTTTTGGTTTGCATGAAATGCACCATAAATCTGTCCGGGCCCCCCTGATGAGCTGATTGGGCCCGGGCCCGGTACAACAGGGCTGGTTCTACTGCCCTATCAGCGGCCCTGAGGGCAAGGCCCTATTCACCAGGTCAGTGGCAGTGACTTTTCATATTCACCCTGTCTGTGGCAGAGACCTTGCGCCCAAACCTGTTTGGGAAAGCAGAACAGTAAGAGAAACCTAAATTGAGTTTGTGCCTGGACCTCCTCCCACCTTATCTGACCTGTGTCTTGTATCAACCTGTCTGCTCTCATAGAGACTATTTGTTATCCGTGGTGAAATAAATATAAAGGTTGGACTTTCAGTTGGTGTGGACAGTTACTTTACTGGGGAGAATTAAGGACTTGCCTCTGGCTAAATGCAGTAGCGAGATCAGCTCGGGAGGATTCTAACACCAGCCGCAGGCAGGCCCGAGAAACTAACACCGCTCAACCTCCCCATCCAGGAGGGTACAGGCTGCTGGTGCGGTGTGCCTCAGTCTTTCCTGCGGAGGAGCCAAGTAAAGAAAAGCAGGTAAAGTCTGGGATGAGTGCGCTAGAGGGTCTTATAGTGATTCTATTACATGTGAAACTAGATTACATTGCGAAAACAGTAGAAATGATTTCCTTTTCTATACACACACGTCAGCACTTTGTAGCATGTGAGCAGACAGCAGAGATCTGCCTGGGGTGTCAATCATCCACTACTCACGCCTTCTTGTACATAAAGGGTAATTATTCAACACAGCGGAGCTAATCCTACATCTTTAGGTATTATTGGTACTGCAGGAGGAGATTGTAAAGACATACACTCACATTTCCTTCTCTCATTATTACAAACTACTGATCTGGTCGTTATTTGAGTTTACAAACAGACAAAAGTTGTACCAAGAAACAGTAAAAACAATCAGTAATATAATAAAATCAGCAACTTACTGGATTGTAAATTGGTGCATAGCCCGCCATCAGATCTGTGTGCTGTTACACGTTCAATGACTCTGGGAGTGAGAAGTGAAGCTAGTTTCGTTTTCCTGTGAAGGAAGAAAGGATCTAGAAAACAACATGGGTGGGAGTGTCTGACCTTATCCATACATATTGTGTATAGGGGCTGTCTCTGATGGAACCATCTGCAGCCTGAAAAATATGCATTACCAGTCAGTGTTTTTACACACACACACACATTCCCCACACTCCCTTCATTAAAAATAAAGCTACAATTTTTATGCATGTAGCACACGAATCCTTTACCTGCCTTTGGCTCACTTGCAGGAAAGGCACACCATGCCACATGCCCGTACCCTCTTGTGTGAAGAGGTTAAGCGGTGTATAACTGGGTCTCCACAGCTAGGTTCTCCAGAGAATGGTTCTCGTCTCTACTGCAATAGAGTCTCTATTTCCCCCAATAACTCCAAGGTCCACACCAGCGGCAGCTCCAACGTAGAGTTTATTTCTTATGCACAATCATTAGATAGAAAAGGGTGGATGGAGAACAGGACAGCAAAAAGGTGTTGGATTAGGTCCAGGCACAAACGAATGGAAGATTCTCTACCTGTCTCTCAAGTAGGTTTAGCTCACCCGGATAGTCTCCCATTAGAGCGGATCCTAGCAGCCGGAGTGATGCTTGAACTAGATTAAGCACAGTCTCTGCCACAAACTGTTACAAGTGAATATGGGTCTCTGCCACAGACCTGGTGAACTTTGGGTCTCTGCCACAGACCTGGTGAACTTTGCTTGTGGTATTACCGCTTTAAGGCCACCCCCAGTCATGTTATTTAAATGATTTTTTTTTGCTTTATGCATTTGTAGCAGGATGTCCATATGTAAGAAGGAATCCGGCTCCCTCCGGTGGTATAAGTGTTACAATGCAACTAATGCACTTTGGGACAGATATCAGCTAGGAGAAAAGACTGTTGTTTTTAGTAAAAGACAGACTACATTACCCAGGGTGCATTGCAACACCGTAAAGCATTCTGGGCAGACTACTTAAACCAGGGGAGGGGCCAGCGTCTCTCTCTCTGGATCCAGCTCTCAAAAAAGCAGGAAGTTGGCACGAAGGCCTGCTTCCTAAGGATTAGGCCAGAAGCCTGGGCCTAAATTACGGGAGTGCCTGAGTGATTTCCAGCAGAGGATCGTCCACAGCGTCCTGTGATTGCCCAGCAGAGACCGGAGTCGTCCATCACCATATGCTGTTAGTGACGGAGTCCGGAGACTGCAGCTGAAGCAGAAGCGTGGAGATCGAGTGACCGGGACAAGCCAGAGGAGACTATCTGAAAGTCGGGCCTGTTTGGTGAGAAGGGCACCTGCCCAGAATTGACTACTACCTTAGAGGAAAGTGATTTAGTTATTGCCAGCCACACTTCACCTATCACGCCACAGCTTGCGGCCTAGTGTATCTCACTGGAGACCATGTGATCAGAGATTGGTGCATCCGTCATTAGTGGGTGGCAGGCACACGAGTACTCAGGTATATTGCGGATAATTACAGCATCTTGTTGAAACCCTGTGGATTACAATTTAACTTGTGCACTGACGGTGGCTAGCGAAGACTTCATTGGAGAAAGGAACTTTGAGTGGGACGCAGATAGGCCTTACTTACCTATTATAGGGAATGAACACGTGCAAGGTATTGCAACAAAGGGGGAGCTTGCGAGCAACCAGTTAGCCGTGCAGAGAAACATATAGATACATGTACATATATATAGCTGATGTTATTTCCTGTTATTACCTAATCTCAGTGATACCTATCCTTATTGGTTTATTGACTCTGCAATGCGCATGCAGAGTCAACTGTGTGTATTAATGTGATTCTTTACCCTTCCCTTTTATACTGAGTAAAGGTACCTTTGATTAAGCATATAACTTGTGTGAAGTATCTCTGTCACTTAGAAGGACTAGTGACCAGCAAAGGTAATAACATTTACAGGTTATTGTGTGATGTATGCAGGATTGTGTCTCCTAATACTCAATAGGTCTCACACTCCTTATTCATATCAGTTGTGCTAAGGGAAGGTTTGAGCCACTTCCAGGGGTTGATAGGCAGGACGTAGACCCAAATCAAACACAGCAGCTCCTACGGGGGTAGTGCTACAAGTGGGGGCTCGTCCGGGATATTCTATGGTTCTGCAATCAACTTTCCCCCTAGACAGAACCCCTTACAGCACAGAAATGGACCCTGCTGCCGTAGCCCGGTGGTGCAGGGATGAAGGCATCCTACCCGGAAATGGCCTGGTGGTTGAAATCCAGAGAGAGGCCTGGGTAGAGGAGCAGCTAACTCCAGTCTTGAGAGCATTGTCCACGGACAGGAAGCCATGGGTGATTGACATAAAGACAGATACTGTAAATCCCCACACCTATGCATTATGTGAGTGGAGGAACGGAATCTCTGACTACTTCAAGGGTGCCAGCATAAAAACTACAAACCAAGTAGAACTCCTCCTGATACACCCAGAAGAGAATAAAGAAGGCCCCAGCACAGGAGGGAGCGCCCAACAAAAGGGTCCCGGTTCACCACCATTGACCACCCTTAGCTCAGAATTGTGCGCTGTCCTGGGGGAGATTGTGACCAAGTGTAAAAAGGACCCTCCAGACTACCTGATGTCAGGATACAGGAAACTCAGGACCTTTTCTGGGAAGAAACCTGTACCTTCAGTGGAAGATGGATTTGAAGAGTGGCTAGATGGCGCCACTCAAGCCCTAGAAGAATGGGAGGTGCCAGAACAACAAAAAAAAACAACGGATTGTGGAAAGCTTAAAGGGGCCTGCTCTGGAGGCCATACGTAACCTCAAGTTAAGCAAGAAGGACTGCAATGCACAGGATTATCTGGATATTCTGCAGAATGTGTTCGGCGGGACGGAAAACGTCACTGAACTCACTTACCAGCTGGGGCATTGCTACCAAAAAGAGGGAGAGAAGCTGTCAGAATTCATAGGATGCCTGGATAAGATCCTGCATCGGATCCTACTGAAGAAAGGGATCGATCCAAGAAAAGTGGATGAGGCCCGTGCCCAGCAGGTGTTGAGGGGAGCTCAACCCTTGGACCCCATCGCATTATTGCTACGCACCCGGCGGGACGGGAGCAGCCTGGAATACCCCGACTTGATCCGGATAGTCAGGGAGGAGGAGGCCATGTTGGAAGACAAAAGGAGGAGTCAACACCCCGAACCAACTGCCCGAGTCAGAATGTTAAGTGCAGAAGAAGGTGATTCAGAAGTTGAACTCCTAAAGACCCAGGTGTCACAACTAGTAGAAATGGTGTCCATGCTGACTAGCCAGGCCTCTGTGCCACACAACAAGAACACGTCAGAGGAACCAAAAAAACCTCCTAGCTCCAATATGGAACTAGTACAGAAGCCTAGGAGATTGATAACATGCTTCAATTGTGGGGGAATCGGGCATGTTAGAGCAGTGTGTCCCAGCCCAGATGAAGTTGCATCCAGATATCGCAAGCCGGCGGAAAACTTCAGAGGGCCCCGGTGAAGGAGTCAGCCGGGCGCCCACCAGTTTCCACGAACTCCTTCAAGAAGTCCAATGATCCAAAACATCAGAGTCAGGGACCTAAACCTCTGCCAATTAGGCCCCGTCCCACAACTCAGGCTGCTGTTGAACAGAAGGCCAGTGCACACCAGACCCAGAAGGGACTGAGACCCACCGGAAACTCAAGAAAAAAAGAAGTGAGGGTACAGGTAACTGAACCCAGCAAGAAGTCTGTGTTGAAGGAGTTCCCTGCCAAGTTAGTGGGGCCTTCTCCAGTAGTCTCCATACAAGTAGAAGGGATCTACACCAAGGCTCTTCTTGACACTGGGGCTCAAGTGACTCTTCTGTATAGGGATTTCTATGATAAACATCTTAAACATCTGCCCCTACAGAAATTAGAGGAACTGGAAATATGGGGTATTGGAACTCAGAGCTTTCCCTATGACGGTTACCTGCCAATCAAGTTGACTTTTGATCCCTCAGTGGCTGGGGAGACAGAGACCTTCGATACTCTGGCAGTAGTGTGCCCTCGCCCACCAGGGGCCAGCAAGAGCTCACTCATCATAGGGACCAACACTGATCTAGTCAGGCGACTGCTGACACCGTTGGCCCAACAGGAAGAAGCCCCGACCACAAGAGTCCACCCCATGTTAAGGCAAGCCTACCAGCGCCTGGTACTGGAGCAGAAGGCCCCGGCTGAGGGAGTTGGCAAGATTTGGAAGCTAGACAAGACGGAGAAGGTATTACAACCGGGAGAGGTGACTTGCCTGAGGGCTTCTGTCAAGCTCACATGGAAACAGCCAGGCCCCTTCATTGTCTTCGAACCAGGCCCACAGGAAAGACAGAAAGGGATTGAAGTAATCCCCGAAGTGATCCCATTGAAGGCCCTACAGAAAAGCCATGGGAGGGTTTCAGTGAGTATAAGGAACACTGCTAATACACCAGTGAAGGTGCCGGCCAGAATGCTGTTGGGCCAGGTGAATCCAGCCACCCCCATTGCCCCGTGTGAATTGAAGAAAGAAGAAAGGGGTAAAGTCACCATAGAGAAGCTCTGTTCTGAAGACACGGCCCTCCCACCAGAATGGAGAAAAAGGGCCAAAGCTCAACTTGCAAGGTGGGAAAAGATCTTCTCTAAAGATGAGTTCGATGTGGGGTGCGCAAGGAGTGCCACTCACAAGATACGCTTACAAGAAGATAAGCCCTTTAGAGAGAGAGTTCGACGGGTCCCACTGGGTGACTTAGAAGACTTGCGGGAACAGTTGGCTGAGCTGAAGAGGACGGGGATTATTCGAGAATCCAGGAGCCCTTACGCTTCTCCAATAGTGGTAGTCCGAAAGAAGAACGGGTCGCTGAGACTGTATCGACTACAGAACACTAAACAGAAGGACCATCCCAGATCAATACACCACTCCCCGAATTGAAGACGCCCTGCAGAGTCTGTCAGGGGCCAAGTGGTTCAGTGTAATGGATCTAAAAAGTGGAAATTACCAAATCCCCATGCACCCTGAGGATCGGGAGAAGACAGCCTTCATCACCCCTGTGGGGTTCTTTGAGTTCAACCGTATGCCTCAAGGGTTATCAGGAGCCCCCGCCACTTTCCAAAGGCTAATGGAGAGAACCGTCGGGGACATGAATCTAATAGAGGTACTGGTATATTTGGACGACGTCATCGTGTTCGGGAGAACCCTAGAAGAGCATGAAGAGAGACTGGAGAAGGTCCTGAAGAGGCTCAGTGAAGAGGGCCTGAAACTCTCCCCAGAGAAGTGTCAATTTTACCAGTCCTCAGTCCATTACCTGGGCCATATCGTTTCTGCAGAAGGGGTGGCCACGGACCCAGAGAAGCTGGATGCCGTCACCTCTTGGCCGAGACCTACCAACGTGACTGAGCTTCGGTCATTCCTGGGGTTCTGTTCTTACTACAGAAGATTTGTAGAAGGATTCGCCAAGATTGCCAGACCCCTGAACGAGTTACTCAGAAACGAAGGGGAAGATGATGTTCCAGAGCTGGTCGAACCAGTGAAACTCACCATGGGACCCCGAAGGCCCAAAGAGTCGATTCAAGACCAGTGGACAGGGGAGTGCGAGGAAGCCTTCCAGATGTTAAAGAAGAGTCTTACCACTGCACCAGTCCTGGCCTATGCTGATCCAAAGAAGCCTTATGAACTGCATGTAGATGCCAGCCGAGATGGGCTGGGTGGGGTGCTGTACCAGGAACATGATGGTTACCTAAGACCCGTCGCATATGTGAGCAGGAGTCTGATACCTGCTGAGAAGAATTACCCCACCCACAAGCTTGAATTCCTGGCCTTGAAATGGGCAGTGGTAGACAAACTGAGAGACTACCTATATGGGGCGGAGTTTGTGGTGAAGATAGATAATAACCCGCTCACCTACCTTCTGACCACTGCCAAGTTGGATGCAACGGGACACCGGTGGTTGGCTGCCCTTTCAAGCTTCACCTTCAGCTTGAAGTACCGACCCGGAGTGGGAAATAGGGATGCAGATGCCCTGTCCAGGAGGTCTCATGCCCCCACCGACCCTACCGAAGAATGGGCCCAACTAGACCCAGAGGGAGTGCGAGCCCTATATCAGGGGACAGAACTTCAAGCCAGAGGTGGGTCAAGAGCCGAAGAAATTGGGGTCTCAGCTGTTGGAGTACCGAAGTGCTATTGCAGTGTGACCCAAGTCGAAGGGGAGGGCTTGCCCAAGCTGACAAAAAGGGATTTGAGAAAGGAGCAAGAAGAAGACTCTTTAGGGAAACTCCTGATAAAGGCCCTGGAAAGCCAGCGTCCCGAGATGCTTGAAACAGACTCCCCAAGAGAAGCCCGATTGTTGCGCAGGGAGTGGGATCGGCTACACATACGTCAAGGGGTGGTCTACCGAAGGGGCCCCTCTGATGACTCAGAAGAGAAGTGGCAGCTGTTTCTACCAGCCAAATATCGAGAAGCGGTCCTAGCTGCCCTCCATGACAACCATGGTCACCTAGGGTCCGAACGGACTTTTCACCTTGTACGGTATAGGTTCTATTGGCCCTGCATGCGGGCTGAAGTGGAAGGATATTGCCATTCCTGTGTCCGATGCATTCAAAGGAAGACCTTGCCACGTCAAGCAGCCCCAATGGGCCATCTGCAAAGTCAGGGACCTATGGAACTGGTGTGCATTGACTTCCTTTGCCTGGAGCCTGATCTGAGTGGTCAAGGGAATGTCTTGGTGATAACAGATCACTTTACCAGATATGCTCAAGCATTCCCAACAAAAGACCAGAAGGCCTCAACAGTAGCCAAAGTACTGGTAGAAAAATTCTTTGTGCACTATGGTCTACCCCAACGCCTTCATTCAGATCAGGGCAGAGACTTTGAAAGCAAATTAATAAAGAAGTTATTAGACCTGTTAGGCATCCAGAAGACCAGGACAACCCCTTATCACCCACAAGGAGATGCTCAGCCTGAACGGTTTAACCGGACTCTTTTGGATATGTTGGGGACTCTGAGTTCAGAGAAAAAGCAGCATTGGAGCAAGCATGTAGCTGCCATAGTGCATGCCTACAATAGCACTGCCAGTGATGTCACCGGGTATTCCCCATACCGTTTGATGTTCGGGCGGGAGGCTCGGTTGCCAGTGGACTTGGCCTTTGGCATATCGCTGGATCATACCTCAGCAGCATCCCACAAGGGGTATGTAGACCGATTGAGAAAGAGTCTGAAGACACCTTTTGAAAAGGCCCAAGCAGCATCTGACCAACGGGGGCTGAGAAATAAAAGAAACTTTGACCTAAGAGTCAGAATTCAAGATTTACAGCCAGGAGATAGAGTGCTGTTGAGGAACTTGGGAATTCCGGGAAAACATAAGTTGGCTGACCGTTGGAAATCCCAACCTTATGTTATCTGCAAGAAGCTGGAAAACCTTCCTGTGTACCAAATTAGGCCAGAAGGAAGCGTGGGACCGTTAAAGACCTGGCACAGGAATCACTTGTTGCCCCTCTCCGAGGCAGTTCGCATGCCTCCTGCATCTGACTCACAAGAAACCCCTTCAACTTCTCAAGGTTCCAGACCCATCACCCGATCTCAAACAGTGCTTCCAGATGTGAGAGATGGAGACTCTGACAATGAAGGTCAAGAGGATGAAGAAGCAGAATCTGACTGGTTGTGGTCATCCCAATTGCCAGAACCCATGACCACCTCCCAAACCTCACCCAAAACAGTTGACAATGGAACTCTTCGGGCAGAAGCTCCTGAATTCGTGCCTTCAAACATTCTCATTGAGGAGGTAGCTGATGACTCAGACTCTTTGTCAATGGAAGACCCAGAAGAAGGGTCGTTGTCTCTATCTGAAGGAGAGCGGGACGCTCCTGAAGTTCTGGAGCCCAACATGCCTGAACTAGATGAGGAAGCCCCTGAAGAGCTTCTAGAAACAGCCAGCCCCAATGTCCTTGAGAATATGATACCTAAAGAGCAGAGGGAAAGAAGAGTAATTCACCCCCCAAAAAGACTGACGTACGACCAATTGGGTGAATGCTCTGAGGAGGCCATCATCACTTCTAAGAGAACCATTGATCAGTCTAGCTCTTCCACTCCAGATTCAGATTCAGTGGAAAACAACCCCAGCTCACTCCCTAGCACATCTGAAACAGACACCCAAGTGTCGGTGGTCCGTATACAGGACAACCTCCCTCCTTGTGATAATTGGTGGGAGGTTCCTCTGTCGGCTCTGTGTTATGATATGAGCTGTTTAAGTTTAAATCCTGCTTATGAAAAGGCAAGTTGTTTATTGTCATGCATAAACTAACAAATTTCCCTGCAGGTATTGCCAAAGTATGTGTTAGGTTACATACTGTTGTCCTCTTTGGGGACCAAAGACTTTAAGTGGGGGGAGTGTGTAGCAGGATGTCCATATGTAAGAAGGAATCCGGCTCCCTCCGGTGGTATAAGTGTTACAATAAAACTAATGCACTTTGGGACAGATATCAGCTAGGAGAAAAGACTTTGTTGCTTTTAGTAAAAGACAGACTACATTACCCAGGGTGCATTGCAACACCGCAAAGCATTCTGGGCAGACTACTTAAACCAGGGGAGGGGCCAGCGTCTCTCTCTCTGGATCCAGCTCTCAATCAAGCAGGAAGTTGGCACGGAGGCCTGCTTCCTAAGGATTAGGCCAGAAGCCTGGGCCTAAATTACGGGAGTGCCTGAGTGATTTCCAGCAGAGGATCGTCCACAGCGTCCTGTGATTGCCCAGCAGAGACCGGAGTCGTCCATCACCATATGCTGTTAGTGACGGAGTCCGGAGACTGCAGCTGAAGCAGAAGCGTGGAGATCGAGTGACCGGGACAAGCCAGAGGAGACTATCTGAAAGTCGGGCCTGTTTGGTGAGAAGGGCACCTGCCCAGAATTGACTACTACCTTAGAGGAAAGTGATTTAGTTAGTGCCAGCCACACTTCACCTATCACGCCACAGCTTGCGGCCTAGTGTATCTCACTGGAGACTATGTGATCAGAGATTGGTGCATCCGTCATTAGTGGGTGGCAGGCACACGAGTACTCAGGTATATTGCGGATAATTACAGCATCTTGTTGAAACCCTGTGGATTACAATTTAACTTGTGCACCGACGGTGGCTAGTGAAGACTTCACTGGAGAAAGGAACTTTGAGTGGGACGCAGATAGGCCTTGCTTACCTATTATAGGGAATGAACACGTACAAGGTATTGCAACAAAGGGGGAGCTCGCGAGCAACCAGTTAGCCGTGCAGAGACACATATAGATACATGTACATATATATAGCTGATGTTATTTCCTGTTATTACCTAATCTCAGTGATACCTATCCTTATTGGTTTATTGACTCTGCAATGCGCATGCAGAGTCAACTGTGTGTATTAATGTGATTCTTTACCCTTCCCTTTTATACTGAGTAAAGGTACCTTTGATTAAGCATATAACTTGTGTGAAGTATCTCTGTCACTTAGAAGGACTAGTGACCAGCAAATGTAATAACATTTACAGGTTATTGTGTGATGTATGCAGGATTGTGTCTCCTAATACTCAATAGGTCTCACACTCCTTATTCATATCAGTTGTGCTAAGGGAAGGTTTGAGCCACTTCCAGGGGTTGATAGGCAGGACGTAGACCCAAATCAAACAAACAGCAGCTCCTACGGGGGTAGTGCTACACATTATTAGTCCTTGTTAACACGGGTGTACTTAAGTATATTAAGGTGACCAGATTTTTAAAGTGAAATGCGGGGACATATTTTTTTTTTTTACTAGTAATGGCAGCAATCAGCGACTCTCTGCACGTTGCCGCCGCCTCACAGCCTCTCAAGTCTTACTCTCCGGGTCCCGGCTACTACTGGGTGGGGAGCGGAGAAATAACTCCACCAGGGAAGTCCAGGGAAGTCAAGTCAAGGAGATAAGCAGGCAGGCAGCTGACCGGGATTTGAGCCAAGGCAGAAGAACATGCAGGTGGAGCAGAATGGGCATGCACCCGAAACTGAAGAAATATTCCCTCCGCTCCGACCAGCACATGATCACCAGAAAGGGGCACAGATAATGGAAAGAAATACACCCCCTAAGCTAGTAGGAGCGGTGGAGCGGGGGGTGTAATTCAGAATTTTTTCTTTTAATCCTGCGCTGACTGTCTTTGAAATTGCCCTGTTCAAATCCAATCCGGGGACAGATTTGGTCCGGGGACAATGTCCTCAATCCGGGGACTGTCCCCTGAAACCGGGGATGTCTGGTCACCCTAAAGTATATGCCTGTGTGAGGGCCGTGTTTGTCCACACAGGGAAGCACAGGCACACTGTGCATTCCTATGCAGGCAGTCCTGTTCATGTCAATTGGGACACATCAGCTGCATGGATACAGCTGATACTTCCAGTGTATTCAGGGACACACACACCCGCACCTAAACTGCTGTGACATTGGGAGCAGTGGCTGTGCATGGAACATTTGTGCATCCCTGTACAGGCAAACAGAGCCCTTGCACGGACATATGCTCAAGTATGCTCTTGTAAACAAGGCCTAAACCACTTCCCTACCCGCCCATAGTAATATGACGTCCACAGATGGGATCTCCCATCCTGGGTGGACGTCATATGACGTCCTGGGTTTGAGGGGGGATATCTGAATGATGCCTGCAGCCAGAGGCATCATTCAGATATCCTTCTATTCTGCCGGCGATTCTGCGCACCATAAGAATGATCATAGCGGCAGTTCCGCTGCTTGATTGTTCTTATAGGCAGCAGGAGGGGACATCCCCCCCTCCCACCACCATCCGGTGCTTCTCCGGGCTCTTCCGTGCCATCGGGGGCCCGGAGAATGAATCGTCCGGCGCCGGAGGTGAACCATAGAGATGAATGGTGACCAGATGGTCACCTGTCATCTCTATGACCGTCGGAGGCCCGGGCGCCATGTGATGATGTCACGCCCGGGTCCTTAGAAGTAAACAAAGCCGCCATTGGGGCTAGTAAGCATGAGATCAGTGAAATTTATTTCACGATCTCATGCTTTCCAGCCTGGAGGAGAGGTGTGGGGTCTTATTGACCCCGCATCTCTCCATAAAGAGGACCTGACACTAACAATTCCTATTACAAGGGTGGATGAGTGGATTTAGATGTCATCCAATCAGATTGGACAGTGTATATGGAAATTAATTGTTTAGAGAAATTAGTGGATTTAAATGTCATCCAATCAGATTGGTTGCTCAGAGAAATGAGTGGATTTAGATGTCATCCAATCAGATTGGACAGTGTATGTGGATTTTAATTGTTTAGAGAAATTAGTAGATTTAGATGTCATCCAATCAGATTGGTTGCTCAGAGAAATGAGTGGATTTAGATGTCATCCAATCAGATTGGACAGTGTATGTGGATTTTAATTGTTTAGAGAAATTAGTAGATTTAGATGTCATCCAATCAGATTGGTTGCTCAGAGAAATGAGTGGATTTAGATGTCATCCAATCAGATTGGACAGTGTATGTGGATATTAATTGTTTAGAGAAATGAGTAGATTTAGATGTCATCCAATCAGATTGGTTGCTCAGAGAAATGAGTGGATTTAGATGTCATCCAATCAGATTGGTTGCTCAGAGAAATGAGTGGATTTAGATGTCATCCAATCAGATTGGTTGCTCAGAGAAATGAGTGGATTTAGAGGTCATCCAATCAGATTGGTTGCTCAGAGAAATGGGTGGATTTAGATGTCATCCAATCAGATTGGACAGTGTATGGGGAAAAAATTGTCCAGAATGCACAATACACAGACATGTGTTGAGAAGATGTTTTCATGGAAGTTTCGGCTCCACCAATGATTATTGACTATCACCATAAAATGCACAATTACAAGTCCAGGAAACATCTGCACAGTTGTTGATAGGAGGAAGATCTCTAGAATGATTATTGAGTTGTTTCAAAAAGAAGTGAATGAAAGGAATAAAAAGTGAAAGCAATATTCTCCATGTGATAAGGAAAAGCTCATTATTATGCATTACAATGAGCACAAGCCCAATGTCTGTTTCATATTTAAGAATGTGTATGCGCCCGTACGCGTAACGATTCCGCGAATCCGGCGCAAGTCAACTGCATGCGCCATGTCGCAATAGTTATTCCTGCCCGCGCAAATGCGCCAACATTTTCTTAAATCAGCCCCTGTGTGTCTATGGTCATAACAGATCGATTATAGCAATTACTTGTCTGGACTTATATAGTTATTTCACAAACAATTAACCTCATATTAAACATAAAAGTAACAGCTAGGGAAGAGCTAGCGTAGTGGTTAGGATAGTGGGCTTCCATTGGTGAAGTTTTAAATTAAACATATTTTAAAATGTCAGATAGTGAGGGCTTAAATTGTATTTTATCAATATATCCAAATTGATTTCAAGGTATATTAACAAAGACACACTCATATATTCCGCACACAAAGTTGTAGTATATGCTGGCTACTATACAGTAATAAGAATAACAATATATATATATATATGTGAAATAACAGTAAGTGGTCTTGCTATGCAAGAACACTTAATGAAACTCGGCGCCAGGCTGCCGGTGACAAGTACAAGAGGGTTAAAAGAGAGCCTAAGCTTTGCCTACGGAGATAACAGCCTGAATGAGCCTGATCTCGGTGTCTTCGGAAGCTAAGCAGGATCGCCTAGGGATGATCCCTGGATGGGGGACCTGGATTTGAGACCTTGCCAGGCGACCTGGGGTTGACCTTGGATGGGAGACTGATGTGGAATACTAGGTGCTTGTTGTGTGGCCAGCGCTGTGGAATACCAGGTGCTGTTGCATGGACTTCACTTGGTGGAAAACCCTGATGTTGATCTCCTTTAAGTGGTTGCAAACCCGATCTTTTTTTTTTTTTTTCTTAACCACCTGCAAGTCAAAGGCATAATGAGCTAATATGACTAGCATATTAGCTCATTATGCATCACTTACCTTAGATCGGGGCCCCCAAAGTCGTCCTCGTCTCCCTCTGCAACCCCATCCATCGCTGCGGCAAAAGCCGGAAGGTTACTTCCGGGTATCGCCGCACCAGCCAATCACAGCGCCGCTCCGGCGCTGTGATTGGCCGGAGCGGCGGAGACGTCACACTGCGCATGCGTGCGAGAGATGTCACATTCGGCTACGCCCAGCGATTGCTGGGAAGTAGCAGATTTTGTGAATGGGATTAACCACATGAATGCACCGTTGTCTACGGCGCGCATGCGCCGTAGACAGCGGCGCCTGTCATTTTTAGTAAATATCTCCTAAACCGTGTAGGTTTAGGAGATATTTCTTGCACCTACAGGTAAGCCTTAATCTAGGTTTACCTGTAGGTGCAAGTTGAAAAAGTGGGTTTACAACCACTTTAAGGAAAACCAGGTACTTGTAGGCTTTTGCTTTTCTTCCAGCAGGGGGCACTCTCCTCTATGGCTCTTTTTACATAAATTTTTACCCAAAAGCGCTCTGCAAGCCCTCCTGCACACCTAGCTCCTCTAAAATCACCAGTGCAGCACCCCCCCCCCCCACACCTTTTCTTTTTACATCCAGCCTAGTATGTGTGTGCATGGGAAGGTGCAGGCAGGAAGAGGTTAACCACTTAAGGACCAAGCCTGTTTTTCAGACTCTGTGTTTACAAGTTAAAAACAAGTTTTTTTGCTAGAAAATTACTTAGAACCCCCAAACATTATATAATTGTTTTTTTTCTAACACCCTAGAGAATAAAATGGCGGGCATTGCAATACTTTTTGCTACACCGTATTTGTGCAGCGGTCTTACAAGCGCACTTTTTTTGGAAAAAAATGCACTTTTTGTAAATTAAAAATTAAGACAACGGTAAAGTTAGCCCAATTTTTTTTTATATTGTGAAAGATAATGTTACGCCGAGTAAATTGATACCCAACATGTCACGCTTCAAATTTGCACCCGCTCGTGGAATGGCATCAAACTTTTACCCTTAAAAATCTCCATAGGCGACGTTTAAAAAATTCTATAGGTTGCATCTTTTAAGTTACAGAGGAGGTCTAGGGCTAGAATTATTGCTCTCGCTCTAACGATTGCCTCTCTTGTGTGGTTTGAACACCGTTTTCATATGCGGGCGCTACTCACGTATGCGTTCGCTTCTGCGCGCGAGCTCGTCGGGACGGGGCGCTTTAAAACGTTTTATTTATTTTTTCTTATTTATTTTACTTGATTTTATTTTTATTTTTGTACTGTTTTTAATAATAAAAAAAAGGGTCACTTTTTTTCCTATTACAAGGAATGTAAACATCCCTTGTAATAGAAAAGAAAATGACAGGTCCTCTTAAATATGAGATCTGGTGTCAAAAAGACCTCAGATCTCATATTTAGACTAAAATGCAATAAAAAATAAAAGAAATAAAATTGTCATTGAAAAAAATGACAAAAAAAAATGTCCCTTTAAGACGTATGGGCGGAGCTGACGTTTTGACGGGAGGGGGGCCCTCCCGCCGCCGATAACGGTGATCTTGCGGCGAATCCGCCGCAGAGACCACAATTATCGTTTACAGGACCACCAAGAGGCGCGTCGCCCACCCCAGCTTCGCCCGCGTTTTGCTTTTCTCTCCTTTGTGGCTTTACCGCAAGGAACCTCGCCTGGTGCCTTTACCTCAGGCACAGTATTCTGGCGCCTGGGATAGCGTTCCCTATGCAGTCAAGTCATCATGGCAAACTGAATATGGTAGCTACATGGCAGCTTCCATAGATAACAGAACACAATGGCCAGCACCCCGACTTGTAGGAAACATTGCAGTTGCACCTACATGAGGGAATTGTGAATGGCTAGAAGGCAGCAGGACAATGTGTGTCTATGGTCATAACAGATCGATCATAGCAATTACTTGTCTGGACTTATATAGTTATTTCACAAACAATGAACCTCATATTAAACATAAAAGCAGACTGTGACAGCTAGTGCAGAGCTAGCATAGTGGTTAGGATAGTAGGCTTCAATCGGTGAAGTTGTGGGTTCCAAGCCAGGTGCCTGTACATTTCCTTTATATTTTAAAATGTGAGATAGTGAGGGCTTAAATTGTATTTTATCAATATATCCAAATTGATTTCAAGGTATATTAACAAAGACACACTCATATATTCCGCACACAAAGTTGTAGTATATGCTGGCTACTATACAGTAAATTAGAGAGTAGAAAAAAAAATGTGAATATATTAGGGTGATCAGACAGGATCATTAGGGTGTCATCTTCAGTTTCACCGGGGGCAGTTCCCAATTTCAGGAGCCTGGTCATAACAGATCAATCATAGCAATTACTTGTCTGGACTAATACAGTTGTTTCACAGACAATTAACCTCATATCAAACATAAAAAGCAAACCTTTTGTGCCAATAAAGCGGAGCTCCACCCTAAAGTGAACTTCCGCTCGTCGGAACCCTCCCCCCCTCCGGTGTCACAATTGACACCTTTCAGGGGGAGGGGGGTGCAGATACCTGTCTAAGACAAGTATTTGCACCCACTTCCGGGAGTCCTCTCTGCGGGAAATCTGTGGGAAGTACGTCACTTTCCGCAGAATACCCTTTGTGTTCTGGGAGACACTCGGCTGGGGACCAGTCAGAACGGCACAGCGCGACTCGCGCATGCGCCGTAGGGAACCGGGTAGTGACTTCCTGGTTCCCTCACCGAGGATGGCGGTGGGGGCAGCAGAGTGACGAGCGATTGCTCGTCCTCTGCTACGGACGTCGCTGGACTCCAGGACAGGTAAGTGTCCTCATATTAAAAGTCAGCAGCTGCTGTAGCTGCTGGCTTTTAATATTTTTTTTTTCAGCAGATCTCCACTTTAAGTGATAGCGTAGTGGTCAGGGTAACCGTCTAATATTGTTTAAGTCGTGGGTTCTAATCCAATTCAGAGCACATTTTTTAGTCATCTATATATTTTCAGTATACTGTTACTGTTGGTGCTAATGTGTGCGCTATGCAGCCACAATATGTAGTCTTGATGCAGAATAGTATGCAGAGATTGTGCAAGTGGGGAGACAATTAGTGCCATTTGTTTTAGTAGTAAAGATGTACAGGGCCATGCACAGTAACTAGTGTATATAGTGGCAGTGCAGAGCAGGCCATGAGCTGTATGTACTAGCAGTGTCAGGGCAGTGATTAAACCCAATCTAGTGACAGGGCAGTGAGCAGTGTGTTCTCTTCAATCAGCACTATATAATGGCAATGCAGACACCGCAAGTCTCCCGCATTTCACAGCGGGCTCACTGACACCCACAAGTTCATTACTGTTATTTATTGTATTATTGTATATTGTAATGTATAACATTACTGTTAAGAATTGAGTAACAATAGGGACTGAGTTTGTGCTAGGAGAGGGGATTGGGGTGGATTTGTGCTAGGAGAGGGGATTGGGGTGGATTTGTGCTAGGAGAGGGGATTGGGGTGGATTTGTGCAAGGAGAGGGGATTGGGGGTGGATTTGTGCAAGGAGAGGGGATTGGGGTGGATTTGTGCAAGGAGAGGGGATTGGGGGGGGGGGGTTTGTGCAAGGAGAGGGGATTGGGGGGGGGGATTTGTGCAAGGAGAGGGGATTGGGGGGGGGATTTGTGCAAGGAGAGGGGATTGGGAGGGGGGGTTTGTGGAAGGAGAGGGGATTGGGGGGGTTTGTGGAAGGAGAGGGGATTGGGGGGGATTTGTGCAAGGAGAGGAGATTGGGGGGGATTTGTGCAAGGAGAGGGGATTGGGGGGGATTTGTGCAAGGAGAGGGGATTGGGGGGGATTTGTGCTAGGAGAGGGGATTGGGGTGGATTTGTGCTAGGAGAGGGGATTAGGGTGGATTTATGCAAGGAGAGGGGATTGGGGTGGATTTGTGCAAGGAGAGGGGATTGGGGGGGGGATTTGTGCAAGGAGAGGGGATTGGGGTGGATTTGTGCAAGGAGAGTGGATTGGGGGGGGGGATTTGTGCAAGGAGAGGGGATGGGGGGGGATTTGTGCAAGGAGAGGGGATTGGGGGGGATTTGTGCTAGGAGAGGGGATTTGGGTGGGATTTGTGCAAGGAGAGGGGATTGGGGTGGATGTGTGCAAGGAGAGGGGATTGGGGGGGGGGTTTGTGCAAGGAGAGGGGATTGGGGGGGATTTGTGCTAGGAGATGGGATTGGGGGGGGTATTTGTGCTAGGAGAGGGGATTGGGGGGATTTGTGCTAGGAGAGGGGATTGGGGGGGATTTGTGCTAGGAGAGGGGATTGGTGTGGATTTGTGCTAGGAGAGGGGATTGGTGTGGATTTGTGCTAGGAGAGGTGATTGGGGTGGATTTGTACTAGGGGAGGGGATTGGGGGGATTTGTGCTAGGAGAAGGGGATTAGGGGGATTTGTGCTAGGAGAGGGGATTGGGGTGGAATTGTGCTAGGAGAGGGGATTGATGTGGTTTTGTGCTAGGAGAGGGGATTGGGGGGGGGGGATTTGTGCAAGGAGAGGGGATTGGGGGGCAGATTTGTGCTAGGAGAGGGGATTGGGGTGGATTTGTGCAAGGAGAGGGGATTGGGGTGGATTTGTGCAAGGAGAGGGGATTGGGGGGGGATTTGTGCAAGGAGAGGGGATTGGGGGGGGATTTGTGCAAGGAGAGGGGATTGGGGGGGGATTTGTGCAAGGAGAGGGGATTGGGGGGAGGGATTTGTGCAAGGAGAGGGGATTGGGGGGAGGGATTTGTGCAAGGAGAGGAGATTGGGGGGGATTTGTGCAAGGAGAGGGGATTGGGGAGGATTTGTGCAAGGAGAGGGGATTGGGGGGATTTGTGCTAGGAGAGAGGATTGGGGGGATTTGTGCTAGGAGAGGGGATTGGGGGGGATTCGTGCTAGGAGAGGGGATTGGGGGGGGATTCGTGCTAGGAGAGGGGATTGGCGTGGATTTGTGCTAGGAGAGGGGATTGGGGTGGATTTGTGCAAGGAGAGGGGATTGGGGTGGATTTGTGCTAGGAGAAGGGATTGGGGTGGATTTGTGCTAGGAGAGGGGATTGGGGTGGATTTGTGCTAGGAGAGGGGATTGGGGTGGATTTGTGCTAGGAGAGGGGATTGGGGTGGATTTATGCAAGGAGAGGGGATTGGGGTGGATTTGTGCTAGGAGAAGGGATTGGGGTGGATTTGTGCTAGGAGAGAGGATTGGGGGGGATTTATGCAAGGAGAGGGGATTGGGGTGGATTTGTGCAGGGAGAGGGGATTGGGGGGAGGGATTTGTGCAAGGAGAGGGGATTGGGGGGAGGGATTTGTGCAAGGAGAGGAGATTGGGGGATTTGTGCAAGGAGAGGGGATTGGGGAGGATTTGTGCAAGGAGAGGGGATTGGGGGGGATTTGTGCTAGGAGAGAGGATTGGGGGGATTTGTGCTAGGAGAGGGGATTGGGGGGGATTCGTGCTAGGAGAGGGGATTGGCGTGGATTTGTGCTAGGAGAGGGGATTGGGGTGGATTTGTGCAAGGAGAGGGGATTGGGGTGGATTTGTGCTAGGAGAAGGGATTGGGGTGGATTTGTGCTAGGAGAGGGGATTGGGGTGGATTTGTGCTAGGAGAGGGGATTGGGGTGGATTTGTGCTAGGAGAGGGGATTGGGGTGGATTTATGCAAGGAGAGGGGATTGGGGTGGATTTGTGCTAGGAGAAGGGATTGGGGTGGATTTGTGCTAGGAGAAGGGATTGGGGTGGATTTGTGCTAGGAGAGGGGATTGGGGTGGATTTGTGCTAGGAGAGGGGATTGGGGTGGATTTATGCAAGGAGAGGGGATTGGGGTGGATTTGTGCTAGGAGAAGGGATTGGGGTGGATTTGTGCTAGGAGAGAGGATTGGGGGGATTTATGCAAGGAGAGGGGATTGGGGTGGATTTGTGCTAGGAGAAGGGATTGGGGTGGATTTATGCAAGGAGAGGGGATTGGGGGATTTGTGCAAGGAGAGGGGATTGGGGGGGATTTGTGCTAGGAGAGAGGATTGGGGGGATTTATGCAAGGAGAGGGGATTGGGGTGGATTTGTGCTAGGAGAAGGGATTGGGGTGGATTTGTGCTAGGAGAGAGGATTGGGGGGATTTATGCAAGGAGAGGGGATTGGGGTGGATTTGTGCTAGGAGAAGGGATTGGGGTGGATTTGTGCTAGGAGAGGGGATTGGGGTGGATTTGTGCTAGGAGAGGGGATTGGGGTGGATTTGTGCTAGGAGAGGGGATTGGGGTGGATTTGTGCAAGGAGAGGGGATTGGGGTGGATTTATGCAAGGAGAGGGGATTGGGGTGGATTTGTGCAAGGAGAGGGGATTGGGGGGGGGGGGGGTTGTGCAAGGAGAGGGGATTGGGGGGGGGATTTTTGCAAGGAGAGGGGATTGGGGGGGTTTGTGCAAGGAGAGGGGATTGGGGGGATTTGTGCAAGGAGAGGGGATTGGGGGGGATTTGTGCAAGGAGAGGGGATTGGGGGGATTTGTGCAAGGAGAGGAGATTGGGGGGGTGGATTTGTGCAAGGAGAGGGGATTGGGGGGGGGGGGGATTTGTGCAAGGAGAGGGGATTGGGGGGGATTTGTGCTAGGAGAGGGGATTGGGGGGGGGGTATTTGTGCTAGGAGAGGGGATTGGGGGATTGTGCTAGGAGAGGGGATTGGGGGGGGGATTTGTGCTAGGAGAGGGGATTGGGGTGGATTTGTGCTAGGAGAGGTGATTGGGGTGGATTTGTACTAGGGGAGGGGATTGGGGGGATTTGTGCTAGGAGAGGGGGATTGGGGGGATTTGTGCTAGGAGAGGGGATTGGGGTGGATTTGTGCTAGGAGAGGAGATTGGGGTGGTTTTGTGCAAGGAGAGGGGATTTGTGCAAGAGAGGGGATTGGGGGGGGATTTGTGCTAGGAGAGGGGATTGGGGTGGATTTGTGCAAGGAGAGGGGATTGGGGTGGATTTGTGCAAGGAGAGGGGATTGGGGGGGGGATTTGTGCAAGGAGAGGGGATTGGGGGGGGGGATTTGTGCAAGGAGAGGGGATTGGGGGGGATTTGTGCAAGGAGAGGGGATTGGTTGGATTTGTGCTAGGAGAGGGGATTGGGGGGAGGGATTTGTGCAAGGAGAGGGGATTGGGGGGGGATCTGTGCTAGGAGAGGGGATTGGGGTGGATTTGTGCTAGGAGAGGGGATTGGGGTGGATTTGTACTAGGGGAGGGGATTGGGGGGATTTGTGCTAGGAGAGGGGGATTGGGGGGGATTTGTGCTAGGAGAGGGGGATTGGGGGGATTTGTGCTAGGAGAGGGGATTGGGGGTGGATTTGTGCAAGGAGAGGGGATTGGGGTGGGATTTGTGCAACGAGAGGGGATTGGGGTGGGATTTGTGCAAGGAGAGGGGATTGGGGTGGATTTGTGCAAGGAGAGGGGATTGGGGGGGGATTTGTGCAAGGAGAGGGGATTGGGGGGGCGGGATTTGTGCAAGGAGAGGGGATTGGGGGGAATTTGTGCTAGGAGAGGGGATTGGGGGGGATTTGTGCTAGGAGAGGGGATTGGGGGGGATTTGTGCAAGGAGAGGGGATTGGGGTGGATTTGTGCAAGGAGAGGGGATTGGGGGTGGATTTGTGCAAGGAGAGGGGATTGAGGATGGATTTGTGCTAGGAGAGGGGGATTGGGGGGATTTGTGCTAGGAGAGGGGATTGGGGTGGATTTGTGCAAGGAGAGGGGATTGGGGTGGGATTTGTGCAACGAGAGGGGATTGGGGGGATTTGTGCTAGGAGAGGGGATTGGGGGGATTTGTGCAAGGAGAGGGGATTGGGGTGGATTTGTGCAAGGAGAGGGGATTGGGGGTGGATTTGTGCAAGGAGAGGGGATTGAGGATGGATTTGTGCTAGGAGAGGGGGATTGGGGGGATTTGTGCTAGGAGAGGGGATTGGGGGTGGATTTGTGCAAGGAGAGGGGATTGGGGTGGATTTGTGCAAGGAGAGGGGATTGGGGTGGATTTGTGCAAGGAGAGGGGATTGGGGGGGATTTGTGCAAGGAGAGGGGATTGGGGGGGGCGGGATTTGTGCAAGGAGAGGGGATTGGGGGGAATTTGTGCTAGGAGAGGGGATTGGGGGGGATTTGTGCTAGGAGAGGGGATTGGGGGGGATTTGTGCAAGGAGAGGGGATTGGGGTGGATTTGTGCAAGGAGAGTGGATTGGGGGGGGGATTTGTGCAAGGAGAGGGGATGGGGGGGGATTTGTGCATGGAGAGGGGATTGGGGGGGATTTGTGCTAGGAGAGGGGATTTGGGTGGGATTTGTGAAGGAGAGGGGATTGGGGTGGATGTGTGCAAGGAGAGGGGATTGGGGGGGGGGGGTTTGTGCAAGGAGAGGGGATTGGGGGGGATTTGTGCTAGGAGATGGGATTGGGGGGGGGGGGTATTTGTGCTAGGAGAGGGGATTGGGGGGATTTGTGCTAGGAGAGGGGATTGGGGGGGATTTGTGCTAGGAGAGGGGATTGGTGTGGATTTGTGCTAGGAGAGGGGATTGGTCTGGATTTGTGCTAGGAGAGGTGATTGGGGTGGATTTGTACTAGGGAGGGGATTGGGGGGATTTGTGCTAGGAGAAGGGGATTAGGGGGATTTGTGCTAGGAGAGGGGATTGGGGTGGAATTGTGCTAGGAGAGGGGATTGATGTGGTTTTGTGCTAGGAGAGGGGATTGGGGGGGGGGGATTTGTGCAAGGAGAGGGGATTGGGGGGCAGATTTGTGCTAGGAGAGGGGATTGGGGTGGATTTGTGCAAGGAGAGGGGATTGGGGGGGGATTTGTGCAAGGAGAGGGGATTGGGGGGGATTTGTGCAAGGAGAGGGGATTGGGGGGAGGGATTTGTGCAAGGAGAGGGGATTGGGGGGAGGGATTTGTGCAAGGAGAGGAGATTGGGGGGGATTTGTGCAAGGAGAGGGGATTGGGGAGGATTTGTGCAAGGAGAGGGGATTGGGGGGGATTTGTGCTAGGAGAGAGGATTGGGGGGATTTGTGCTAGGAGAGGGGATTGGGGGGGATTCGTGCTAGGAGAGGGGATTGGGGGGGATTCGTGCTAGGAGAGGGGATTGGCGTGGATTTGTGCTAGGAGAGGGGATTGGGGTGGATTTGTGCAAGGAGAGGGGATTGGGGTGGATTTGTGCTAGGAGAAGGGATTGGGGTGGATTTGTGCTAGGAGAGGGGATTGGGGTGGATTTGTGCTAGGAGAGGGGATTGGGGTGGATTTGTGCTAGGAGAGGGGATTGGGGTGGATTTATGCAAGGAGAGGGGATTGGGGTGGATTTGTGCTAGGAGAAGGGATTGGGGTGGATTTGTGCTAGGAGAGGGGATTGGGGTGGATTTGTGCTAGGAGAGGGGATTGGGGTGGATTTGTGCTAGGAGAGGGGATTGGGGTGGATTTGTGCAAGGAGAGGGGATTGGGGTGGATTTGTGCAAGGAGAGGGGATTGGGGTGGATTTGTGCAAGGAGAGGGGATTGGGGGGAGGGATTTGTGCAAGGAGAGGGGATTGGGGGGAGGGATTTGTGCAAGGAGAGGAGATTGGGGGGGATTTGTGCAAGGAGAGGGGATTGGGGAGGATTTGTGCAAGGAGAGGGGATTGGGGGGATTTGTGCTAGGAGAGAGGATTGGGGGGATTTATGCAAGGAGGGGATTGGGGTGGATTTGTGCTAGGAGAGGGGATTGGGGTGGATTTGTGCTAGGAGAGGGGATTGGGGTGGATTTGTGCTAGGAGAGGGGATTGGGGTGGATTTGTGCAAGGAGAGGGGATTGGGGTGGATTTGTGCAAGGAGAGGGGATTGGGGTGGATTTGTGCAAGGAGAGGGGATTGGGGGGAGGGATTTGTGCAAGGAGAGGGATTGGGGGGAGGGATTTGTGCAAGGAGAGGAGATTGGGGGGGATTTGTGCAAGGAGAGGGGATTGGGGAGGATTTGTGCAAGGAGAGGGGATTGGGGGGGATTTGTGCTAGGAGAGAGGATTGGGGGGATTTGTGCTAGGAGAGGGGATTGGGGGGGATTCGTGCTAGGAGAGGGGATTGGCGTGGATTTGTGCTAGGAGAGGGGATTGGGGTGGATTTGTGCAAGGAGAGGGGATTGGGGTGGATTTGTGCTAGGAGAGGGGATTGGGGTGGATTTGTGCTAGGAGAGGGGATTGGGGTGGATTTGTGCAAGGAGAGGGGATTGGGGTGGATTTGTGCAAGGAGAGGGGATTGGGGGGGATTTGTGCTAGGAGAGGGGATTGGGGTGGATTTGTGCAAGGAGAGGGGATTGGGGTGGATTTGTGCAAGGAGAGGGGATTGGGGGGGATTTGTGCTAGGAGAGAGGATTGGGGGGATTTGTGCTAGGAGAGGGGATTGGGGGGGATTCGTGCTAGGAGAGGGATTGGCGTGGATTTGTGCTAGGAGAGGGGATTGGGGTGGATTTGTGCAAGGAGAAGGGATTGGGGTGGATTTGTGCTAGGAGAGGGGATTGGGGTGGATTTGTGCTAGGAGAGGGGATTGGGGTGGATTTGTGCTAGGAGAGGGGATTGGGGTGGATTTATGCAAGGAGAGGGATTGGGGTGGATTTGTGCTAGGAGAAGGGATTGGGGTGGATTTGTGCTAGGAGAGAGGATTGGGGGGATTTATGCAAGGAGAGGGGATTGGGGTGGATTTGTGCTAGGAGAAGGGATTGGGGTGGATTTGTGCTAGGAGAGGGGATTGGGGTGGATTTGTGCTAGGAGAGGGGATTGGGGTGGATTTGTGCTAGGAGAGGGATTGGGGTGGATTTATGCAAGGAGAGGGGATTGGGGTGGATTTGTGCTAGGAGAAGGGATTGGGGTGGATTTGTGCTAGGAGAGAGGATTGGGGGGATTTATGCAAGGAGAGGGGATTGGGGTGGATTTGTGCTAGGAGAAGGGATTGGGGTGGATTTATGCAAGGAGAGGGGATTGGGGGGATTTGTGCAAGGAGAGGGGATTGGGGGGGGATTTGTGCTAGGAGAGAGGATTGGGGGGATTTATGCAAGGAGAGGGGATTGGGGTGGATTTGTGCTAGGAGAAGGGATTGGGGTGGATTTGTGCTAGGAGAGAGGATTGGGGGGATTTATGCAAGGAGAGGGGATTGGGGTGGATTTGTGCTAGGAGAAGGGATTGGGGTGGATTTGTGCTAGGAGAGGGGATTGGGGTGGATTTGTGCTAGGAGAGGGGATTGGGGTGGATTTGTGCAAGGAGAGGGGATTGGGGTGGATTTATGCAAGGAGAGGGGATTGGGGTGGAGTTGTGCAAGGAGAGGGGATTGGGGGGGGGGTTGTGCAAGGAGAGGGGATTGGGGGGGGGGATTTGTGCAAGGAGAGGGGATTGGGGGGGGTTTGTGCAAGGAGAGGGGATTGGGGGGGATTTGTGCAAGGAGAGGGGATTGGGGGGGATTTGTGCAAGGAGAGGGGATTGGGGGGGATTTGTGCAAGGAGAGGAGATTGGGGGGGTGGATTTGTGCAAGGAGAGGGGATTGGGGGGGGATTTGTGCAAGGAGAGGGGATTGGGGGGGGATTTGTGCTAGGAGAGGGGATTGGGGGGGGGGGTATTTGTGCTAGGAGAGGGGGATTGGGGGGGATTTGTGCTAGGAGAGGGGATTGGTGTGGATTTGTGCTAGGAGAGGGGATTGGGGTGGATTTGTGCTAGGAGAGGTGATTGGGGTGGATTTGTACTAGGGGAGGGGATTGGGGGGATTTGTGCTAGGAGAGGGGGATTGGGGGGATTTGTGCTAGGAGAGGGGATTGGGGTGGATTTGTGCTAGGAGAGGAGATTGGGGTGGTTTTGTGCTAGGAGAGGGGATTGGGGGGGATTTGTGCAAGGAGAGGGGATTTGTGCAAGGAGAGGGGATTGGGGGGGATTTGTGCTAGGAGAGGGGATTGGGGTGGATTTGTGCAAGGAGAGGGGATTGGGGTGGATTTGTGCAAGGAGAGGGGATTGGGGGGGGGATTTGTGCAAGGAGAGGGGATTGGGGGGGGGGATTTGTGCAAGGAGAGGGGATTGGGGGGGATTTGTGCAAGGAGAGGGGATTGGGTTGGATTTGTGCTAGGAGAGGGGATTGGGGGGAGGGATTTGTGCAAGGAGAGGGGATTGGGGGGGGATCTGTGCTAGGAGAGGGGATTGGGGTGGATTTGTGCTAGGAGAGGGGATTGGGGTGGATTTGTACTAGGGGAGGGGATTGGGGGGATTTCTGCTAGGAGAGGGGGATTGGGGGGATTTGTGCTAGGAGAGGGGGATTGGGGGATTTGTGCTAGGAGAGGGGATTGGGGTGGATTTGTGCAAGGAGAGGGGATTGGGGTGGGATTTGTGCAACGAGAGGGGATTGGGGTGGGATTTGTGCAAGGAGAGGGGATTGGGGTGGATTTGTGCAAGGAGAGGGGATTGGGGGGGGATTTGTGCAAGGAGAGGGGATTGGGGGGGGGGGCGGGATTTGTGCAAGGAGAGGGGATTGGGGGGAATTTGTGCTAGGAGAGGGGATTGGGGGGGATTTGTGCTAGGAGAGGGGATTGGGGGGGATTTGTGCAAGGAGAGGGGATTGGGGTGGATTTGTGCAAGGAGAGGGGATTGGGGGTGGATTTGTGCAAGGAGAGGGGATTGAGGATGGATTTGTGCTAAGAGAGGGGGATTGGGGGGATTTGTGCTAGGAGAGGGGATTGGGGGTGGATTTGTGCAAGGAGAGGGGATTGGGGTGGGATTTGTGCAACGAGAGGGGATTGGGGGGATTTGTGCTAGGAGAGGGGATTGGGGGGATTTGTGCAAGGAGAGGGGATTGGGGTGGATTTGTGCAAGGAGAGGGGATTTGGGGTGGATTTGTGCAAGGAGAGGGGATTGAGGATGGATTTGTGCAAGGAGAGGGGATTGGGGTGGATTTGTGCAAGGAGAGGGGATTGGGGGGATTTGTGCTAGGAGAGGGGATTGGGGGTGGATTTGTGCAAGGAGAGGGGATTGGGGTGGATTTGTGCAAGGAGAGGGGATTGGGGGGGATTTGTGCAAGGAGAGGGGATTGGGGGGGCGGGATTTGTGCAAGGAGAGGGGATTGGGGGGAATTTGTGCTAGGAGAGGGGATTGGGGGGGATTTGTGCTAGGAGAGGGGATTGGGGGGATTTGTGCAAGGAGAGGGGATTGGGGTGGATTTGTGCAAGGAGAGGGGATTGGGGTGGATTTGTACTAGGGGAGGGGATTGGGGGGATTTGTGCTAGGAGAGGGGGATTGGGGGGATTTGTGCTAGGAGAGGGGGATTGGGGGGATTTGTGCTAGAGAGGGGATTGGGGGGATTTGTGCAAGGAGAGGGATTGGGGTGGGATTTGTGCAACGAGAGGGGATTGGGGTGGGATTTGTGCAAGGAGAGGGGATTGGGGTGGATTTGTGCAAGGAGAGGGGATTGGGGGGGGATTTGTGCAAGGAGAGGGGATTGGGGGGGCGGGATTTGTGCAAGGAGAGGGGATGGGGGGAATTTGTGCTAGGAGAGGGGATTGGGGGGGATTTGTGCTAGGAGAGGGGATTGGGGGGGGATTTGTGCAAGGAGAGGGGATTGGGGGTGGATTTGTGCAAGGAGAGGGGATTGAGGATGGATTTGTGCTAAGAGAGGGGGATTGGGGGGATTTGTGCTAGGAGAGGGGATTGGGGGTGGATTTGTGCAAGGAGAGGGGATTGGGGTGGGATTTGTGCAACGAGAGGGGATTGGGGGGATTTGTGCTAGGAGAGGGGATTGGGGGGATTTGTGCAAAGAGAGGGGATTGGGGTGGATTTGTGCAAGGAGAGGGGATTTGGGGTGGATTTGTGCAAGGAGAGGGGATTGAGGATGGATTT